>CAJVRI010001517.1:1200000-2400000 GCA_911649635.1 Poeciliopsis gracilis
GGCAGGGCTATGGGATGAAGACAATACTGTGCAATAAGAAGACCGGAGACGTTCTTATAAATATAGATATTAAAAAGACCTGTGGAGCGAGCTGTGTGGGGGAAAAAAATGTAAACCGTCTGACCTCCCTGTTTGGAGCCGATTAAATGTATACGACAGAAAATGGACGTTGCTGTGCAGTAACATCTCACATTTCTTTTAGTAAATGAACTCTGAGTCCAAAAACTCTCATTGTATAGACACATTAAACTGTCAGTGATGTATTTCAGGCATTTGTGCTGATAATAGTGTTGAGCTTATTAAAAAACTTGGTAACTTTATTTGACGGGGTGTGCATAAGACTGACATGACTGTCATAAACACCAAGGAGTCTTTATGAATGCCTCCGACTGTTGTCATGAAGCGTCACTCTGTAAAGACACTTTTAATGCAAAGTTGCGTTAAAAGTCCATTAAAAGTGCCAGCTTTGCATTACAGTGTCATTATTTACGAAATAATGCAAAGATGGCAGTTTCAATGGAGTTTTATCGCAACCTTTAGAGCAACTTTGCATTAAAAGTGTCATTATTTACCGAATAATGACAACAGGGCATTCATAGGCATTCATAAAAACTCCTTCATGCTCCTGTCAGGTGTTATGTCATGTTTGACATTGTCATGTCAGTCTATATGCACTTCAAATAAAGTGTTACCAAAAACTTCCAATTTGATTTAGTAGAAAATCATACTACATAATTCCAGTAAAAAAGTATTCTTGATTCAGATTTTTATTTTATTTTTTTTTTACGGCTTTCTTCACTCACGGTGAAGAAAGCCGACTTGATAGGTGCCTGGCAAACCCCGTTTTTTTTTTTTTTCTCCTTCTACTCAACTTCCTTTCAATATGATTAGTTGCAGAACTGTGTGAACAGCCAGCTTCTTTAGCTACAACCTTTAGCGGCTTTGGCTTTCCCTCCTCGTGGAGGGTGTTAATGACTGTAAAGTCAGCAGCTTCTTCATCATGGTGTGGACCCTGACATGACTGTAACATAAATTTTATTTCTAAAGACCTTCTCTTTTTTTATTTATTTATTTTTTTATTTTGGTCTCATAATAAGAGAGCCACGATAATGAAAATTGCTAGACAATACTTTAATCCTATCACTCTGTGTGCAATAAATCTACATGGAATATAGGAGATCCCCTCGTTTAATTGAATTCCGGAAGAAATGGCGGTTTTGATTTGCTGGGACGCACCTTCATGTCACAAGGCCCGGGATTAATTGGACGGACAGACAGACATTTAGACAGATCGCTCGCTCCTGTTTCCCAATGCGACCGCAGTATTGTGTCATTTCTGCGAGGTGTTATGTCTGCTGGGTGCAGCGCAATCCCCCCCCCCAAACCCCCGGCTCATGTGGATGCGCTACAGTATTTACCAATATTGAAATAGCTCGGGATGAAGTGAGTATTAAATCAGGAATGTGCTTGTGGCAGATCTCCACCCTTGATAATATGGGGTGTTTTTTTTTTCCCAAGTGGTTTTGCCCACTTGTTTTTCCCACTATGTTTTTTTTTTTTTCTCGCTGCGCAATGCTCTTTCACTCTTCCAGTAAAACAGTGCATATGCATGTGTGTGTGTGTGTGTGTGTGTGTGTGTGTGTGTGTGTGTGTGTGTGTGTGTGTGTGTGTGTGTGCGTGCGTGTGTGTGTGTTTTTCAAGGCAGCTTGTTTTTATTCCGGTTGCTGTCTGCGTTTGTCATTATGCTATCTTTACAAGTCTCGGGTTGTAAGCTGGAATGTAAAGTCACACATGTCCAAAGAACACAATAAAATCTGCGGGTTTCACTTCCTATGTACAGGCTCTTGGCTATGCAGTACACATTTATCTTGCTTATTCACATAGTTAGGCGCGCTATAAAAAATGGCTAACTTCCCCCGGCCTGTTGTGGTACATATATGTTGTTTAAAGCGCTGAATTTGGACGTTACGGGAAAAGGCAAAACCATCTTGTGCGGCAGCAGGCAGGTACAGACCGGGCCCTTCCTTTTCGAATTGTAAAGGGGGCGCGCGTTCAAGAAGAGCCAAATTATCATTTAATTTGAGCAGAGGTAGTAGTTGTGCGTTTCTGTTATCATTACTCTATCCCATTCATTCGAGGCGCTTCATTCATTGCTGTTGTTTTTTTGTTTTTTTTTCTTTAACTGTGCCACAGCGTTCAGTAGCCGAAATGATAGCCTACTCCTTTGTCTGTCCCAATGTACAATTTACACAGCTTGGTGATTTGGTCAGACAGAGACCACACGATGAAGGCGATATACCACAGAGCAAGTGGCAAAAGGATAGGAAACATGCAATGAAAAGTGCGAGGAAGTGGATGAGGTCACCCACATTCAACAAGCGAAAATCAAGAGCCTCACAGCCTCAAAATTAAAGATGATCATTTCTCTGACCTACAACATTTATGCAGCCACCGCTGAAAAACTTACACAAGTCGAGTGTTTTTTTTTCTTCTTCTTCTTCTCCTTCTTCTTCTTCCTCTTCCTCCTCCTTTCCCTTTCTTCCAGGCAAGTCTGTGCATACATTCATTTAAGCTGAGTGTAGACAAACCACATGAGAAGAGGATACAAACAGAAGCCAATTAAAGAACGAATGGGGGCGGGAGGGGCTACAACAATAAAATTAATGTCATGAAACAGCTGCGGTCAGTGTTTGTGTGACACTTCACAGGCTTTCATAAAAAAAAAAGAGGGCAGAAGAAACTGTTTAGGTATAATGACTGGGAACCAGTTCACATTCCTGATTTCGATGGCTTTGTTTTTTTGTTGTTGTTTTTTTTTTATTTTTAGTTTCGACTTGAAAGGGTCAGGAAATGTGGGTTATTATTGTTGGTTGTAATTGAGTTTTTTTTTTTAAGGATTACAAGATTAGTCTTTACTTTGCCACTTGAACAACATCTGCCATGTTAGCAAATAAGGCCATCACAGATTGTGTGAGTAGCATCGCCCCTAGACGCCAACTTAAATCACTTATCGGCTTTTTGTTTACACGTGATGATGGCTAAAGTCTGGCAAGGTGATGCTGTGATTTCCTCATTTCTCGAGAAACTCCACCAGCCTCTAAGGGCAACGCCCGCAGAGGCTGATGCTTTCTATTTCCTCAGAAATTGCAGTTTGTCACTGTGAATGAAATATCCTGACAGCAACTGAAGAAAGCCCGTGATTTATTTTGCCTCGCAAATTAATTTCCCTCCGTGTTATGAACTGGCATGCAGGAGTAGCGTTCGCTGCCGTCTGTTTAAACTCTTAAATGCTTTGCAACAGTTTCTGATTCAAACAACAGTACTAGTTACTAAGATTACAGTTAATCTCATTCTTATCACAGTGATATTTAGAACCATGGCACATTAGCATAAACAAAGATAAATGACAGCCAGAACGGTGCTTGAAACGCTTTGTAACTGTGAGAACGTCCTTGGACATTTTCAAGCTTAAAGGTGGCATCGTGGCGGACCGGAAGTGACGTGACAGCGAACCGGAAGTGGCTGGACGGAGTTTCGGAAGTGGTCTTCTGTCACCATTAGCTGAAGCGAGCGAGCCAAATTAACTTTTAAGCTACTTCTTACTTACTTTTTTGAGTATTCCTCAATGTGGTGAGTTGGTGAATGTCGTAAGCTTGAGATGTTCGTTCCATATGTGTGTTTTGACAAATTAGCTTCAAGCTAATGAAAATGCTAGTGGTTTAATGGCTTATTTTGTACATTAGTTGCTAATTAGCACAATGGTAGCTCTTGTTTATTGCCCAGTGGTATCTAATGCTGATGTCCATTATACCTTAAAGTATTCAAGGAGTTAAATATGTGCCTGATAATCGAGCATAACCGGTGATGATGTGGTAATATGATTTACTTTAAAGGTCTAAAGCTAAGTAATACCGTATATCACATTTTAAATGGCTACTTCACCATTAAGCAGGGTCTAACTACAAAATATTTCAGCATTCTTCCTTTTTTTCATTTTGTTACACAGTAATATCTTTGGTAAAAGTCAAAAGTGGTGTTAAACTATAGTGTAGCTGTACTGTAAGCTTGTGAAATATAACCAAGCAAAAATAAAACTCAACTCATCACATCACAAGCTCTCGTATAAAACAGGTTTTTATACGCCTCACATGTGACCATAGCATGTTCTGTTTCTGTCTCAATCTAACGCTGTAATCCACTGTATTTTACTGTTCTACAATTTTTCTTATCGAAATATCAAACCAAACAATACATTATTAAACAAAAAAAAAAGGAAATCAATCACAAAATCATTCCAAAGTTTGTTCAAATTTTATACCGCATAGTCACTTTTCTGTCTGATGATACTGCACAGTTTCTGGACGTCGTCCAGCGTCTCGTTTTCCGGGCGTCTCCCTTTGAAGACACTTCCTCCGATTTCGTAGTGTACGCTGGCGTTACAAATTAATTGCAAGTGCAGGTGGATTGTTTCTGCCCCACTTGTGCAAACTTGATTTAGAATCCAAAAGTTTTTTTTATTGGTTAGGAAAAAAAACCTAACATAATTTCTGCTAAAATAAAATAAGATAAAAAAATAAATAAAATAAATAGAATGTATGATGATCACCAATAAGATAACTGGAGAATGTCTGGAACCCTGATTTATTAAATTTATTGCAAAACTAAAAACTCAATTTGTTCAGTTTTGTGGCATATTGTGCATCAAATATGAAGACAGCATTCATAGGCTGCCTGTCAGTAAAACAGCAGAACAAGTTTGCATGTAGATTGTTAAAGTAGGACAATATGCGAGCAGCTTAGCTGAGGGTTTGTGTAAAATAAATAGCAGTTTATGTGAGCAAACAAACGGGAGAGAAGCAAACGATACGATGAAGATACGCTGATGTCATCTTTTATGAGCGGTTTGTGAACAAGCCACGTTTCACGGTGGCATACTTTGACCTCATTTCTATCCTTACCAACGTCAATCCGAACGGTCAGCAGAGAGACAGTTGGTTCTTGTGAACCCGGGTTGATGTCGGGTTTCAAAGGCTAAACGCGCTCCAAGTTCAATCACTCAGGCTCTCTCGCTGTCAGGACCCATAAACAGCGTCTCCGCAATTACCAACAATTACAGAGTAAACTTCCACCTACTGTTACTGAATGATTTTTTGTATGTTTTAAGGGGCCTTATAAATGAATCTGTGTGAAGAGCTGTTTGTTTTTGCGTTGGGACCACAATCTTCTAATCCTGGAGCACTTCAAAGTATTTACAGAAACAAGCCATAACAGGATCAGCCTCTGAACAAGCCAACGGATCAAAGGGAGGAGCTGCTGCCTACATAAATATGGAAATAATATGACTCAGTGGGAACTTAGGGTGTAACAGAGACTCTATGGCAGACGAGAGGAATTGATTATTGGGAGACGCACGAGAGACAAAGACTCTTGTCTTAAATCCAGGACCTTGATGTTGACCATTTATTAATGTAGTCAAACTGCTTGAGTTATTATTATGATTTTTTTATTACTGAGGAGCAGTAATAAAATGAATAGTTTTCAAACTTTCCCTACACGTCCAGTTCATTGTTTTTTGTTTTTCTATATTGAGTGAGTTATTATGTTTCATCTCAAGTAACAAAAAAATAATAAGTATCAAAGGCAAAATGCTTGGCAGAGGCCTTTGGATGCATTGGCTCATATTATAGTACACAGTAGTTCACTTAATAGTTTGACTGAATCGTAAATGTTATTAAAACAAATCAACATCACTTTTACGACTGCATGTTTTCATAAGAAAAATCAAACCATGTTAACAATGTTGCTTGAATGAAAAGAACATTGTCAGCGTTTTTAAGATTTATATATATATTTGTAGTTATGTCAAATGATCAGCTGTGATTGGTAATGAAGATTTTGATTGACAATTTGTGTTACGGGGGGAGAGGGGGTTTGCCTATTTTACACATGAAGGACTTTGATCACTTTATTGTATGTGATACGGCTATACCAATAAAGATCGATTGATTGAACGTGAGGCTAAAGACAAGCAGATTTTTCCACTTCAAAGACAATATCGGCAGTATAAATTCAGCACAGAAGAACTTCAGTTTCACTGGAAAGTGAGGAAATTGGGTTTGAATGAACCGTGTTCATGGATTGTTCTTAGTCAGTAAAAGGAAGACACAGACGGATTAGGTGTGAGATAAAAGCACCTATCTACAGCTTGGTGTATATTCTCTGTTCAATCACAGCCAGGTATTGTGTAGTTGACGCTTTTAGTCACTTTTCAGTTAATTAAATCCAACTGAAAACTGATTAAATCCAAGTCTATGGAACACAAAATGTCACCAAAACCACACAAAAAAAAACCTTTCAGAAAATGATAAAAGTGTATCGAATCGTATGTCTGCTGAATATCGTGATATGTATTGTATCGTGAGCAGAATACCTTGTATCTTATCGTGAGATTATTGTATCACCACAGTACTAGTCTATAATCCACCTTTAGAATATATTTGCTCCTCCACCATGTCAAAAAGGTGGAGGAAGTTATCAGGTGTCTCCCAGGTGGAGTACGTGTCCCATTGGGATCAAATTCTGTGGGACGATGTGACTATACACACATCATCTCAGGTTTGGCATTAATGAAATGCTAAAAAAAAAAAAGTCTGGGATCATTGATCCTTCTCTCTGCAATTTGTTTGTTGGTCAAATTACTGGTAATAAACGCCAAGGTTCCATGTCCAATAAAACAATATAAATTATCACATTTTATATAAAGCGCGCATACATCGTCCTTCTGAACCAGTTCCACTGCTCCCTGTTGTGTTTGTCCAGTTTTATTACTGCTGTTCATAATCAGTCCTCTGAACCTCATAGGCTGCTGTAGCGGTAACACAACCAAATGAATCAGCTGGATATGAACAGAGAGAGTCTTTAAACTTCCAGCACTGTGGCCCTTGAGAACCAGAATTGCTCTGGTTTGCCGATATACTCGACTTAGGGCAACTAACTGTCGGGCTTCTAAAATTCAGTAAACGTCAGCTCAGACTATTCATTAATGTTTTCTTTGACTTCGTTTCACATTCTTCATGGCTAAGTTGTTATCTTACCGCACTATTCTGCCATCCAGACATCCTAGTCACATCATCCCTTCTCAAGTTTCATGGGCTGAGACAGATTACTCAATAGACTTAAATTTACTGTGCAAATCTTATTTAAGCCAAAATACGAATGCAGATCCTGTAGCTTGTCTCATGCAGTCTTCATAATGTGACCTTATTTGAACTCCAATTTTATACTTGCAACAATGCATTCAGCTGCTTATTGCCCAGCGGCAACATGCGGCCCGAATCTATGCAGTGATGTCATTTTCTGTGAACCAGGTACATCAGATGAGTAGCTCTTCCAGGCCACGAAATATTATGAAGGTAATAATTATCTGCTGGATGCTGACTCTGTGGCTAGGTATGGATTCAACAGAAACATAAGTCAGCATTTGAGCACTTTAAACTCTAAAACTTAACTGGAAAGTTGGCAGCCAAGCTTTGGTGGGAAATGTTATCCCTGTAACCAATGTTTGTATGCACAGGAGATAAATTTTGGTGCAGGGAATGTCAGTTTTCCATTTGAGTGCAGTTCAAAATTAAAAACAGCCCCATTCATAAAAAAGTATGAAGAAAGTCTGAGGCCTCGGTTCTCAACTGGAAAAAGGTAGAGCATCAGTCCCTGCCTTCGGTTAAAGCGTCTTGGTATGACAAGTGATGGCAGGATGATGTCCGGATAGACGGACCGAGGATCCGTCTGCTCGTGTTTGTTGAAGAAAAAGTTGAGGGAAAGAAAAGGAAGCTCCTGATTCATTTGTTCCAATTATATCTTCTCTATGGTTGTGAAATATGGATGGCTGAAGCAAGCTTTCTTTGTAAGGTGGCTGGACTTTGCTCAAGAGAATCAAGTTTGTCATCAAAGTAGAGTTGCTAGTCTGGATTGAAAGTTCAGGATGCCTCCAGTTCGTCCAGTTTGGAGTTTTTCTTACTCATTGGCTTGTTTGGGAAATGTCCTGGATTCCCCCAGAGAGATGTGTGTGGCGTTTTCTTTATAATCTGATATTGGATGAGCACCAAAAAAAAAATGGACAGATGCATAAAAAAATAAAGGATAAATTAAGCAATCTAATGTTTTCCCTCCTGACATAACTGATCACAGATTTTCTATCTGAGGTGAGATGAGGGTAAATACTCTCTAAAACTGTATGGCAGGGGTCAATGTTTGAATCCCAATGAAGAAAAAAACATTCTCTTTATTTTGGCGTTTAGAAAATAAAAAGATGTAATCCTAAATTATATAAAAAAAGGAAAAAGTTTGTCTGATGTCACAGTGAGAAAAAAAAAATCATGTCGTTTCTATGCAATTTCTGCAAATATTTGGTTTTGGCTTTATTTTACCTCTTAGTATTTGTCTTACTCAAAAAGCCATATATATATGTCTAGAAATTTGTGCTTGCTGCTTGTGTGTCTGCAGGAGTGTGTGTGTGTGTGTGTGTGTGTGTGTGTGTGTGTGTGGGTTCAACAAAAAATTATAGAGGTGCTGGGATGAATATTTAAAGCAGATTTGATGACTAACCACAAGGGCCTGTGGCCAATTTATAGTGTAAGACAGTGTGAGCTAAAAAAGACGGAAAACGTGACAGTGGAGTTCACTTGCTTGAACCAATAGCTGGAGTCTTCAATGCGATGTAAACTTTTAAAAGAAATACATATGCTTGACCCCTCACACGGAGGGGTTTCTCTTTACCAGCATAATCGAGGTTGATGCTGGAAACCCACTTTTACGACTTCCCACTTTAATTTCTGCTCCAAACATAAAAGCATTTGTTATATAATAAATCCCAGCGACTTCCAGGGGGAAAACCTATAACTCACTCCAGTTGGATAATGTCTTCCATTTGTTTAGTCACAAAAAAAAAAAAAGGAGAAGGTTTTGGTTCGGGATCAGAGACGAGCGCATTTTTTGAAAGTGCGCGGACTGGCCATTGATCAGTCAGTTCCTCTGCAGCAATGGACCAGGACAATGGCTCTCAGTAGTCTCAACAAAAACTCCACGAATCACAGTCTGTTCCTGTCGCGCTGCGAGGAAGCTCCGTGTCAGTGTTTCATCTGAAGGCGGCCCACATGCTGTTGCTTTATTACCCCCCATCCTGCCCACCCACACGTTCGGCTCGCTCCACCTCAAAGCGCAGAGGCCGGGCACACACGAGCCACACGAACATAAGCTGTCATAAGAAAAGGAGGGTTTGATTTTGCACTGTCCTGCAGTGAAACTAAATTGTCCCCATTAAAGTGTTGGGTCTTTAACTACAGATTTAAGATGCTGATTTGTGGCTAGAAAGTTGGTGGAATGGTTGGGTCCTCATATTTACTGTGACATTTACACACTGGAGTGGAGCTGCTTTGCGGCCACCGGCTGAGGATTTTGGCTTTTTCTTCTTTTTTTTTTACAGCCACCAGGTGTGAATGTGGGCACCTATGAATCAGAGTTGCTCTGAAGATAATTTGTCATGTTCAGTCTTCGCTAAAAGACTAGGATACAGTTTTCGTGAGCTTTCAGTCTCATAGCAAACACGTGAGTTAAAAACGTACTCTTAGTGGTGAGAGTTTAATCTGCTGCATAGAATAGTCCTTTATTTCTTTTTTCTAACGTGCAAAACAAACAGCAACTAGCGACTGTAAAACGCTAGACGCAAAAATTGGTACAAATGTTTATCGCTTTGTTACCGCCTGGGGGCAGAGTCAAGAACATTTAGTATGCAGTTTAGTTTGCTTTTGGTGACATAGTTGTTTCACAAAGGTGTACATCTTTTATCTATTGTTTTTTTTTAATTTGTCCCTTTTTAAAGATGTAGCTGAATAAAATGTGAGCTCAAAGTAGAATTTATAAGTTTAACAGGAGCCCAAAACATGTCCCTTCGCACCTCACGTTTATGCTTGGGGAAAAAACATATCTTCTACCTCGCTCGTGCTTTAGCTTCACTCCACTGCAACGAAAGTTAGCAGTCAGTTTTGAAACCGGACTCATATGGCATCACTCTGTGTCTGTCTTATATCATGTACTTATCACTGACCAATTCCTGTGCAGGCATCTGACATCGTTCTGCGATTCATAGCATGGAGCTTCAGCTATCAATTGAAACCATGTGCCTCATATTAAACACTTCCCCTGCACTTCAAATAAATCAGCCATGGTTGATGTTCAAATTTTATTGCTGCTGTATTAGACTGCGTCATCCCAGTCAAACTACAGATATTCTGTTATTTTGTGTGTGTGTGTGTGTGTGTGTGTGTGTGTGTGTGTGTGTGTGTGTGTGTGTGTGTGTGTGTGTGTGTGTGCGCGCGCAGCTACTGTTCTGTTCTGTAGTTCAGATGTGCTAACAGTGTAAAACACAAAGTAGATGGCTTTCACGCAGTGGAAATTAGCTCCTTGGTAACTCAGTGGAAATTTAGGTAGAAATACTTTGCAAGTTGCAATATGAACAAATTGACCTGAATGTAAAGTTCAGTCAGAAATATTTTCAAACTTTCCAGTATGAACTGGACTGAATCCTTGCGGACCAGGAAGAAGAGCTGATGACTGTATTAACTTCTGTTTAATTGAACAGTTCTCTATTTCCAAACTCTTCAACCAGTATTTGCCCAAACACTCAGTGGCTAACCAACTGCTCTTAGCAATACAAACAAAAAACAACGCATTTCTCCCCATTTCTTACTTTTAAAACAGCTTTACAAACTAAAGAAGGTTGTGAAGTCTTTACAATGGATTTTTGAGGTAGAGATAAATGAGAAACCTCAAACTTTCCCACTCTGAGTTGTAAACGACCTCAATGTTAACTTTTTTTTTATGTGAAAAATTTAACTTCTTACTCAAATCTATTGCACAGTTAAGCCACACCCTTCAACCAGTTGTACACCACCAGTGAATTGGAAGGCTTCCTTTTTGGAGGGGCCTTTTCAGGATAGTAGGTACTATCAAGTCCTTTATTGTTCAATGCAAGGACTTCCAGCTTGAAATGCTCCAGTCATAATGTATTCACACTGCAAATTCAAGAGTTATCTTTGCATACAGCAGTTTCATCTACAAACGCTTCAAAAATCGTATTTTCAGCGAGCCACCGCCTCCCACATTCAGCGCCCCGTCTCACCCCAAAGTGCCTTAGTGCACCCGCGAATCAACCCTTTTTTTTTAATGGCGCCTCCCCCTCTGGCACTGCTGATAATTCCCTGTGATAAAATAATCTCATAGGTGAGGGTCAGACCTCAGGAGAGGATGACATGCTTCTGACTCTCCTCATCTATCCAGGCCTTTCATTACTAATCCCCATGCAGCTCCGTCTTGCGTGAAACCTCAACCTTATAGGCTCAACCTCAGTCCAGGGCCCTGAGACAGCCAGGCAGCCAGCCCCCCTTTGGAGAGGCACGCTGCCTTTGTGTGGCTGCACTCCCCCGGCTTGTCTGCCTCCCATTATTCCCCCATTCAAAATCCAAATCAAAGCCAGCTCGCATATGAAACGCGTTTGAGGTTTAAAGTCTAGTACAACTACAGCAGCTACTATTTCCAACCCTGCATGATGGATCAATATTCATGTTTCCACAGTAAGATCTGTAGAGATAGCCGTTCTGCTGCAACTAATCACTCCAACGTTATATATATTATCTTTTTTTTTTTTTCTTTTCCAGGACTAATAGGGTCTCAGTGATATATTTAATTACAAGGAAGTATGTTTTATTTTAATTAATACTGGCTCATTCTTGTGGCGAGACATGATTATAGTGTATCTTTTTACGCTCCTAGTTTGACAACTAGTAAGTCAAAAGGAGTGCCAACAGCCTGGAGACAGGGGAAATGTGAAGTACAGACAGACAGATTTTTTTTTCTTTTTTTTTTTTTTTGTAGCTCTCTCTTTATTTAATCTAGCACGAGTGGAAATGAAACGACAGCTGCAGCGCTCCCCACCACCCCCCGATAGTGATGACGGACTCTTTTTGATTCCCCCCCTCTCCCCTCTTTTTTTCTCTGCCTGGATGTTCGTTTTTGCTACGGTGCCCTTTCAATAAATATTTCTAAGTCTGTCAGTTAATTCTGAAATTCCATCGATGAACTCTGTCCAGAAAAATAAACGGGGCAGTCGCAGCAGTTGGCCTGGACGGGGAGTTGTTATTTTGTTCGGGGCTATTGGCAGCGACTCTTCACAGAAATATTGCTTATTTTTGCTTCGTTCCAGAGTCGAGCCTCTGACAGTTTGTGTGAAAAACTGCAAACTGGATTGTCATTTAAACACAGCTCCTCTGCTCTGTAATTATGAGCACCGTTCACGCAGGCGGCTTTTACAGACAGCCACAGAATAAGGATGGTTCTTCAGACGTACACATCCCTGCAATCTCTAACAAATAGTGGTCAAATTGCAATCAGAGGTATAAAAACAATAATTTTCCTCATCACATTAGTCATCGCATTTGCATCAATCTGTGCCTGCTGCTCGAGGATTGAACTAGAAAACCTTGGAAATCCCATTGGGAGTAATTTGTTGGGTAGGCTTTGGGAAAACACTGTGGTGAAATTCAATGTCAGCTTGCTCAGTTATATTTCTTTATAAAGGATGCAGCGCGCTACAGATGTTGACACAATTACCTCAAAAATGTCCTGCGTCAAAACTTGCGACTGTCATCACTTGTTTTTTTTTTTTGTTGTTTTTTTTTTTTTTGACCCAACATGGGGCTTTGTTGTAAAAATCCTGAGAGGGGCAGTGGCCGCCATGGCCCACAACCCACTGAGCGGGCTCGCTCTAAAATAGAATGGTACATTCCAAACCAATATAACAGCGGCAGTGCACCATCACAAGACCGCAGTAAATGGCAAAATTATTGTGCATACTTTCTGAGGCACGCCTAAAAAACCCCACTGTGTCCACATGCACTCCCGCTAACATCAGGTAGTATTTAAGTGTCCTTCACCCTAATGTATGACTAAACATGCTGCCCCTTTACCAGGCAGCCCTGATATGCAGAGCGGGGCACTGTCATTCTGCACCAGACACTTTAAAAACAGGATATGGTCTGGATTTCTCAGCTCTATATAATAAAACCCAACTCCAGTTTGATTACAGTAAAAGAAGAAGACAAAGAGTCATGCACACTGCCACCCACTTCCTGGGAAACTGCTCTGTTCTGTGTGTGGATTTCCTGGCAGCTTGCAAACAAAATGCTAGGACTGATTGCCTTAAAGTGTCAGGCCGGATTCCTGTTGTTGAAGGACTGGCTTAATAGCATGACAGGCAGTGTCGGGTTTAGACAGCAGATTGAACAGCCGTAGAAATTTGCAATGATGAGTAAAAAATAGAGTGTAAAGGGAACTAAGGAAAACAATATCAATTCCCGTACCAAACCCTGGAGCATGGACAAAAACTAGAAAACCTCACCTTAAAGACCCATACCCAAAAAAAGGAACCTGCTACCAGCCAGTGGACTGCTTGTACCATTGACTGGTCCAATGGTACCCCAGAACCCCAAACAAAAACAGCCACCCACATATGTGAACCCCATTGAGGGACAAAGTCCACCGAGTGCATTCCTCATATCCCGCACCTCTTAGATGTTCCAGAGCTGCCCACAGTACCAGGCAAGGTTCTGATTGCCAGAACACAGTCTATGTAGATGGTTTTGTCTCCGCCTGCAGAAAATGATTTCCTGAAACTCTTAAATCTGGAAAGTTTGCCTCTAAGGTTGACATGAGCTGGTTTCCAGTATCAAAGTCTTCCATCCATCCATTTATTTTCTATACAATCTTATCCCTGCAATGTTGTTAAAGCAGAAAGGTAGTCCAGACTGGTCACCAGTCTTATTTTTTTTGTCTTTTTTTTCTTAAATCCAGATTGTTTTAACCCCTTAACTATTTCTCTATACTTACATGTAAGTCAATGGGTCCATGAGGTCATTTTGACATTTAAACTATTAAAGTTTTCATCCATACAGTTCTACTAACAAATGCCAGAGAAAGTAAATAAGACAGGAGTTTTCTGTGCTGCGTTTAACATCTGACAACCCAAACCCTTAGTGCTACTTACTGCCAGTCAGCTGGCAGCTAAAAGGTTATTATGGTTTTCCTTTTAATACACAAAAGATGATAAATATTTCTACCAAATTCCTGAAACTAAAGGAGCACCGCACTAACTCTTACGTTCATGTTTTGAGCAGTATGTCAGCAAGCTAGATAGAGTAGATAGCTACACTAAACCAGTTAATTTCATTTTGTTATACTTTTGTGTGAACGGAGAATGGAAAACAGCCTATATTTCTGTGCAAAAAGCATGTTTAATTTAAAACTGCTCTAATATTTTTTGCCAAGTTCTGCACATCAAAACATCAATAAGACATATATGTGAACTCTGCGACAGACTGGCGACCTGTCCAGGGTGTACCCCGCCTCTCGCCCGGAACGCAGCTGGAGATAGGCACCAGCGACTCCCGACCCCGTTAGGGAGAAGGGTGACGGAAAATGGATGGATGGATGGATATATGTGAACTATAAGATCAATTATTATCTATTTTTATTGCTTTAGCCAAAATTTGGGATTTTTTTGCTTTTACGGTTGTGAAAGAAAAGCAGTAAGATCATCCAATACATTTTTACTTAAACTTTTTTGTGTTGACATCAAGATACTGTCAGACTGTGGTATTTTAACTCAAGGGTGTCATACCTTGAGAATCACATACCAGCCGACGCCTACACTGAAGTGCTCTAAAATCTGTTCCTTCTGTGTTTTGGTACTCAAACTCATGTTATCCCACTCTGCTGCTGGAAAAATCAGGAATGCCCCAACAGCGCTCCTTTAAAAAGAAAGCATGTGAGAATATTGAATTAATGTTATTAAGACCATTAGGTTACCACCCAGCGAGAAAAAATAGTGCAGGCCTCAGCCATTATATTCTTTGCAGCTGTTAATCACTTTGTTACACTCCGAAACTTTCATCTGCACGGTTTTGGCCGGAGCAAGGAGGAGAAGTCGAACCCAGGGCTAATCCAAGCGATCTGTCTACGGCGTAGTCCGTCTTCCAACCTCGCACTGAAAGCTCCCAGTGAAACACACAAACTCCGCTCTGAGGTATCCTTGAGGAAAATATCCACTCACTTCACAGCAACACATAAAGGTGTTCCTCAAACCAGGTGGAAATAAGAAAGCTGACACATGCCGTCACTCCAGCGCTGTCAAAAAACGCTCCTGTTTCCAGCTCTCTGAGGTGAGCGTATCTGCCAGGACTTTGCTGGCCTCCATGGAGGACGGCGGGTGAAAGGGAGCAGTGACTCGGACCGAAGCTGTCAAAAGATTTAATTTAATCTTGATGGAAAACTTCAGCTCACACAACAAATAGTAATACTATGTGTGCCTTGGTTTTTATTTGTTAACAGAATTTATGGTCTAAATATTGACTTTAAATTGGCCCTTTAATTAGCCGAAGCAGTTGGAAATACTCAGTA
Source organism: Poeciliopsis gracilis (assembly GCA_911649635.1). Taxonomy (NCBI): domain Eukaryota; kingdom Metazoa; phylum Chordata; class Actinopteri; order Cyprinodontiformes; family Poeciliidae; genus Poeciliopsis; species Poeciliopsis gracilis. The sequence goes on from CAJVRI010001517.1 coordinate 1,215,508, forward strand.
ACTGATGCAGTGAAAGCAAGTCTTTGGACGCTGACACACAAAAAACGAGGCCTTGCAACGCTGGGCACCAGGGCGTAGCAAGACATAAGGCAACAAAGAGACACAACCTCCAGCTGTGACCTGCAAAGAAGAGCCGTAGTTCATTTATTAGTTTGTTTTTAACCTTTTGTAAAAAGAAATAGTTACATCCATGATCCAAATCTGGATGGGGATCAAGTTCATGTTCAAGAAATCAGTTTGGGGTAAGCCAAGCTCTATTGCTTTATCCTGCTTAAAGTAGCGATCAGAAGATAAGTAGACCGCCGTCACAAAGGTACGGTAGGCGTCTGTTGATTAGATGGAACCATGTTGGATACGTCATAGTCTCTCTCCACGATATGAATGTTGTAAACGAAATCGTAACTCGTTGGACCTTTTGCAGTCTGTTAGTGACCGGTTTTTGGAGAGCCTGTCTGGATCGTAGCCTCAGTTTGCTGTCGGACCTGGTGTGAGCTCCTGCTGTTGTACAGCCTGTCTGCTTAAAGGGTGAACACGTTGAATTTCCAGAGACATTCTACGTACTTCCAGAGATTATTTACGTCTTTGTTGCGTTCCTATTATCTCAAACTAGTCTGCTCATATTACTCTGACCTCTACAAGAGGGTATTTTTATGTCAATATGTCAGTCTTTCTCAAACGGTGGTGCCCCAGACCTCTGGTGGTCTGCGGGCGCCCCCTAGTGGCCCATAAGGTACTGCATGTACATAATACGTTAGCTCCAAGTGTGACGCAGAAAGTTAGCTTACCTAAGGATTGTGTTTAATGGCTAAAAACCGGGCAATTCAAGGTGCCAGTAGAAAGCTTCACAGGGTGAGTTCAAGAACTTTTTTCAACACTATTACCGTACATGCAGATTTTGATCTGACTAATAAAACATTATCCCCCATGTTATGTGAAATAATCTGCCTCTGAAACCAGTACTTCCTCAAAGTCAATATTAAGAAATGATTGATTTCAGTCAAGCTCCTATATAGCTAGCTAAAACGTTAATTGTAAGCTAGTTTAGTCTGCTAAGATACTTGACAAGAAACTTGACCACAAACACTTGGTAAGATTTTGTTTTGGTAACTGGTGTGAAAACCAGAGGTATGGTTTTTATGCGAATTTTGCAGTGGCAAGAATAGCAAAAGAAGAAGAAGAAGAAAAAAAATCCATTTATGACAGTTTCTCAAACTTTTTCAGGCAGAGGACCATTTTAGGCCATTTAACAAACACTCCTGAACCACCTAATTTGAAATTGCCCTGCAATAAAACAACATCTTAATATACACGACATGAATTTAAATATTAGCCTTTTAACTCATTGTCTTTGTTCATTTGTTTTGAAGAATTACTCACCTAGGACAGACTCTCTATATTTTGCTAAAAATTACTTGTAAGTTTGTTTTGTCTACTAAGATATTTGACAAGGAACTTGACCACAAACACTTGGTAAGATTTTGTGCTTTCGTAGTGTGTACGGCACAGTTTAGAAGTTTCTTATATTTTTATAGTTTGATCTGGTCACCCATCAGTCACCATCACCTGCTTGCCTTGAGGAAGTCCTGCATTGTGTTGCCGCCATGTGGCAACTCATTTTCCATTTTTGTTAACAAGCAATTGACCAGGTACTCTCAAAAGTGGGTCTGGTGTCTGTATATCTCGGGGATCTGAGGTAATGGCTCTGATAATGCCTGTTGTTAAGCACATTTCACAGATCTTCCTGTTTGAGTCTTTGTCCAAATACCATGAATCATCTGTTGTAGATCAAATAGATCCGCAGTTTCGTCTGACAATGGGAGTCGCATCAGCACGAATGTATTCCAGATCTGGCAACCTGATAGCACGCCTTTCTTCTCCCTGTAAACAGATCATCCATTCAAAGCTTCTACATCTAACTTAAGAGCAGCTCGGGCTCACTGTCCGCTGACTGGTTCCACGTGTCTGTAGGCGAAACCCGTGTGGGAGTCGCACGTTTGCATGCGTGTGTGTGTGTATGTGTGTGCACGCATTGATGCTTTTGCGTGTGTGCGGCAACACTAAGGGGGTCATGAGTCACTGAGACACGGACATGACTGATGCCCTCTCTAGGTTTTACTCTAATTACCGCTGAGGTGTTGGTGATTGTCCTGGTGACAATCCAGAGCTTGGCTGGTGTGTTGTTACAGCCTCGCCAAGATGAGGCAGTCACAAATCCAAGCTCATAAGCTGTAATTGCGCGTTTTTCAAAAGTGCAGCATTACTAAGTCACAGCACACCTTGACGCTTGGATGTACGTAGGCTGTGGCAAACAGCAACCCTGTCAACTGCTGTAGTAATTGCTGCTGAGTAATGTTCTTGCTTTGGCTCGGATAACAAAAAAGCTCCCCAATAAATCTGGAGACCATTTTAGGACGTCACCCAACAGGCTGTGAGTTTGCATGGGAAAAAAAGCACTATTAAAAGAAATAGCGAAGCTGAAACCATGCAACCTTAACAACATCAAATTAAAGCGCTCATCAAACGCTGGCTGCCACGAAAAGGAGGCGAAAAAGGCACAAAGTTGGCCAACAAAGCATCTCAGTTTGAGGAAATACCCGCACTGCACAGAAGCACAGCCTCCAGTCATTTCCAATGCTCGCAAAGACAATGGGGATACGCTGAGGCTTAAGTAATAAGAACAAAATGACTTCCAGAGCAGTGAGGCCTCCTCGTTTTCAACGTGGCAGTCATGCGGGAAAATCAGAGCCACGCGAGCAGAGGGTTTCGTCGAGGATCAAAGATCGTGATTAGCCCGCACTGTCCGTCCGCCTTAATGGGGAGATCTGCTGCCAATGGCAACCATATGCAGGATGGATTAACCTCTCCATCACAATCACTACCCGAGGGAAGAAGAGAGAAATACAAAGCAGGAGAGGAGGGCAGAACAGAGAGGTGAGGGAAGCCAAAGAGATGGGGACTAGAGAAAGGAGGGGGTGGAAGTATAGAGGGAAAAAAAATCCCCCCAAACATTAAATGTCAGTCCCTGATGTGTGGCATAACACGTGTGCCCAATATGCAGGAACGGCTTCGGTAAGTTTACTGACCTATAGAGTCCGGAAGTTAGAGGAAACTGCCAGCTGAAACAAGTCTTTCAACTTTTAAATGAGCCACAGTAGATTTCCTGCACAGCACATTTGGAATTTTAATAAATCAGACGCAAGTGAGGAGAGAAGTGGTTGATATAATCATGTTGCTTTGAAGTCTGTGGTGTCATCACGTGTTGCAAAAAGTAGCCATTTCGTTTAAAAATCAATATTTAACTTAATAGTAACTGTAAATTTACCAGGGAGAACACAGGAAATGAAGGGACAGGGATCGTGAAGTTCCAGCCAGATGTAATTCATGGTTAATGTACTAACCATTTTTCCTGGAGGAGAGTTTACCAAAAGACTCCCTGCTCCAAGCTGCAGCTCTCTTTTTATTTCATTTTGTTTGTCAAAAGATCTTTACGGTGTCCTGAAAGAAGTACATTTGTTAAAACATTTTTTTTTTTTACATCAGATTCATGAAGTTCTAGACTAGTAAGTTTATTTAAATCAAATGGTTTAAAAAAAAACATAAACAAAGGACTTTTGCCTGGATGTTTGTGTTGACCGGTGTAAGGGTGAACATGCCTCTCCACGTTGAAGTACATGAGCCTCACGGACGAGCTCCCGTCAACTCTTACCGTTTGTCCCATTCAGGTTTAGGGACGTCATTAAAGCCTCATACATTAATGCGTTGTCTCCCCAGAAAAGGAGAAGATGGGAACAAAAAGGGATTTCTCACTGAGATTCCAGTGCAGTTTTTGCTTTCATTTGGTCACTGAAAGATCAATTAGTAGAACTGGGGAAAAAGTAGATCACTCCACATTGGTTTGGTCCAAAATAAGCAAAAAAAAGTAAGACAATCTGAAACTGACGAGTTTGTTGGTAAACCTTAGTGTTCATGTCCTTTTTGAGTTGATCCGATGGTGGTAGTGGTGGAGGTTTCTATCTTCGTTATGGTCTGTTGCCAAGTCCTTGTGTCTTTGTGTGACTCGGTGAAATCGTGCCGCTCACCTTGGGTTACCATCAGTGTAATCTCAGTGTTTTGTGGCCTAATAATGTAGGAGCTTCGGGACCTACTTACTAATTAAACCACCGGTATCAACTGCCCTGTTCAGTATTCCATCTGGAAAAGCTGCTAACCCACAATTAACCCACCTGCCATAGCTGCTACTTCTTCCCCCACCTGCAATGTCACCGTTAACCAACCAATATAATTAGTTAACAGCCTGACTCCACCATGGTCGTTAATGAGACGCACCAAATATTTTGTTTCCTTGTGGACGAATGTTCAACATATCGGTATGGTCAATTAATCACTTTAGAACCTTTGAGCTTCCTCTAATAATACGTAATTTACCCAGCAAACCTTTTCAAAATACTGAAGTCTTCATTGATCCTTTGCCACCAGACAGGGAGCGGCTTCAGCTTCCATCAAGGCCGGTCAAGATTTGTGACAAATCTTTAATTCGTCTAAGGGTGCATTCACACCAGCCCTGCTTAGAGCGCTTTAATCAAACTCTAGTTCGTGTGTGGTGAAAGTGCGGTTCGTTTGGGGAGGTGTGAACCCATCACCAATAAAGTGAACTCTGGTCCATCTGAAAACCTTTTCCTTTGAAGTGAACTCTGCCATGATTCAAAGTGTGGATGCAAGCAGAACAGAGACCGCTGCAAAGGCGCGTCGCAGACTTCAGGGCATTCTGGGTAAATATTACCAAAACAAACATGCTAGAGGAAGAAACAGCTTGTGATCTTTGGTAAAGTCAACAAAGAAATCCTTAAACTGCTCAAATTTGACGCCGCTCCATTTTTGTGTACATTTTGTGAAAAATTAAGCTGTGTTCAGTGTCTCTTTGGAGGTTTTCAGGTTTGTTTCCTTCAGTACCTCTCGGTGTAGCGCCACCACAGGCGGGTGGTGAAAAGGTTTTTCCAAAGGACTTGGATCGTCTGACACGGCGCAAGGTGAAAGCGAACCGCACCAGATGAAAACGTAACAAACGATTTTGTTCCCCTGGTGGCGACCGCAGCTATACCCGCGCACTAACAGATTGCTCCACGTCTGTACGGTGCATGTCAGTCAGCTGCTTTCCTCTCTACGTTGCGCCCCGTGCATACACGCGCTCCCTTCACTTGTCTGCCTGTTCTGTATTACTCAGATGAGCCATTGAGTCCTGGGTTTAATGGGCCTCGGCTCTCTTTCATCAGCAGAAAGCCAAGTCATCACAGCTGAGCGCCGGCGACGTGGGCCGGAGCCTTCAGGGAATAAGAGCCGGATTAAGTGACATCATATCGTTTAGCGGAGGATCTCCCTCCTTTGGCAGCCGTCCTGAGAGCCAGTCATGCCTTCGAAAGGTGTGCAGTCGTTTGGCTCCCGGAGAGCCGTTATCTGCTCTGGTGATATTTAATTTCGCAGCTGTCCTGACGGTAAATTTGGAATGAAAGTGAAGGCGTTTGTTAGCAAGAAATGAATCACTGGCGTTCCTGCAGCCGAGTGACACATCAAGAGCATCTGCTTGTGTCTGTCCGTCTGCTCTCCTCCTGAGTGGGTAACACCTTCTCTTGGGTACAGATTTTTTTTTTTTTGGGGCTGAGAGTGAAGCTCAACGTTGAAGTTGCCAGCTTTTTTGTTTCCGTACTTTTCCCGTTTCAAGCTTCGAAATCCCTCTGTGGCAATTTAGCTCTCTGAATAACAAAAAAAAAAACAAAAACAAGGGGGGAACATGGCGTAAAATCGTTTCTTTTTCCAATATCCTGCGAAACTGAGCCGTCCAAGTCAAACTCATGCAGGCGGATATTGAACGCTTCGCTTTTAATGTTGCATCAATCTCCGTCTTCCTTTTGAGGTTTCCTTTCATTTGAAACAAATAAAACGAGGAGATTCTCTAATCAAGTCACACTCGCTGCGGTTGCGTAAGAAGAAAAAAGATATTTGTGAATCGGGTGACGGTTCCTGTGAAAAAGCCCTCTCCTAAGTCCACCATTCCGTTCTAATTAAGTGCAACAGATTCGACATAAACGTCATGGCCTTTCACATAATCCCGCCTGTTATAATAAGAACCACCGTCAGGGAACACTGATGTAATGACTGTTATGAACACAAGCGTTTCTAAAAGTCAAATGCCATTTATCAGGGCCACCCACACTACAATGTGCAGGAACATTTCAACAAATGTTTACAAATGTATTTTTTTTGAAACCCATGAGTATCGCTTTCTAATCTTTGGGCTTGAGTCAGTATCATGCTAAATCTGCAGCCGCTTTGACCAGAGAAAATTTGCATTGGATTTCAACACTAAGTGAAGGAAGCTGTTGAATTACCCAATATTTTATAATGCAGACACAGGCAGACTGACTTTTTCCCATTTATTATGCCTTGATGAAACATTTTTCTGTCTTTATTGAAATGATGAAATGCACAAATTGCTCAGCACGCAAAAACAGTTTTTTTTTGTTGTTTTTTACTTTACAGATTTGGATCACGTTAACAGATGTGACAAATTTACTTTTCATGTCATTGGTCCTTCGGTTTCTAAGCAGACAGTGATGTGTGGCAGTCATTCTTCCAAAGAGGACCAGCACATTTTCTCAATTTTACTACAGCGTCTTGTAACTTATTCTTCTCCATTCGAAACTTCTTACCTTTTACTTTTGCTGTCTTTGCTGTAAATGCCAAATAGGATTGAGTGCATGCTTTTTTTTCTTCTTTTTTTTACAAATTCATCCAACGTCTCTCCCCTTCTTCCTAACAATTCAACCACACACAGATTTAAATAAAGAGTGGCAAAAGCAAATGAGGAGGATTAGCGGTGCTTGCCAGCAATCGATGGTGTTATCCAGTTACTGTGTTATTATCTTTGCTGCCTGGAAATTGAGCTGTTTGTTACATGCCATGACAATCACGAGTCTGTCACATAGCAAGTCTTCAATAAGAGGCGTTTTCAGAGTTGATGCAACACTGACTGCTACCAGAGATCCTTCCTGCCCGCAGCCTCACCGTCCACAACGACTCTTTGAAGAAACTTGAATTATATGACTTATGACAGCATTTCATTTCCCTTCTGGATAAAATGTTTTTGAATTTTTACCAAGCTCATCTCCAGACATCCTTTTTGTTTTTGTATGTTAGCTAGCCATCTATCATTTTGTATAATATCCATCCTGCAAGCCAATGAGTTTGCACAGCCAATTTCCTTTTTTGAACAAATGTACTGGACTTAAACCTAAACAGCAGCAGCTTCCTGTCACGCCAGCTACACGTGTCTATTGTCTCCGCATGGAGAAAAGCTGATATGCTCATCATCGATTTTATGACAAAACCTTCAAGAAATATCTACGTCTGAGGTGGAACAACAGGAAAGAATACACTGAAACATTTCATCAAACTTTCTCCCTCAAGTGCTAACATTGGAAGCGTCTTCTCTTCCCAAATACAGCAAAGAATCTTCCAGCTTTAAGAGAAAAAAAAAAAGGAAGCATTTCTTTGATTTATTTTTTCAGCGAAAACCGGCTCAGTTCATTTTGCAGGAAAATCTCGAACCTTAATGCTGTTCTGCTGTTCAAAAGGGAACCAGGAGATTATTTAGGTTTCTAAATAAAGACGACCGAGGCGGGCTTTTTTTCTTTCAGGTCTCGTTTCTGTTATTCCAGAGTGATTGAATTGCTCTTGCTTTGCTTGAGCAACGTTCAGCACAGCGGACCGGCAGGAATGTGCGTCTTTTCGGTGTAGCTTTCGATAAGCTTCATCCTGCAAAGACCCTGCCGCCGCCGCCCCAGCGAAGAGTCTACCGTCGGTGAAGAGGAGCGCGTCGCTTGTTAGGCAGCAACGCGATGATGAGTGTGCGCACATAAAAATCGCTGCATCCACACCCTGACTCTTTAGGGAGGACACCAAGAGGAAAAACCGTAAATCTTTCATATGCAAGACTTTCAAGAATTTTAGTCACCCTTTGAAAATTTGCCTTGATGAGCAGTAATTGCCGTGCGGACCCTTCCATCTTCTGCACACTTTCATGTCCCCTCAGTGGGTCTTGAATCACGGCATCTCGTGGTCTCCCTAACGACCCTCTGGGCGTCTGATGGAGGAGAGAAGACCACCATAAGAGCAAAACTTTGGCACCCGAGACGGTTTCGCTGGTGTGCCGTTTAAATCATCTCAGCCCAATTCCCATCTCAGTAGAAGCTGCATATTCCTGAACAAGATAAATATTTGCATAACACATATACTGTAGTTGCAGCACTGGGCTCGGGCCAGAGACTGGGTAGTTAAAACATAAGCGAGAGAGAGTACCATTTACCATTAGGTAATTACGGCACTGTTTGCATTTCTCTGACAGGACTTTTGTGCATGTTTTACTTCCAGTAACTCCTCCTATGTAAAATACATCATTCTGACATTTTGTCATGTTTCAACCACAGCGTTCAGTGCATGCGTCGGGATTTTATTCTATCCGAAAAATGCAAAGTAGAGCATAATTGTGAAGTGGAAGAAAAACGAGACATGATTTTTTCCACATTTTTAAGTCTCCAACACTTTTTTTTTTTTTAAACTGTCATGTGTTTTGCACAATGCTACACAAACAGGCTTTCCTGTCAGAAGCGGGGAAAATCATCCCCACTGAACGCTGCTGTCACCGCCGTGCTCCACTACGGCGATGTTCAAAACGACGCGTAGGGAAGTCAGAAAATGTCAGTTTTGGTCTCATGTCATCACGCCACAAACAGAAGACCTTATGGCCTTCTTTCAACTGTTGCCCCTCAACAAATAGTTGCCCCGTCAACCAAACTTGAGCTTTGGATCCTTAGGGTGTTCCCAGAATTACCACGGTTGCGACTCTGATTTAAGCTTTCGTTGGTTAAGTGGACAGCCTTGTCTTAATCGTTTTGCCATACGCTCTCAGTTGCCAGACGATGGATTGAGTTGAAGGAGTTGAATAAAAAAAAGCAAGAACATTTTGCATTCTTTAACCTCCTCCTACACTTTTCTTGTTGTGTTGAAGTTATGTACTACTTTATGTTGGCTTCTCACTTAAAACCTTCTTTTCTTGTAGCAAAACCCCTAAACCCAAAACTTACTTCTGGAGCTCATACTTTGTTTTTTTCTACAGTAACATCTTGAAAACTTACTGAAATATTCTAACTCTCCTGTTCTAATTAGGGGAACATAATAGTCCAAATTCCCTTAACATATACATAAAAAGAGCACCCCACGTTCAGGTCCCTTCAGTTACACACTGTTTCAGAAATATCAGATATATCCTGGAACCCCCCAAAAAAGAAACAACAAAAAATAAACACTGATAATTTGTTGAGAGAAAATTTTGAAATGTTTACGGTATCTCAGTTACATAATGCGTTTCGGGTTGTCGTCCAATTGGAGAGACACACTGCTGGCTTTCATTAGCATCAGGCATTTTTCTCCATCACATTGAGTGATGCTGCCAGAAATCTGTGCTTCTGAAAACATTGCAGGGCCCTGCCAGCAAGTCCCCCACACCTCCCCTCCGCCTCGTCCAAAAAAGCCTCCGCAACCTTCCGCCCCTACACCCTCCCCCCGTCGTTTTCGGCTCCCGGCGCAGCCAGAGTGGGGCCGGGCAGCTGAAAGGCAGCGTGGCCCGGCTCCAAGCCCGGCCACTTTGGAAATTGCCACACGCGAAGTGCTGGCCTCTCCGGTTGTCGGCGTGACGGGGGTCACCTCTGGGGCCCCGGGGGTGGGTAAACACACATGACCCAAGACAAACTTTCACAATTTTGCCAGGTGTGCAAACAGGAGGCCGCAAAAATACCCGGAAAACGTCTGACCTTGCAGAAACAATATGACCGCCTCCGATGAACTCCTCTCCGAACGCAGAGGGTTGCGAAGGAGGAGAGAGGCAGACAAATCCAGGGTGGAGCCGTCGCTAGAGGACAGGACTCGCGAAGGCTTATTGCACAACGACGAACACGCAAGATTGATTGGTTTGGAACTGGCCGACCCGTCCTGATTGGTCGTCTGCGTGGGACTCGTTCAGCCGTACCACATTGCTGAGAAACACGAGAGCTTCACGTGAAAACATTTTCTTATTTGTTTTTTCACCTTCTTTTTTTTTTTTTTTTTCCTTTTTAAAGAAAGATTCCAGTTTGACAAAGCCTCAACATGGCAAATTTCAAGTATAATCAGATTTTCTTTCCTCTCCTTTCTTTCCCCTGTCTCGGGCTGGATCGGCGATCCAATCCCCCGTCTCCTGAACCATTGTCTCCTGGGTCGGTGCGTCCCAGAGCTGACCTCTGTGGGGAGTCTTCCAGGCACCACAAGTTGGTCTGTGCGCTCGTATGAACTCAGACTTGTTTGAGCGCTCGGGCCCGTGCCATCGAGTCTGAAGGACGCAGCAAAACAAGGCCTTAACTGGAACCAGATGCGGCACTGTCCTCCCAGATCATCAGATATAATTTGTGTCAGATTTTAGTCCGATAGCCACGCTCTCTGGCGAAGGGATGGGCTGTTTGTTTGCGAGGGACAAACAAAGCTCTGGAGTGGGATTTTTCTTTTTTTTTTCTTTTTTTCTTCCCCAAATTTGTTTTTATCTGCATTTGAAAGCCAAAGGAACACCGAACACCATCTCGATTTCTCCGCTTTCCACTTAAAAACGTCCATCCAGAAGTGCTCCTTGAAGCCAGAAGCAGTTGATTTTCTCCAAGCTGTCATAAATCTCTGTCACACTAATATGTAGTTGTAACCAAATGATATAATGATATCATTGTTAGAGCTTACCTCTGCTCAGCCCCTCTGCTAGACAGTGAGCGAGCACGTAGCAGCCTGCTGGTTATACTATTAGCAATACAGATGAGAGATGTCTGCGTGTCTGCAAAGTCAACCTGTAATTATCATGGCTTTATATCCCCAGGCAAGAGACTGAGTCAGATTTATAGATTTATTCTGTCTTCAAATTAGCATCGTGCCTCAGATTCCAGCATTTCATCTTGGAGGCTGCAGGAATGTTTTTAGGGCTGAATAAAAAAAAAAAAAAAGAGAGGAAAAAAAAGAAAAATAAAAAATAAAATAAGGCGAGTCATTGTAATTCACAGCTACACATCCCAAAACCGCTCCGTGGTAAAAAAAAACGGCGTTTGGAGGGGCGACGCAGTATGCGACCGTGCCGAGCTCTTCAAAGCGCACGCATCGGGAACCCCTCTCACAGCTGCAGCCGCATGCGACGCGTTTTCGTGTTTGCGAAGCAGCTGTAGACGTTTTTACAGGGATAGGAAAAAGACTGGTTTCAAAGTTTAACTGAATGTCCTCGGTAAACAGAGCTGGATCGCAGCTCTTGTTGTTGCGTGCCGGGTTAGAGCCCATGAATCAGTTCTCTGGTTGTTTTTAAGTGCGTTGCTCATCCAAGAGCAGCGAGCCTTCAAAAAACAGACACTGGATTTTATGTGCACATGTCACATCAGATTGAATCCCTCACTTTTATATTGTCTTGTGAAAAGCTGGGGTTATTGTTCTTTGTTTCTTCTTTCTTTTTTTTTCCTGTGATTTCCAACATTTGGACTTTGAGTCAGGTTTAGTGGACGGCAGTCAAAAATATTCAATGCTGGTTTTATTGGTTTCCTTTGCGTCCCAGTATAGTTCCTCTGTCAGTGAGCTTCAATCAACTCGCTGACTGAAGTGTTTTAGTCTTGCACTTCAGTTACTTACTTACAACAATCAAAGTTTTTATGTTCTAAATTAAAGTTTCCCTAAGTATTTTTACATTAGTGGTGCATCAATTTGTCAACAAGCCGATTTAGCGTTAATTTTGGGAGATCGGTGATTGGCTGATTTTTACTCGCGAAGCCGATCTTGTCTACCTCTAAAAATCAACCACTGTCGTCTGCTCTCCCGTGAAAAAGGTTGGAGCGATAAACCAGCCCACGTTTACAGTTAGCAACACTGTTACTCCTCTGACGCCAATCCAGCAACTTTCTTTCTATGTTGAGCAACATTTCAGACAAAAGATCTGAATTGGTTTCGGCCAAAATCAGAGTCAATCAGAGTCAGCAGGTTTGGCTTTTCAAAAGATCGGTATTGGGGCAGAAAACTCCAATCGGTGCACTCTTAGTCCTCAAACATGTTTTCAAAACTAAGATGTCGTTTGCGTGTTCTCCCTGTGCTCATATGGGTTTTCTCCAGGACCTCCAGCTTTCTTCTGCAGTCCAGAAACGTAACTTTGTTTGTTTGTTTAGCAGGTTTCTCATAGTTGCTCTGGCATGACAGAGTTTGTGCCTGGTTGCTTGGCTGGTGTGTCTGTGTTGGATTTGCCTGGCCATGCTGTACCTTTCCCGTCAGCCAAACAGCACAGATAACAATAATAATGCAAAGCGGATGAAACTGAACAGAAACGCATAGTTCAGTTTCATTGAAGGTGAACTGAACTGAATCTGAAAGGAGTTAATATCTGATTCAGGTGAATCTGAATTGAGCTGCTTTAAATATGACACACCGAGTTAAACGTTAAATATATTAGACAATATAAACTCAAATAATGTGAGTTCAATCACAATCTACCTTTATGTAAAATATTCTAAACTAATTTGCACTGGATACAACTTTATTTTTTATTTTTTTGTTGGGTCAACTGGAATTGAGCAGAACTTAATTTGCACACGAAATGCATTAAATTGAATTTAATCGAGCAGACGCAAATGAAACCTGAACAAAAGTGAACTTTTGCAGACAAACTTAAAAATGTGCATTTCTGAGCGCACTGCTCGCGTCGCAAACAGCCGCTTTCAAACGATTTCTTTCTTCCCTTCCTTAAAAGCGCCTAAAGAACGGCACGCCCGCAACGTTTTATGAGGGAAGTTGAGTCCGCACGCTTCTTCAGTAGTTAAAAACTCTGGCGCTATCATAACACGATTAGTGCTTTCTGTTTGAAGCTGCGTGCTTTCTTCGTGAGTAGTGGATGCATTCCTCCTGCGACTTGTCCTGGATTGATCTCTGCTGACTCAGAAGGAAGGCTGCATACCTCCCCAGCATCTAATGCACAACACCCCCGAGGGGGGGGGGTTACCTTCGCACACGTGCAGTCGGCTCCCGTCAGGGGAGAACATGCTTTATGGTTTGCGCTCATTTGTACTCGATTTCGAGAGAAACCCCCGCTGTCAGGAAGAAAGACATGTTAATCTCTTGAAAAGTGCAGGCGATAAATTTCCCCCCCGTAAACGTAAATTTGCTTTATTTTAGGGCTTATTTAATCTGAATAAAGAAGTAGTTAGCGAATCTACATGGCAGAGGCCGATGCTGTCATCTTTTATTCAGTATGAAGCAGGGTTGATTTAAAGTAGCTCCATCTGATCCGAATTTGATATTCAGACATAATCAATGAGACAACTCTGTTTGAAATGATAAAACAATCCAGGCGGTGAACTCTCGAGAGCTGGCCTGCCTCCCCCGTGCTCCGGGCCGTATCGTGACTGGTTCAAGTCGACGTCCCGCTCATACATCTTTCTAAAATTATACACCACAACCAAGAAAAACCCTCCACTTCTAAACAACTTCCAAAAATTCAGATTTCAGTCTCTACGCCTCTCTCTTTTTTTTTTTTTTTTTTCTGTATCTTGTTATTGTGTTACACGGGGACTGAAAGACGAGTCACAGCATTATGAAATCATGTGAGGAGAGCAATTATCCATCACAAAAGCCCCACAGAACAAAAAATAACCCACCGGCTGGAGGAGACAACAGAGCCTTTTGTTTGCCCGACTGTAAGCGACACAGTGCCGAACTCCTCCCGCATAATGGCTTGTTTCTCCTGCGAGCTGTCTGCTTTTATCAAGCATACTTTGTTCTCTTCAGCAAGCAAGCCGGGTCTCTGGGCGGCTTATCTGTGAGCTCATTCAGGTTGTGATTGGCTTTTCTGACCTCCACGTTTGAGTCACGGCCAGCGCCGCATTAATTCATTCTTCTCCTGCACTTGCCACTCATGACACACGGGCCATTTCTGTTTTTTGACATTTGCCTGGAGTGACGGCATCGTGTCACCGGGGGTGTCATGTGACTGCGGACCCTACAGTGGAGCTGTATCATCGGAGCGGTGTAATTATAATGCTGACTTGGCAGTTGAGCTGCTTGAACCTTGTTGACCCCGATCTGGGAGCCATTGTAAAACGTCTCAGCTGTTGACAACTGACCACACAATGAAGGGTTGCCAGCAGTTATCTCGCTGTTTTTGCTAAAGCAGACCGTCTGGATGGGGATCTGATTGGGGATCAGCAGGGAGATCCTCGGTTATGCTGCGCAGGTCAAGAAGTTATTCCACTTTAATCGAACTTTAGTTTGTTTGCCTTGTTTGGGGAATTGTGAATGCGCAGTCCAACTCTGATGCAGGCCAGAAAAGCAAACTTTGGGCAAACCCGGGTCTCTGTTCGGTTGAAATGAACTTTTGGTGAGTGCGCCAAAGCAGACCGCACTGCAGTGCAGGGCATTCTGGGTAAATACAACCAAAACAAACGTGAGAGTCTAACGCTAGTGGAAAAAATGGCTCGTCCTCTGAGGCTTTTATGTTGTTTCCTTCAGTACTTGTTGGTGCAGCGCCGTCACAGGCGAGGGGGTTAGCGGGTCATTCAAAGGTTTTGGATCATTTGACGCTGTAGTGTAAGAGCGAACCACCCGAGCTGTAAAATGTAAAATAAAAAATAGATTTTTGATGATGAAGGCATCCAATAGGTTTGATGGACAATGAAAGAAAAAAATTCAGTGTCTTTGCTGGTGCTTCAGAAGGGGTTAGACAGAGAACCGGCCACTGTCTCCTGGAACGTTGGCCGTTGACCAGAGGTTTCTGGTGTGGGTTGTTCATAAAAAAAAAAAATAAAAAAAATCATTGTGGAACAGTCTCTATCTGCATTACACTGCTGACGCATATTTTTCTTCATTTTCATCTGACCAAAGCACATTGTGGAAACTAGTTCAGGTAGATTTCAGGAAACAATGTTTGATTTCCTGGCATCACTTTAAAATGACCATTTTGGTATAGAAATTGTATAGTAATTTTGTCAAAGGACCAGTTTTGCTACTGCAATAAGCAGATGAATCCATCTGAATGCTTTTCGCTCGTTTTTTTTTTTTTTTTTCACCGTCTGTGCAAACTAAATTTGCCCAGGACCAGCAGAGGCCTGCTCTTCTTTTCCGTACAAAAGTTTCACAGAGATGTAGAAATAGCAGCAGGGTTTGGGTGCCAAAAGCAAGAAGTCCAGCTCCATCTACTTAGCACACAAATTAAAGCCGCTTGTCAGTGAACATTTAGAAATCATCGCTAGCGTCTCAGTGGGCCTCGCTGTTTGAACTGCAGCGTAGGTAGGCACTGTTTACCCTGGACCTGGTCCTTGATTAAAATGAGAAATGGGAGAAGAAAAAAAAAGAAAAGAAAAAGAAAACGACACGGCTCAGTCTGTCGGTGGTCAGCCACAGACCCCTCATCGCGGCGTCTAGCGATGATCTCCTCTTTTTCTTTTTCTTTTGCCGCACTTTTATGCAATCACAGCTCCGGGAGCTATTTTTAATGCGTGTTTAGGTTGTGCGCGCGCCATTCGATATTAAACATTTCCCCTTATTACTTTATTTTCCCTCAAAGCTGTGACTCCAAAAACAGCTGTCCAGACACCACAAGAAAGGGCCCCGGGCTCCCCCGGAGGACGCCGATACGACTTCTGGACTCCCCGAAGAAAAATATCTCCTTTTCATTAAAGGTAATACCGTAAGAGTAGCTCACCAAACAATTCACGCAGAACATCAACATCCTCCGGGCGACACGCCGTCTTCCACGGGGCCTGGCCCGGGGCGCGCGTCACGCCGCGGCTGCAGCCCCGGCGACGGCGCGGGGCAGATATTTACCCTCACACCAGCCGGCAGGGGCGGCCAACAGAAGCTGATTGCAAGTGGTGTTTGTTTCCAATGAAAGCACGTTAATTCAGGCTCGGCCGCAGTGTAAACTGCCTTGGCGTTTTACAGATGTCGCCTGTTAAAGCGAATCACTGTACCTGCCTGTTTGCCCGGCCGGGGCCGTTTTGATGCCCCGCCAGAGAAAGTACACAACGCAAGCCAAAAAAACGTCTATTAATAAGCCCTTCCTCTCCTGATGCTGCAACTCCTCGGCGTGTAACGTCTGCCCTCGGCTAATTGCGTCGCGTCATTTTTAGCCTTCACGGCGAGCGCCGCTTCACGGCACCAGGAGCGAGTTAATTTTAACTCATCTGAGGTATCATTATCCTCCGATATTTTTCCAGAAATGCTCCCATCCAAGAGCTAATTTTCTGTGAAAACAGCCGTCTCGTGAAGGACATCTCCTGTGACAAAGCGAAGTAAAGGAGCGAGCCCGTGTCTCGCACGCACGCGCTAATAGCCCGCGTAATTTTCGAGTATGTTCCAGCACATGATACTTCTATTATGTTACCGGGAGAGCTTGTGATAATAAAGCGAGTCCGTTTTGAAAAGGTGTGTGTGGTCCTGGGTGGTAGGAGGGAGAAAGTGTCTGGCAGGGTGGGCCACCAACCACAGTCCTCAGGGCAGACCTTGGTCAGAGCTCTGAGGATGGCCAAGCTCTTCAGCACCGCACAGACAAATACAGCCAGAGTGGTATACGGCCACCGGTGGAGAGCCAGTAATGAATGAAATATTATATTCCGCGTCAGATTCCAGACTTTAACGTTATTAGCCTCACATAAAATTATTTTTTTGACAGCGAAATGTACATAAATTAGAAAAATGTCTCTGCAGCAAGTCGAGGTCTTCAAGTGGCGGCAAAGCCTTGAAAGGATTTTTTTTTTTATTATTATTATTTCATGAGAAACTGTAAAATCATTTCTCATCTGCTTAGCTGGGCAGTTGGAGTGCTGTGAGGGCGTTTGGCCCCTCGCAGTTTTCGTCATTGATCTAAATGTTATTTATTTGTTTACTTTTTCATTTTGTGTTTTAGATCATCGTCAAATGTAATATTAGATCATCTGAGTAAGCTTGGAAAGCAGTTTTAAAATTACGATTTTAATTGTTGAGGTAAAAAAGGTGTCTGAACTAATTCATCTCGTAGCGGAAAAAAAAAAAAAAATCATGCCTCGCTAACTTGCAAAGTCAGAAGTTTCAGAGGAAACATGCTGGCCTAGTTATGGCTAGATCCAAAAATTGCTTACCTAAGTAGGTTAACACACCAGAACCCGATCAAAAGAAATTTAAGAAAAGACTAGAAATGAAGTGAAAGACACCTTTCAGTCCAGAACGGCTTACAAAGTCATCTCTAAGACATTTTGGACACAGAGAACTGCATCCACATTCAAACACGGCGGTGGAAGTGTGATGGTCTGTTGATGCTTCAGGACCTGGACCACCTCGTGTGATTGATGGGACCAGGAATTCAGTAAATTATTCTTGATGGATAATTTACATAACGATCCAACATACACTAACAAGCCAACCTCTGACTGATTAAAAAAAAAAAAGAAAAAATGGCCCAGTCAAAGTCTAGTCTTGAATCCAACTGTGATTCATGGAACAAACTGTTCATGCTTATAAATCCTCCAATGGCTTGTGAAAGACTTCCTGTCAGGAATCAGACGTGTTGCACAATCTGACCAATCGTAGCTTTAGGTGACATTTACATTTTCACACAGAACCAGATTTGATTGGATTTAGCATTTTCCTTTACTAAATACAACCTCCTTCTGAAAACCTCTTCTTTGTTTGATATAAAAATTTGTTTGATGATCTGAAGCAAAGACAAAGCAATCTGCACGGGCGCTAATACTTTTCTTTTCTAGCGTGCAACTGTTTGAAATGTATTTATCTATTCAGGAAAAGAAAATAGATGTCTGAAACATTACAAGGACAAAGTTTGATATTGTAAGCAGTTCAAATTCAGCTCTCAGTGTGGGAGTTTTCTTCAGGGAGCTGAACCACTGACCTTCCCGACAGTTTTGCAAGTAAGACAACATTTGGCCGACTTTATCTAAACTCTGCGACTGTATCTCGAGCAAAAAAACATGCGCGGCTCGCCTCAAGATAGGATCGGTTCAGTTTTTTTTAAAGAGTCGGCGCAGTGATACTTGAGACTGCGCAGCATCATTACAGTTGAGATTTTCACCATCAAGGATGTTTATCGCATGCCGTGCCACCCAAGAAGTAATGTTTCCTGCCATGCGAGAGGGGCAGTTGACATTTATGCTTTATTTTTTCATTCCACGTCTCGGGGCTCAATCACGACGGGCAAATTACACCCCCATCAAACTGCACGTAATTTATCGTGGCTCCGCCGAGCTCATGCCGGCGCTGGACTTTGTCCGAAAGTTTAGCGATTCTGACAGAAAAAGCATCCGTTTGCAGTAACCTTAAAGATGTTTAGACGTGACCTTAAACATTATTCTTGAGAAACTTCAGAATCACGAACCGAGCCGATCCTTAAAACGCGGCCGGCCCGCGTCGCTGCCAGCTCTAAAATGTGCAACAATCGTCAAGTGGGCTTTTTTCTTTTTCTTTTCTCTTTTTTGTCTTCTATCTAGAGAAAAGATGAGGTGGTGAATAAAATCTTTTTAAAATGGGAATGGGTGATAGGTGTTTCCTATATGATGCTCGGCTTGTTTTCCAGGATTCAAATTGCCTTTCCCGGAGGATTCTGAAGCATGTGCTGCAGCTCAAGAGGCATGTTCTTGTTTTAGACGGCAAATATTTACAAAGCAGCGAGCCAAGGCAAACGTTTCACTGCACAAAAATAAGGAAGGCGGTAAAGGCTTGTGGAAACGCTGTTGTGCTGCCGAACTTATTTATTTATTTATTTATTTATTTTTTATAAGCCTACAGCGAGGTCAGTGATAGAAGAAATGAGACTTTAGATAAAAGAGCATTCATTTTATTCGCATGGATCTTCGTAAAAAAAAAAAGAGCGCAAACTAAAGCCGACGGGTCAATGAACCGGTGCGTTACCGCGGCACAAATTCACTACTTTTTAAAACAATTCAAGTTGTAATTAATCAAATGTAAAAAAAAAAGAATCAGAAAATAAGATTCTCATTGGATGACATCTTTGAGCTTCACCATGCATTTCACCACCAAAATTTAAAACAACTGCTGTTAAAATGATTTAGTTTACTAATTAAATCATTTTGAAACCACATATAGTTCATTTTTATGTAGACTACAGTAAGACTCTAAATAACATAGCTGCTAGATTCAGTTTGTACACTTCTTGTAGTGGAAAAGAAAACGTGTCTCTGTTTTGCTGCAATACAAGTTAATGGTTAGTTTGTAGGGCTATCTGCACATGTAGCCAACATGTAGTTTTGCTGCTTGACTCATAATGGTGCTTGTAGCTTTGAAAACCTTAATTTGAGTGATGGGTGGAGCTTTTTTTTTACTTTCCATATTAAAAGTGCTCATGTTTTTCTGGAAGCAGGTGTGCTACTTTATGCTTCACTTGGCCAGAGAAAATTGTTGTTCTGCCAGTTTCTCTGGCATCTCATTAAAAGGACTTTGGACCAAAGGAACGCTAAGGTGGAAAATCCTGCAGCTATAAAAGCACAACATTTTAAAACCTTGTCTTTCCTAAATACCTTTGATTCCGAATGTCCACTGAGCTGAAATGACGAAAATCTTTTTTTTTTTTTTTAAATGTTGAGTTTTTACTTGGGAAGGAATTATTTTTATTTAAAAAACCATCGAAGTATAGGGCGTACAATTTTCCTATCATTTAATGTTTTTTACCAGATTTGTTTCTGAGTCTGATGTAAAAAAAAAAAAAAAAAAAATAAAATTGTATCAAGCTGTATCTTTACTGGTACTGGATTTGTTTTATTTCAGTTATATGTCTGAGTATTTCTTGAAACAGTATGAAATTACCTCAAACTCAATAAGTCAGATAAAATTTAATCACCCGAATACAACAAGTTCTCCTAGGCATTTTTTTTAATTGCTAAAAACAAAACTTTTTTTTTTCTTTTTACATTTTATAAATTTAAAACCACAAACTTCAATGTATTTCATTGAGATTTTATGTGACAGCTCAACACAAGTAAAGCATAATTGTCAAACAAAAAGGAAAAATGTGGCTTTGTTTCATCCCAAGAAGGTGAACCTCAGCTTTGCAGAAAGGTTTTCCTACCATGATGCTAACACCACCATCCTTCATCTGTTTAGCATGATATCCAATGTTTAGCATGATATCCAATGTTTAGCATGATATCCAATGCATTTTTCTGCAATACATTGCATTTTGCATGTAGCCCTCAAAGTTTCATAGATTTTGTTTGTTTGACCCAGGTACATTTCTTCCAGGTCCAGAAACGTGCTGAATGCAGGCGCACGCAATGCCTTTCAAGACCGAACAGTTATTTGGCTCTTTGTGTCGACCTATCAGGTAAAACCCTCCCATGTACATTAGCGGTTGCGGTTGCAACACGACAGACTTTTGTTCGCAAACTCCAATCCCACCTCATGGCCGTTTTGGCAGATGTATGCAATTATTAATCACTACAACAATGGTTGACTTTTCACAGTGTGTTGTCACGATGAGACGCTAACCTTTTATTCCGATAATCTTCATACCACTCATTCTTTTGGTTCTCCACCAACACCTCGCCTTCCTTTGTGATTCTTTATAACACACACCTGTGATCGCTGATCAAAAAGCCCAACCGTCTCTGTGGTGTGCAAGCATGTGTACGGTTTGAGCCTTCATGGGAATTATCCTGTGATTAATCACTGATTGTTGGCAGGGAGGGAGGCTCGCCGAGCCTCTGCCTTCGCGTGGGTGTTTGTGTGTATCCGATTGTTCACAAGACCGTGTGAAGTGAAGCCGTCGCGCAGAGAGGACAGGTGGCCGCGATGCACGGCCTCTTACAGGAATTGCCCCAGTCCTTCTCTTTAGTGGAGGCCAGTGACGGGTCAGTGCATTGGCCGGGATGCAGACGCACATGCACAAGCGCATGCCAGCAGAGCGTGACGCAATAACACGGAGTGCTGTCTGCGGCGCGGCGATATTCGAGACGGGAGAAAACAGGAAACTCGGGCAAGTCTCCTCGGCCGAGTGTCATAACACCTCCGCTTTCCACTCACTTTTTCTCTCTCCTCCTGCTGCACATGCTTACACAGACAAACACGCAGTCGCACACACCCAGCCTCACACCGCCAGTCAGCCTTTCGCTCTTCACTCACACCCTCAAGTCTCACCAAGTTCAGCTCTCCCTGCTCAAAGGCAGACAGGAGCAGCACGGCAGCCTGCTAAACGAGTTGAGGGAAGGAGCAGCGGAGTCACAGAGAGAGACATAGACGGGGAGGAGAGAAGGAGGGGAAGGGGGGCTGCATGAGTGAAGGGAGAGCAAGGCAGAGAGAGCACTGTTGCCCATATGCCGAGAAGGAGCATGGGCGGTTGAGCAACCTGGCCCCCACTGAAGCTTCCTGACTCATGGGAGCGTCAGGAACCAGGTCCCAAGAGAGCCTGGAAAACGCTGCCGGATCACGCGTGGTGGGAGAAGAAGGAGGGGAGAGGAAAAAACTCTTGGAAGGGGAGGCAAGAGGCAAGACAAGCTGCAACGGTAGGCTGTCCCACTCAGCTGCTGTGCCGTGATGACGTCGGCGGGCATGTGACCCAGGGTCTCCAGTGACGCCGCATGGAGGGCAGGAAAGAGACGAGTTTTAAAGCTGGTGCCTTTTGGGTTGTGTGAGGGCTCTGCTCGCCTCCCCAACAACCACAGAACCACAGACGTGCGGCTCGGGGTTGGTGTCTGAGGGCGACCTGGAGTGTAAATGGTTAATCGTCACGGGCCAGCACCAGTCACAAGGACGGCGCTAAGCAAGTAAGTACGTTCCAACCACACTGGCCAGGCAAGCCAGTCCGACACCATCTGATCTATCCGCAAAAGCGATATTTGCCTCTGCAATTTTTCTTTCTCTATAAAACCAAACCTGGTCGTTACTTGTGGTCATCCAAATAGTTGATACGTAGAAGCATGTCTTGTGGATGGCTTTTCCATTTTTTTTCCGCCTTCATGACACGCTGCGTGCTCTTGGTTTAGGACGTGTCGAGGGTCACAGAAACCGCAGAGGAACAAAAGTGGGGCTTGCTGGAACCAGAGGCAGCCATGGCATCCAACAGCCTCTTCAGCACAGTGACACCATGTCAGCAAAACTTCTTCTGGGGTGAGTACCTACCTTCGCCGGTCGCCGATTCTCTTCTCATCGATTGTGGGACTCGGGGTCACGGAAAGGACTCGGGGGGGGTGCGGGGGGTAGAGGGGGGAGAGGTCAGCTGCTGATATGCGGATGGCTTCTGTGATGAGGATAAAGATCTTGGACCTGAAGATCTTGGAAGGATTTGACTCCAGACGAGGATCAGCCGAGGTCACTGCCATCAATTTTTTTGGGGGGGGCATTTGCGGTGGAAGAGAGAGACCCAACCGTCATCAAGACTTTTTGACAAGTGACCAAAAAAAACAATAAATTAAATCTGCACTGAGAGATTCCAGTATTTACTTACATGCGGTGTTTATAAATATTCCTGAAAGAGGGAGATGACATGTTTGTGCAACGTACCCTTAGATTTAGAGAGCGATGCCATTGCAGAACCAAAAACAAAGGCAGGGGTGATATTTTTGACAGACGTAAACAGCCGCTGCGCAAGGGAGTTTACAGTTGAGCATTGGAACAAGATGTGGGGATTACTGGGCTGTGTGTGGGTTTATGTGTCTGTTGGGAATACAGTATTGATTAGGCTGCCAAGAGGGATCTGTAATCGCTTCCTAAAGCTGCTCGGTCGCTCTGCTGTCATCAATTAATCTGTTTAGATTTCCTCCAGCACCGCAGCGGCTTGAACCGGCTGACGGAAATTCAGAACTGCGCAAACTCATCATAAACTCAGATTTAGAACAACCACTTCGTTCTGATTTTTATTGGACTTCTAAAAATAATTGCTCGCCTTGGATACTTTTTAATCCCCTCGTTTCTCTGCTTCAAATTAGGGGACGAAAATAACTCCTGAACAGGAGCAGAGGCTACCTGGGAAGGCCAACTTGCATGTTTCACTTAAGACCCCCTCCGCCTCACCCCTTCCTGCAGATTTACTTTAATCTGCCGTGACAGCTCTTTTACAGAGTCTACTTCAAGGTTGCAAAATTAACTGTGTTGCGTGGATTTAACTTTTTTATTTTTTTTTTCCAAATTGAAGAAAACAAATATTTCCTCCTGATGCAAGACCGCATGTCTGCCTCCCTGCTCCGCTCCACAGCCTCCGCTCGCCTCGTCCTAATCGAACGCGTAAAAGATGTTTTGCAGAAGTCGCTCCGTGGTCAGCCACAGCTGCTCCGCACAGAAGCAGGCTGCAGGGACTGTGGAGAAAGAGAACGAGAAAGAGAGAGCGAGAGAAAGAGAGAGAGTGCGGGCTTTCTAACAATCGCCGCCACCTATTAACGCTCTAACCCCCTCTGACCTTTCGGCGAGTCTCCGGGGCACGAGAGGACAAGAGGAGAAGAGCGTGGTGCCGTATGGATCCCTGCGGATTTCAGGTTGAGACACTGTGAAGGGAAGGTGGTGAAAGTGATCATTAGTTGCCCCTTGTTTTTTAATATCAGGCCCGAAAAAACTCAGTCCCTCTAAACAAAAAAGAAAAACATGATTTAGTATGTCTAACATATCATGGCAATTGCAAATGGCACCGTAAGTAGTTTTCCTTGAGTCGCTTCGTTAAAATTCCCAACGATGTTTCGTCTGCGCTTCGCTTTAAAAGCTTCGAGTGAATCCGTTTAAATAAGATCACGTTTTCAACTCCTTCTGTTGTCGTGTTTCGTTTGGTCCGGCGACATTCTGTTTTCATCGAACCCGAACCTCCCCACCCCCTTTTATGTGTGTGTGTGTTTTTTTTTCCACTCTGCACATTGCTGCTTATCAGGAACACTTTTAATTCAAGACCCAGCTTTTTATCCACGGCAATAAACTGAGCTGGCGAAGATTTCTAATTAAGCAAAGACAGAGGAGAGGGGTCATTAAAATTTGTCTTGGCGTTTTGCATCAGGCTCTTCTCATTAAATTGCTTCGAAATCCATTTTTTTTATTTTTTTTTTATTTTTTATTATATCTCCTCATACTGGCAGATCAGATGGAGAGGGGCAGAATAATCGACAACACGTGTGGCACCCACTCAACCGCCACTGCCTCTCTGGGGAACATTTAACTGCCTATTTTCTCTCTTACAAACCTAATTACGTATAGACAATTAAGTCATGGGTAGCAATTATCGTTCAATAAAGTCCTGCAGGAACAGTAAAGAATAATAAAAAATAAAAAGAAGGAGAAGAAAAAAAAAAAGGGGACCCGAGTCAACGCGATCAAAAGCGAAATGGGTATATCTGAGGACTCCAGGCGGAAAACTTTACCCCCCTACCTCTGAAGAAAATCTCGGATAATTTGCAAGGGAAACCGTATATGTATTTGAGAAAGGCAAGCTTCTGTTGCATAAGTATTGCCTTAGATCTAACCACAGGCCTGCTTCTTGGAGACATCTTAAAAGTGAACCAGACATCACCCCCCCACCCCACCCCACCCCCCAACTCCCCATCGCTCCTCTCCCATCCCACCCCCGTCCCAGCCGGGGAGCGAAGTGAAGCCCACTCATCAATAGGTAATTTGAAAATGCCAGAAGGGGGAAAAAAAAGAAAAGAAAAAGGAAAGAAAAAAAAAAAAAAGCGGCAGCGCTTCACTGGCTGCTACTGTGCAGCGGAGACTCTTCCCTCAACCCTGCGCTCAAAGGAACTCTTTTTAGCGTCTCTTAATTGTACCTCTGAGGCAGACTTGCTATTTAATCCCAGCAGGGTCATACTTGATGAAGTACAACGCTTCTGTTTGTGTTTGCCCGGGCTATTAAAACCTATTAGCCAACGCTTGTTCCTGAGGGGGAAAACAGAAAGGTTCAGAGTGTTAATGTGATCAGGATTTATTCGGAGATAGATTAATGTTAGTGAAATGTGCAAGCAGCGAATGGTGGGCTTGTTGCGGCCAAAACCGAAGCTGCGGGTAGCTATTACGGTCTGAATGAGAGTGTCATGGAAACACAATAACCTGTGATTTTAATGGGCGGAAACAAGGTATTCCCACTTTATTTTTTCTGTTTTTTTAGGAAACTATCTGTAATTTTCGCCCTTTCTACAGCAACGCTGCGAAGGCAACAAAGCCTAGGAGTAGGCATGGGTTGGTTTTCACAGTATATGGAAGGCTTGAAAGTGCCCTTCACAACACAACAGAGGCATTCTCTGATCACGCTCCTAATGTTTTTAAAGTTTTGGTAAAGTGATAGGGGAGAAAGTGCCAAAGCAAGGCTGGATTTATGACCGTATGGGTCATAAATCCATACAGTGACAAAGCGCTGACGCTGACAGACCGGTTGCTGTGCAAGGGTGGTCATTTGAGTTCAGTAAAGGCTCTTACACTTTGGAAGAAAGATAAATTCATCTGTTTGGAAATAGTTGCAAAAAAACAGGAAACGAAAGGGGCAGGAACGCGTCACTCTTATTGGCTCAGGGTCTCCGGGGATGTCAGGTTCGTAAAACGCCTGGATGTGTCTCGCTGAAGTGAAGTCTCCCTTGCAAGTTTGAGGTAAATGGAAAAACTTTTTTTTTTTTTTCAGTTTGTGAAATGCTTTGGTGCCGATTGGCCAGAAAAAGGCCAATCGGGGCAATTTGTAAGGGTTCAATTTGAGGCACCTGCTCTTCGACGACACCCAAAAACCGAGCATTGTCGATGCTTTCATTGCATTAAACCTGTGATATAATGAGACAAAATATCAGTGGATAGATTGGATTCCTCTATTCTGCCTTGAAACACCGTTTTTATCCATCTCTGTAGACAAAAACAAGGAAAATAACATTCTGAGTTCTTCATTTTAAAAGTTCTGCTACTGTTCTTCCTCTCATGAGCTGGAACTTGGAAGAAGCACCACCTCTCAGTTAAACCACTTTATAGCATGTTTGCTAGCAGCTGACTGCGAGTGGCAGATAAATATCCAACTCCTATAAAAAATGGATCAAATTCTGCACAATAACCACTCAGAAACATAAGCATATCTCTCAAAATGCTTAAAAAATCAACAACTGCATGTAGCTAACACCATTATTACTACTAATAATAAGTCTGCTACATGATTTAAGCAACTGGAAAAATAAATGTGGATGTCCTCCATTATATAGAGTTAATTAGACCATGTAATGTGTTGTGTAAATACAGTGAAACTCATTTTTACTCCGTGTTATCGTTTCAAGTGAATTTCACACACATACGCAGGTTAAATAGCTCAAGCTAAGTCTGCCAACAAAAGCTTGTGAGAAGTGCTTCTACATGTAATTTAATGTACAGTAAATAACCTGCAAACGATTGGATTCTGTTTTCCTACCTAACTCTGAGCTATTAGTTCATGGATTATCGTCCGGCTTTGGTGGAAGAAAAGGAACGGAGAGTTGTTAAAACAAATGAGATTACTCTAATCCCTGTAATATGAAGACTGTGACAACAAACCCACAATTCGGCGCACATTTTCACAAGGCAGCGTGTATTATCTTTCGTTTTATCCCAATACCCACTTGACTTGCAATGGGAGTAATTACACTATTATGATAAGGTGACCTGCCAGCTGACTGTTCTGCCTGTTGATAGTGTTGACGATAGACTCACTTTTTAAACACCCGTCTCTGCCAACCTCTCTCTTTTTTCTCCTTTCTTTTTTCTTTCTTTTTTTTACAATTTCTTCCACATCTTTGCCATTTTTATTCAAAGTAAAAGTCTGACCGGTTTGATTTTTGAACTCTTGACTCCTCTACACGTTGCCAGGTAACCGTTAACCGGGGGAGTCTTTTAGTGCGGCGCTTTTTCAACACTTGGCGGGTTCGGGCCCTCGTCCTCGGCGGCAGCAGCATCACGCTGGGCGAATTACCGTTATCCGATATAAGCCCTCAGAGAGGAAGTAACTACCTAACACTTTGAAAATTGGTCTATCTTGGACCGGGTTTGTTCTAATGAAACACAAGCCGCTTCACCTCGCTCGGTCCCGTGTCGTGGCCTTCCTTTTCCCCCACCGCCACCCTCACCTTTATTTGCGTTTGATTCCTGTTATTCGATCGGCAGACGGCTTTGGGCCGAGCTGATACAGCGATCCCGAACCGCAGGGAAAGCTGAACATCGTCCCGCGACACCCCTCCCCACCCGTTTGGACTTTCAGCCTTTTCTATATTAAGAGGAAATATGGAGTGTTGAGCTTTCCCCGTGTTTGGATTCAGCTTGTAACGACGTGAGTAAATGAGAGCGCGGCCCGCAGCACCGGCACAAGGCGCTACCTGTTCTCGTCCGCGCCGGGGGGAAAAATGGCCAACTATTTCACCCTGTTTGGTTTAATCTGAAAGGAATGCGGCATCCCCTCTGACTCGGGATGGACTCAAACGTATATGTAAAAGCCTCCACTTTCCTTCGAAGGGCAATAAAAAAAAAAAGAGTGGGAGCTGGAGTGGCTCATCCATGAAGTAATTAAATAAGCACGCTTGAGTTAATTTGATTCATTTCTAGGAATGGATTGAACTGGTATCCAAGAAGCCAACTGTGATCCGTATAAGAGTTGAACTCCGTTGCAATATTTTTACATAGTCAAACGTTTGAGCATTCCGGCCTGTTTTCATGTGTCTTCTAAAGTTTTCATAACCCCTTGAACTTTTCCACATTTTGCCCCATTAAATCCACAAACTTCATTTGTCTTTGCAAACTGGCTCGAGCTCAGTCAGATTGGACGGTGAGCCCGCTGGGAGCGCCAACGTTGCAACAAAATCTTTATTGGATTTAGCTGTGGGAGTTTGTAACGCGTGAATACTCTTTTAGTGAAGCGCTTCCGTTGTAGCTTTAAAGCCGTCCAGCGGGGAGGCGAACCCCTGCCCCGGTCCGGTCCTCTCCGGCCTCTGACAGGTTGTCCTGTGTTTATCTCCATCCGTCTCCACATCTACTCCGACCATCTTGTTTGATGCGAGTTTCCTTGTCTCGCACAGAGTCCTGCATGTGGTTCGGTTTCAGTAGCTCCTCGTGTGGCTTTCCTCTCGTCGGATTTCCGTAAAGCCCAGGTTTGCAGTGATCTGTTGTTGAGCTGTTGACCGACTCTCCTCCCTGTGCTGAGGATTTCTGCAGCTCCTCCAGAGTCGTCATGGGCCTTTTTGCTGCATTCCTGACCTGAGAGTTTATGTTATCAGATAACAGATTAGAATAGAGCTCAATGTGATGGCCAGAGCTTAAAATGTTACTTTAAAACCTAACCCTGTCTTTCCCTTGAGGCCTTCACAAAACACAGGTGTGTTTTTTTGTGATTCTGAGGCCCAAATGGGCAGAATCTCTTCTATTTCTAGCGGGAACATAAGCTGCGTTTCCATCACAAATGCATGCAAAACTTCTTTGATAGTCTCTTAAAGTCGAAAAGGCACAATTTACCAATTGCAGTGTTTCCATGAAATAAGAAATGCAATAAAAATCACACGTGAGTAAATTATAAAAATCTGCAGTGGCAGATCTGAACACTTATATGAGAAAAGCCCAATTTGTAAAACTCAATGCGCAATGGTCTATAGTATTTGGGTCTTAATGCAAATTTCTGCCACACTTTTCAGATTTTTTTCAAACATTTTCAACTCGTCTATCATGTTCCTTTGCCATTACTCTGTTTTGGCCCGTCGCACAAAATCCCGATTAAATGCATTAAAGTCTGGACAAAACATGAAAAGCCTCCATCAGCATGAATACCTTTGCACAGAGCTGAACATGTAGGAGCTCTTCTGTAAAGTGTGCATGCTATGTGAGGGCTTCAAGTGTGTGTGAAGGTGTCTGCGTCAGGAAGATCTGTCTGCTTGATTAATGCGCTCACTCAAACTGGCACCTGGAACCAATCCCCCCGCCCCCCGTACCCCCCGTCCCCGGCCATGTGCACTATATGTTTGTGTGTGTGTGTGCATTCCACACACTCTGCCTGACTGAGGCTGAGTGTTGAGCAGGAGGCACAGATGGGACTGAGGAGGGGGCGATTCGGAGCGGAAGAAAAGAAAGGTGTGTGCAGGGGAGGGAACAATAGGTGGACGTTCAGCAGAGGGTGTGGGGTGTCACTAATGGCACACAGGCCCAATCTCCTAATTTGCTCAAATTACCAGCCCACGCAGAGGGGCGGGGAGGGCCAGCGTCTAGGTGTGAACACAACAAGATCAAATGCACCTCAAAGTCGGGGAGCCCACCTACTCGACGACACCCACGCAACCCCTTTATGGTTTCCAACCGCTCCTTGATTCAACGATGGACAGAAGACCGACGTTTCATGTGTCGCGGATTCCGGTCCTAGAGATGTAGTGAGCAGCACAAAAGGAAACGGAGGGTAGAGATGGCCAGTAGCTACAGATTGGCCCTCCGCAGGGCTGACTCTTCAGAACCACCTCCCATATGGCGCTGTCAAAGGTTGCAATTTGCCGTCATCAGCCCTCCCTCCCGCTCCCTTCCCAGGGCCCCTCCCACCCACGCTTTCAGGAAAAGGGCGATGACAAACGCGATGGGGCGGTGATGCTTTTGGTCACCACAACAATCAGAGTCACCAGCGCCGCGCCACCTGTGGCACGCACACACTCTCAGACACACACACCCGGCACACACTTGAGACTCATTCAAGTGTGTTCACCGACACCAAAATGAAATACGCCCCAGGGACACAAAGGGTGGAGGTAGTGGATGGGGGGGTAGAGGAGTGTGTGTTGGTGTGTTTAGCGGGATGCTAGTCTTTGAACTTTGAATCGGGTGTGTAGCTGACATTGACAAGTCTCTGGGGAAAGAGCGGGAAGCGAGAAAAGGTAGCTCTCATTTGTGGAGTGGCCTCGAGAGAGGAAGAAGGACGGAGAGAGAGAAGGAAAGAAACTGAAGAAAAATCTTCAGATTTAAATGTTTTATTTAAATCTTTGCAAGCTTAACCTATGCAAACAAACACTATACTGTAATGATTCTATTTTGCTGGCTCTATTTCTCTTGAGTACGTTATACAGAAGTAACAAATCTCCAAAAACCTTTTCAATTTCCCTTTAAATGAGACTTCTTATTAAATACACAAGACTACTAATCTTTAACTCCTAACCTTTGGCTGTGACGTATGTAGTGCGCCGGTTTGGCATTATGAAGCTGTAAGCGACCGTCCTCCGCTGCGGAGAGAGAAGTTTATTTGTTCGTTCATTTCCTCTGCTGCCAGTTTAACAACAAGATTACGATTCTAAAATGTTGCAGAAAATCAACGTCATGGCTCATAACTTCTTCTTCTGTTCGCTGATTGACCTGGTTGAAATTCTACGTGAGAAATCAAGCTCAATGAGAGAAATCCTAGATAGAGCACTAGAGGGAGATGAGAATCAGAAAGAATACCATGGAAAGACAAGGCTACTGTTGTGTGTTTGAATTAGTATTTATTTTTTATTTTTTTGTATTTGTGGACACAAAGTAGTGAGCAGAGATATATACGATGAGATTTTCAAATATTTACTCTTCAAACAGATGGAAGCACACATTCGTATACATAAATAGTTTTAAACAATCAAGCTGAACAGCGAGATGCTTTCTCCATATCACCGGAGATTGGAGTTCAGTTTATGAGCAAAATGTCGGCTGTGCAGAGATAACCCCAGTTTCCAACCAGGTTTTCTAGAAAAAGCTCTTCTGTCACTCAGTTCAGAACACAGAACAGATGAACAAAGGAACTTACATCAAATTTTGACAAAATGTAAGACTGATAAAATTGTGATGTAAGGTTCACCTGGAGAGGTATCAGGAACGTTGCAAAATTTACAAAGTATGTTTTAGGAGCTGAGACGTCCTGAGCTCAAGTGTTTTACAGCACCCAGTGTAAAAACGGCTGAAACACACCTACGTCCAGGCTCACACACCAAAACTAAATTGAACGATTCTAAATGCCATTTTAACTCTCACAGCAGCTAAGTTGTCTTGTTTTTCCATCAGCTGTTCACTTCCCTATTTGTGAACTATCAAAACGATAAAATCAGCTCATTTTTCATCCTTTGCATGACAAAATTCTCACTCTGTAATAAATGTCCTTTATATTTTTAATAATTTAATAGTCTTTCTCATTCGGCCACAAAGCTTCATTCCCATGTTTCATTCTCGTGTGTTGCGTCATTTCACATTGTACCAAACTGTATCATGTAGTGTTGCTTTGTATCAGAGCATAACTTGATGTATCGTATTGGATTCTGCTTACCTGATGCGAATCATGGCAGGATTAGTGAATTCAGTCGCTTTGAACCCGACCAGTGGGTCAAGCTACAGCCTCACTGTCTTACATTTAAAGTAAATGGGAGGGAAAGTCACAGAATAAAATTGTTTTGTCAAAATGTCTTTTAGAATCCTGGCCATATCCGCAGAACTGCAGCAGTTAGCCTGGCTTATTCTAATAACCGAAACGGGTACATAAAGTTATTTAGTCTTTTCCTGCTACAACTTTCTTAAGTCTGCAGTTCTTTTTTGCTTTTGAAGAAATAAAATAAAACGCAGTTTCGAACTATTCCCGCAAAGACAGCAATGTTAAACCTGCAACAAAAAGAAAAGAAAGAAAAGAAGAAAAAAAAATCCCCTGAGTTACATTTCAGGTTGTTTGAAAGCACTTTCCTCCGACCGACTGGGGCGGAGGACGTCTTTTAAGAGTTTTTCTCTTGTTTTTGTGTTGATCCGTGAGCTGTTCCAGTTTACACACTCTCTCAATCAAATCACACTGCTGCTCCGACAGGCTGCTCTGGCTGATCAAAGTCCATATACATACATACATACAGTCTGATCCTTGCTGGGTTAGGCTTTCAGTCTGGAGCTGAATCCTGTCACTCACCCAGACAGCTGCTTTCTTACAGTCGTCTGTAGTTTGGGGGGGGCAGGGGAGGTTTTCCTCTTTTTGCAGTTAAAAGTTTTCCTTCAACTGTTACTCTGTTCATTTTATTTCGCGTCTTTCCTCAAAGGAAATAGGTCTCTCTCTCCCCCTTCTTCTCTCGTTCCCCTTGTTGGACAGAGACCAATAACAGGCCTTTTCCGCTTTACCTCCCCTGATGCTGAATGAGCATCCCAGAGGAGCGGGAATATTTTATTAGAGTGATATTTTGAAAGCTCCTTTTCTCCTCCTGCCTTTCTTCCTCTCCCGGGAAGGAGTCCTGCGATGCTGCGACGCTGCAGCGTATGTGTTTGCGTGAAGAAAAAAAAAAAAAAAGAAAAAGCTCACACAGAGCAAAGATGATTCAAAGTCACAGCTAAATGAAAGGCTGCAAGCTCCGGTCTATTGAATTGCATTGTTTTCTTTTTAGTCCTGCTCGGGAGGAGGATTACGGCGGGGGCGGGAAAAGAAGAAGAAGAAGAAGAAGAAAAAGAAAAAAAGCCCAACAGGGACAGAAAGTGAGCGGTTTGGTCTCTGGAGGATTAGACTCAACACAAACAAAAATAGAAGTCAGGCAGTTTATGCTGACAAACATTTTTTTAATGCAAGGGTGTTTCTTTCGGGAAGTTTGCATAATTTATTTCGTCTTTTTTTTTTTTTCATTTATGAGAAGGCTGACATTTCAGGATGAAAATGTAGTCGGTGGATCAACGGAGACAGGGCCGTCCCTACATTAATCTGGGGCCCTGGGCGGAATGCAGTGTGGCTCCCTTGTTGCAGTTAAACCCACCAGCTACTAATTACCAGTTTTTAAATTAGTAAAGTTTCATCATTTTATTTTTAAAAAGGCAACAAGTGGTTTTTAAAATTATTTTAAAAACTGTACAACAATAAGTAAACTGTGAGACAAAGTTATTTCTCTTGTTTGTTTAATTTGGTCTGGAAGTCATTTCTGGAGTTTGGCTCATTTGGAAAAGGAGAGACGATTTAATGAGTATATATGGAAAATTGTCATTTAGTGATAATTTACTTTTATTGCATGTGACCACTCATGCACACAATTAGCAGAATTAACAGGAAAACTAGCTACGTTAAAATTTTTAACCTTAAAATAACTGTTGGAAGATGAAAAGCTTTCTCTGTGTGAATACGACTGGTACATTTTCATATCCTTAGATTCTAAATAAATGCCAATTTAATTCATTTTAGTACTTCTTTTAGACAGCTGCGTGCTCCTTTAAAGAATTGTATCTCAAATGGCCTTTGCATTATATTCGCCTGTTTTTCTCTGACGCAGAACATACACTTAGATCCACTTCATTTGCACACAGCCGGACGGACAGATCAACATGCATGAGTCCTGCGTGACCCTGCAGGAGCGGCAGCAACAGCAGAATCGGTCTCGCTGGTAAACAAACAGAGCGAGGCTGGTGCGACTCTTTGC
Source organism: Poeciliopsis gracilis (assembly GCA_911649635.1). NCBI lineage: Eukaryota > Metazoa > Chordata > Actinopteri > Cyprinodontiformes > Poeciliidae > Poeciliopsis > Poeciliopsis gracilis. The sequence goes on from CAJVRI010001517.1 coordinate 1,248,909, forward strand.
TGGGCCTCCAAATTATAGCCTGGTTAACCGAAGTCTCAGAGCCCGTCCCTTTTTACTGCAGCACACATGTGTGCAACAGACACGCCCACATGCGTTCGCCCGCATGACCTGTGCGCATTGAAGGCACCGTGGAGGCCTGCTTTAAAAGCGCATATGCAATCGGGTTGCGGGAGCTCGCCTGCGCGACAGTCGAGGCCGAGAGTGGAAGGTTTTATAGACATAAGCCAGGCTGAAAGCGAAGCACACCCCGCGGGCCCGTAATAAATATTACCCAATCATCAGGCTCACAGTGTGAGGTTATTACTGATGAAAAAGAATCGTTCGCAATGTAAACACGGGCTTAATGTTTACAGCTTTTAACCGTGTGTATCCGCTCTCCGAGTCTTTACTGGCAGAAGTTGGTTTCCGTGGCCTGAACCTGGTTCGGGGTGGTAAATGATAAGGCTTTGTGGTCACCAAGACGTCAGACAGTTACCTCTGTTTTTTTTTAGGGGAGTGCAGGGGGGGGTTTCTTTCCCAGAAGGATGCAAAAACAGAGCCTTCTTGGGGATGTAGTCTCTTAAACCATGGTTGAGTGAGAGCAGGTTGGAGTGTTTAGAGCTTCTCTAATTGTGTCTAAATGAGTTCTGCAACTACTGGGGACAGTTTTCAGTTCCCCGGAGGATTCACGAACACAGCAGAGTGATCTACGGTGCCATAAAATCCAGTTAAAATATTTAGGATGATCGGTTCTCGCAAAATGATTGGTCATAAATCTCGCACTTCCAGAGTGTATTCCGAGCGGACAATTTAATTGTCAACTGGAGACCACATCCCAACAACTCCGTTGCCAGAGAGGGGGATATTTAATGCGTGTGACGCTGAAATTCTCCGCTTTGCCATAATGCAACACCGCAGAATAGATTGGGTTTGAGGGACAGTGTTTCGCAACGTAATTGATGTTCCTCATGGGACCCAGCAGTTGATGAGACTCTGCTCAAGACTCAATTTAGACTCTATAAAGCTGGCGTCATCCGAGTCTTGGCTAGGCGCAGAGCAGACATGACATGAAATCTTTAACAACCTCTGGAATAACCCGAATACATGTGGAAAATCCTGGATCATAGGTCACACAATCAGACAATGATCATTTATCTCCGGGGGGAAATTTCGCCAAACTTTGACGATGTTTCCTTCATTAAATCTGCAATTTTTCCAAAGATGTCTGCCGCTGATTTCTTCCGAGGACATCTCAGGCTGCAGGCTATGAAAGTGAGCTCCATCCTCTTGTCATTTTTCTCCACACGCCCACCTTGCTGTGAGTCATTTCTGACCAGTCGCCTAATGGGCTCGGGATAATTACAGGCTAAGGTTTAAGGCAAATGCCAATCTCTGAGAGAGCTGCGTCAGCCGAGACACTCTCAAATTAACTCTTTCGGCAAAGGGAGCACTCGGAAGCAAGACCTGGCATATGCGGAGCCTTCTTGCGGGCGATCCTGACATGCAAATTTGGGGGGAATTCAAACCCAGTATGTGCGGCCCCCGGGCTGCGCACGTCAGGTACGTTTCTTGGGATTTGCTCCAAAGTAGACTCAGAAAAGGGTAAAAAAGAGAAGGAAGTGAACTCTCACAGAGTTGCTTTTTCAGCTCTTGTCTCAGAGTTGGAAACATTCGCTGGATTTAATGGCAGTTTCAACATTACTTACCCCAAGTTAAGTTGAAAAAAAGATGTACGCATGTGCTTCAACATATTTGGTCGGCCATTTTTGTGGTACCCCTTGTAAAGATGAGTACAAAACCTTAAAATAAATCAGTCTTTTACTATACTGGCATCATCTTGCGAAAATTAAAACTTTAATTTTAGAACATTTAGTCTGTGTAGTGGGGGGGAAAGATCCATGTTTGACATAATAGTTGGCACCGCGGACGATCCCTTTTGTCTCCATTTTTAATGCGATCAGAATTTCTTGGAAATTCTTATTAGTAATCCAAAACTTCCTTTTCTCTGGGGTATAAAGCTGATGTGAAACTGAGGTTAGTTTCTCTCAGGCAGACAAGCAACTATGCCATTCAAGTGCGGCAGATGTGTTTTTCCACCGTAGGTCAGAAACAAGAAAGCAGCTTACACACCTACGCCTGCCAATGTGTACAGTCAGATCCAAAAAATAAAACGTTTCAGTCGACTGGCAATGTGAAAAAGAAAGCTGGACGAGGAACAGCATTTATCTTGCCACCACGCATGGTGAGAAGGATGTTAAGGGAGCTAAATATACAATTACGAGGCATCATCTACATGCCAAATGGTTGTTGGCGTGTAGAAGCATTTTCCCGAACATAAACAAGTGGAGTTTGCTAAATACTATAGGACTTTAACTGGAACCATGTGCTTTGGTCCAGTGAGACTAATATTGAGTGTTTTTTCTTTTTTTTTTTTGTCCAACATTCCACGTGGGTTTGGTAGGAGTGTGTGGAAAACAACCTAATGCCCAGGAATGGTGGAGGATCAGTGATGCTGTGGGGCCATTGCCGATCCACAAGGCTACGTTTCAATGTGCATGTTGTCATGAACTCTTGAAATATCTGATTACTTTTATCCTGCAAGGCCATGACATTTTTCTGATGCCGATCTAAAAATCATACTGACGAACCAGCTCAGAAGTGATTCATCAGACAAAATAATCAGCAGCCTAAATCCTACAGAAAAACTGCAAGGAGTGGAAAGAGGAATGGTCAAAGACCCGTCTACCTATGATCCAGCCTTAAAGTCTAGAAGACTAAGTGTATTTCTTGATATCTCAGTGTTAGATTGTGCTACTGAAATAAAAGCAATGTATATATTTAGGGCTTTTCACTCATCTTTAGCAAATGTGCCAGTAAATGAAGGCTTTCTTTCACGGACTGACTTGGAATATACGTCCATTCGAGATGTGCAAGCTTTGACGGCGGCCAAACAAAACATACGGTAAATTTAATTCGAACTTTAAATACCCCAAAACTAAAATTGCGCATGGGACATTTACAGACATGTGGGGTGGTTTTTGAATGTTTATGTCTGTGTGCAATTGGGCATCCATGATGGCATCCCTTCTCACATCGGTTTGGGTCCAGTGCTCCTCAACATTCCTCTCACCTACCTTCCTGTATATACACACACATATATCCTTTCCCAACGTCTCCTTCCTTTTCCTCCCTCATTCCTGCCTCTGCTTGTCCTTCCAGTTTCCAAGCCGCGGCGCTGGAAATGGTCAAGTGATAGCCGATAGGTCCCCGGCGAGTGCTACCGCTTGTCTGCCTTCACGCCATGCAGTCACTCTATCTGTCTTTCCCCGTGTATCCGTAGCCCACATAAATCATCATCAGTCAAACTCTACGGACAGGGACAACAGAAAGAAATACCCCTCTGTGAGTGCGGTGTTAGTTTTGCCTCGCATAATGTACGCGGGGGCTAAGCGCTCTTGGATACATGAGAACCGCATGTCTTGCAGATGTACTATAAATATTTTGGTACTAGCCGGCTAGTTTGCAGGGAGGAAGTAGACCAGTGAAATACACAGAGGAAGGGGGGGGACGTGTAAAGTGGAATGTTGGCCTAGCCCAACTGTCTGTATTGTCTTTAGCACCTACAGATGGGCTCGGTCCAACAAAAACGCTTTTTACAGGGGTTCCTGTTCCCAGTCGGGGTCTTGTACCTATCCAGGATATGCTGCGTTTCCTGCGAGCAAATCCGCCAAACCAGTCTCCGAGCGGTCATAGTTTGATTAATAGCATAATCATGGGTGATCGACGCGTGCTTCGTAGGAAAAACCTGCAGAGTTTACTGATGCTGTGGTCCAAATCGATGAAGGGAACTGAGCGTAGCTCGCGCCACAAAAGCCGTGAAGGGAAAGGGAGGTCAAATACGGTTGGCAGGTTTCAAAAATGTTTGGTCGCAGCGACCTAAAAGAAATCTACAATTTAAATGTGAAAGAACTGAACTCCCTCTGTTTGGCATGTTTCTGGCCCCGGCCCCAGGCACTGTCACCCAACCCCGTGAAAGAGCAACACAGACACACATCGAAAGCGAGGCGGCGCGCACACACACGCACACGCACGCTTTGACAGCAGGTGGTGTGAGACACGTCAACAACTAAAGGTTCGCTGGCAGACTCAGAGAGAGTTCTCGGCTCTCCTCTCCGGTCTCTCAGATCTATCATTGGGGCTCTTTAATGGCAGCCTTCATCACATATTACTGCCTTATTTTCTCCTCTCCATCTTCGAGCCCGCAGAAGTTCCTTTTTTGTTCCTATTTTTAAGTACAAGTGATCTCAATTAGGGACCTCCGTGAAGGCAGTAGGCGGCAGACAGTCAGAGCAATAAGAGCGGGGAGGAAATTGTCTTTATACCCCCTCCTCCAGACTCCCACCCACCCTCCTGCCACAAGCAGCGAGCAGCCGCCCCCTCCTTGTCTCCATCTCGATTAATGCTCCCCTCTGCCTTTGCTGAGTAAAATATCAGACGAACTGTGCCGGCGCAGCCTCCTTCAAGTCCCGTACAACTTTCTGAAAGTAGTTACACATTTAAAAATGCCCAGACACACGATCATACCAACAGGCACGCCACAGAACGTGCCGTCCTCATCCCAACGGCTCACGGTGATGTCACAGGCTCGGTCAAAAACAGTCATTAAGGGCTTAGCTCTGATCTGGGATCAGTGCGTGGATGTGACTCGCGTCGATGAGGTCAGGGCGAATAAAGCCGAGGCCCGTCGCCGTCCTCTGCCCCGTTCACAAATCGGCCCGCTATCTGTGACGCTCCTTTCGAGGCGGCACGTGTGTTCTTTTTTTTGGGCTGATTGGCTGGCGGACTGGGTCTTTGGCTGGTTTTGATGCAGAGCCCGGTGGGCTCACTTGATTGGCTTGCTGGCAGGCCACTGCGCTGGGAGCCTGCCAAACGTGGAAACATCCCGTTAGAGCTGAAAAAGCCTGGTCCTCGTCACTAGAAACCTATAATTTAGCGTCTTGAAAAATGCAGCACTGTGAAATGGATCTTTAATCCAAAGTCTTTAGCGAATGCACTTTTTTTTTTCTTCTTCTTCTTCTTTTGAATCATGAGAGTGCACCGTGTGCTGATGTAAGAAGAGGGTGCAAGTAAAAATAGGGTTTATAAGTGTTCTTATTGTTTTTCTTCAGAGCCTAAACTTCACTAAACTGCGTGAGTGCAGTTTAGCGTCGTCTTGGGATAACAAACCATGTTGCAGCGGGCTTTCAGGAGATCTTTCTAAAGCATTTGATAGTGTAGATTATAGCCTTTTCTTATAAAGGCTGCTTCATGTAAGCTTTTTGTTACCTTGTGTTGAGTTGTTTTTTTAATCTGCGTACAAAGGTGAACCCGGTTTGTGTCTACAGGTAACAAGAACTCCACAGTTTTAGAGGCAAGGGTTTATCTTGGGGCCAGTTCTCTTTTTTTTCTTCTTCTATTTCTAGTTCTGTGGCTCATCTTGAAGGGCTACAGATCTAGGTGTGTATCAATTGTAAGCATAGTGTCACACACTAATGCGCACAAAAGCGTCGTCTTTCTAAGTAGAAGCAGAGTCGCTTCCATCGCAGTTCAATCCTTCACAGAGTCATTTGGCCAATGTGGAACTGGTGCGTAATGGCAAAAAGACAAATCATGGGTTTTTCCTGGGCTTTTGTTTGAGTTAATAAATTGCAAACTTCAGGAATTGGTTAAGTGAACATCTTTACCGCTTAGAACAGTAGTTCATTAACTGTGGTGGCACTTGGCTTGCTTCTCAGCGGTTGGTACTCATTATGTCGGTATTTGTTTGCTAAATGCAAAATAACTGGCTACTTGCTGCACGTGGTGTTCTCTGAAGGGAGAACGTGGGTCTGGGAATGACATCCAACAAAATTGAATCAAATAATTTCGGCTCAACGTTTGGAAACCAGTGCGGTTTTGCTAATTGTTCAGTGACCAGGCAACTACAACCAACAACACAAACCGAAATAGTAAATGTTATTCCAACGGAGGAAACGGTTCCTCTGACGGCGCTTTGATCATGCACAAAATTAAGCTGACCTGCTCTTCAAATATGATCTCCCCACTGACGGAAGGACCGACATTACATAGTTAACTTGGAAACAGCTTTTAGTGTCGCTCCTTTGATTCCGTTCTTGTTTTTAGGGAATGTGTGCTTTTTGTTGTTGTTGTTGTCATGGACTCTGGCATTGGAAGCATTGCATCTCCACGGGTTAAAGAAAGTAAAATGAAGTAAAAAATATATATATAGTGTTCTGCTTGAACTGCAGCATAGTGCCATGCTGTCATCTGCTCCCACTGAGGAGTTGTTCATTGCAAACTTACACGGGTCCCTTGAATCAGCGGAGCGATCACAAGCAGAGCGGAGAGACGGCGGTTGCGCACACGGTGCCGCGTCACTCCGAGCGGGACCGACAGCAGAAACGTTTCCTTTTGATAATCTCGACAGGAAAATTAGTCACAAAAGCGTCGGCCGACTTGGAGGTTGTTTTTTTTTTCTTCTTCTTTTATTTATTTATTTTTATTTTATTTTTTGTGAAGAAAGCAGATAATCGAAGCTGAGAGGCAGACGTGCAATATTGCCATAAATCACACGCGCGCACATCCCCGCTCAACGCGGCGCGCGGTGGTTCTCTACTGTTAGTGACTTCTCCTACTGTGCGATGACTCCGAGCCGGTGTAACACAGTAGATGAAAAACACACTCACACACACACACACACACACACACACACACACACACAGTCAAAAAGAAAAAAGAAAAGGCGCGGAGGGAGAAGATCCAGCTGCGCGCCAGGCGAGCGGCAGACCTACTGCACGGTTGAGCGGCTCCATGCTCCACTCGTTACCGCATCCTGTTAGGGGCTGTTGATGCAGGAGGAAGATCGGTCAGGTATCCCGTAAAAAAAAATATAAATAAATTTTTAAAAAAAAAGAAAAAAGAAAGAAAGAAAGATTTACACCTTAAATCTTTTTCTTTTTTTTTCTTTCCTTTTTTAGGGAATAAATCTGCCAGAGCAAGATAGAAGAGTAGTAATTTTATTCAACAGCATATTTTTGGCACGTAAATTAAAAAACATAAATAAAAACGGGAGGTGGAGGCGTTGTCAGCTGTGTCTCGCGGACATCAAACGGTGAATTTTAAGCTAACGCGGAGGTGGAGGGAGGGAGTGTGTGTGTGTGTGTGTGTGTGTGTGTGTGTGTGTGTGTGTGTGTGTGTGTGTGTGTGTGTGTGTGTGTGTGTGTGGGGGGGTGGGGGGTGTGGGAGGGAGCTCGGCCTATAATATTCCTCCGCATGCCAGAAAGCAGAGCCTCGCCGCGTGAACGCGCAGCATATCCTGTCCTACCGGGGAGCTGGAGGACAGATGCTGGATGTGCGGCGGGGTGGGAGGGGGGGTGTTGTGAGGGGGGGAGCAAAGCGGAGTCAGATGGGACAAACACTCTTTGATGAGCTGAGCTTGTCAGGGCTAAAGTCACGACTGGCTTCGCTAAGGAGCAGAGGAGGGGGCTTGACTGGGAGGCAGAAACCAGTGCAGGCACTGGATGGGCATGAAACGAATATAGGCATAAAACATCATGCCTGATTAAAAACCGCTTTTTCAGCTGGTTTAATACCTGGAAACCAACCCGAGCTCCTGCTCGAATTGGATGTCAGAATTAAAGCTAATAAATCTGATTGAGCTCGTGGCGTGAAATAGACTCAGTCGCTGTTCCTACTTCATCTCGGAGATTTCCGGCCCCCACACACCCACAAACTGCACGTGCGCGCCGCGGCCCTTGCGTGAAATGATCCCCGCTGAAACCGAACCCCGCCGCGGTTCCCGCAAAAAGGGGGCCTTGTTTATGACTATTGCAGATTTAATTACTGCTATTCACGTGTATTCATCCATGAATTTGTTAGTTGATCTTTGGAGAATGTTTGACAATGCGAACCATATTTCTGGTGTTTTTTTGAAACTCAATCACTTTATTTTATTTTATTGTATTTTTTTAACCTCATCCTCACAACGAGGTGCCAGATGCATGTCAGCATTCTCAGAATATATATATATATATATATATATATATATATATATATATATATATATATATATATATATATATATATATATAAAGCTATTTTAAACAAGAAACCGCTTTTTTTGAGCTTTGAAGCATAACCTTTTTTGGGTGTTTGTTTTTTTGTTGTTTTGTTGTTTTTTTTAAATTTCAATATTAAAGCAAAGTTCAACTTTACAACATGAAAACAAACTGCAAAACCCCCCTCTCGCGGGATCCAAATAAACTAACATCTGCGCCTCCAAGTAGTCTTAATTTATTTTTGAAAGAGGCCTGCAGTATCAAAGGCCTTTGTCTCAATGACTCTGAGCAATAAAAGCCTGTTTGGGAGCAGCAGAGGGGGAAAAAAAAAAAAAGAGAGAGAGAGAGAGAGAGAGACGGAGAACACAGAATGGTAATACACAAGCCGCTGTGTGATGTGGCAGCGGGGAAACGTCTCGCTGGGAGACTGATGTGTAATTAGACTGGGAGGGTGTGAGGTGGGAGACGGCTGCGATGGAGAGCCTCTCGGAGGGTAGAGGATGCCCTCTAGTAGAGGTGAGAGGGGCAGCATCCTCACTTCACATGAAATGAGACGAATGCGTGGTGCAACGTCGACGTGCGGATGCAGGGGATGCCTGTCTTTTTTTCACAAACACATTTGTGTTTCACGTGTCTTGATGTTTACGGCAAAGATGGAGAGGAGCAGCATTCTCATGTAACGTTGAGCTGAAAATAATAATTATGATTTTCTTATTTAATTGTTTAGTTGTTTTTTTTTTTATCCCTATGGCGTCGATGTGAATATTAGATTTGTGTTTTTGCTGGATTTTATTTCATTTTTTAGAAAAAGAAAATGTTTTTGTCCTGCTTCGTTTCTTGATTTTTTTTTTTTTTCTCTCTCTCTTTTTGGTGGTTTTCAATAAACAAAGCATCGGCATTTATATTTCAATTTTTATATTTATAAATATATTTTTTTTCTTGTTTCTGTTTAATGCTGATGTGTGGACGTGAAGGTGCAGTTGGTGTTTTTCCAAATTAGATTTCATTCAACAGATCATTTAATGAGCCGTTCTTATGATTTATTTATTCATTTGTTTATTTTATTTTTTTTAATCAATTTATGTCTGTCCTTTTTGATTTTATTCCTACACTTCAAGCCAGGTCATTTTAAGGGGATGCTGTAGCCATGGTAGCAATGAAATGCATATTTAAAATAAAAAAAAAAATTTAAAAAAGAGTGATGTAAAAGCACTTTTCCAATTGAAAAAAAAAAAATAAAAATAAAAATAAAAGGTCTCTGGGTGATTTGCTGTGATGTTATTGTCTCTGTGTTGTTAGCTGCGATTCTTCTGGAGTTTATTTTTATTTAACCCAACACTGCTGCGCATCGCACTCTGTTGTGTTTCTGTGAAGCGGAAGGAAACGAAAATGTCAGACAATTAATGAGATTCAGAACATTTCTTCTTCTTCGTTTTCTTTTTCTTCTTCTCTTGCTCCAGCCAAAAGAAATTAAACACGATTATAACAACTTGTAATTTTGTATTTATTTTTTTTAATATTATTGTAAACTCGGGCATATTCGCAAAAAAAAATAATAATAATAATAATTTAAATTAAAAAAAATAAATATTCTAAAAAATCTTTCTGCGCTGTGTGCATGTGGTTTCGTTTTTCTTCTAATGAAACACGCATGTAATTGATTTAGCTCATCGTGTGCGGCCCGAAAACCCGTTGAAGTTTTGTTTTGTTTTTTTTTTGTTTTTTTAACTCGAGCGACTTTCTTCGACTCGGTTGTCTGCTGGACGGAGAGTTTAGTGGTGAGGAGTGGAGAGGACTTAAAGGCAGAATACCTGCTTGCAGCTGCACCTCGGCTTACACCTGCGCAGAGCAGCAGCAGCAGCGGCAGCAGCAGCAGCAGCTCTCCCCCTGCGCCCGCAGTGAAACCCTACTCCTGCGCGTCCTACCTGACTCACCGCTCTCCGGTGACTCAGTGGCTCCGGCCCCTCGGCGGGGCGCTCAGTCCGAGACGCTCCTGCGTGGCGCACATTTTCTCGAGCGCCGTAACTCAACACGCTCTGACTGGAAATGACAGCCTCCGAACGTCAGGAGCGCGCTGCCGGTCCACGGGAACGGTGGCGTCATGTCGGTACGCATACGGCTTACACGCGCGCCGCGTAACCCTCCGGTTGGGGTTGGGGTGGTGGGAGGAGAGGGATGGGGGGGGGGCGCAGAGACGACGATGAACAAAACACGATTGTCCGCGTTGTGGGGGAGAGGGGGGGGGGGACAGAGAGCGCATTAGAGGCGTGATAGATCGCGGCGCAGCGCGGAGGGAGCGGATCTGACTCCAGACACCACGTGTTGGAGTCGCATCAGCGCAGTTAATTGCCGGGGCGCTTGGGATATATAAACCACAAAAACGCCTGCGCACGGGGAACCCCGGCCCTCCGAACACTAACCACATTCACGGCCGCAAAACGGGATTCGGGTTTTTTTCTTCTCTCTCTCTCTCTCTCTCTCTCTCTTTCTCTCTAATTCTTCTTCTTTTCCCTTCCCTCCTCCTTCATCTCACCGGCGATCATTACTTCTCTCTCTCTCTCTCGTCTCTCTCTCTCTTTTTTTTTCCTCCCTTCCCCAGGCTTTTTAACCCTATACACAAAACCTGCTCCGCGGCCGGAAAGACCTCCAGAAAGATTTGTTGAATTTTGCAGGCGTCGCGGGATTATAAATAGGCTTGTTAAGTATTGTTGAGGCGTAATCTTTTCACTTTGAAACTTTCCTTTATGTGTACATAGCCCGCGGGTTTCCAGAGCGCCTTTCAGTTTGGCACAAAGACTTCAATGACGCACCTGGAGGAGCGCTTTGACTTTTTGTAAGCAAACGAAGGCAGACAAAAACCTTTTAGACCGTCTGGTTTAACTGTATAACCCAGTAGCGCGGCTCGGAGATTTATTTGGTGTTATTACAGCGAGAGCGCGCGCCTGCGTTATGGCACGTGGATTCCTCCCTGGAAAAGCGCTCGATTTAGAAAAAACGCGTCCTTAAAAGCTTCTTTTTTTTTTTTCTTTTTTTTTTTCTTTTTTTTTTTCCACCCGCGGGAGAAAGTCTGCTTTGTAGTCGAGAGAGTTTTTAGAGCGCTTCGACCGAGCCGAGGGGCCGCGAGTTGTGAGAGAAAGCGCAGAGAGAGAAAGAGAGAGAGAGAGAGCGCGCGAGGGAGAGACAGAGAGAGCCCCCCGTCTGCACTGCAGCGCCTTTTCCGCTAATCCACGGTGTTGTGATGCGAATTCCCGTAGATCCCAGCGCCAGCCGGAGGTTCAGTCCGCCGTCCAGCAGCCTCCAGCCGGTCCCCGGGAAGATGAACGACGTCAGCTCCCCGGCGGGCCAGCCGGACGCGGCGGCCGCCGTGCCGCGGCTGCGTCCGCCGCATGAGAACCGCAGCATGGCCGAGATCATCGCCGACCACCCGGCCGAGCTGGTGCGCACCGACAGCCCCAACTTCCTCTGCTCGGTCCTGCCCTCCCACTGGCGGTGCAACAAGACGCTGCCCGTCGCCTTCAAGGTGAGCTCAAAGCTGCTGGCTTGCAAGGAATCCCAGTTTTTTTTTGTTTTTTTTTATGTAAATAAGCTGACTTAAATTTATCCAAGTTTTTTTTTTAATTACTTCTACGTTTGTAGTTAATACGGTTGTTCCAAAAATATTTATTATAGTCCTTCTTAATTTTGAAATCAGTTTTTTTTTTTAAATTAACCGATAAATCACCAGTTTCTATAAATGACAGCACAACATTTTATTTTATTTTTATAATTTTTATTATCGTCTATGTCAACTTATGAGATAACTCCACTTGTTTGTTTTCTTTCTCTCTGATCGATGCGTCGATTTTAACTCCTCATTACATTTGTGCATCAAGAAAATCATTGAGGTGGTTTCACAGCTTTAAGGCAAAATTTAAAAAAAAGTAGAAATGTGTCAGACAAATGTTTTTTTATTATTATTATTATTATTATTATTATTTCTTAAACAGAAAAGCAACAATTACACCTCCTACCGTAGTTTGGAATTACAGTTTTGATTTTGATTATTAGACTTTCTTGTGAGCCTGTGAAGTGGGCTGGCACTGTGAAGAAACAGGTGGAGGAGGGGGGAGGGACAGGGGGGGGCAGAAGCTTCATACAGCCAGAGAAAACTTCATTCATCCCTGCAGCTCCTTTGGCGTCTCATCAGATATGCTTTGGGAAAAGTAAGATGACGATGATGGAGTGTTTTTAACTGCTTTGTCACGACGACGTTTTAAAAACCTCTGCAAATCTTCTCATCAAAAACCAATTTAGTTTGCAATGTCACTGACAGCTACTGAAATTGTCGTAACAAGCTGAAATCCTTTAACCGCATTTGTTTGCCGCCTCCATATTTAAACACTCAGACACATCAGCTTTTATTTGAGCTTTTTCGACGAGATTTATTTGGTGTTTTTAAAGTGTAAAAAAACAAAAAAAAACAAAAAAAAGACAGGGGGGCAGAGGGGGGGAAAGAGCCTCCAGGACTCCAGGAATAATGGTTTTAACATTCTAGGCTTTTGAAGCCTCGTCATTTATTTTCTTGCCTGATATTCCGCCGATTAAAAAAAAAAAAAAAAAAAAAGAAGAAGAAGAAGAAAAGAAAAAAAAAGAGGCCCTTTTAATTAGGCGGCGTATTACTCAAAGGACAGATCAAAGACCCTCGTCAGTGGAAACGTATAGCTGAGGCTCTGGCTTGGAATTAAATGTGACAACTTTCTGAAATATAAGTGTTATTTCCTCCGTCGTTATTACGAGGGGGCTCTGTAATTATCGCGGGGCCTTGCTCGTCCTCTTTTATCCGCGTCCAAGAAGCTAAATGATAACACAAGGCCTCCATGCTCAAGATGGTTAACATCATAACATTTATCTTATTGTCAGATCACTGCAGAGGGACAAATTAAAAGCCATCCATCAACATGATTTGGAGGATGGCATGATGGGGGGAAGTAATAAAGGAGAGCAGAAAGTGTTCGTCCATTTACTTATTTTTTTTCTTGTATCGGTATTTTTCTTAGATTTGAAAAAATGTTCGATTAAAAGAAGAAAAAAAAAAATCTCGTCTCCTCGACAGGTGGTCGCCCTGGGCGACATACCCGACGGGACGGTCGTCACGGTTATGGCGGGCAACGACGAGAACTACTCGGCCGAGCTGCGGAACGCCTCGGGCGTGATGAAGAACCAAGTGGCGCGCTTCAACGACCTTCGCTTCGTGGGCCGCAGCGGCAGAGGTGAGGCCTCAGACTCTCTCCGTACTCGCCGCCGCCGCAGCCTGCAGGGAGCCATTAGGGCTCAGTGGTGTGGATTAGTGGCCACATTCCCCCAAAGTGGCAACCACATAATGATCTCCCTAACTCCAGGGGCTAAACCCCACAGCCCATATCCTTAAGAGAGGCCAATAACGTCGCTTCTGCAAGCTCAGGACGCTGCTCCTTTAGAGTTAATTATCCACAGTAAGCAGGCGATGCTTCTTGAAGTACGAAATATTTCGTGATTTTATTTATTTATTCTAATAAAGAAGCAATTTTCCCCCTTTTTTTTTTTTCCCCCTTTCACCTTGCATAACCTCGGCTCGGTTCAGGCCTGTAAACATGCTGGGTGGTGCTGCACCCCCCCTCAACCCCCCCACACCCCTCCTCCAGGCCCCCACGGCTGATCGCTCTCTGCCCACATCCTCGGGCTGCCGGAGTGAAACAAACTCCTGTTCAGTCCAATAACATTCCTGGAATGCTTGGCATCACCAGGCGACAATTCGGATCGCTCGCTGCTCCCATTGCTCTTAGTAAATCATCGTATTTGCAGTCGTGACGCTTGGCACTCGCCGCTCGCTCCCAGCCGTTCCCCGTTTCTCTGGAACGCTCCGTTCATTTTTTTTTTTCCCCGTTTGAATTTCCCCGCCCTCCTCCCCCCTGTTAAAGCGAACGTAACAGGTAGCTGTTGGTAAAAAAAAAATAGATAAATAAAGAAACGGATCGAGACGGGCGTGAGCGCAGAGGGGTCGCGTGGACGCCCGCGACCGGTTGCCACGGAAACCTTTCCCCGTGCGGCTTTTGCTGAGTCACAGAATCCCGCAACAGGAAGTGACACAGGAGCCAGGAGGGTGGATCGGACTACGAGGTGTCTGAAATGAATACCCTCCGGTGACAGATAAGTACAAGCGGAGAGAACTGATAGCATGTTAGATAGCTAAAAGTCATGGCCAGAGAGGAGGCCGGAGCCAGGCGGGGGCGGACGGGGATCGATAATTACAGGCCTGATGCGGACGACGATAGCGTGGACGCATGGGGCAGGTTATTTAGAGAGGAATCAGATACTCCTGATAAGATCTTTGGACTTAATGGTGTTCCACAGGAATCGGCTAATAATAGGAGTCCAGGTACTGCTTTCATATCCCTCTGACGTTTCCACGCGAGCGCAACACAACCACGCGCTTTCAGCGTGCACCTTCTGTGATAAGACATGAAGAGTGGCTTAATAAAGTGAGAATCAAATCTGGAAAGTGCGGCATGCTTTTTGCATCCACTTTTCACTGCAGGCACAGCTGCCAGTCTTCTGGGGGGCCTTTACCAGCTATCCCCGCCTGTAGACGGAAGTTGGGAAGGAGAGCGTCTGTGGACGGCCATTTTTAAATCTCAGTCGGTTTTATGGTACGGACGTGTTAATATATTCGTGTAACACGTGAAAATGCTGAGATCTGAACCCATCTCTGAAGCTCTGGCTGTATGTTTAGAGTCATCACTGCGCATAAGGTTCCTGCGTCAAACAGGTTTTTGTCCAGGATAGTCCTTTTTTTAGTTCCCTACATTTTCCTAAAAAAACTGTAATTCTACCTGGAGACGCACCGATCCGATAATCAATATCTCTATCGGTCCCAATATTGAAAAGAAATTCTAGATCCGGTATCGGCGGCAGTGCGTCCATTACGTAAGGGCATGGTTTACTGTTTATTTTACATTTTATTTAAAATTCCTGACAAAAAAAAGCCAGAGAAACCGCAGCCTGTTGAGCACCAAACTGAAGACTTCCACCATCCAGAGGGACAAAAGAGAGAAAACGACAATCGTTTTAATTCGTCACGCGATCGACCGATTTATTGTTTATGGCGACAGGCGTAGATGTTGATGCAGCCCCTCTTGCACCTCAGTGGAGGTATGTGGGTCACCTGTCGCCGCCGCTATCTGCCCGGTCCATCATCTCACCCCGACTTTGAGAGCCATGTTTAGTGAGCTTGTAAAGTGGAAGAGAGCGGAGTGGAGGGGAGCGGGAGTGGAGTGGAGGGGAGTGGAGTGGAGTGGAGGGGAGGGTCCGTGCACCCAGACGGCTGCGAGTGAATGGGCAGCTGCTCCCTCTCCTCCCCTTCCCGTTTCCCGCTTGCAGCCACGCTTGCGCGGCGCGTCTGCATACCTCAGAAGTTAGTGTAGCTGCTGACTTGGCTGTTGTGATATGATTCACAGCATTCCTCGTGCATGAACATGGGAATACACGCGCTTGCACAGACAAGCGCTCAACCCCAAGGCAACAACTGCTGGGGATTATCAAGAAAGGAAGTGACTATTAAAATGCCTCTCGCCGTCCCACACAGCAGTAGAGATTCTTGATAATGAGATGCTGGCTTCTGCGGTGCAACTCGACCAAACTAAACTTGAACACTTAGCTAAACAGAGCTCGCTTAATGTTGTTATTTTGTCACGATTCTCTTTAGGCCAACATCTCCTTGTAATGTGATCGCTGCGACACTCGTGACTTAGGGATGGTTTTAGAGATAAATGCCAGACATTGTCTTTGCAGATGGCATATCCTTTGATCTTCTTTGATGTCACCACAGGCAAGAGCTTCACACTGACAATCACGGTATTCACCAACCCACCGCAAGTGGCCACGTACCACCGAGCCATAAAGGTCACCGTGGACGGACCGCGTGAGCCCAGGAGTGAGTACCGATGCATGCACTCGCAGCACAGTAAGAGAGCGTGCCGGAGCGCACTAAAAACATTTCTTCCAGTTGAGTTTGTCTTGAGAAAGATGAGTCAGTGAGTGACAAAACAGGAAATAAAAACGAAATGTTTTTTTGTTTTTTTGTTCTCTTCTCTTTTTTTATAAAAGCACAAGACAAGAAATGTGCTCTTATATTTTCCTTATAGTCAGTTTAAACTTTGAGATCGTGGATCTACTTGTGAATCCGAAACGTGGAATTGCTGATTTTTGTTTTTTAACTGATATTCAGTGAAATTATTAGGAATTGTTCTCTTGCAATCAGATGTCATGTCGCAGTTAACTTGTCACAAAAAAGTCATATTTGCATATAAAAGTTGCGTCTTCTCAGTGTGATCTCTTCAGTTGGATAGTTTACAGGTATGTAAACGTGCCGACAATGAATAGCTGCAATGTTTTGATGGTAAAGTTAACAGAATCTCAATCAGTTTTTTTGAGACGTTAAAGCAGTCCTGCATCTCTCCCATTCAACATGAATCAGATGAAAAGAAATTGTAGAAAATTTGTGGACACTATTTGTTTGTTTGTTTGTTTGTTTTTTGATAAGCTTGGACCTGCATCACCTTCCCTATCATCTTCCAGCTTCCCTGCATCTTAACATCTTTAAGCAAAATCCAGCTGATTCAAATTTACCATGAAATCCAAACATCAGGATCGGGGTTGCTCAATATGTTTCCAAATGTTCTCACCCGTTTTACAACAATCAGATGCCAAAATCAACTAAGCTGTCGTCCCCAAGTCTGACTGGCTATTAGCCTTCCACCGCTCTGACAGTTTCGCCTTCCACTAGTCTGACAGTTTCTTCTCTTATCACCACTTCTCAGTGCCCTGCTTTAGATGTTGCCAATAAAAAAAAAAATAAAAAAAAAGCAGCAAATGCAAAGCTTTATAAGCTGATATCAACCATCTAGACTTTCACAGGAGACATTTGTTGGGTCGCAGCTGTGCTTAGATGCTGATCATTTTACTTTCTCAAAAAAAAAAAAAAAAAAAGAAAGAAAATGGTGAGGGAGTGAAAATGGTATTTTTGTTGGTTTCGCATGCAAACGTCCCCTTGGTCGGACGGGGCCGTCCTCTGCAGCGGTGTTTCCCGAAGCTTGTCCTCTTAGCACGCTCCCCTGCATGTTGTAGGTGTTTCCCTGCTTCAGTCTACCAGAGTTTCATTAATGGCTGATTAACAACGTTTTACTGAACGGCAATCATCTGATTTAGGCAGGTTACAGCAAGGAAACATGTAAAACATGCAGGGCAGTGTGCCTTGACGACCAGGGTTGGGAAACAACAGACTCTTTAGGACATTCCGTACCAAGAATGCGTCATTTTATACGCGCCAATTCTTTATATTCTACCTGACCATTTAAAGTGTTTTTTTTTTGTTTGTTTTATTTTATTTTTTTTTTTTATTATTATTATTATTATTATTATTATTGCACTCATTCTTGGCTGTAAGACAGTGATTATTGTTGTTGTGTGATTTAAGTTAATTCTTCACAAGAAGGAGGTTGTTTGGTATTATTTGGATTTGACCAAAGGCGATTTATCTGTCATCTTTCAAGTCAAACCAGAATGAATGAAAATAGGGTACAATGCCTTTAAAGGATATTAACATAATATTATATTGTTCATGAAAATATGTAACTACAGACATAGACAAATTGATACGAAATGGTTCCAGTGCATGAGCTTGAAGCAGAACAGAAATGGAAGTAGAAAGCAGTGAAATAGCAATGTACGTGTAAAATTGGGTTCAGCGCTTAAAGTTGTAGTTCAATTTGAGTCGTTAAATTTCTAAATGGAAATTTAGATAGAGAGAAGGAGGAGAGGAAAAAGACGTGACATTATTTGAACTAACTGTGACAACTGATAGAATCGAGGCGCGAAGGTCTGCATTTCCGCAAGAGGCTTTTGCCCGTCACTCTGTGAAATGATCCAATCAGCTATAATGCTTCTTTAATTTGAATAATTCTTTAAAAAAAAACAAAAAAAACTCCTTATTGTTCCAAATGTCGCTAAATCCAAATGTCTCAGCTGTCGATGGGAAGACATTCAGTTGGAAGAACAACTATAAATTTACCAAACTTGTGAGTGTGGACATAAAATACACTAATATAGTGTGAATAGTTTTGGTGTGCCTTAAAACAGCTCATTCAACTGGATCCTTAGTCACAACCTGACAAGCTATCAGCCTTTTTTTTTTTTTTTTTTACATTTACTTCCGGTTCTGATAAAAACTCCACTGGACCTGAACAAGTCCTTTAAGAGGCAAAGCATTTCCTCTGGCTTTCACAAACTGAGCTGTTTGATGTTAAAAACAACAGCTGCGCTTTAACTAAACCGTAGAAGCTGAAAGCAAAAGCTAATCGATGGGAGACGCGGAGGTATTTTAGCAGAAAAGTTCCGACATGCACAGGCTGACGAGCGATAGGAAGTTGAGTAAAGACGAACCGATGTTCAGTTTCCTGTCTTACATAAACGTGAGACAAAGTATTCCTGAAAGGGTACTCCGGGTAGCAGAGTGCTAGCATCAGCTTCTTTTAATGGCCCACATAAAAACAACTGAGGAGGAAAAAAAAAAAAAAACTTTACTGTAGACAACAGTGCCAACTGGTCTGGCATGCAGCTGTTTCCACAACCCTCCTCCCTATTCATAAAAAAAAAAAAAAAAGCACGATATTCTCATCTCAAGGCGTCTCAGTGAACAATATCACATCACAAACAATCCACCCACCCACCCAGCCAGCCTGCCCGGTCACATATGGCACCAGGACACAGAGGAGCCAGGAGACAGTAGGATTACTACCACCATCACTCAGCGTTGTAGGAAACCGGCGTTCGGTGCCAGAGAAACGCCTCACGCACACCCGACAGTCAGCACTGCGCAGACATGGCGCCCCGAGACAAAGGCACATGCTTGTCCTCGAAGCGCGCATGCTCTTGCAATCACGCCCACTTCATTTCCCCCACCGCTGCCGCCGCCGCCGCCGCCGCCGCCGCCACCACCTCCCTTTCGCACCAGTGTTTGATCAAAAGCATTTCCTGTGCATCTGCTGTCCCCCGTCACAGGACTTTCAAACAAGTCCCATTACTCGGTGGCGAGCAGATGGGAGTCGGAACTGAGTTTGTTTAGAAAACCAGAGCAACTGCACAGGAGGACTCCGCGTTTTGTTGAGAATAAATGGGATGATAGAGTTTTGCTTGTTGTGAGAAAGAAAGAAAAAGTTATCCGACTTTGCAAACCTTAATTGTACCGGGCAGCGCCTCGCAAAAGTATACAAACCCCTTAGATTTTTTTTCACTTTTTGTCAAGTTCCTGTGTTTATTGGAATTTTGTCTGATACACCCATGCGTAGTTGTGCAGGATTGCGAGGCGGGAGAAAATGATTCACAAACAAAATGTGGCGTGCGTCTCGATGCGTCCTCTGAGTCAGTACCACTGCTCGCTTCAGCTACAGCTGCAAGTGAGTTGAACTGAAATCCTATCAACAATTTTTAATTGTTAAAAGAAGCTCAAACTGGAGAACATCTGAACATAAAACCTTTAGTTGTAGCAAAGATTCTACTATTTGAAAATGTTTGGATCTAACCAGCAGAGATGTAACTCTGTTCCAGCCTCTAAACGTTTATTTTTTTTTCTGTGTTGATCTTTATTACTTACTTCCATCCACTGCTGGAAAAAGGATTCCCCACAGCATAATGCTCCCACCGCCTTGTTTTCCCATGGGGGTGGTGTATTCAGAGTGACGTGCAGCGTTAGTTTCCAGCCACACACAGCGTTCTGCATGCGGGCCAAGAAGCAGAACTGTGGTCTTTTCTGAATGCTGCCTGGTCCCCTACATCGTTTCTGGCAAACACTAACGGGACTTGTGCAGCGGCTCTCTTTTTGCCACAGGACATATCCAGTTCATGACTAACTGCGTTAGATTTGTAGTTGTGCCCATACGCCTTTCATTTCTGGATGATGGAGCAGTGCAGCCGCGTTAGTTGTTCTGATTTCAGTTTGTGCTCTAACTCTTATTTTAAACATTTCCATTACTTCCTCCCGGGCCTGTCGGGGGGTTTTTTCTGGCCTCATGATGTGGCTTGATCACACATGTTCGCTAATGAAGTTTTGAGGACTTTGGAGAACATTCATATAGAGATTCAGGATGTTTTCATACCTGATGGTTCGGCGGACTCGGTTCAGCTGGGGACCAAAGCTGCTACATTTGTTACATTTTGTGACAAGGTTCACTTTCACACTGCATTTAACCCTTTGAGCAACGTGTTCCCCCACTTGCCTCTGGTGGCGCTGCACCAAGAAACACTGAAGGAAACAACATGAAAACCTCTGAAGAAGACACAAGCGCAACTTCCTTCTTCACGAAATAGAAATAGAAATGGAGAAGAGTCAGATTTTCACAGCTGTTGGATTTCTTGTCTTTGTTAAAAGACTATGAGCCGTTTCTCCTGCTAGTGCTAGTATCTGGTCTTTGTTTTGGTTGTGTTTACCCAGAATGCCCGGCGGTGTACTCCGATTCCTGCTTTTTGAGCGGTCTCCGGTTCATTTGCCGTTTGCATTTAACAGCCAAACCTCACGCCAGAATTCACTTCAACCGGAGCGAGGCCTCGGTTTTTAGGCGAACCAGAGTTCACGTCTTCGGTCCGCATCAGAAGTCGATTGCAGACTTTCCAGGTAAAAGGACTGGAGTTCGATTAAAACGGACTAAACAGAGCTGCTGTGAACGCACCCTCAGTTATGCACACCTTGGCTGATGAGGAGACCTCTGAAGCGAATTGGTTTAACTGGATTTTGTTTAGTTGTGTCATTGTGAAATGGGCTGAATTATCTTTTAACAGTGAGTTGAAATCCTATGGTGTTGATAGGTTTTTAGATCTGCATATTTATTAGGCCTCATTAAATGTCATTTTGAACTAATAGACAGGGAGGGCAACCAGCTCTGGGTTACTCTGTGGTTTGCCACTGCACATCTAAAACCCTCGCAGTTTTAGATGTTACCTTGTGTTTAGAAAATACAATAAAACTCCCAATAAAAAACATCAAAATTAGTGGTTGTAATGTGACTAAAATGTGAAAGACTTTAGCCTTTAAGAGTATGAGCCTTTTTGCGAGGCCGTGTAATTGAATCGTAAAGACTGTGTCATCCCACATCACCCCTGAACCTCTTTGCTTTGCCGTTAAGTGGTCAGAATTACCCCAGCGGTATAATTTACCCAGAACTAAAGCCAGAACACGTATCCCTCTCAGGGGTCATTACACTGAGGTCTAAGGGTGGCAAAACACACATGTGCCCTCTCCCCTGCCGCCTGCCCTCTTCTTTTTCTTTTTCTTTTTTTTTTTTTTGTCAAAATTTTCGCTGCTTGCTCACTCGAGCGGCCGTCTCCCACCGTGCGATTCTATCTGTGAACGCGTCATTTAGACATGGTGGGCTTTGTCAGCCATTACAGCTCTTATTTTGTGCTAAACGAGCGGGTAATTAGGGGGTCCTGTAGTGCACCGGGCCCCTGCGGGGAGGGGTCAGCGGAGCGGCGGAAACAGTAGGCCGTCTCAGGGGTTTGACATACACGGGCGCTTTATGGCTCTCTGCTGTCAAAACAGCGTGTTGTTTCTGGAAAATAAGGCCGACAATAACTCTCGATTCCAGGCGTGCAGTGTGGGCCGGTCTGGAAAGTAGAAGAAAAGGGACATTCTTGATTCTTTTATTGATATTCCTTTAACACTTTACTGTTTTATTGACCCTTCATTAATAGCTCATCTGGTGGTGGGTGTCTTTCAGGAAGGACATTTTGTCCCTGTGTTTGATGAGCCTTATGGCTGCCATATGAGTCCAATCCCCCCCCCCACCCTCACCCCCACCCGTCACCCCCCCTGACGGATGTGATTTCCCCCCACCGTCTCTCCCCCTCCCCATCTAATATCTGTGGAGGAATAAAGTGGGACCACCCGTGAACGAATGGTCCTCGTATCTGTGCGCAGTCGACTTCATTAATTGCGTGGTAAGAGTGATGAATATTAGCGAGGCTTTGTTTAAAGATCTGTGGTGTGAGGTTTACAGTGTCCACGTGTGTGTGTGTGTGTGTGTGTGTGTGTGTGTGTGTGTGTGTGTGTGTGTGTGTGTGTGTGTGTGTGTGTGTGTGTGTGTGTGTGTGTGTGTGTGTGTGTGTGTGTGTGTGTGTGGGTTTGGTAAGCGGTTAGTCAGGTCCCTCTGACCACTGCGCTATTAGCAGTAGGCTAACTCGGTTTCTGCGGCTTGCATTGTCCTTAATGGCTTGACAGCTCTTGGTTACCCTGTGGCTTGCCACTGCACCCAACAGCTCACCAAGTGTGTGGAAGCGTGTGTGTGTGTGTGTGTGTGTGTGTGTGTGTGTGTGTGTGTGTGTGTGTGTGTTTCCTCCTTGTGCATACAGATATGATCTGCAAAGGTCTGTGACGAATCTCCCGCGTTTCTACCCGTGCTGCATTTTTCGCAGGGAGAGAGAGTAGAGTGTGTGTGTGTGTGTGTGTGTGTGTGTGTGTGTGTGTGTGTGTGGGGGGGTGTGTGTGTGTGTGTGTGTGTGTGTGTGTGTGTGTGTCATTAGTCGAGTGCAGCCACAGTGCAGATTTGGAGCAGAGCTAATAGGCCTCATTAAATGTCATTTTGAGCTAATAGACAGGGAGTGGCTGTTTAAACCAATATGCTTTTATAGGTGGTTCTGTCTCCTTTCAGCTGCTCCTTATGGTGGCTGTGGCCAGCTGAGACAAACTTCCTGAGTGATTATAGCGGAGCTGCAATAACACAATAAACAAGGCTTTCTGTCCAAACCCACTGTTCTCATTAGAGTTAATTGATCGCAGGCGAACAGAGAAGGTGACAAAACCCCGCTGTGGCATCCATCACAGTCTGTCTCTTCTGGGGCTCGCGCCTCGTAAGCGGGCGCGAGTTTATGTTGTGCGTCAGCGCCGTTGGAGGTTCGTGGTCAGATCCATCTTTGCTGTTTTGGCACCTGGACAAGTCGAGTCTTGGGGCTTCTGGGTTTGGGGATGGGAGTGTGTTTTGGTTCGGTTTTGGTCAGGGTGTTAACAAGTCTGGTGAGGAGGCCCTGGTTACTTAAAAGCCTGCAGACAATATTAGTGGTTCAGAAGACCTGTCTGCCAAGCCAGAAGCCCCTGTGATACACATCCACATACTCACAAAGCCACTGTACTTGTATGTGCATATGGGTTTGTGTTTTTTTTTTTTTTTATGTCTTTAGCATTACAGCAGCTTCGGTTTTAGATGCAAAGTGTTTCAGAGCTGAAAGATTTGATCTAAAATATGCCTACATGTGATTCAATAAATCATACTGTTTGAAATACTTAAAGTCAAATGTGAAACTTGTAGGATGAGTTAACAAAAAGCACGTCTGTTTCAGCATGCAGGGCTAAATGACTGCTGTTGACTTCCTGAATGTCAGACACGGTGGCTCACCAAAGTTAAATCAGTAAAGTCAACTTTATTTTGATTGCACATTTCTGCAGTTCAGAGTCTTTACGTCATACAAACTTAATACATTAACCAGCAATCATCAAACAGGTTGATCAATGTTCGACTTACTGCTAATCAAAGGAAACTCTAAACAGATCGATTGAAAGGAACTCTGTGTTTCTGCATGTTTTCAGGTTTCGGGGGGTTTCTTCCAGATTTATGGCGCGTAGAAGCTGGATGCTGCTCCTGCGTGTTTTAGCTGCGGTTCTGCGGGATGCGGACGTATTCGAACGTGGATGTATTTCAATTTGATTTCCCAACAAGCAGTGCTGGCCTACCGAGACAATGACACGACTGTAAACGAAAAATGAAAGAGGAAACCTGGAATCAAACATAGACAGACAGGTGGAGGAATTTATTCATTTTAAGTCGACGTCTCCCGACACGCGGCACTGTTACACAAGACCGGAATCGCCGCCTTCATCGACAGCGCCGTCGGATCCGATTTCAAAAGTCTTTAGAATCTGTGGCAAGACCTCATAATAGATGTTTTAAGAAGCTATCCATCCAATCTGAAAGAGCTTGAGCTGCTTCAAAAAGTATCTGTTTTCCCCTCTCCTTCGCTATTTTGTGTTGGTCAGTAACATAATAGTCTCAGTACTTTGCCAGGCGCTGCAGACGCGATCAAAGGGAATACGATCCAAGTTTTCACGTCATTCTGCCTTTAAATGTGACTGCGGATGAAAGGCCAGAAAATGCGCGAACATAAATATTAAGAAGTTGTTTTTTTTTTTTTTAGATCGTGTCTACCGCTGGTAGGACGAATGCACTGTCCCAAAGCGTGACATTTAAGCTGTTTTCTTTGTGGCGGACTTTAAAAGGGCATAGTTAGACACTCGGTGGCACTTGACAAATTGCTGCTGTTAATTGTTTATCTTACACAGCATGACTTTTAATCCTCGATTTTGGGAAACGTAAAAGACAGCAATAACAGGTTGTACTTTCTACTACATTAAACCCAACATAAACCTCCTTTTTCACATCCTTCTAGAGTTACACGAAATGCGTTGGTAATAGTTTGGACTTCTCTTCTGAAAACTGTACTTTAAAGTTAAACCCGGGTGGAAATAGAGGGGAGGAAGCTGAATTTTTCATACTTTGAGCAGAAAAATCGACACGCCTTTTCAATGGAGACGGAAAGAGCTCTTTATGCAATATATTTTTATCCAGTCCATCATACTAATGATTTATTTACATACGCATTTTACATTTGACTTTCTGTTCGGTCTGAAAATTACAATTCATGTTCAAACCTGACGGGAAGCATTTCCGCAGATGCTAATTGCAGACGAGGATTTTTAGATGTTATCAGTAGCTGGCTGTTACTTAAACAAATTAGATACAGGATAGAGGGCATGTTTTCTCTTTAAGGTTGATGTTATTGAGCAAAACCAAACAAAACAAAAAAGTCAGAACTTCTTGATTCGATCCTGGTAAGAGGATTGCAAAAGAATCACCTTCGTCTTGAGGTGAAGCAGCTTTTCGCAATGGGAACTGGACGAATAAAACTCACCCAAACATCAGGAGGAAAAGAAATCAAAAAGCAGGATCGAGAAAGAGAGAGAGAGAGAGAGAAAGAGAGAGAGAAAGAGGAGAGTGGTGGGGGGGGATGAAACAAGAGCAAAAATACTCCAGGCTTTTCCCAAGGCAGCCAGTCACTTGAATGTCTTATGAAGTTCCTTGAAGAGGTGCCAAGACTCCTACAACACAGAATTATTCACAGAGAGGGCAAGACAAAGAGGAACACAGAGGAATAAAGAGACACAAAGTGAATCATAAAGAGATAATGACAAAAAGGACTACGTCTGGATCTGGTTTCTCCCTGAGCCGCACCAAAATAAAAACATCTCTCGGGTTTGTTCTCCCCTGTTCTGAGTCAAAACACTTTAATGTGAGCAGAAAGGTGCAGAGGGAGCCTGTCTGAAAACCGCACACAGACCAAACTGTCTGCCTTGCTCTTTAAACTTTGTACAGTATTGTACAAATGTGTATAAAGTGTGTTGAATAAATGTATGGCCTCTGGGAGTTGCTGCATGCGTGTGTGTGTGCGTGTGTGTGTGTGTGTGTGCGTGCCCTTCCCTCGCCTGGCTAGCTTCCTCCAGGCTGGAACGCACGGACCACACAGACGGCTGGCAGAGCTCCACGACAGCCTGGCTCCCTCTTTCTCTTTTTTTTTTTTTTCCTCCCTCGCCTTCTCTTTTTCGCTCGCTGCCTCGTCTTCCACACCTCCTTTCTCATCTCGCCTTTTGTTTTTTCACTCCTTCCTATTTTTCTCTCCTCCAAAAAAAAAAAAATCTGTTTTCGTTCTCCTCCCTCCTCCGTGTCTCCTCTCTTCCCGCCCTCCTCTGGGCTTTTATACCAGACCCCCATGGCGGAGAGGCACTCGGACCACACCGACTCGCCCGTTTCGCCGCCGCCACGCTCTGCCAGTTTCGGATCACCATCTGAAATAATTCATTGCTTCTGAGCGCCCTACAAAAACAACACAGCCACTGTGAGAGTGTCTGATGATAATAATAATAATAATAATAATAATAATATAAAAAAGTAAAATACGGAATCATTCGTCAGATTTACTGTCAGAACTCTGAATCATCCTCAACCGTCCGAACTCACCAAGAGACCATGAAGGCCTCAGCAGAGAGCATGATGGGACAATAAATTTACATTTTTTCTTTATTTTCCGGATTGAGCGTTTTCGTCACACGTTTCTGAGCTGAGGTGAAACGCAGAAGAGCTTTCTGTTGATGTGTGTCTGAAATTTGCCTTCGTTGGTGTTAAAAGCCATGTCAAAATTAGGGTTTGATTTTTGCAAAAAGGGATATTACCAGAAATCTTCCCAAATTTCCCAATAACTTGACAGTATTTTGTTAGGAAACCTAAATCACCAAAAACGTTTTACTCTCACAAAGGTTTTTTTTTAAAACACTGTTTCTGGATGTTTCTGTGCGGTTTCAATAGAAGAATATTGCTTTGGATCAAAGAGGTTTATGGTCCAACCAAAACTTTAACAATAAGCCCAAGCTCATTGCTAAAAACAACATGAGCAAATGATGTTCTTGGAACTTTTGCTTCATGTTCTGGATGTGAATACCTGAAACCCCCAAAAGAAAAGATAAAGCTGTTTTTTTGAGCAGCTGCAGACTCACTCATAGTAAAAGGGTTATGGCCAGTTGTTAATCAAAAGTACACAACATTTGCTCTGCAGTCTGCAGCGATGGTGCTTGTTCTCATAGAAACATCGCATCACCGCTTCATTCAGCGCCGGTGCCGTTTCCAGAAAGGAGGAAACGGCACCGGCATCGTTAGTGTGGCGGTTGGAGCACAGAAGGTGGAACTGGTCTGATGTGGCGGCATCTTTCGCCAAAACCGCTCATCCGATCTGATCTTTCAGATTGCCTGGCTTGTTTGACGTGTCGAAGCAAAGTCGACGCCGTGTGAGAGACGACCGGCGCATTTTAACATCTTCTAGCAGTCGATTAGCTCAGCAAATATCAAATAGACTTCAGCTAAAGAATTGCACCAATGAAAGCATTGGGTAGAAACCACTAGTGTCCACTCTCATAAGATTTTTGCAGACTTTTTCAGGATTCGAAGGAAATATGTTGCAGCCATTTTTTCAGCCAGCTGACTGATGGAGTGCAGCAACAGGTTGCTGTGTGATCCATACATAAAAACTTTTGGTCGTAATTGTAATTATGACTTCTCACTGAAGGGACTTCCTGACTGCAGGAAAAGTATGATTGAATATTACAGTCATTGTTATACTTAGGCTCAATTTAGTGATTGATTCTCTGGTATAAATTGTCTTAATCATCAGCTGTTATGTAAACATATCTGCCTTAAATATATTAGTATATGATCTGTATATACTCCAGCTTTCACTATGTTTTAAACACATAATAGTCAAAGTTGACTATTTAAGTCAGTTGTTTACCTCAAAATATTAAAAAATATGACTTCATGGTGACAGGAAAATTTTACTTCAGACATGTAAGTGAATAAATCTGCTTTTTTTTTTCCTTTCTGTTTTGTGAGAAAACAAAAAAGCGGAAAAGTCTAACTGTTGTTTGGAAACGTCTTGACAAAATGGGGGAATTTGAAAAATTACATTTAGTTTTAAAAACGTTGCTTTTTGAAACCTCTTCTTGATCGCTACTGTCAGGACAGCAAGCCAAGTTGTTTGTGGTATTTTGCAAGAACTCAATGTTTAAAAACTTGAGTGATTTAAAATGAATGAAAAATCGTTCAATGAGCTTAAGCAGGTTTACTTGAATTTGTGCCTAAAAGGTAAAAAAAGACCCTCTACTGGAAGATTTTGTCATTTTCTTCTGTTTTTGATGAGTTCGTAAAAGCAGAAGAAAAAAGTGAATTTTCTAAACTCGTGGGCATGAAATGAATGCTTTGTTTGCTTAATTCAGACAGACTAACTCATTTCATATCACTTCCCTTTGCTAGGCTACGCTATCCCTGCATTTAGCAGGAGGGACATAAATCTTCCTGTCTTATTCTTGGACACCAACCAAATGGGCTTGTTTTACCAATTTACATCCAACATTCATAACATTTTGAGGTGTGGAAAAAGAAAAGCGGACACAGCAAATCCAGCACGACCAGCTAAGCTAGCTCGCTAAGCTAAACGAGCCGCGCCGTGTTCAAGAGAAATCCCGTGCTGGGGGCACATGAGAGACAAGTCATTAGTTCGAGATTTCTGTGCTCGGGATCAGATTCATTCTAATGCAGCCATTAATCATTGAGGACTTGTATTCTGTTGCCTACTTGCTTTAAGTAACAGTTATCAGATCAACAGCTGAGAGTTGAATCCAGACGGCTAAAATAATACTATTCTAGGATCAGAGTACAGTGGTTCAAGATATAATCTGAAGAAATGTTATTGATCCATTATTATTTCTGGTTGTGTTTGTGTGTGCCTGACCCAGTGGTGTCAGTGTCAGTGTGCAATGATGCGCTTGTGCAAATGTTCGTGATCGTATGTCCAGACGTTTCCATACCCCCTTCCTCTCTTTCTCTCTCTCTCATTTTTTTTTTTTTTACTTCACAAGAGTGTGTTTCTGTGTGTGTTAAAGTCGCTCACATCTGGTCTGAATCTGTCCGTGTTTCCGGCCGCTGGCTGGGCAGGGAAGTGGCAGGCGCTATCGAAAATCTCCGCTGTTTTCACAGGGATGATGGGAATCTCAGGGACTTTCCCTAAGGCAGTGAAATCATCCGTTTTTCCCGCTCCTTTAAATACCCCCAGCTCATTCCTCCGCCCAGCGAGGGTTCCGATAAAACAGCTGAGTTGTCTTGTGTTTGGCAACTGTTGTCCTCTAAAAGGTGTAATTAACTCATGAAAAACTGTATTTACCGTCAAGGCTTGCTAAGCTAATGGGCTTGAGGTCTGGCTGTTGGGAGCGCAGATTGGTCTCTAAATGTTATTGTTGACATCTTCCATTCCTGCAGTTTGTGGAAGAAGTGTTTTGTTTTGTTTTGGGTTTTTTTGTTTTGGTTTTTTTCTGGTAGTCTGTGTCCAAATATAGAACATCGGAACCTGATAGACCAGGAAGCAAATTAGCAAAACGAAAAGAAAATAAACTGAACGCCTGCAAGAATTTCTCTAACCTGGATGTAATTTGGATCCCATGTAGGCGAAGCGTTAGCATCATAGGTTCAGTGTTACCACTTTGCTAAGAGTTAGAGACAATCATTGGCCACAGAGGACGTAGATCCATTCAATAACAGGCAATGCCAGGACTTCGTAGTTCAATGGGAAGCTGGGTTATGTCCAGCAGTTGTCGGCCAAATTAGTGCATTTTGTTACAGAGTGAAAGACGACGCAATTCACTCACAGACAAGTTGGTCCAGAAATCACTCCAATGAAACGTTTGTACACAAAATCTAACCCTTGTCAATCTTAGCACTGTGGTTCTGAATGCATAATGTAAATCCTCTCTGTCTGGCTACATAACCGAACTCATGATGCTCTGCCACTGCATTCATTTTGCTCAGATCGTACTATTCCCAGCCAGAATGAACCAACAGTTTTTCAACTCCCTGAAGTTTTTGATACCTCCTATATAAACTAAATCAATCTACATACTAATATTTTACCAAGCGGTTTCAAATAATAAAAAAAAACCCTTCATATCTGGCAGTAACCAGTCTAAGGGTACAGTTCATGCTGTATATTTTTACATTAAACTCCTTACATTTGCAAAAGCAGAATTGATCTGCACTCCCTGATTATTGTGGTTACTGTAACTGACTTGTTTCCTTTGAATCCTTTCCTTCTGCATTTAACAATATCATCCCTGTGCACTGAAACCACAGCCAATCAATTTATTGTTTAGCCATTCGATATAGAAATATGGATATAAGTACTCATAAACTGCTTAAATCGCAAACAATTTGGTTTCCTGAAAATTAGTTTTGCTCCATATATCCCTTTGTTTTGGTTCTGAATCATTTTAGGACCAACTGACATTACAGATAAAAGACTTTAATAATATTTGTCGGTGCCATAAAACCACATTTCCTTACGATGTAGTACAGTATGAGTAAAATATTAAAACTACCTTATTAACTAAATCATCAGCTATCTGTGATGGGTACCAATTTACAACCCATTAATTAAGTTCTTTTATACCCAAACTACAACAGTGCATCCATTCCACAACATATCAGTATTTATTCAAATAGATAATTGTTAAAGGCTCTTCATTTTAATACAAAACCCAAATCATTATCAGCTCACCTCCTCGTTATAAAAAAAAAACTGTTTTGTTTGACAAAAAATGCCATCCGGCTTCCCACCAAATATAGCCGAGCTCGTTAGAACTCAATTTTGAAGTAAAATTATTTGAAGCTTGTTTCCAGAAGGCATAAACTCTGTTTTTCAGTTCATTTTGTACCTTATGATTCATTGGATCCAATGGACCTTTCTTTTTTTCTTCTTCTTCTCTTATTTCTCATGAGTCATAAAAGTTGGTGTATATTTGTTCAGGTGTGGCTGTAGAGTAGAACAGCTTACCATGACTGCTGAGTCTGGTAACATTTCCACATGGGACCTTTGGTGTCTAAAACTGTTTTAATGTGTTGCTTTATTTTAAGCATGCGAGCAGTTTCACATAGTTGTTTTTCAAAATCCATCTTGAAACACTTTTTTTTTTTGTTTTTTTTTTTTTCGTGGACTTTCTTGTTCTTCTTTGAATTAGTGAGTGTTTTAATTTGGAGCGTGTCGAGTAGTTTAAGGATCCTGTGGCCTTTAATTTGGGGGTTTAGGGTTTAAGGAAGCAACCGTATCCCGCCCGACCTTTTTTCTCTATGAATGATTTACAGTTGAGCCACCGAGCTGACTTCTCACTTCACTGTAAATATTTACAGTAACAGTAAATTTAACCTGTGCAGCTCGGACGTCGCTGCTGTCCAAATACCGCCTTTGTGTTTCGGGATCCTCCTGGAAGACGTTGCGATCCAAAACCCTCTCTTAACTGTTTCACCATTTGCTGCAGCCTGTCTAATGGGGGCTCTGTCGCCTGACTGGTTCAGAGCTCTTAATTTACTGGTCATCGGGGGTCTCTTCCTCACCCTGTCCTCCTCCTACTTGTGTCTGTCCCCCTCATCTCACTTGGAACTCCTTTAGCTATTTATTTCCATCACCAGGAGACAGGCTGAGCACAAAGCCCACACTGTGTCCCGGGGCTTTTTTAGGACAGAAACGCTGCCTGTTTTAAAATGGAAACGCTATGATTGACTGGGCACGGCTTACACGGAGGAACGAGGAATGCCTCGACATGAATAAATTACCCGCCGGAATGATGGAGACGCACTAATAACGAAGTATGGAAGTGAGTTACTGTCGACACCAGATATTTTTCTCTCTCTCCGGGCGACATTAAATCAGACTTAGCCTTTCCTGTGGAGTCTGAAAAACACCACAACAACAGCCGAGGGCATCGTGGAGATGGCCGACGAGGCCGGAGTCCGCTGAACGGCCGCTTCTTCAAAAGCAGCACAAAAGGCATGGTTAGTTTGTTAAAGTGCTCAGAGACAAAGACCTTCATTTCTAAAGACGTGTCCTGTCCCTCCTCAAGAAGTTACAACATTAGTGAAAAGTTCAGTTATTTCAGTAACTCGCTTCACTAAGTGCAACACATTGTATAGATTAATCAGACACACTGTTTCATTTATGCTAAGCTAATAAAACATGACTTTAAAAATTAGAATATGACATCAGACTAATAAGAGAGCATGTCCAATACAGAATCGTGAGCTTCTATGTACAATAAAGACTCTTATTTTCTAATGATCTTACAAACAATATGTCTTGTCTGCATCAAGGCAATCACAGAGATCACACTACAATAATAATGATATAATAATGTCTGACCAACCAATGACTCCTTCCCCTCCCCCTTTTCTTGTCTAATTGATTGCAGCAAGATTTTTGGTGTTTTGGATCCAAGATGTTGTTCCACAGTGAAATAATTTGTCATGAAGAGCAGGATGGTTTTTAATTGCATATCTGAGGTCGAAGTAAAGCGGAGTTGCAGAGGTGGAAAGGTGCCAAGCTGTAATGGGCGGCTCTGAAAGAATCCACTCTTGTCATTTTGCATTTATTTACCCATTAAAGGGTAAAAAGTCTTGCAGAAGCTTGGAAAGCTGAACACGATACGCAGCAAAGCTCCTCCAGCCAGGATGTCAGTGATACATTTGGTAAACCATTCTTATTTTTCTTAATTTTTTTTTTTCCCTTCTCTGTGATGCTTTAGAAATACAAATGATGACTGTCTTTGAGAATCGGCTGCCCTTTTTTGTGTTTTTTTTTTTTTTTTGTTTGTTTTTATTTTTTGTTTATCCTCATGTCTGCTCGTCTCAACACCCACCCGGAGTTGTAGGTGTAGTGCCAGGCCTTTGTTCCCAGCTCTGACTGCAGGCAGGTTGGGCAGGATTCTGAAGTAGCTCACTGTTTCTGCCCAAGCCAGCTGGAGCGCGGCCAAACACAGCAGGAGTTTCTGCTCTCCACTGTTTGATATTTACTTTACCGCTTTTACAGGGGAACTAGTGCAAGACCAGACAGACATACTGACACAGTGCTGTGTCGGTGCTGAAAAGAACTATGTGTGTGTGTGTGTGTGTGTGTGTGTGTGTGTGTGTGTGTGTGTGTGTGTGTGTGTGTGTGTGTGTGTGTGTGTGCGTGTGTGTGCGTGTGCGTGTGTGCAGGCCTCTTATAATACCCCACCTTTACTGAACGGCAGTCCACACCTGGCCCACGGCCTGGGAAGGTTTTGATTGGGTTCCCACTGCAGGCTTGATAGAGATGGAAAAGGGTTGGGCTCAGAAGAAGAAAGTGTACTTGGTCTGGTATGTTGTGGCTTACCGCACGTGGGTTATCTAAGTTCATGATTTTTAATTGTTTGCTAGTAGCTACAGTTGCATATCTCGTGTTATTGGTGGGTGGACTGGCTGATGGGACGACCGGGGTACCGTCCCGGTGGGCTGGAGGGTTAGTGGGTCGGTGGTTTAGCCCGTGGAGGAACTGTCACGCTCGCTGCAGAACGTCGTCGTTAATGGGGCGTCGCGATGCCTCCGACTACGCCGTTTCGAATACCGTCTCTGCTCTCCTTCGCCGCAGTTGGGCAGATTTCCTGCATATCCACGGGGTGGACCTGTAAAAACACGAGCAAGCACTACAAGGGTAACCCGTCACACAAAACCTGGCCTATAAAAACAATTAGCCACTGTGGTGCTAATTATTAACTCAAAACAATAACAACGCGGAAAAGCTCGGTCTCCAGTAGCGCTGCATACATTAAATCTCTGTGTCTGCCTCTTGCGTCCAGCCGAAGAGACAAAGTAAAGAACAATATTGCTGAATATCATCAGCATAGAAATGATCAGACATGTCTGATTACTTGGCCAATATGAGAATAGAAAAGAAATGTAGTTCATTTCAATCTTTTTCTTTAGGTTCAAACAAAACACGTTCATCTTCAGAGTCTCTGAACATGCACATGGATGACAATGCTAGACATTAGCCTAGCCTTTTGTGAATTAGGTGCTATAAAGTAGCCGACACCATCCCACTGACTTGGAAAAGCAAACCTAGAGTCATAGCACTAAAGATCTGGCTCGTCATCTTGCAAACGAATATTTGCTGAACATCCACAAAACTGAACGTTTCATTTTACACTTGATATACTTAGTGGTAACAAGTCACGCGCAAAACACCAACATGTGGCAGAAAACTGATACCGATAACCGGCCATATCGACTCTTCCCCCTTGGCTGTGGGGATTGTTTTAGAAGCCCACACACCGGTTGCAACAACCTGTAACAGTAGTTGTCTCAAGTTGTCTTACCTTTGCCAAAATCCTGCCATTGTCACGTGAGCATAACTGATGTAGCCCCTCCTTCTTCTTCTCGCTTTCTTTCTTTTGTTTTGTTCAGGGCATCGTCAGAAACTTGAGGACCCGCCCAAAACCGGCCTGTTCTCAGACCGCCTTAGTGAGCTTGAGAGGATGAGGGTGAGGGTCACGGTTCCCACGCAAACGCCCCGACCAGCTCTCAACACCGCAGCCAACACCTTCAACCCGCAGGGTCAGACACAGATAACAGGTGAGCTACTACGGTTAGCTTCTGTCGAGTAGTTCAAGTGTTAAACATCCAGCTGGTGTTTAAAGGATGGAGATAACGGGGTGTTTGGTGTAAGTAGTGTTAGGAAGCAACTAGTTACATTCACTCAATTGCATTTACTTTTTGGACTATTTGTACGACGTTTACTTGAGTAATTTTCATTATGAAGTATTTCTGCTCTGACTTGAGTACAACTTCTGGATTCTCTACCCACTGAATGAAGACTGAACATGTTTTAACCCAAAATTTCAGACACACCTGCAGATTTTGTTAAATTTTCATTAGTTTTATATTAAAAAAAACTGGTTTGAGAGCATTATTTTTTTGTTACTGATGTGAGTTAAAGTCTTTTTGATCCTCAAAAGACCAAAATTTCCACTTAACTTCATATTTTTGGTCTGTGTGACGATGTCATTTTTGAATATTAATGGAAGTAGTCGACTTTTCACCAAATACTTTCTTATTCTCTTGGATGTTTCCAATTTTTACTCGAGTAAAAATATGGTGAAGTAATGCTACTCTTACTTGGGTACATTTGCTGGGTACTCCACCCATCTCTGAGTGGAGTCCAGCTTTTTTTTTACAACGTAAACATCAGCATGGCCTAAAGCTGCATAAAAACTTATGACTGCACACATGACACACATACCCGTCTTACAACTCATGTTTTATGTCAAGACGAGGCATTTGAAACATTTTGTCCTTTTTAACAATGCGTTGGAAATGCGACACCGAAGATGCTCGAGACTAAGCTCTAACTCGCACCACAAGCTTTATGACCGCTGAGCGTTTGCCAAGCATTGTCCGGCCGAACCACTTGGAGGTCCGCTGTAAAACATCAAACCCCAACTGGAGCCACGGCCTGACGGCACGAGAGTCTTATGTTGCGTCTGAGATTGTCTGTCCCTCTCTGCCCCGTCGCTCAATCAATCTCCAGCTTAGGCGGTAACACCATCTCTCACGGTTGGGCACGGCCGCCACCCGATCGCTCCCAAATCGCACGTGGCTATTCAAGTCTCAGTTATTTTTGGAGCCGGGCATTGTGGTGCTTCTAAGGGGATCGTTAGAGGCATGGTTAAACAGCGTGTGCTACACACTCTGGCTGAAGACGCGGACTCGTTTTACCGAATAATATTCAGATCTTTGTAGTTTTTGACATCGTAAAGTAAGAGTAAAATTCCCATTTTCACTCAACCTCTGATGTTTTTTTCCCCCCTAAACTTTTCTAGCTGTACATTTTCATCTGCTTGCACTTTTTGTCCTTTGTTTTTAAGGCAAAACATGCCATGGCTAAAGTATTTACTTTTATTTATTTTTTT
The DNA here is from genome assembly GCA_911649635.1 of Poeciliopsis gracilis. NCBI lineage: Eukaryota > Metazoa > Chordata > Actinopteri > Cyprinodontiformes > Poeciliidae > Poeciliopsis > Poeciliopsis gracilis. The sequence goes on from CAJVRI010001517.1 coordinate 1,284,447, forward strand.
TTTTTCCACATAGCAACCGCTAAACCTCAATGCATTTTATTGGGAGACCAGGACAAATTGTGCTTAACTGTGGAAGGTTAAAAAATGACAAAAAAAAAATAACGTTCAATCCCTGTTGTGTAACATGGTGGTGGCAGGATGGTGCTGTTGGGGTTCTTTGTGTTGAACAAGGCAGAGAAAGTTTAAACCAAAATCTAATTGAGAATCTGTTTCCTTATTTTATTTTATTTTTTTTTTGTAGCTAAATATTCCCAAAAGCATCTTCTTCCTTCCACGTTGCATTAATGCGGCGCTTTGTTTCACATAAAATCCCTGTAAACTACGTTGAAGTTTGCATGGATTCCACTTTTGTAATGAGACAAAAAGTGGAAAAGCTTCTCTTGGCAACTTTCTTCCTGCTTGCTGATGTGTTTTTCTTTCACACACCCCCCCACCCTACCTCCCCTTAAGCCCAACTTTGGCATCATTTATACAACTAAATACAAAGTCTGTTCTTCCAGTAGCCTTAAGAAGAACAACCTACAGCTCAGTGTTTCTGAAGGGAAAAAAAGGAAAAGCCTTCACGGTCTGTTGTGCCATTGCACAGACACAATAACAGAGTCTAGCACGCTGTGGTATTTAGCGTGGCGTGTTTACATCCTGGACCAGGGCCAGCGAGGCTTTTTCTGTTTCTCAGCTGCGAGCGCAAAGTTTTATAAGGCAAACAGGAAGATCTTCTCTTCAGAGGTAAACATTGGTTGTGTCACTGGCGAGACCTTTTCCAGAATACACACGAGTGATATCTGCAATCCTAAATAAAACTACTGATGAAAAGAGACAAGGGGGTGGGGGGGACAAAGTTTAAAGCTGCTGTAAATGTCTGACTGACTTTAGCCAAACTGATTGGAGTGTTTGAATGTGCATGTTGGGGCTCTTGTAATTATTCTCCCTCTTTCTTTTTTTTCTCGCTTCCTTTTTTTTTTTTTTCTTCCTTCCTTTCCTTGCTTCTTTTCTTCCCATCAGACCCTCGTCAGTCCCAGTCCTCTCCTCCGTGGTCGTACGAACAGCCGTACCCGTCCTACCTGAGTCCCATGGCGTCCCCCTCTGTCCACTCCACCACCCCCCTCTCCTCCAGCCGAGGCACGGGCCTGCCTGCCATCAGTGACGTGCCTAGACGATTGCCAGGTAGAGCCATTACTCTCTAGGGAAAGATAAACCACTAATATCTCAAGGCATCACGAAAGCGGAGCATTAAATCAGACAGAAGGTTTCCTGTCAGCAAACGGTTTGAATCGTCAGCTGCTTTAGTTCTAAATGCCAAACTATACTCAAAAAACGATAATGTCCTGACTTTGTAAGCTTCTGATTGGCTGATTAACCACACTTGAGTTAGACAGAGACACAACTCTGTGTGTCTGAATGAATTGAACTATTCATGTTGACACATCACTACAGACAACTGAGTGGAATGTCCAGCCGTCATGAAGCGGTTCTGTGCAGAGGTTGGACTCTTTCGTTTCCGGTCATTGTGACTGACGAGGTTAAAAAATAAAAAAAATGAAATCCTGTCATAATGTGCTTGTAAACTGATAATCGTGACATATTCATTTGCGGTTATTTCCCTTTGTCCAACTGGCGTTTCGGGCGAGAGGCGGGGTTCACCTCGGACAGGTCGCCAGTCTGTCGCAGGGCTATTTTTCATTCAGTCTAATTAATAATCAGTCCAAACTTGACTTTATTTCCAAAAAAAAAAAAAAAAAAAAGATTCTATCAAGCTACCCACAGTTAATCAAAACACTGAAGGCGTGTAGTTTGCAGTGACGCAGGGTCACGCGCAGGAACATGCTGGAAAACCACTTTGAAATTGTCTCCAGTTTGGAGTTTTTTTGTGGCTTCTTTCTCTCGCTTGACGAGGCAACGCTGTTAACAAGCTGAACAGAGAATCTGCATCGCGACATCGCCCAGAAATTAGATGAACGCATGTAACTTTTTCATGCACTTGTGAGTAATCAAATGTCTGCAGTCCAGTTGCAGAGGCTGTTGTGAGGGTTTGGATTTTTGCCTCGGACAGAATATCTTCTCACGGCTCTTTAGATGTTGGTCTGGATGCTGAATCTGAGCTCTGACTCAACGATGGAGTCGTGCATTACAAGCAAAGCTTGAAGTGAACGAGGGGTTTCCTGACCCAGCAAGGCTTTGCTTCGGTGGAAGGACATTCGTTGCCATCAGCATTTTAGAAAAGCTGGTCAAAGATGGAAAATATTAGGTCAAAATGACCATTTGTCCTGTCCCAAAGACGACTGCGTCTTTGCTGTCAGGTGTGAGAATTAACTACAGAATAGAGGCAGAGAGTTATTGTCCAGAGTGAAGAAAGGATTTACCAACATTAAGTCAGTAAGCAAGGAGTCAGACCTCCAAGACAAACATGAAAAAGCAGCTTACAGTTTACAAATCAACTCTGGAATAAGGACGTACATTTTCAGAGACTTGTGTTTGATTTGATCAAACTCGAATTGAAAGGTTTGATTACGGTGCTTATTGCTGCTTTGGGAGGGAAAAATGGGATATAAATACAGGATGAAGTACCGCAGTGACAGAATCACGCTGTTTGGGTGTTTTGCTGTACACCTTTAAAACAGAAAAATGGTGACATTTTGAGGAAAGAACATTTTGAGGAAATATTGTCATCACTTTCAGACTTCAGCCAGGAAGTTCACGACTTCCAAATGGACAACAACCCTGAGCAAAGAGCCAAGCTGGCCACAAAGTGGCCTAAAAACAACAAAGTCAGTGTTTCAGAATGATCTCAGTCCTCCAGAAAAAATTTTTTTGGTCAGAACTAAAAAGGTGTTCATCAGAAAGACGAATTAAACCGCTGACACACTCGTCTATGGAATGAGGAACGAGCCAAGATTCCAGCAAGCTCGTGTTGGAAGAGTATCCGACATATTTCATCTGCGTCAATCTCAAGGCGCTGGGGGCCAAATCTGGCCCGCCGTCGCTTTTTATGTGGCCCTCCAGACTTCAAATTACGTCAATAAGTCCGTCCAGTTTTTCACAGATCTGCAAAATTAACACAAATTCAACCAATCGCCACGTTTTTTTTTCTGATTTTACTGCAAAATTTTCTCAAAATTGATGAAAAACAGTTTAAGTTACTGCCGCCGTACTTTATTTATGTGAAGTTACAGCACATAATTCATACGGCGAGAAATAAAAAGTCACATTTAATGTTGTGCATTAGCGCAAATGTCGTAAAAATTCCTTGCAAATATTTCCAAATGATCGCCACAAAATCTACATTTCTGATAGCAAAAATCCTGGAGGAGCAGCTTTTTATTGACATTTTAACAGTTTAAATAGTTTAAGAACATTCAGATTACCTGGATGGAAAATTCTGCATTAGAGGAAAGCTTAAAAAAAAATGAAATAAATAAAATAAAGTTCCCTGATGGCAAACTGAAAAAAAAAAACCTGATAATGCTAACTGGGCCAGAAAGAGGAAACAAAAAATGATGTACAGTAATACGTGTAAAAATATGATTTCAGATTTCACACTTTTGCACACTGTTGCTAATAAAAAGGTTCCCCAACCCAAAAAACAAAAAAAAAAAAACCCCAAACAAAACAGCATTTATCAGGAAGCTGCTGTTAGCATGAGTCTGGTCGCCTCGCTAACGGAGGAGAGAAAAAGAGGTTGTTTCCTCTTTCGCCCTGCGCCTTTGATCCCAGAGGAGCATGGGTAATAACAGGCCTCGGGATAATAACAGGGTCGCGGCTTGACAAATAAAGTGTCTTTACAGCGATACGCCGCTCTCTCAAAGCATTCTGGGTAATTGCATTAGTCGATTCCTTCGCGCCGAGGGCGGCGTCCGCGTCCCGGTTTGTCTCCGACGTGCATGAAAACTCTCACACGCCGCCAAACAAGTTTCTCCCCCCGTACACCTGTTTGACTTGCTGCCATGTGTACGTCTCTCTCTCTCTCTCTCTCTCTCTCTCTCTCTCTCTTTCTTTTTCTCTGTTTCCTTGTTCCAGCATACTTCACCCTCCTCTCCATGTGGGTGTGCGTGGGTGTATGTTAGTATGTTTATGTGCCCCGAGCGAGGGCGAGTGATTAAGCGCTGCAGCCGTGTGACTCTGCATCAGGAAGGTTTAAAACCCAGCCAGCTGCCCTGTCAGCTCTGATTAGCTCGGTCCCCCCTCGCCTTTCATCTCGCGAGCCCGGGGCTTTTGTTCTCCGAGTGACAGATGTGCACGAGAGAGCATGCGCACACGTTCCACAGCCTGGCCTCTGCCCCCCCCCACCTCCTAACCCCGACGCCCCGCTCGCACACCTGCGCGAGGCGATGCGCCTGAGGCTCGCTGATTTCCAGAGATCATGTTGACACCTTGTCAGGAGGCTCCGTAACATTATCTGTGCCGCAGAGCATGCGAGCAGAAACCGATACGCCCCTTTAGGCTTTTCACAATTTGTCACTTTTCAACTGCTATTTCAGTTGTATGCGATGCGATTGACAGGCGAGCTGCGGTGGATAATTGGAAAGTGGAAGGAAAATAAAATGTTGTCATTACTTTATAGAGCCACCCTTCCTTGGGGCGTGTCTCGGCTTTTTTTTTTTGTTTCTTTTTCGATTCTTGTTTGCCGCTTGCAAACAAGAACTTAAGACTTTACACAAATTTTTAGCTGGACTTAATTTTGGCCTTTGATTAATCGAGATGAGTCGATTAGTAAAATAAACGTAATTTAGTCATTGGTCAATCATTAGCTGGAATATACAAGCTCAAATTCGCTGAAAGAAAAACACACTCAGAGCAGTAATAAAGAAAGAACTGTATTAAAAAAAAAAAATAACATTTTGCATTTAAGATAAACATGTTCTAACCCAAAGCATGATGTGGCCGTTTTAGCTTCACCTGCTTCAGATTCAGTGAAATAAAACAAAATCTCTTATTAAGCACCGTTTGCTGTACCGTTAATAATCAAATTATAATTATTATTATGTAGTTGCACTGTGTTGATGTCAGTCAGATGTAAGATGTAAGACAAGCTAAGGTGGTTAAATGAAAAGTCTGAAGAATGTGTCTTTATTTATTTTTTTTACATCATATTAATCAATTATCCGCCACTTCACCAACTTCTAAATTATATTTTATTTTATTTAAAATAAAATATAATCTCCGTAGCCTGAATGTTTTGATTATGTACTTTCTACACAGCGTTCCATCTTGAAGTTGGTCGTCTGTCTCATTAAGAAGCTCCTGCTCTTAATGACACTGCGCCTTAAGAGAACAATACAGAATCGAGCCGAGCTTCAGCCCCACTCAGCTCCTCCAGACTAGCGGCAGCAGCAGTTAGCAAACGTCTGGTGGAACTGCGAGTCCTCTAAACTCATCATGCAAACTACTTCTAGGTCCAAAGCTGCTGAGAACGGTTGTAAATATAATGATGATGCGTAATGAGAAGCATTGTTCCTTTAAGAGCAGGAGCCTCTTAAAGAGACAGCGGCCCAAATACTCAAAGTTATGCTTAGCATTTATTTTATATCAACTGAAGTTGACATAGTTGCTCGATGGTGCTGTAAAATGGCACCGCGTTCCTGGAAAATATTTAATATCGCCCCTTTTAGCAGCCCAGCCCATGTGCTGAGCAAAAGTTCATCACACCGAGTCATAACACCTAATTCGGAAATGACGCCGCGCTGTTTGAAAAGGCCCTCCAAACATTTAGACACTGTTACACTCTGGTTTCCTCTCAGCTAATAAAGTTTGATCTGGCTCATCATCACAGGGCCCCACTGAGCATCGGGGTAGGCCAGAAAAAACAAGCTAAAAAACAAGAGTCGGTATTTTATTGAACAGCACTGAGATCACACTTCTGCCCCACAACAGAGACAGTCGCCCACTATTGCTATTCGAATCAAACAAATCTGGTGGAAAGAGGAAGTTTAAGGGCCCTAATTGGCAGCATATGCTATCTGACGCTAGCGACAAACCCCGGCTTTGCAATCCCTCCCTGCACATAAACACCGCAGCCCTCCACCCCACCAACCCAGCCCCCCCTGTCCTCTCGGAGCAGACATGGTGACACGGAAGACGCCTTGTGATTTATGATAAGAGCGCCATGGCTGGACTAAACCACCGAGAGGAGACGGATGGAGGGGAGAGAGGAGGAGGAGGAGGAGGAGGAGGAGGAGGAGGAGGACCTCCTATTCTCCTTCAACTCTTCGCCCAGCGCGAAGCTCGCCGCAGCCAGTTAGTGGTTTTTGGGTATTTTTTAAGGGATGAAGCGAAAAGAGGAACGAAGGGTGAGATGGAGCAGCTCCCGCTCGGCTCTCTCCGTCGCACACAAACACACCCGTGCGCGCGCTCACACACACACACGCAAACACGCGCACGCATACGCTCGCACACACTGGAGCCGATGGGAGGCGAGGAGAGGAGCCACATCAGAGCTCAGCCCTGCCTCATTATGGATCTCATGGAAACTGTTTCTGCACAAAGTGTTTCCACATGTGCAGCTCCTGATTCATCCCAACTTGCCTCTTTTTTTTTTTTATGTGCATACAGTATTCACACACATCCACTCCCGGCACATGCACACACAAACCGACTCCACACGCATATAAACAATCATTTAGACACACGTAAACATGCGCCAACACACACACACACACACACACACACAGAGGAGCGCTGATGTGGAAATACATTGGGTCACGTGCGGCTCGGCAGAGGTTATCAAAACTCAGGAACGGTGATTCAGATAGTATTTATAGATAAGTGCTGTTCCATAAACCGCAACGTTAATTTTGCAAATTGGTGAATACGCGTATCAGGATACACATAAATGACTGTTAAATTTACAGCAGGGTCGTTGTTTTGGTTTTTTTTTTTTGGGGTTTTTTTGCTGTTGTTTTTGTTTTTGTAATTCCTCAAGAGACGAATTTATTAAATTCAATTATTCTACAAGAGGTTTTAAAGCTGACACGCTTAGAAAAAAAAAAACAAAGATGTGTAATTACAGTGCCGTGCAACGAGCTGCTGGGCCTTTTTCACATTTCGCCACGTGACAACCGCAAACTATTTTATTAGGATTTTATATGTGCGAGAGAGGCACAAAGTGAATCAAAATTTATTAACGTTTTTTTTTTTTTTTTAAGTGGTTTTCAAGCTTGGTTTTATTCCCCCCTCCCCCCCAAAAAAAATTGAAAGTGTGTCGAACTTTACTTCTTCATTAGGGAGAGGCGAAGGCGATGAGAATATGGATGAGCTATATGTTGAGTCATTGAGTCAGAAAACCTGTCAGACCCTTATAAATTATTTAAAAGGTATTTTTCCTTTAGCTTTATGTCATTTTGTTCCCCCGTGAAAAACGTAGCTGGAGCATTGACTTGATTCTTTCGTGTATCTTTGAGGAATCCTTAAATCTCCCATGGCAACCATTTGGCAACGTCTTAATACTTGCTCCCACTCGGCTCCTCCGGACTAGCGGCAGCAGCTGTCAGCAAACATCTGGTCGTACCAACTGTTTCTCAGTCCAACTCTCCTCAAAGCGGTTGCCATCAAGGAAGGTCTTTGTGACGATGCTTGACAGTACTTTTGCTTCTTAAAGAGACAGGCGCCAATTTCAGAAAGATTTCTTTGGAGCGTTTTTGTCAAAATTGGAAACGACGTGCCTGTAAAATACGAACCGCTGCCTCTTTTATATCCACTCTGGTTAAGTGTCAGCTACCTTCGAGGGTCGACGGAAAAACTTGTGTGCAAAGCTAGCAGAGACACACCGCAAAAGACTTGCAGCTGTAATGTGCAGGGAAAACTGCTTGTGCAAATAATTCCCAGGACGCCGCAGTTATTGTTGTTTGTTTATTTTCTAAAGCCATGTGTAGTTTCCGCTCACTTCACAGTTACGTCCCACTTTGTGTTGGTCTATCCAAAACAAAAAAAAACAAACAAAAAAAAATCCCAATGAAGCTTATTTTGTTTGCTTGTAGAAGAAGAAATCACAAGAACAAACAAACCCAAACATGTTCAACAGAACTTATATTTCTGCAAAAGCCTGAAATCTTCCAATGGAGCCACTATTGGCAGATTATTTCACTAATAACATGGGAAAAATTACTTAAGTGAAATAATAAGCCAATTCTACTAGTACTTTTTACCTGTATTAAGGAATTATTTACTTAAAATAAGCAAATAATTTCTTGCAGAAATCTTACTTATGTGTTAGTTTTGTTTGCACTATAAACTAAACCAAAAATACTTTGTAAGACTTTGTGTTTTAAAGTGACTGTCCTACTTCCTGATTATCGACTGCCTTCCTTTTGTTAGCTTAGCACATGCCACTCCAATTAAATACACCGACCGATTGCCGTAATGTTCCCAAAACGTCCTAAAGTCGACTGCATGTATGAGATCCCGGCGTTGATAACGATGTTTTTCCTTCCTCCGTGTTTTTCCAGGGTCTTCCGACCTGAGTCCGTTCCCGGGCCAGTTCGAGCGCCAGTTCCCGAGCCTCTCCTCCATCACGGACAGCCGCTTCTCCAGCCCGCGCATGCACTACCCGGCCACCTTCACCTACACCCCGCCCGTCACCTCGGCCATGACGCTCGGCAGCGCCCACTACCACACCTACCTCCCCCCGCCGTACCCGGGCTCCACCCAGAGCCAGAGCGGGCCCTTCCAGACCAGCAGCACGCCGTACCTGTACTACGGCGCCTCCTCCAACTCGTACCAGTTCTCCATGGTGCCCGGCGGCGACCGCTCGCCGTCTCGGATGGTGCCGCCTTGCACTAGCGCCTCCACGGGCTCCTCGCTGGTGAACCCCAACCTGCCCAGCCAGACGGAGGGCGGGGTGGACGGCGACGGGAGCCACAGCAACTCGCCGACCGTGCTGAACCCCGGCGGCCGCATGGACGAAGCGGTGTGGAGGCCGTACTGAGGACAGACCAGGAGGACAAACCAGGAGGACAGACCAGGAGGACACGCGGATGACAAGTCAAGTGATGTCGCGGTTTACAAGCACAAAACCCCCTTTTGTTTTTTCATATCATGAAAAGGGGGGGATTTCTTTCTTTCTTTTAATTTTTTGTTTTATTTTGCGTCCTCTCCTCGGCTGTCTCCACCTTCTGCTTGGAAATTAAAGCAGAGATGACTTCGATGATGATGATGATGATGATGGGGGAAGGGCGTGGGGGGGAGTTGGAAAAATGAAATAAAAGAACAGACATGCACCGACTTGTCTTCCTGGAATGTGTTTGGACCGAGGCACTACAAAGGGAGCCATTCTCACAGCAATAATGAGAAGAAAAGACACAAAAAAAAAACTATTTTTGATCCGCGCAGACGGGACGTTGTTTCAGTTTTTAGGGCGGCTCCTCCAGCTAAGGGATGCTGCGTCGACATTTGTAAAAGACTGCCCCTCTGTCTGTTTTTGTTTTTTTGTTTGTTTTTTTTTCTTTTTTGTAACGTGTTTGTACTTTATTAAGGCTTTTTTTTTTTTGCAGAGCATGTTTTTGTACAATATCGAGATGCAACCTAAGCACTGAGTAGCAGATGAGAAGCGTGTGTTACCAAAAAAAAGCGGCGTGAATGGACATTCATTTTGCCCTAAACCAATTAATTTAACTTGTACATTGTGGGTTATGACGTTGATGTAGATTGAAGCGTTTTGTTTTTTTGTTTTGTTTTGTTTTGTTTTGTTGTTTTTTTTTTCTTTTGTTTGTTTTTTCTCTAGTTTTAACTTATAAAAGCCATAAATTATGTATTGTATTTGAAACTTGAGTCAAAGAAGTGTAATCTGAATATTTTTGATGCATCTATATGACTAAGTTAATTTTATCTTTGATAGGTAATTTAAGAGTTTTCTTTTTCTTTGTTGTTGTTGTTGTTGTCGTTGCTGTAGCTGCGCCCCTCCCCCGAAAAAGATTTCACAATAACGATAATAATCGCTCAGAATACAAAATCTAATTTCCGGAGAGTATTGCAACACGTTTTCTTCTGGTGTGTTAAAAAAAAAAAAAAAAAAAGAGACTGAAATAAATAAATAAATTCAGTGTAACTGCTCGACACATTAGGAGGCCAACATCTTCGGTAGGCGTCGACACACATTTGGCTCGGAATTAAACCTTTTGGTATTTATTGAGCAATAACTCGCATCGTGCCTCTCGGCAACGCGGCATTAAAGCCAGCTTCGGTGGGGAAGAAAATAATTATCCGTTTATGGAAATTTTCTCTCTTTTTTTTTTTCCTTTTTTTTTTTTTTGTGTTTTATTTCGTCTCATCTGGCGCGCACTTACAAACTGCTTTTCCTGACAATATGAGAACAATTGAAGCGAGTCCAAAGACGGATGCGCCTGGTGGTGCAAGTTACAGCGTCAGGTCAGACCTTTTGTTTTGTTTTGTTTTTGTTTTAAGGCTCAGTTGTTTTTTGTGATACATAAACTCCTCAGGACTGGAATAATCCCCGAATGAAATTATCTGTATCTGCTTCTCTCCCTCTCTTTGTTTTTTTGTTTTTCATATCCAGCCTGGCTGAAAGGTCACTCCAGATTATAGCTTGCACTCGCCAAGTTTATTGCAGCTCTCATATCATGTGCAGAAGATGACTTTGAAAAAGTCTGGGTCGGTGCGTGACACGCACACGCACAGAGCGAGAAAGAGAGAGAAAACAGGGAAAGTAAAAAAAAATTTAAAAAAATAAATAAAAAAATTCAAACCATGACATTCCTTCAGACATTTATTTATCTACAGTTTCTTAGATTTAATATCTGACGTCCCGGCCTAAAACAACATTCTCTTGCAGCGCTATAAGGAGCACGTCTGAGTCGAACCCAAAAAAGGCTGGGGTTCAGGGAAAAAGGCAAAAAAAAACCAAAAAAAAAAAAAACCAGAAAGAAAGAAAATATGGGAGACTTGTATGTTTGTTTGATAAAAGCACTTATTGCTTGTTTTATTTCTAGCAGCAGTCGCGGCACGCTGCCAGCAGAACTCGTGGTTTTGGGTCCTGAACGGGTAAAACTTGGCCAAATGCATCTGATCCCACCAAGACACTTGGTGTTTATTTGAAGCAAAGAAAAAAAAAATTGAGATTATTTTATTATTTTGTGCCTTTTTGCTATTTAATGTTTGCAGGTAATGTAGCCCCTGCGTGTGTGTAAAAAAACAAAAAACAAAAAAAAAGTAGAGAGAATCACAGGATCAGTGGGTTCAAGCTTTTCACCGAAGGTTTGCACGCGACCTCCGACCTCGGCCAAAGATGCTTCCAAACTCGCCTCTCCATATTGGAAAACGTCACGTCCCCCCTGCCCTCGTTTGCCTCGGCTCGCACGGCCGATGAAATATCTGAAACAGAAAAATCAGAAGGGAAATGTTTGCAACAGATTTTATAACACGGCCTTGTCAACATTTGCCGCCCCTTGTTTTGTCGACTGATTTGTTTTGTTTTTTTCACTTTTGACAACCTAACAGGAAATGAACGCAGCACTGACACCCCATCCTGTCTTCATCCGCTTTTTTTCATCTTCTTCTCCCACCTCACAAAAAAAGGTTGTTTTTGTTGTTGTTGTTGTTTTTTAAGGGGGGGGGGGCAATAACTGTCACGGAGAGAAGAAAAGCCTGTATTATTTAACAATCAGTGTGTATACTTGTACTTTGTGTTGCTCCTATGTAAAGTTTACGTGTTATTCTCCATTGTTACGCTCCTTCTCATGAACACTTGTCAGGAACTGAAATCTAAAGCAACGCGGTTAGATTCTGCTGGTACGTTTCATAAAGGGGATTTTTATAAGAAGGGACAAACAGATCTGACAACAGTGAGTGAAATTGGCATTGTGATTGTACATGTTTGTTTATTTTAAAAAATAAATAAAGCCGGTATTTTGTAACTTAACTCTTCCCTGTCAGATTTTTCCCCTCATCCGACACGTCATATATTTGTTTATTTGCTTTTTTATGTATGTTTTCTTGGTATGTTTCCTTTTTTTGTTGTTGTTGTTGTAAATCTTGTTTAATTGATTATAATTATCCAATTTTATTTTATTTATACATGTTATGTTTACCAGAAATTCCTTTAATTTTTTTTGTTCATATAAAAAAAAGACATTTATCAAATAACATTTCATTTATGTTTACCTAAATGTAATTTCAGCTGAGTTTCTCCTTGTTCTTGAGTTTATTTTATTTAATTTTCTAAATGGTCACCAAAATGGATTTATTTACTGAATGTTTCCCAACTCGAAGGTGTGAAACATGGACAAACTTTTAGAAAGTGACCTTACACATTAAAACAGGAGCAAGTCCCGACCAATTAGGCGTCATGGCAACCAGAACAAGATAACCAGCAGTCCAGTATCACGATTTTTTTTTTAATCGTATATTTAAAATCGTACATTTAAAAAAAAAAAAAAAAAAAGTAAGGGCCTTTTCCTCTCCTCCACCCTTCTGTCTGCACCAGCGATGTTTTTGGGTGGTGGGGATCCAACAGCCTGGGGATTGTGGGGGTTTTGGGGTGTAGGGGCCACACTGCTGCTGCTGCTGCTGCTGCTGCTGCTGCTGCTGCTGCTGCTGCTGCTGCTGCTGCTGCTGCTGCTGCTGCTGCGTGTCAGCAGCGCACTGTGAAGCCAAAGAGATGGAGACAGGAGCAGAGAGCAGGGCGAAACCAGGCAAAGCTGTTTTACATTATTCCAAGACATAATAGAGCCAATCTAAGTGTGTGTGTGTGTGTGTGTGTGTGTGTGTGTGTGTGTGTGTGTGTGTGTGTGTGTGTGTGTGTGTGTGTGTGTGTGTGTGTGTGTGTGTGTGTGTACTCATGCTGAAAAGGGAGATCTACACCATCTCCATATGTTTTGCTAAGGCCGGGGGGATTGGGAACATTCTCTGGATTTTCCTGAATATGGATTGCGTGGAAAAGAGGCTCGGCGCTCGGTTTCAGGTTCGCATTCTCCGCGTTCTCAGCCATGTCCCGCAATTACAAATAATGAACTCCGGAGGAGCGGAGGAACCCAGACACCCGGGAAAATTAGCATGACGTCCTCCACGCGCTGGGAGAGGGGCGTCAAACACGCGGGCCGCGGCTCATTCGGGGGACGGACGTGGCGGGCGGAAGGGGTCGACGTGGACCCCGTCCGTCAAAAGTGGAACTCCGGCAGCCGAGCTTGACCAATTTTTTTTTTTTATTTTGTCGAGTGTCGCGGCCGGCTTTACAAGCAGACATCGTTTTCTGACATTATGCAATGATAAGACTTTACGAGGGGGCAAAACCGCACTGTGTGAGACGACGGTGCCAGTTTGAGATTTCTTTTGTTTTGTTTTGTTTTGTTTAAACACAGAAAACACACACACACAGTGAGAGAGAGAGAGACAGATTTGACAGCTCAGTACAAACTGTTTACTTGACCTCTGCAAACGTTTTAGAAGAGCTGCTCAGGCGGGAAGTGATCCTCAAGGGCCTCATACCACTCAGGGGGCAGTATATCTCTTCCTATGTTTCCGTTTCTGCTAACAAGACTGAGCGTGTGTGGCTGTGTGTGTGTGTGTGTGTGTCTGAGTTTAAGAAGGGGGGGGTGAAGGGGTTCTGTGCATCTTGGTTTCTCATTTGGTTCCCACTGCTCTCCGAGTTCTGACCTCGTCGCTAATCCTTGACCTTTCTTGACCCCTGTCGTCTCGATCGTATCGCTTTTGGTCAAGATAACTCCAGCATCCCTGAGTTTCAAACCGTGGCAGCGGGTGTATTTGCATACTTTGGCGCTCTCTAGTGGCGTTTGGAAAAAAAACAAAAAAAAAAAAACCAGAACTTTAAAGGGGAGCAGCTTGAATCCCGTTTCTTCCATCAGGATCTGATGTGATGGATTAACACAAAGTATCATTGCAGTTGAAGGATAAATGCTTCGTTAATAACAAAATAAACAGCATCTTTCAAGTCTTAGACTGTCAGAAGGATCTAGGTCTGGACTTTGACTAGGCCACTCTGATAATATGTTTCTGTTGGTAGTGAACCTCTGCTTAGGTCTTGAGCCTTTCGGAGCCTTTAATAGGTTTTCCCCCTTGGTTTTCTTGTGTTCATCTTCCGACGGGGCGGGTATTGATTATTGGACACAGATTGTCACTGCAGGCGACAAATCAATGAATAGCATGACAAATCAAAATGCAAGTAGTCATTTCTACTTGCATGACTGGCTAATTCTGACATGTTTGGATTTAACCCTCTGACCCACATGCAGAATCAACAGAGTCCAAATAAGGAATTGGTTTTATTTTCAGAGAAATGAACAACTGACAGATCTTGATCCTTCCGGAGGACGGAAAGGGTCACGAGGTCAGTGGCGTCCGGAAAGGGGAGTGATGGATCCAGCAACACCGATGCATCAAATCCCATAGACAAAACCCCGTGTTGGTGCGCGTATTGCTTTCAGCAAGTCACAAGAACTGTTTCGAAATGACACTGGAGCACCAAACTGCGTTTATAAGGAAGCGAATCTGTCAACGGGATGCATTTGCCAACAAGGATTCTGGATCTTTTATGGCACAGGGTCAATATGGAGCCTCAAGGCAAACGAAAGGTTTCATAGTTTGGGACCATTTTGATCTTACGTCAGAAAATAAGGTATTGATTATCACTTGGTTGTTGTTTCATCCGGTTCTTTTCAGTTTCTACTCGAGCTCTCTGAATCCAAATTCAGCTGAAATTGACTCGTTGTTTACTTCCATCTGATGTTCTGCAGGTTTAGTGTTGCATATGTTTGACACAACTGTCTTATTTCAATAAATCCACCTACGCAGTGCTGAGGCGCCATAGGGCATCAGGATGAATCCAGACACACCGAGGATATTCCACAAATTACTCTGTTGCTTTTCATAAATTATTTCATATAAATCCATTGTTTGCTTCATTTTTTGACTACAGCAGGAGACGTTGGGTCAAAAAAGTGTAACTAAATTTCAAAATGTTGGAAAATCATTTTTTTTTATTATTTATGAAATTTTTTTTGGGGGGGGACCCCCCAGTCCATAAGCATCCTCATCCCCAACGATCATTGAAATGTTCACATTATTTATTGACTGTATCAAAGAATATCAAAATATATTTTGGATTTAACTGAAGATATAACGTTATGTAATACACAATAAAAATACAATGACTTAAATCTTATTGTATAGATTAGGTCATCAAATCAGTCCGTCAACTACGTTGCCTGTAGGGATTTTTAATGTCCAGCAGGTGTCAGTATTCAGTGACTCGGTATCGACACAGTTTTGTTTTGGGAAACGCTTCATGACGCCTCATTGACCCATCACCAGTCAGCAGGTTGTTGACATTAATCGTCCAGCAGTGGGTGGAGGCTCCGCCGCTCTTTTATTCTCCGATGAAGCTGATGGGCTCCAGGTTCCCCACCAAAAGATCCTCGCTGGAAGAGATGCACCACTCGCACTCTCACACAAACACACTGACAGATTTTCTCTCTTCTCTCTCTTTCCACTGGAGGCCAAAGTCTTCAGTCTTCAGCTTTGGTCTCAGCTGGCCTTGTTTTTGAAGGACGATGAAGGCCTCACGATTCGTTTTATTTGTTGTGTTATTTGGTCTATGGAAAATGTCTTCCAGATCCTGTGTTTGGTAGAATGGAAAGTTGATTGATATTTGAAAACGTGTTCTTGCATTGCTGTGCCTTTACTGTTATGTTACATGAAAATTGTGTTTTAAATGCATTTAAAACACATTGTTGTTTTGAGTTGATTTCTTTTTTTTTTTCTTTTTTTTTCTCTTTTCCTCAGGTGGGCATGCTGAAGCATCTGCATCAAACAGAATACGATTGTTGATCTGAAATAAGTTATGAATACATATACATGACGTCCAAGTTGTGGCTGTAATTAATGTCGCACGACAAAAGCAGCCGGCGGCTCCAGATCGTCACCTAGCGACAAGCAAGCGTATGAGAACGCTTTTACAAAACCTATAATGTCTACATTTAATGAGAGCTGCCAGTCCAAGTTATGTTAACATGAAACTGGCCACAATAACTTAAAAATAAATAAATAAATAAATAAATAAAGAGTGGAAAAAAATGAATTAATATGAAAATTTGACTGTCAGGACCATGGACAGCAACCAAACACATAAACAAAAGGCTTCTTTGTCCAAACCCTTCGCTTTATGTCAGCATTTCAAGCTGCATGTCAAACACAGCAAAGTCAGAGCATGAGACTGAATAAGCTGCAACTCAACTCCAGATGTTTATGCAACATTCTTTATGCAAGACATTTCAGTCAAGCAATGCAACAAAAAAAAAATTTGCCAAGGAGCCTCATTTTTTTTTTTTTTTACATTATTTTTCTTTTTAATTTTATCATTGAGTTAATTACAGAAGCAATGGACGGGCTTAATGTAATGACACACAACCATGAGTGACACTGGGGCTTTTTCTTCTTCTTCTTTCATTTTAGGGGAAAAACCATCATATACCGCAAAGAGGTTATGAATGATGGAGGCAGCACAGGGGGAGGAGGAGGAGGAGAAAAAAGCCCGTCCTGGCTGGTATCAGTACCTGACATCATCCTCTCACATAATTAGCACAGTGTCCACATCCTCCTCCACTGACCAGGGATTATTTCATGTGGTTCACAGCTGGAACTGAAGCTCTGACCACTAAATCCAAGCAGGACTTTTAATTATTATTATTATTATTATTATTATTATTATTATTGATCTACATCTGGGCTCTGCAAGTCTGCAAGATATGATTATTCTCAAGAGAGCACTCTGATATGTTTACTGTGATCTTTTTTTTCCTTTTTTTAGTATTAATTTTTTTTAGCATTTACATTTTTTAGTATTTAATTTTTTTATTGATATTTACATTTTTTAGTATTTGATTTTTTTTTGTATTAAAATTTCTTTTAGAATTTCAGTTTTTATTAGTATTTAGATTTTTTTGCATTTAAATTGTTTTCGTATTTAATTTTTTTTAGTATTTAAATTTTTTTATAGTATTTAAATGTTTTTTTATTTTTATTACACCAATGAAAGGAACACTTGGCTTAAGCTCAAACTTCAGCAGGCCTTTTTCTCAGCTGCCAAAAAAAAAAAAAAAGCTCCTCTCTGGTTTAGTCGTCAGTCTTTAGCCGAAACCGCAGGCGCGCGCCGGGCAGATCAATAATCCCCATCAAGCTTCACCACAAAGCCGCTCAAACGTCTGAGGGCGGAGGGGGCGGAGGACCACCGAGAACCCGATACTCTCTCCGTCTCAGACCGGACCCGTCCTCTGCTGCCCGGGTCTTTCCGTTTCAAACGTCCCGCGTCCTGATTGGACTCTTCCTAACTCCCGCGCGCGACGTCGAGGTTGGTCCCAGGGAGCTCGTGGTGGCCGATGGTGGGACGTCAGAGGACAGACGGTCTTATTAGAGGGAAACGCAGAAGAACCGGAGAACCGGCCGGGGGAACGAATCCGGAAACTCAGGAAGGAAAAACTGACTCGACTCTGTGCTCGCTTTAATAGTCTCGTTGTGTACTTCTTTTTTCTGAACCTGAGGTTTTATTTCATAATTCTGAGCTCATTTATTTAAAAAAAAAAAAATCAACACAAGCCAGTATTTTTGAAAGAATAACATAATTAAAAATTATATATATATATGTATATATATATATATAATTTTTTTTAATCATTCACCCCTCCAAAAGACTCCTTTTAAGAAAATTATTTTTGTCTTCAATATTCTTATAAACTGACATAATAAAAAAAAAGTGTCAATGAAAAAGCAAACCTTTTGAAAGAAAAGGTTGAGTAGAAGCGAACACGACTGCATTGAATTGGGTGAAATCAATTCAGACTAACGGACTGAAGTTGAACTGAACTGGCATTTTATCGATGACTTTAAGTTTACTGACTGACTCTTTCTCAAATCTCTGGCGAGCGTTTGAGAGTCTCCGCACCGTCACCCTAATCATTATCTCACTCTACAGATTATGTGTCAGATTCCAGTTGGAGTAAATTATCATGAGCCTAAATCTGCCAGAGGAATGAGAGGCTGGTCTGGACTTTGACTGGGCCATCGCAGCATATGCGTCTGCTTTGATCTGAACCGTTCTATTGGATTTCTGGTCACTATCCTGACTCCTGCCTTTTGTAGCCAGGAAAGTCAAATATCGGTTCTCATGTCACGTAATTTCCTTCAAAAAGTTGTGGTAGATGCTGAAGAGTCTCCTGCAGCGGACAGTGTTACAGCCACGCTGAAGAAGCCTCTGACAGAAGACACTCTTTAGTTGCGCAACCGTCTCGTCGAGAGAATGTCGAGCTCCAGGTGGCTGTAGTTAATAGTGAAGTGATCTTGGAACCAGGTGGCTGAAATGAAACAAGCAGGAGTGCAAATGTATGAAAAACGACACGCTGTTTTCTGATTGGTCGACCGCGTCGACCTTCAGAGGAGGCGTCTGGCGGCAACTTTTAAATGCAGTTGTGCGAAACCAAAGATGCGAGGGCGAGTTCTGCTTTATCGCCTAAACTCCAACAGACGTTTGTGGCTCATTTTTATTTGTTTGTTTGAGTGACGAGGCCGTACTGTACCTTCCCTCGTTGTGTTTGTTGGCCTGCATAAACAGAAAGTCCACCGCAGGATATTCTCTTCTCTGTGGGAACTTGCTCGAAACTCTCGGGTGCCCAAAAAGTCCGAACCAGAACTTGGAAATACACCCCTTCGGTTTTCTGCTCCGTCTTCTCGGAACCAGTCGTGGAAACGCACGGACCCAAAGTTGCTGTTTGTCACCAAATGTTTCCAACCCCGATGTTTCAACGGAGGAATCTTTTCAGCTAATTTATTCGCGGCGGTGCCAGCTTGTACAGTCTTGCTTTTAAATGCTCTGTAAACTTCGTGTGCTTGGAAAGTATTTTCTTGCAAAAGCAAATTTTAAGCTCAGTGGGAATCCCTTGGTGAAATAAAGATTAATAATAATATTAATAAGGTGGTTAGGGTTAGGGGCTAGGGGTTAGGTTTAAGGGTTAGGGGTTAGGTTTAAGGGTTAGGGGTTAGGTTTAAGGGTTAGGGGTTAGGTTTAGGGGTTAGGGTCAGAAAACGTGAAACATTTCAGGGGGAGTGAATACTTTTAGAAGGCGGCATAGCTAAGAGATTTAAATAAAAATCCTTCTCCGCATGGCACAAGGATGTTTTGTCGTGCGTGTGAACTCCATTCGAACGGGCGTAAGAAACATCTGCTCCAGGTGCAACAGCTGACACGACCAGCGCCGAGATCCGACTCGCGGGTCTCCTGGCGGGCCGGGCCAGCTGCGCTCCTTGCAGCTATAAGTCTGGCCTTTAATTGGATCACAGGGTTGTTTCTGGTGGGTCTTCAAATGTCAGGCGCGCCAGTTTGTTTTAATCAGCAGAGGTCTCAAAGCGGGAGTCCGTTTACACAATTTATGCCCGAGTTGAAAAGGTTTACTAAATGTAGCCATAAAAAGTGCAGTGTGTGACTCCCTGTCAGCCCGTACGGTGGCCAAGCCAAGGCCAGCAACTGGTCGATCCACTTGGGAGCGTAATAACAGATTAATGTGGCTCGCCAGGCCCCAACGACCAGACGTGTTTGACGTTAATGCTCCACTGTATATTATCCAGCCCGGAGAAATGTTGAATGTGAGCGATGGGATCCAAGGACAGCGATGTTTAGGTACTAATTACCAAACAGCAAGGCACAAGTCCTGCTCCATATTTCCTTACCCCTGTGGAAACACTCGGCGGGCTCCATTTATTTTCTTTGACTGTTGTTTCTGGCACGCCGGCGTCTCGGTAAACACCGCTCGCCCACCATTGTAAATCCGACAGGCGCGGATCTTTCAAGTTTTAGACTCCTTTGAGGAAAAATGGAGACGGATCGGATGGCGGCGCTCGGCTTTTCCGTCTTAATGAGAGAGTGGAGAAGAAGGATGGCGTTTGATCCCTGGCATGGAAGCCTCTATTTAAGCCTGTCAGCGGTCATCACTCTCTCTCTGTTATGGATGGAGAAACAAACCTGCACCGCTGGATTTGATCAGCTCGGTCGGTCGGTCGGTCGGGGCTTAACCCTTTGCGGCACGCTGGCGATCGCCCCGGGAGACCCTCTCGCCTCGGCGGCAACCTTCGCGATCGCCGCGCGGGGGGAAAGGGAAAAAGAAACGGAAGAAGCAGATCTGTGAAAATATTGATTTATTTGCAGAGCTTCGCTCTGAGCAACTCTCTCAGTCATCAAGCTCCGGTTTCAACATCATGTGTTTGTCCAAACCATACAAAAGCCTTATGGCTCTTCGAGGAAGTCTCGCTATAGTCGCAAACGTTGCAGCAAGCCAAAAACAGCAAGCCCTCCCTCCCCCCCCTCAAGACAAGTTTCCTCTCTCCTCCATGTGGACACTGAGACTCCTAAACCTGGACTTTCTGAGCAGTGGGATGTTGATGGACTCATCAGAGTGTGGAGCTGCAGGGCAGGGCTCTCTGACCAGTACGGAACTGGTCTGGAAGATGGTTTTCATCACGCCACTAATGGCTCTGCCTAATCAGACCTGATTGGGCCGCTGAATAAATAGTACCTCCATTTATAATATCATGAGGTAACTGGAGACAAAATCAATACCTGAAGTGGATTTTTCACAAGTTGGGGAGGGGAAGCTACATGTTGCAACGCATTTAATCCCAACGAGTCCATCAATCACAATGGCTTGAGATTGTTGTTTTGTTTTTGTTTTTTTCTCTCCTTTTTATTTATTCATTTTTTCTACTCAACAAAAGGCACAGCATTATTGAACTTTGTTCTCCAAAAGCCCCCCGACGTGGGCAAGTTTGTTCATCGAGTCTCTCGAGAGCCGGACAGGAATCTCTGTGAGACACTCGCAAGCTAAAACAAAACAAAACAAAACAAAAAAAAAAACAACCCCAAAGAATTAATGCAGCGACACCGACGAAAAGGAATGGCGGGGCGATTGAAAGCTGAGAATGGGAGCCGTCGGGTTCGGAGAGCTCTGGGCGTTAATCATCCATCACAGATGAAACAAGGTGTCTCTCCCCGGGAGCCGGAGCTCGATAATAAACACAGGGAGTCGGGCGAGACTTCTGTGGGCCCGGGGAATAAATAAAGCCAACAAACCTTGACATCGGCAGCTAGTGAAATGTTTTGGCCGCGCTGCGGAGGACGTTATGAAAGAGGGCTTTGTCTCACCGAGTGAACGCACACGGACAGACACAATCGCGTTTGAGTGAAAAGAGTTTTGTCAGAAGTTTCGCAGCGGAGCCGGCTGAAGGCTGGCTCCGGGTCAAGCTAAACAGGGTTCGATTTATCTTCTGCTCCGCTTCTGTTTTGCCATGTCTGCCGATGTGATTGAAATACCGTTTAAGTACAGGGAGCGCTGAATTATTGCAATCCATCACGCCTGGAGCTGGAAAAGACAAAAGATCTTATGTTTCTGCAGAGTGTCGCACGAAGAATATGCTGAGCAGTGTAATTTTATGGGGTTTTTTTTGCGCTTATGGATGTTTGTGTGTGTCGCTGGTTTATTGCGTTGGCGCTCAGGATGGGGGTCGGAGGGCTATTTGGCCAGCCTCCTCGCCACGTCCCTGTAGGCGTTCTCGATCTCGGCGTCCGCGGCGCAGGTGCTGGTGAACTCTTCGCGTGAGCCGGCGTTTTCCAGGTACCGCCACACGCCCGTCATGTCCGACGGGATCTCGTAGTTGCGGTACTTCTTCGCGACGACCTGGGACGAAAACAAAGCGCTGTTAGTCGCTAGCCATCCTCTCGTCATTGAGCATGCGCCGTTACATGAAACGGCATGATGCAAACAGCATGAACACGATCAACGTGCACACGCCCAATTGTTTTTATTTCATTGTTCTTTTCATCAATTTCCTTTTCTCATCATGCCATCCGTTTTGCTTCCCTCTTATTCTTCAAGTATAAGAACAATAAGAGGTCAACTTATGCTTGACCTCTTATTGAAGAATTAGTTGACTAAGAGTCAACTTCGATTTTAATTTCATCAGACCGCTGGACATCTTTTTAAGAGTTTTGTCCTCTAGTAATAATAAAACAGTTGTTCCTTTTGGCAACATAAGCTCTTCTCCCTATAACAACAGAATGGCAGAAATGCAAAAAGCATGTTTTGTACTTTTTTGTTTTTTAACACTGAAAAAGTTATCATTTTTTTATGTTATATTTTTGCTTTTCAAGTTATGACTTGGCAATGGTCTCCACCCTACAACCGAGCCCTTCTTCTCCTCTGTGAGCATTTGTTGCACCGGTCGTCTGGTTTACGTCGAGGTTCATCGAAAGGAACGGCGTCCTGAGTGGAGACTGGAAATAACTTCACTTCTGCACTTTTATCCTGTGGTGTACAGCGTCCCTAATAAAGTGGCCAGTATTTAAAAGAGATTATCTGCCAGAAATGGACCTTCACATGCTCCAATCTTGTGACACTACATTCTTAACCGAGTGAGAACAAAATTGCTTTTATTTTTATTTGTATTACGTAAATGTGAGATCACACCATGCCAGTAGGATTCAGTTGTTACTGCCAAGAAGTGTGAAGTGTGTAATATGTGTTCAGATTGAAATTCATCAGAAGACTATTGTCCTAATTTTCACAAATGTACAACATTGTTGTACTGAATACTAGCTGTGCACACAGGAAAAAAAAGATACAACTGTTCCCATCCTCTGCCTCAGTTCCAGGACATTTAGAAACCTTAACCCACCTTCACGATGTGCAGCTTGGGCAACAGGTTGCAGTCCGCCAGGGTGAGCTCGTTTCCGTCCAGGAACAGTCGTTTGGAGGCCTTTTCTTCCTCCATGCTGTTTGCGTCGATCTCTTCGGGCAGGGGGCTTGTGAGGTAATCATCAAGTTTCTTCAGGGCTTTGGTTAGGCCTTTCTCGAGAGCTGAAAAATGCACAAATCAAAAAAAAAGGTTCTTGTCACACGTGCTGGTTAAGATAATGAGTCTCAAGGGTCGTTCAGTCTGTGTGACGAAAATCCCTCACTAGATGGCAGCAAAGCCAACTAGAAGATCTCAGTTGAAGCCTGAAGAGTTGAACTTTGCTGCCATCTAGTGGCGAAACATAATGAAAAACTTGTTTTTTTTCACTGCGTAAAAGCTGCAGATGGAAATGCATGTGTACAGGTATATGGCAGAAAATGAGCTCCCTACCGGCATTGGCCTCGGCTTTGGTGTTCTTGATGAAGGCTGAGAACTTGGCGAAGATGTCGTTTCCAGCTGTATTGGACTCTCTGTGCCTGGCAGCCAGTTTGGGATACCTGAAGCGGGCATGGGGAGGGGGCCGGAAGGCACAGTCAGACCAGAGCATCTGGATGGAATTAACACCTGGACTGAAGCTTGGCCCCGAATTTAGAACAAGTTACAGAACCGCACTGAACTGGCGTCCCACCTCGTTTGGCGTTCGCACACCAGGGTCCATTTAAAACGTAAAAAACTTTACAGGCAATAAAAGAAGAATTAGGTAATCTGGCGTTCTCAGTCGGACTTTGAAGACATTTTAAGAGACATTAATAGAACCCAATAAACCCATCTTAGCTTTGGTTAAATATCATTAAACATGTGGGATAGGACTTTAAATATGGATAGTTGAGATTTCTGTTCATCGGATTTAATGGTATCTATGGCATATAAACATCAGCAATCACCCCGATATAGCAGTTTTATCAGAAAACGTCAGCTTTCATCAAAGCCAGCCATCCTTTACTCGACTAAACGGCTTCCTGCTCCTTCGAAAACAACACGAAGCTGCCATAAATCCAACCAAAAGCAGGCGGTGTGCAGTCTGATAAAACACACATGGTGTTGTAAAGCTTTCCACGTGAATTACTTTGGAGGGCAGAGAACCTCCTCGAGGAACTCCTCGATCTTGTTGATGTCGGTCCTGACGTCGCCGTCGAAGGTTAGGAAAGGGGGGTGGGTCCCCGGGGCCAGCTTCTGCAGGTCTTCTGGCTTTCTGCAGAGGACACGGGCACAACAAGCCGTCACTTAAAAAAGCCCCTCGGCGGCGCGAAGGGGCGCGGCGAACAGCTCTGCCTTCACCTCTTGAGGTCAACAGTCGTGACGTTGAAGACCACGCCTTTGAGCCAGAGGATCATGAAGAGGCGCTGGGAGAAAGGACAGTTGCCGATGCTTTCTCCATCACTTCCTGCCTGCACACACACAATGTACAGTAAGGTCAGACAGGCTGGCGAATCACATTTGAAGTTGTTTAAAATTATTTCCATGTTTCTAGTTGGTTACCACGGCTTCAACACTTTGCGACTTGGGTCGAACGTTTTTGATTGTGGCCCTCAAGTCTCTTAAAATAGTCTTCTGGAGTATGTTTGTACCGACATGAACAGCTTCTACTCCAGAACTTAAGTAGAATACCCTGAGACGATCTAAGTTGGTAAAAATGTCATTATCTAACGTGAAACAAGTTCTTCAAGACATCAGCCAGGTGGTTAAAACCTGCGTACAAAGACGTCCTCCAAATCCACTTTGACTTCCGGTTTTACTGAATTGAAACTCAATGTTTCGGAGGGACCATCACATCGTTCTGCTCTCAGTCCCATAGGAAATTTGGGGGTGGAAAAGGTTGTGTGAGCAAAGAGTCCTACAGGCCTTACTCCGTAACAGCAGGTCTGTAGAGGAATGGGCCAAAATTAAAAAAAAAAAAATTGACAGAAGCCGGTGGAAGGAGGCCCAAAGAAAGAATCAAATAGCAAACATATCTCAGTTAATATGAGGTCTTTTCATTATGTTCTAGATTAAACCTGCAGAACATCACCTTGTCCTCCAGCTGTCAGAGGAAAACATGACAAACTTTCGTAGATGTTCATCTTATTTTTCCTGACCAGTCAAATGAGGACAGAGCCTGTCGCCTGTTGTCTTTTTGAGAGCAACACAGAGACATTTCCTCTTCATCTTCCATGCGTGTACACGCTGAGATATCCTGTGTCGGCATGCGGAGCCCCGTCACCGACACCTGATCCGGCGGATCGGTTGAATCGAACGTATCGATTGCACCTCCGGGTTCAGCGGCCGCCGGGGCACGTGGAGCGGGATCTGACCCGCCGCCGTGCGGAGAATGGGAGCAATGACCCCCGGGGTAGCGTTTGGGAGCCGGTCCCCGTCATTCAGCGCGTTATTAATCCGGCAATTGAAGCTTCTTGGACCTTTGTTTTTAACTGAAAAGAGCGTGGTGTGTTACAGCGCCTCGGAAACATAAATCTTGCAGCTTATCTCTCAACTTTTCCATAAATAAGTCAAAAAAAAGGAAAATACTGTGAGAAACACAAGGCGAAATGAGATGCATAAGATTTAATTTCCTGTCAATGGCAAGAACAAAGTGTCGACTGAAAAAGATTATTATACCTTTGCTTTCTTACACAGAATCAAAATCAAAGCAGCAGAATATCCATCCATCCATATTCCTGTATATTTTTTGAAAACATATCTCCAGCTATGGCAAACTCATAAAGGAAAGCATCTTCAAACATTATTGTATTTGTTTGTGTGACTTTTATTATTTAAGAGTTTAAAATCACACCTCACAATTATTCCACACCGGAATCCTTCTGACTGAACCATTAATGTTTTTGACATTTGTCCTGATCTGACCTTTATTTTTTATTTTTAATTTTTTTTTTTTCTAATAAGTCTAACGCGTTGCGTTCGTTCATTGGATCAAATCTCCGACAAAAATACAAGCCTGAGGAAAGAAAACGAGGGAAAACGTCAGCGAGCCGCCGTGTGCATCAGAAGAACGAGTGTTTACGTGCCGTCCGTGTTGCTCGTGTCTGCGCGGCACCGGGACCAGAAAACCGAAGCCGCAGGCTAAAAGCAGCTGAGTCAACTGGATGAGCATCAATGGCTCAGCAGCCATTGATGCTCTCAGGGCCGCCTGTGAGTATTGTGATGGCCGGCCTCGCGTGCATGCAGGCAACACAATACACATGCAACAGATAATAGTCAACCAACATCTAGAAAGTGGCGGAAAAAAAGCCGTCATGCGGGAAGACCTGGTAGTACGAGGAATGCGTGGAGCCAGTGAGCTGTCAGCTTATTTGAAGCTCATAAAGGCAGCAGCTTTTTTTTTTTTTTTTTTCATTATTTTTTTTCGAAAACAAAACTTCACTGAAGGTTTTATGAACTTAGCTCGGCGGACCCTAATTCCTCCAAACGCTTCCAACGTGACACTCATTAATTCCTGGACTTTATTTAGTCGTTGCACGCAAAATGACTGCCGAGTGATGGCTGCAACCCAACACCGAGTTTTAACCCAACATTGAGTCACGATCCAGTTTGTTTGGCTCTAGAGAAAAGAGTCTCGTTGTTTTCCATCCGTGCAACGCTCTGACTTTACAGAGACTCTTCCACACGAATAAAAAGTAACATGGCGAGATGGCAAAAATGTTTCTGTTTGATAATGCAAATGTAAGTTTGTCCTGTTGAGTTGCTTTCAGCGCTAAAAAAAAAAAAAAAAGACGGGCACCGATAAAATATTATTAGAATTTTATTTAATATTTTTAAATAACAAAAAAAAGTCTCTTTTTAGCTTGTTATCTGTGATTGTTATAAATAAATCCTAATGATCATAATGACACATCCATTGCCTTTGTCATAATTATCATAAAAGTTAAAAGATGCATCGTTTAAACAGATTTTGAGAATATGCGATTATTAAACTTGGTTTAATATATACTTTTTAACCTCATGCCTGAATTGAATTGCAATTACATAAAAAAACAGATCATTTTGTGTGTTTTTTTCCTGTTAAGCAGATTCTAAATTCAGTAGATCTTGTTAACAATAATGCAGAACATGCAACAGGACATTCATTAAATTAGACATAAACCTGACCACAAGGTGGCAGCAAAGCGCTCCCCATTCATTCATTGGTGTTTGTTTGCAATCCCTCAACAGGCATTAGTGCAATTCATACCATGTTATGTTGACAGCAGTATACAAGTGCTTCCTTGGTGTTCTTCAGACACTACTAACCTTCTTCTTCCTTCGGTTAGAGACACAACCTAGACCTTTATTCGTGAAATCAACATAACGACTGTGATTCAATTTCCACAATCTATTTCTTCCCCCCAGGTCCCGCTCTAGTTATCAACCACTGTCAAAAAACAAACACAGAACCTGCCTCTCCAGGGGTGCTTGTGTCTCGGTTTTCAGATGCATAACCAGGACGTCCCGGGACGGCCCCCTGTCCATCTGGGTCACCTCTCAGAAGCACATGATGATGCGACTAATATTAGAATGACAGCTGCTATGGAAACTCTTTTCTCTAAACAGGTTTATACGTAAGATTTTCCATTATCCTTCAGCAGGTCAGAAGTTGTGGACGACGGCTGTTTGATGTGAGCCAGTGAGGGACAAAAAGGACATAAGCTGCAAAGTTTGGCTTTCTATTAACACATTTAAGTTCACTGAAACAATATTTCCTCCATGTTTATGCAGCATCAGGAGATTGCTGTCTAAAGAGAAGAAGAGGCGAATGATACACCAACTTCTTCTATTTCCAGTATCACTGCAGACAACATTAACATTCTGTAATGCTTTAGAGGAGCTAGTTATATCACACATTTCCCCCCTGAAGCCAAAGTTCTCCGTCGGTATTGGGAACCAGTGCAGAGGGCAGCACAAGCCCCAGAGACGCTGTCACGGTGATCCTGCTGCTGCTGAAACTCTACCTCCACTATTGGGTTACCTCAGCGGGACGACTGAAATTCTGCTGCTGCGCTCACCCAAACTTCATCGAAACGTCAGAAAAGCCCCGTCCCCCCGTTGCCCCCCGTCTTACCTTCACAAAAAGTTCTATGTCAGGTTCTCTGTCCTGGCTGTTTGTGGACATGCTGTCTCGCTCCCGGTTTTGTTTTGCGTCCTTTTAAGTTTGTCTGGTCATCTGAGGTTCACATCCTCCATGGAGGGCATCCTCTCTGGAAGGATTCCTTTACTCCAGGCAGTGATCTCTCTCTCACACCACTCTCTCTCTTCTTCTTCTTCTTTGTTTTTCGTCTTCTCTCAACTTGAGCAGCTCTTTAATCCCAGACCCTCCACCTCGGTTTTGGTCCCTCTGAAAGTAAATTTCCCTCCTCGTCGTGCCAGACTGGGTGCTGGGTATACAGCCCTGATTTGGACTCGGATCAGGAGCAGAGGCACGGCTCACCGACACAGAGTGCTGAACAGGTGTCAGGCCTGACCAGACCAGGGGGCGGAGCCCCATCTCTCACTTCCATCCTCACTGGCAAACCAACCCCCACCCACAAATAAAGCACATCTTATCTCCTATATTCAGAATCCATCTGTATAAAAAAACTCAATTTTCTATTTCTATTTTCATTATTTCATTTGTCAAATAAAAACAAGAAGGGTTTTGATTTCTACAGATTCAAGCAAAGTCATTTTTCCCCCTCTCAAAAAAAATACAGTCGTACTTATGCCACTTTGAATTCTCATGCCTGTCGCTCTGTTGGTTATTTTTACCTATTTTTTCATTTTATTCCTGGAGCAGAGGAGCGGCAGCGTTCATATTTAATTCATGGTCCGCATGCGTCTGCTCCGGCGGGTTTCTGTGTGATCACCAGCAGCGGTGGAGACAAACTCCTCAGTGGCTCACTGATGTCTGATTTGGTCTCTGAAGGCGGGAGGCGGGGAGGGATCATTTGCATACAAACCATATGGCGCTGCGAAAGGAACCGGTGCTGCAAACGAGCCTGGCTCACAGGGTTCTGACAGATCCGTCCGAGTCGGAAGAAAACAGTCCCGTCACCTTGGAGAGCATAAAACGCAAGACAGATGTGAAGGAAGCAGAAGCTGAGCCCTCTATTTATAGCACAGCTCCCTCTCCTGGCTGAGACGAATGAGCGCAGTGCCACTCGGTTTCTAGGAAGGTCTGAAACTCTGAAAGGGACTCATTTCAGAAGGGAAAGATTTAAAGGTCCCCAAATGAAAACTTATATACAAAAAGGTTTTTTTTTATTATGCAAATTAAGCCTTAGTTGATAGAAAGTATAACAGCATTTAGGTTTATGTTCTTTTTAGAGGAGCTAACCAGATTTTAATGCTACTGCATGAAATCTGACAACGTTTGCTGAACATTGATTTACAGTTCTGATAATAATAATAATAATAATAATAATAATAATAATAATAATAATAATAATCGTCCTTCTGAGAATTGACTAGTGACCTAGATGTGGGTGCATAATAAACCCACTGTAACTTTACAGAGTTGTAAAATTGTGTCACTGAAAGCGTCAATGTTTCTGTATGTTGGAGAACCAGAGCAGTGGAAAGAAACTGTTGTCTCCTTCAACCCTTCATCATGGTCTCACTGTCTTCACTGTCAGGGATTCATCCGAGCAGAGAATTTAATCAGGGTGGGGTCTGGACTTTGACTGCGACTTTGCAAAACCTCGGTTCTCCTTGTCAGCAACTCTGCAGTCGGTCTGCTTTTGGGTTTGGGATCCTCGTCCTGTTCTACGATCCGAATTTGTCACAGTTTTGACTGTTGGACGCTTGGCCTCATATTCGAGTTCAAAAAAAGCTTGATGCCTAAACACAAGCCAGGATCGTCACTAAGCTAACGCTTGAATCTAAAGTAATGAGTTTTGCTGAAGTCTTTCCTCAGACACTGTGTCGTTATTGTGAACGTTCTTCAGACGAAGGGAAGCTCAAAGCCTCACTTGTCGGGCTAATCATTCACCAGCACAATCAAACAGTAACAGGTGTTGGTGTCTTTCCGGAGCTAAGGTGAAGGAAACGGCTCAGTGCTCTCTCTCGATTTAACCCCGCCGCTCCTTCGCAGCACTGCTCTTTCGAGTTTCACAGAAACCTGGTGAAAGCGACAAGAACCGTCTTCTCGCTCTGATCAAGAGAAGTTGCTGCGTTTAAAAATACAATGGCTCTCAGAAATGCCTCTCAGATGACCTCCTTTGAAGAGGGGATGAGTCGTGCAACGTTGTCAGCAAAAAAAAACAAAAAAACAGGCGATGTCCTAACACTCCTCCCTAGTTTTATAGCAGGAGCTGGGGTTAATTTATAGCAGCCGTTGATGATTAAACCGCTGGAAAATCCACACACATGTCTTGGAGTTTCTCAGACGGGAGGCCAAGGCGCAGTGGATCTCAGCAATCTCCATGACGATTTATTGGTCGGCAATTATCATAATTGTGATATAACAGCACCAACACTTAACATTTACTGGCTTTTATCAACCTTGTTTTCTAAACGTTTGGTGTCGATCCACTCAGATGGGTGGGTCATCGCCATGGTGAACTACGGTCACCGTTTATCATGACTCGGAGATAACGTGTGATTCTGATTCGATGTCAGTTCGTGCCTTTATCAGCTTTCCCTGTAAATGTGCTCAGACTGCAGTTAGCAGTCGCAGAAAAGCCAACCCAGCTGGGCAGCGCTGTGCATGTGAACGAGCTGAAGGCACGTCCAACTCGACCCGCTTCCAACTCAGCTCGTCAAAGTGAGCTTTCGGCACGCTTTGTTGGGCCGTTTTAAACACTTTTATCTGAAACGCTTCACATTTTTACGAGGCATCTTTATTTTTATAGGCACTAAATAGCAAACAGACGATAAACCAAGATTAGAGTCAGTTTTACGCAACATTACACCAGGTGCACTAGAACTGAGGAGGACTTGGTCCAGGGATGCCGGAAGTCAGACTTTCCCCAATGAAACGAAGGTATGAAGCTGAACCCTGCACACCTCTAGGTCAGTGTGGGTCCCGGGATGTTTGTGCATATAAAATGCGAACAAAACCAAGGTCAGATGGTGCTTCTAAAGCAATAGATCTGGTATGCACACAAAAAACCTAATCAGGAGATGTTTGCTGAATTGATAGGAAGTGTTTACCCTTTAAGGTGAACACCAACTTCCATGTTGTTGCAACTTTCTGTGGTTTCCACGGTGATGAGCTTCTTCAGCAGAGAAGTCGCTTGAAGCCAGTCCTAAACGTGCAACCAGAGCTGCAGTGAACCGGTTCAGATCAAAGAGTATCCATGTGTCAGAACGGCCTAGTAAAAGTCCAGAGTTGAGTCTGGCTGAGAAGCCGCACCAGGACTTAAACACTCATGGTCACAGCCGCTCTCCAGTCAGTCTGAATGAGACTGAGTCGTTTCAGAAGGGACTGGGGGGCAAAAATGTCTGCATCTCGATGTGCGACTTGATTCAAGAGGGCTCAATACACATTTACGCGACATTCTTCCAATATTTATTTCATTTCAGCATTCGGCCATCTGCAATCCCAACGAAGTACATCGAAGCTCGCGGTGGTCGACAATAATAAAGAAGTTCAAGACGTGTGAATACTTTTGCTCACTGTTGCCAAGACCCATTCTGGCATATAACAGTGACTTCAACGTTTCCTATTGGTGGGAAGTTTTCAGTCCTGCTGTAGCTCCACAGCTATCACTGAATCAACGAAGACGATCTGAGCTGGCCTGGAGTTCACCTTCGGTTGCTATGGCGTTTTACTGTGAATGAGTGAAGTATTACATGACTTAAAAGATCCTGTCCCGGAATAGCCACAGCTTACATAACATGTTCTGAAAGTATCCCTGCACATTCACTCTGATAAATACTTTTAATTATACATGTATAATTATATTATCTCTTGCAGGAGGCTTTTATTAGTCAGGCTCTTAAAAGTGTAGCTAAAAATAAGCTTCACTGCTAGCAATGCATTTCATTAGTTTATGCGACGTCAACCTGCGATGATTTGGACACATATGCAGCACATGCCTTTGGCCATGTTAATGTCAAAATCATAAATGAAAACTTGCACCGTTAGGGCTATATAGTCACAGACTGTAAAATGTATACCATGAAGGTAAACTTTGCCTGTTTAAAAGACGTAACCCCGTATCAGGAGCATTTAGTTTCATGGAAGGCGCAGTTCTTGTTACAATTCGTTCAAAACGTGTTTATTTTCTATTGAACGGTAGAAGAGAGCATTTAAAATGCAGACTGATTTTTATGAGCTATCGGCCTAAATGTCCCAAAATTTACCACTGAGCTTAAGTGGAAGCAGAATACGAGGCTGCACGGGCTGACACATCTGGTAATTATAAATACAGTTGACAGTAAATCAGTGCATAAATAAGATAATGTTGTGGTGAATACTAAATGCCTCAGTTTTCCTTGCTTTCAATCTATGGACCATTCAAATTGAGGGCCACAAGTAACAGACGCCCTCCATTAGTTTCTGTTGCATGTCAGACATTGTCAGAAATTAGAGAAGAGATTTATAAAACACTAACACTGAAAGAGGCGAGTTATTGCTGCTCTTTTTGTTAAATCAAAAAGTTGTTTTAAGATTGTAGAAATCGTTGACAGATTGGCAGCTTGAGCCTTGAGGAAACTCTTCTCATGCAGAATAAAAGTGCTAAGAGAGTCTGATGGTGAAGTGAACTGGGGTCCCTAATCAAAGTTTTTACCCAGGGCCTCACACAACTTAGGGTCGCCTCTGGCAAAAAGTTACTTAAAGTGAAAGAATGGACTCCCTGGGAGTTAGTGACCTGAGTAACTCCCAGGTCGCTTAAAAACAAGCTTGACAAGCTTGTTTTTAAAGCTTACGAAGTCAAATTCTTACCTTGACGAAGAGGGAGACCTTTGGCTCGTTGGGGTCAGCCGGGACCGCGCCGCTGCCATCCAGAGGGACGTTCTCCAGAGTTTTCAGGCTGTAGTCCACAGACTCCTTCGTCTTCGGGATGGTGTTGGGATGGGTGTAAGACATCAGCAACCCGTCCACGGCATTATCCTCGTCCTGGATGTTGCTTCCAATCGGAGGGTCATCGCAGGGGTCCCCTTGTTGGGATGAGGAGGATGAGGAAGAGTGAGAGGAGGCTGATGAGCGCCGGGAGCTGTCACGCTCCTCTTCCACTTCTGGCTCAGGCGGTAGGTCCATCGTCGCCACAGCTTGCTGCTGATCCGTCAGGTCTCCTCCGTCTCCCTCATCATCGCTGGAGGACGAGGAAGAGGAGGACGACGAGGAGGAGCTGCTGTGTTTCTCATCGTTGTGCACCTCCATGTACTCCGGGGAGCTGCGCTCGCCCCCCTCCGGGGCGTGGACCTGCACCTCGCTGTACACATGGTTCAATCCCTCACCGACGTTCTCATACCTGGGCTGTCCGTCGGGGCTGTCGGCTCCGTCACGGTGATTGACGTGCTCGTAGATGTGATCCATAACGCTCGGATTTTGGTGTTCAGGCGTGGAGGGAAAGTTGTGCAGTGTTCGCAGTCCGCCTGCCGCTCTCTGACTGGTGTCTGGGCAAACTCCAGCTGCAAAGCCATAAAGGACCTTTGATCCGGCGAGTGAATAATGTAATCACTGGGGGCTGTGGCCTCAAGGACATTCAGGTGAAGCAAGTACTTCTGCATGACCGTTACAAAATATATCAATGACTGTTGATAGAAAATAATTTAAGAGTATTTTTCCACCAAAGCACTCAGGAATTTTTTTTTGATCAATCTCAGACATTTTCTGGGGCAAAACTAGAAAATTTATGAGTTTGAAAAGTTGAAGATTTTCTGGGGAAAACTCAGAAATTCTTAGGTTGAACTCACATCTTTTTCTTTTTAGAACATACATTTAGTTTAAAAAGCTGAAAACGTTCAACTTTCGAAACTCGGAAACTTCCCAAGTCAAACTGATTCACTTTTCAAACACAAAAATGTTCATGGATTTTTATACATTTGAGATTATTCTCCAAATTTCAGATTTTTTTTGCTGACATTTTTGACTTTTCAAACTCAGAAATTGCAAGTTATTTGATGAAGATCAGCAATGCTTCAAACTCAGAAATTTCTCCTTTGTTTAGTTGGATTTTTTTAAAAATTTTGTTTTTATTTCTGATAGCTCAAAATTTGTTTGTTTTTTTCTGAAATGTTACCACTGATGAAACTGTTACCAAAAGAAACTGTGGTTGTTCAAGAACAACCACAAAACCTCCTATCCTTATAAAACTGACCATCATCTTTACACTGAAGTTAATCTAACATCAATGTGTCAGACATAACTCCCTTCAAAGTGAGCCTGTCGTACAATTAATGTTTTTATATGGAAGACCTGAAAAGTAGTTACTCTGAAGGGGATTGGAGTCAATACCGTATCACAATAAACAATGTGGACACCAAAACGCAAAACAAAACATGCAGACAAAGGTTCAAGTTTTTATGAGCCACTTTATTTTCAGAAGACTCTTAACTGCATCAACATGGCAAAGATAGAATCTGTCACTCATATTAAATATTCACTGTATCCAAATCCAAGGCGATAATAATAAACTCTTTTTTTTTTTTCAGCAAGTACAAATGAATCATTTTGAAATATAATACTGCTGATCTTGACTGATTTTGAAATATAATACTTCACTTCCATATCAGTGGGTCTGGGAAAGTTAGTCGACAACACTATTGTTTATTAAAACGTTAAAAGGATGAGAAAGTAGGTAGTTCCCATATAAATGCTTTTAATTTATGAATTGAAATTTTGTAAAAAGTATATCTATATTTATATCACAGTGATGTCTGTTGTTTTTGGGCACGGTTAAGCCATTCAAAAAGCAAACGGAGAAAAGTAAACCAATCTCTTTTAGTTTATATATATCTATAAGGTGCAGCAAAAATAGACACACAGCTGATCTGGATTCAAGTCTTCTAATCTTTTCTGTAACTATGCAAATTAAAAAGCTTCCCAGCAAGAGTCGGTTTTTC
Organism: Poeciliopsis gracilis; assembly: GCA_911649635.1. NCBI lineage: Eukaryota > Metazoa > Chordata > Actinopteri > Cyprinodontiformes > Poeciliidae > Poeciliopsis > Poeciliopsis gracilis. The sequence goes on from CAJVRI010001517.1 coordinate 1,319,142, forward strand.
TTTTCGTTATTTGAAACGGCTACTATGAACTAGAAGTGCAAATTAGAGGCTACATGTCCTAAGAAGCGTCCAACAACTTGTTTTCAATCCTGTAGTGCAAATCAGGGGATCATGTCTTGCGAGTCGTTCCGAAAAGTTCTTCTCCACCAAATTGACAACAAACCCTAGAATTCCTAAGACACAGTACAGACAGTTTGCAATTGCACTTCACATTTCACCGACAATATGGCCATGGTTACAACATTAATTACGACAAGTAGCGAAATACACAATCATCTATGAAAGAAAAAGAATGCCCTCCCGAGACAGTCAACAATTAAAGCCCCCTTCACACCGGACTGTGACTGCGCCATGAAAGACCTTCTCCTCTGAATGCCTTCATGAGCGGATCCGATACCGTCAGATGAGGCGCGCACACCTCCACATTGCGTGTATGGGCAGTTTGCAAGAAGGTTGCACGATTATTCGGGCTGCAGTTTAAATGCAAAACTTTGTAAAAGCAGAGATGCCTTCTGTCGTTAGTGGTAGCATTTTGACAGGACGGTCAAAAACGCAGAAGAGAAAGCGGACGCACTCCATCACATAGTAGAGACACTTCACTCTAAAATGAGGTTTTCCGAATTTCCAAAGGTAAATCTGTTGTAAACTTCCAACTGCGATAGAAATCCAGGAGACTAGGGCCGCCTTAATCTGGTGTGAAGAGGGCGTAACAGACCAGAAGACAAAATGAACGGTCTAGAGAGGTGTACTCTGTTTAGTTTAAAGGCAAATGGTAGCTGACTAAGAAAGAGCAAGGTAGTGTGACGTGAATGCCCTACACATGAAGTAGCTTGACACACAGAGTGAATTTTCCAGGTAACATTCAAAATGAACAGTGACCATGACCAGTCTCCTGAAGCTAGAGCAGGTTTTTTTTTTTCTTCTTTTTTTTAATACTTTATCAGAATCACAGCATTTCCAGTATAAAGTAACATCTTCTCCGATGCTCAAACCACAAGCAGAACAAGTGGTGGAAAATTCTAAGTAGACTTTGGTCCTCCTTTACTTCGTGACATACAAATCTGATTTGCATAGATTTGAAAATGTCAAATCAAAACTGCCTGCCGCCTAAGAATAGCTCAAAAGTATCATGTCAAACAGCTATTTTTAATCTCCAACACGTTTCCACCTCTTTCTGCTAGGAGGAAAGTCGACGAGAGACGGCGAAAATGCTCCGCACACTTCATTGGTGGACTCTTTCCGCGTAAAAACTATGAACGCTTAAAAGGCAAAGATTGTCTGAAGGCATACCCAGTTATCTGATTCCCCCACCTGTTGCTTTCAGCATCTCTCGTCATAACTAGCTCTTTGCTCCATGTTGGACATGGGGTCATAAAAGCTGGTTCCAAACAGTGGACTCTCATGCAGACCCCAAATAATTTAAGCTGTAGTAGGAGTTAAGAAAGAAGTCAAAAGATATTTAAAAAATGCTGAATTTGTTTAGATCCTAACAGCCGATGGCTTTCCATAGTTGCCAATGTATCTAGCTATGCATATAGGCATAATCTGGATAATAGATCAGCATTGTTCAAGTTGGATAATATTTACTCTCCTCATGTATACTACTAAAAATGACAAGATTTTGTCATTGAAATATTGTCCAACTAAAAATAAATTTCTGATATTTTTTAAGGTATTCTGAGAGAAAAATGTTACAGGAATGCAAAATTACTTAACTTTTTTTTCCGCACACATTTTGTACCAACTATACCAATAAGTGTGAGCAAAGACTTCGCCAATGCAAGAGCAGGTATTTCCACTTTTGCTATTCTTTCTTCGATTTGATCAAATGTATGTTTTTGAATAACTTAAATCCTTATTCTTGTCGCAGAAAAATAACTTTTTTTCTACAGGGATAGATGTCCAAGCAAACATAAATTGACCCTGACTATCAACTATAAAACGCCTTTGGTAGATTATCAGTCTGATCATAATGATGCCTCTGCATTATCCCAAGTCATAGTTTTTGCCACCAAAAGTTCCAACTTCTCAGAACCACAGATTAAAAATCCACACTTAGTCCTAAATCTCTATGCAGAAAGTGACATTGAAGTTGTTACATGACCTCAAGTTAAATTCACATCAAAGCATGGTTACATTATTATTATAATTATTATTTATTTATTTTTTTTAAATCAAACCTGCACCAGAAGCAAACCCTATAAATGTTTCACTTGCACAGCCACATCTGTTGCCGCTAGGGAAACATTTAGAGAACGCTTCTGGGCCGAGCAGGGAACCTCGGGGAGCGACCGCCCCTCTTCTTTTCCATCTCCAATCCTTTTAAACTTCCTCAGCTACAGGTGCAAGTCCTCTTGCAATAAGGGCTGCGACATCTCCCAACTTCTGTGTTTGAGCACAGGCCGCTGTTTTAGGGTCACCAATATGACGTAGACCACTAGGAATCCCAGGACCATCACCACGCCGATGAACGAACCCACAACCGGGGCATACGAGTACCTGCTGGCCTTGGGAGGCGGGGTGGAGCGGGCCGAAGCGGGCGCTGAAGTGGTCGGCTCCGAGGACAGCAGGTCCCGGACGTTTAGGAGCGAGCCGTTGTTGGGCAGAGGCTGGATGGCCAGGATGTGGCACATGAGAGGGTAAAGGTCAACCGATCGCATGGAGGCCTTGATGTAGTTCTGGCGAAAGGCCGGACCGCGGGCCACAAACACCGGCTGCATGTCGCGTAAGGTGTTGTTGTAGCCGTGGTTTCCCACTGAGGAGGAAAAAGACAACAAATAGGCGTGAAAGTTGTGATAAGTTACTTCTGTTCATCTATATACTTTCATGTGTTAAGACCCATCAGGTAACAAAAGATTCCAAGTTAGGCACAACTATTAATGTGTTAAGAGTTATTTATGTTCCAAATTAGGTGAAGCATTTATTTTTATAAGTTTTTAGGGGTTTAATATAAGTGGACAAGGGAAAATGTCCAAAAATAACATTATTATTTTTCATGTGGCTTTGAGGTTTTTTAAAAACGGAGACTAAAATCTGGAACCCATTGTAAAAAGAAAATAACAAGCCCTGTTTACGGTACTAATTTGGAAACTTTTTGTTATTTTCTGTTCTGGTGGAGAAGAGATGACTGATTGCAGAATAATCCACTTTTTTTTTTGTTTTAGTGTGGTTTGTGAATCTTTTTAGTTTGGTTTGTGGAACAAACTAATCTTAATATATACTAAATTATATAACATATTTACTTTTTATGACCTTTTACTAAAATCTTGCTTCAGTAATTCTGAACTACTTTTTTAACTCAGCTCAACCAAATCCATAAAGCAGACTTTGAGTTGGTAATGGAGCGAAATTTAAGACGCCGCTGATGAGAACAACGCTGCAGTCATTCCTTAGAGTATTAATTTTAATGCCAATACTCTGTCCATTAATACATGATACACTGAGCGCACTGCCAGACTGTACTGCTGTTGTTTTATCCTCCAAAGAAAGAGTCAGCATGTTCTCCTGTAAGGTGCAGCTTCCGCATGGACATTTCACTGATTAACAGGCTTTCAGCGATGGCGGAGACAGGCAGTGTAATTAGCTAGTGTGGTACTGCGTCTGAGACATATGTTCTGACATTTCTAATCTGAACAAAAGGGAGGGTTTTTTTTTCTTTCTTTTCTTCCTTTTTCTCTTTTTATTGAATTAGGGAAAGCGCTGGAAGGCACAGCGATAAAACTCACAGAACTCCAACCCCCACCGCCCTATTCTCTCCGGTCCCATGAGAAAACGAATCTGGCCCCCCCTCTTCGTTAATTACATTCGGTGTAACTTGTGCTAGCTTCTGGATCGGGGACAGAAATACATCACCTGCGAAGCTATAATTAGAGCAGGCAAACAGCTGCTGTTTAAAGCCAGATTTAAAAAAAAATAAAAAGAAAGAAAGAACGAAAAAAAATGTGCAGAATAACCAGAGTAACCTGGCAGCATTTTCAGACGTACGCATGAAGAGTCCGGTCCTGTTCTGCATGATGGTCCAGCCCTCCTTGGCCTCCAGGAGGATGGGCATGATCCGGACGTTGTGCCGATAATGGAAGTGTTCGGGAATGTCGTCCTTCCTGTACGCCACCATGTTGGGGTTGGCGTCCGCCAGCATTGCGAACACCTCGTCGAGCTTCCCTGCGAGACAGACCGCAGGCAAAGGGTCGAGTCTTATTTGTGACGCAGTGACACGTAAGCATTCGCGACAATATTGTGAAAATATAATAAATATGCAGATATGTTATGACATTTTCATCAGTGCTCTTAGCTAGTATTTTATATGATACAGACACTAAAGAAGTGGATCAGGAACAAGTGCATCTTTGCTGATAAAAACAAATTGGTTTTATTGTCTCCTGGTCTGAATCATTCTGTTAAGTCTTTTTCTAGAAAATAACTGTAGCACTCAGCCAATTTCCAAGCTTTAGTTTCTTTTTTTGTTTTGAAATGTTGACCTGCCACTATTTAAGTTAGCCGATTCTGATTTCTCCTTCAAACAAGAAAAGATATAAGATTTATATGTCATATATTCTTGTAGCCTTTCTACTGTGAGCAGAGATCAATCTAGTCATGGTTTTCGATTGTGGAATTTTCTGTAGAAACCGAAAGCGTGCACAGGAATAAACACTCCAAGGTCGGGATTCAAACCCAGCAACTTTGTGTTGTAAGGCAACAGTGTTACTAACTGCACAGTCCAACATTAATGAAGACATGAGCATTTTATATGGGGAGAAAAGGTAACGTTACATAGCTGGTGTGAGACGGGGAGAAAAGTAGCACTCATTCTTAGCGATTAGAAGAGTTAGCATTACCAAAAACTATCAAACACACTGAAAGCTCAAAAGGATCAAATTAAATGATGTAGTTGGGTTGTTATTCAACCTTCCTGTTATCTGCTGCAAGTGTTGCTCTCTCACAATTTACATGAACCTGAAACATGTCTCTACACACCATGCATGATTCATTTTCTGTTTCCAAAGCTTCTTAAAGCCCTGATTCCTTCCTCTTTAAACACCTCAGTGATGCTGAGAATGACTGACTTTGAGTCCCTAACCACTGAAAATTGCAATGGTCCAAGAGATGAAGACAACAAGTAGTCCATGTCATTTCAAAATAATTAAATTAAACTAATCATAACAAAATGTTATTACAATATCTGAAAAAGCTTGGGGTGAGGTTGGTCATTAAATCAATAACAATATGTATCGTAATGAGATATGTGATCATTTTTGATTCTTGATTATTTCATGCACCATTTAATGTATCGTTACCTTCTTTGGGGAGGATTCCCACCACTGGACTCTTATCCACCCAGGTGTACAAATCTCTGTCCACATACTGGTCCAGTTCTATGATCTTCTCGGGGGAAAGCTGGGCCATCCCGTGGTCACTGGTCACAACCAGGTTCACTTTCTCATACAGCCCGGCCTTCTTCAGCTCATCCAGGAGGAACCCGAGCTTCTCATCGATCCCGGCGATGATCGAGTCCATGAGCGGGCTCTGAGGTCCCAGGTTGTGGCCGCTCTCGTCCGGCTCCTCCCAGTACAGGATTCCAAAATCCACGGCTTCCCCCTCAGGCGCCGAGAACCACTCGATAATCCGCCGCACCCGAGCTTCAAAGGAAACCGAGGCGTTGTACGGGAGGTACCGAGTGGGGAACACGCCGTGAATCTTTACGTCAGATCCGGGCCACATGGCCGCTCCGCTCCGCCCTCCGTCCTTCTGAACCGTCACCCAGAGAGGCACGGCCTGCTCCCACCACCTTGAGTCATAAACGCTGTCCGTCTCCATGGAGAAGGACAGGTTCAGAGCCGGGTCGTACATCTCGTTGGCCACGACGCCGTGCGTCTCGGCGTACAGCCCCGTCACCATGCTGTAGTGGTTCGGGTAGGTCTTGGTGATGTAAATGTTCTCCACAAACTCGACCTTCACGCCCTCGTCCATGATGCTGCGGAAGTTGGGAGTCGGGACGCGGTAGATGTAATCCCAGCGGAAACCATCGAAGGACACGAGGAGCAGCTTGGGTCGTTCCTTGTCGCCGTCCTCCTGATGTTGATGGCGGCTCAGGGTGAGAGGAGAAACCAAGTGGAGAACCACGGCGAAGAGGTAGAAAGGAAGTCTGCAGCCTCCCGACGTCAAGTAGCTCAGCATAGTGTGGCTTGTAATGACACAACCTGTAAGACACAAACACTAAACCTGCTCAAGCAAACATTTGTCTGGAAGAATTATGCATACAACATGTAAAATGACTGTTGCTTTTTTAATGATGTGATTATTAAAATGACAGACAACGTTTGAGTTCTCATAAAATTGTTACATTTTCCTAGTATTATGTTCGTAGTCTTGTAATATTATGACTTTTTGTAATTAAAAAAGAAAAAAAATCCTAGCCTGACCCTTACATTTTGCCGTAGCATTGACCTAAAACCAATGTCCAAATAAATACAAGCTGTCAAACCATTCTTATCAAACAAGATGGCGACCCTTGGCGTGCTGACACCGCTACAAACTATGGAAGCCCAAGGAGTACATGGTGAAAAAAATCCCAATTTTCCAAAAATCAAATCTTCAAAAAACAAAAATTCAACTGAATTAATGTAGCGCCCACTCCTAACTCTTAAAAATGCAGGCATTTAAGTTGAAAAATTTAGACATCAGTGACATGAATGTTTGAACTGAAATCTCTTTTTTTTTTTGACCCCCTAAATTTTAAGATCAGTCCTTTTTTTTTTAAGTCATTTTTTTGACACATTATCTCTTTTGAAAGCCATTCCTCTCAACGTCGGAGAGCACTGAGATATTTTTAGCCGTCTTTAAAACACCACAAGCACCTCTACCCGTTTTATGTCTTTGAATCTGAAATGTACGGACATTTTATCACCGAAGCAGTAAATGCGTTCTGCTCGACTACAGTGTAGCACAGCTGGCTCTATGATGGAACTGGTGCATTCCTGTAACGTTGGATGATACTGTGTATACACAAACGAGCGACGTAGACTTTTAGGGAAAAAAAAAAAAAATGCAACTCTGATATTATTGTTAATTATTGAGCTCATGATGATAATAATATCTGGACAGATTCATGTCTGCTCGACACAGCGGTCAGCAAAAATGTGCTATATTTTACACATGTGATCTGGATGGGCTCAGTTGAAACAATGAGAGCAGCAGCTGCTCTCTGAGTGCTGCTAAAAGAGGAAGTGATGCGCCAACAGCGTTCGATTATATGCCAACCTTTCTGATATGCGCCAGTGGTTTATATTTCAGAAGCAGCCAACAGTAGAAGATCTCTGTATTTTAATCTCCACCAAAAAAAAAAACAAAAGGCTGACTGCTAAGCTCATTAACAATTTCCCTCCAACCCACATAGATATCCCAAGATGTGCTTCAGGAAACAGTGGAAGACTAAAAATAGCTCACAACAACTGAGTATGTATGTAATGAAATTCACTTCCCTCCCCATAGAAATGCGCAATAACCACGTTTCAATAAGCCTGTTCTTACTCTGTAACATCGCAGCAATAAAACGCAGTGTATTTTATTTTGATTTTCCCTAGAACTGTTGCTTTGCAGCGAGGAGTTCCTGGGTCCGAATCCCGGCCCGGGGACTTTTTGGCACGCACTTTGCTCAACTGAGATCAAAATCGAAGCGTTTCTAATGGAAAAGTTGAGTCCTTCCACCAGGACAATGACCCTAAACATTCAGTCAGAGTCACGATGGAATGTCCCATGTCAAAGCATGTTATTGTCTTTAAACGGCTCAGTCAAAGTCCAGACCAAAATCCATATGAGAACGGAGGGAACCTATGAAACTAACCATTCACAGATGCTCCCTGTCCAACAAAAACATTAGAATTTGTGGTTGCATTATGACAATAAACAAAAAACGCAAGGATGTTCAACGCTTTTTGCAAGGCGTTGAATTGATGCTCCTGAAGTTAATATTTTAATATTCTGAGCTGTGCCCTCATTTGTTATATCCCCACCACTTCAAAATGAAAAGAAAAGCATTTCACTTTAGGAATTGACACGGTTTTTATTTGTTTTTGTTGTTTTTTTCAATTATTTACCAAACTTGTTGCTTAAAAAAAAAAAAAAACATTGTTGCTGATGTAAATTGAGATGCCCAGATTGACCTTAAAGCAGCAGCAGCAGCAGCAGGTTGGCACATGAACGCATCAGCAGAAATGATGTCATTTGGAAATATATCCCATTTCATTGCCCTGCACGGACAGTTAATGACGCGGGATTCAGACTGTAAAGTTCTGATACATTTCTGCAGCAGACATGTGAAGCTCTGCTGGCTATTGAAAACAATAGCCGGGTAAATGTGGGCAAAAACCCAGAGCGCGTTAATGTGGCACCGGAAGGCGACAGGTCGGGGGGAGAAAGTCAGTAAACGCATTTGCAAATTATAATGATGACAGTCAACAAGCGCGCTCACCTTATCAGAACCCGGCCTTTCCTCGGTACTCTCCGGCTGCACAAAGAGATAAACAGCCGGACCGGTTTAGTTCTGCTCCGCTCCCGGGCCGGAAGTCCCGCCTCCTCCTCCTCCTCCTCAGCCTTTCGCAGTTAGTTGTGCGAACCTTTTTTTTTTTTTTTTTTCTTTTCTTTTCCCTGCCCGGTTTATTTACAGACGCCGAAGCAGACCCGGACCATATGAAGGCAGGAGGCTGCGCGCGCTTCTTCCTGGCTGCAGGTGCACGAGAAGGTTGATGGCTGCTGCTGACCAAGGGTCTCTCTCTCTCGCGGGCGGACAAGCGGAGCGCGCGCCGGTACACATGACGTAATGTGGGTGGGATGTGGTGGAGCGACGGGTGGGAGGCTAAACTAGCAAAACAAATGGATCAGTGGAACTTGTCTTTTTGTTTTGGGGAGGGAAACAGCAGAAGAAGAGCAGAGTAGCCATTTCCGGATAGATGCGTCTTTTAAAGTGACAGCACTTTAAAACCTAAAGAGGGAGTAATATCATCATCAGACTCCATTACAATGTTCCTCCAAATCAATAGTTTTTCTCAACCTCCTGATCTGAGGTTAAAAGCAATGCAGGGATGGAAACTGTGACAAAAACTATCCACCAGGTGTCAGCCAAGTTCTACCTTAGACTAGACCTTGTGCCATAAAAAGAAATTACATTCTGTTTGACAGCAGAGGTCTGTTTTAGCCTAATTAAATTTGCAATACATAATTTTAATGATCCCGATTTATGCTTATGAGCTGAACTGCTGTGCTGTATTTTTACTTCTTGATTGATTGATTGATTGATTGATTTAATATTTTGTCATCTTGCGTTACTGTTTGTTTTTCTTGAGAATTCAAGAGACGCACAAACACAAAGTGACGCACAATTGTTGAGGAAAAATCAGACATGTTTTCATGTTTTATTATTATTATTATTATTTTTTTAAATAACATTCAATTTTGATAAATTAAAGTGGCCAAAATCACTAAGAAATAACAGCAAAGTCTTTCATTACTTCTGTCCCAGACAAACTCGACAGGGGGACTTCTAAGTCATTCTTTAATTTGGTACATTTCACATCTTAGCTGTATGTGATTTTACAACAGAAGAACTGACTAATGAAGTCAGTCCAATTCTTTATCGTTCCTATTTTTTTTTATTTAGATGTACATGCCGCTTTCGATATAAGTAACGCAGGTGCGTTGGGTGAAAGATATGACATTCACAACTCTGTTAGGTAAGGGTGCATGTATTTTAGCACAACATTGTATTCTTTTTATTGTACTGCTTAAGAAAATCCCCTCTCTCATAGCATCAGTAGCAACAGATGATCATTTCTTTCTCGATCACAATAGTGTCCAATTTCAACCAATCACCTTCGAGCTGGTGGCGCATTACTTAGGTAGTTTGAAGGTATTTGAAGCAGCAGTGGCCATTTTGATGGATGTTGTACTGATGCGTTTGTTCCATGAATCTTTGTATTTCTTCTTCAAATGAAAAGATGCTTGAAGGACTTTAATAAGTTGCTGTTGTACTAAAACCTGGATACATGTAATAAAATCCAAGTTATAGAGGGTTGTATGTTGTTGATTGCAACAGAGAATCTAAACACACTAAAAGCATCATTTTCTGCCAGCCAGGCAGATGACAACATGAAAAAAGGAAAAAGAAAAGTGAAAAATTATCCACAAAAGAACTCACTCATACGGTTTTGCAACCTATAAACTCTTTTGCCTGCATGTTGTGCTGCTGCGTTTGTTGTGTGAATCGACTTCGTTCTTCTTTTTTCTTCCAGTTCGCTGGTAGATTGAATCAGAACTCTGGAGCGTCCATCCGCACATCTGGCCCTGTGTGTTCTGGACTTTTAAAGCAGCTTTGTATTTGGGCCCATGTGGAGTCAAAAGGCCTGTTTGGACAGGAAAGCTCCATCAATGGAGCTCTCTCTGTTTCTCTGCACATTGTGACGCTGCCCAAGAGTGTGGAGGTTGCTTTTCTGGCTTTTGTGCTTTCGGCTCCATTGTGTGTCTAAAAGAAAACGGTGTAATATACAGTGTGTCCCGAATATTTCAAAAACACTCCGACTGCCGGTTTTGTGTATAAGTTTCAGATGCTCATTGATCAAAGATGAGAAGGTTTGCCGTGCTGAGCATGAGTGAAATTAATTACAATGTTCCTCTGGACGCCGTGATGACATTTAAATGTTATCGTGTATGTGCTCCGCCATAATGCATGGAGGGATATTTTATTCTGAAATGATGCCAGTGGAACTTCAACCGTCTGAAATAGCAAAGAAAAGCAGTTGTCATTCAACTGCACACGCAGATTATTACCATTCAGCTTCAAATAAAGTCTTCGTGTCACGTCCTTCCTCGGAGAATTCGGCACACATCGTTCAAATCTGTTTGTGTTGCTTGGATTAAATGGGTATTTGTAACTTGCATATAATTTACAAATGTTTACATTAACTGTAAGATGAGCAAGATACAAAAAAAAAACTTGATGGCCTTCATTTTTAAAGATTAGGACACAGCGGGTCATTGAATGTGTTACTCCAGATGCGGCCATCTCCTTTAATTCAGCTCTTAGATTCTGTTTGTTCTGTTGGGGATTTCCTCCTGTGTGTGTTTTTTTTGTTTGTTTGTTTTAATGTCTTTCTGAAGAACGAAAACCTTCAGCTCATTAGCACCAATAAAGGATGCAGGTGCAGAAGTTTTCTGTATGCCGTGCAATCTAAAACGAATATTTTGACCTTCCTGCACTTGCCCAGCAACTGTAGCAAAGCAAAAGGCAGGGCGCAGCTTGAGTTGGAAGCTTTTTGATTCCATTAGTTTAGTTTTTCTTGGACTGCAACATGTGCACTGAAGGTGTTTACTTAGTGCTTTGTGTATATTACACAGCAAGATAAATGAGTTGGTTGTTACTGCTGTTATGGTTGAGTTAAATATCATAAACACTTAACTCGGATCACCTGTTCTCTTTTTGCAGTATGAATGCTATTTTTGAACTGAATAAAAGCAAAACAAAACACTGATTTGATTCAATCGAATCAGGTGACGCTGTTTATTCGCCAATGTTCTCAAACAAACCTTAGGCGTTCACTAATTAAGTGACTTCTTGAACGTTTTATTTACGAGTATAATACAAATTCACGTCACTTTTCAATTTTTCATTTCGGATAAAACTTGGAAGAAGGCATCTTTTTCCCTTCACAATTATACTCTAAATACTCAATCACATGCGTAAGAGTGTGACCACTTTTTGGCAATGTTATATAATCAGTACTTGAGAATTGTTTGTAGGTGATAACCTGCCCCATCCACCTCCCCAATAGTGTTGCGTGAAAGATGTGGTTAGCAGAATTGCATAAAAACCTGCCATGCATTACGATCCATCTAGTTCTTTACAGCAGGCTGGGAAACCCCTACAAGACACAATGCCTGTCAGATTTTCTGGACCGCGTTTATGGCCGACGTTCGTGCCATTGTGCCCTTTGGTTTCTGGTTCTGGTCCTTTGTGTTTTATTTGTTCCTCTTTTTTTTTTTTTTGCCCCCATTCTACATCACCTAGATCCCCAAACAGAGAGCAAGGGGGCCCCTTCTCCCATTGGCCCGTCTCCACTTTCCCTCAAAACTCGGGATCGGCGCACAAAGAGCGCGCAGCCAATCGCAGAGAGCTTCGGGGGAAAACCCCGGCCAATGCCCGCCGCCCTGTTATTTACACAGAGACCCACCCGGCCAATCAGGAGTCGTCACAGCGCACGGATTCTGACCCCTCCAGCCAATGGGATCGTGGAGGCACAGAGTTTTGTGGGAGTGCATATAATCAACATATTATCCAAGGTGGCTCAGATATTGATCCGGTATTCCTAGGTAGTTCAAATTCACCTCCCGCCGCCCTTCGGCTTTGACCTCATTTGTCTCTCTCCCCGCTCCCTCCTCCTTCCTCGAGCTCGGTTGGGAGAATTATTCACGCGCAGAAATGCCGAAGAGAAAGGTGAGTTCCGGCCGGCGCACTTCACTGTAGTTTTTTTTTTTTTTTTTTTTTTTCCCCCTTCTCTTCCTCTCTCCCCCTCACCGCCACCACCACAACCACAACTACCACCACCTCTCGCTTTGGACGAAAATAGCGGCGCGCGGTAAATGTGTCGTCGCCGAGGCAGGTGAAGCGAGGCGAGGTGATGGCAAAGTTTCAAGAAACCCTCTACGCTTCTTGTTTTCAGTGTGTATTTTTGCGACGCGGTTTCCCCCTCGCCCCCCTCCCTCCCCCTCTCACCCCTCCTTCTATTTTATTTTCATTTTATTCTTTTTTAATTCTCGCGTCATAAATGGTTCGGTCCTCACGTCAGCGTTGGCGTGTTTTATTTTATTTTGCCACTTCCCTGTCCGAGACGGTGCGGACTGGCGAGAACGTCAGACGGTTCCTCGCAAGATGGATGGACGGACGGATGGACGGGCGCGTGAATCCTGACTGTGAATGTGTTGCGGACACTTTAAAGCTGGACACTTTGCAATCGCAGAATATTTTTCAGACGCAAAAGGAAGGAGAGAGAGAGAGAGAGAAAGAGAGAGAGAGAGATTGAAAACAACAACAATCATATCGCAACCCCCTTGGTCTAAATTTAGTTTGGAGAAATGGTAGGCGCCAACCCGAATGAGCGATCCCACATTCAGGAAGAGAGCAGGCAAAAAGACAAGGAAGGAAGGATCAGGGAATTGCTGTCGCCTCTTCTCCTGTCTGATCAGCAGCACGCGTCGAGTGCCATTGGATTGTGTTAGTGCGTACGTGGAATTTGGCGTTTGCATCACCTGGAATCCGCTGTTGTCTGCGCAGAATCTCTGAGGATAGAGAATGGGATGGTGAGGGAGAGGGAGGGGGGGCGGGTATTTAGGGGCGGAGGGGTCGCCCACATGCAAACGATGCGATTGTCAAACTGCGTGTAAAACTGACTCCCTCCGTGCTGTGTACCTACACCTGCATCCAAGAGGTGATGTTCAATGTACATCCTAGTGAAAATGTCTTTTTTTTTTTTTGGTCACGCTTAAATGTCTCAGGTCATGAATTTGATTTTCAAAAAGGTAAACATGAACAACGGAACAACGGTCGTAAGTCGACAGATGAGTGGCTCAGAAAGCCAACGCGAAGGTTTTTGGAGCGGCCTAGACAAAGTCTGGAGGCTTTAGCATGACCTTAATAGAATGAAAACACATTTTTGCAAAGAAGAGTGGGCGGCCAACACCATCCTGTTTTGATGAATAGTTATTTTAAATTTTTTTGTAATTGATGAAATCATCATCATCATCATATGCTCAGATTATCTTTGCTTGATATTCAAGTTAGTTTTCATGATCTGAAACATTTATTGCGACAAAGGGTAGGAGAGCATTTAAGGGGGCTAACAAGTTTCCCTCCATGTGATTAACTATACCCACAAAGTGTATAACTCGTTTTATTGTGTTTAATAAGCTAAGAATAACATTTCTTTTAAAAAAAATGAGGTTTTTCTATCTAGTCAATTTCGGCGACACAAGAAATCACAAATATCAGTTTGCACAACATTGCAAAATGACTGTTTAGTCGCCTTGAACTCCTGGCTGATATTCTGTAGGAAGGAGGGAAACGTGGATTCATCTCATCTGATTTCACCAGTGTAATGTTTATGACATTGTTGGGGTGCGCCGATTTATCGGCGCTGATTCCCTTACGTTATGGAGACAGGTGATCTGCCGACTTTTCCATGTGAAGCCGATCTCATCCACCGTTGTTATCAACCTCGGCAAAGGTCTAAAAAAAATCAACCACTGCGCTTTTCTTTGCTCCGGTCAGAGAGGTTTGACTGGCAAACCGGCCGACCAGGTCATGTCCACACATTTACAGTTAACAGTCACCACATTCTTACCAACTCAGGAACTTTCTTGATATTTGAGCAACATTTCAGACAAAAAAAAAAAAAAAATTGGAAATGTTAAGTTGTCGTTCTTAAAAGCTCTGCAATCGGCGATCGACCAGAAAACTGCAATCGGTGCGTCTCTGTTATATCTGGTGCATTGCTTTGATTCTTTCATGCATTTTTGGGGAATCTTTGAGTCTCCCATGGCAACCATTCGGGGATGCCTCTCCTAAGAACGGTTGCAAACAGCCCAATGGAGGAGCGTTGTTGTGACGAAGTGCTGAAGGTGGAGTGTTGGAAAGAGTAGGAGCTTCTTAAAGACACAGACGCGTCAAATTGCGAAGTCAACTTTCTTTTATGTCATTTTTTTATTTATATAGAGCAGCATTTTTTATAACAAAGGTAACTTTTCTTTGATTGTGCTGTAAAGTGTCATCATTTGTCTGGAGACATGTATTTCTGGGATGTGAGTGAAGCCCAGATTGCTTTGATCGTCTGGTCGTCTGCTGGACTGTTCCTTTATGTTCCTCTCCGGCTCTTCCTCCAGACTCTGGAATCTTGATTGAAAAATGAAACACAAACTTTACTTTTAACTAAATTCCAGTTCTTTTTCTCCCAGTTCCAGATAAGATGCTTTTGGTACAAGAAATGTGACAGTTGTCGGCCATGTCTTGCTTGGATGTGTTTGTGCTTGGTGACACGTGAACCACGGACTGCATCTGCACTTCACGTCTTATAAATTTATCATAAACTCTTCCATTTTTTTAAAAAATCCTGTCAGTGCTGTGGCTATTCCCTCAAACTTGTCCCTCTTTTTTTTTTTTTTTTTTGACATGTTTACCTTCCACTGAACTTTCCATGAATATGAAAAGCTGTCAACTTCGACAGTCTTAACTGTGATTGCGTATGCTGTCATATGTCTTTTATCTTTTCGTTTGTATTCCTCCATTTTAAGTGAATAATTAACCAATTAAGATTTGAAAAGTGGTGGTTTTTCCAGACGTGCCTGTATGAACAGGGACACAAACGTCCTGACTGGAACCCTCGTGTTTGTTTCTGGTACGCTCGTAAGTCTTGACGCTGGAGAAGATTATTGTTGTGTTCAACTTGTGCTAACAGAAGTTATCCAATAATTTAGCATCATTATGGTTTATTTGAATCGGGAATGCTGCTTATTTTTCAGCTACGTAATTTTAGATTCTGATCCATTTAATTGGGATTAATTAAATTCCAATTAACGTCCCTGCAACCAACTCAAATTCAAAATCTGAATCTCGTCCCGCCATGAATGTGAGCCACGCTCTTGCAAATATTGCGTTTGTCAGCCGGTCACCGTGTGATCTTAAGTGATCTAAAGGGGCGGAGGCGCTTCCAGCAGCCGAATGTTTCACTTATGCCTTGGGCCGGTTCTATTTGGAGCCCATTACTCCCCGACGGAGCGCCGTTGTCGGCCAGGAGCATCTTTTATTAAAATGGAAATCACCGGAGAGCTTCCTGCATCATCACGGTGCACATCATTTACACAACGTGAACCTGTAGTGCATCTCTAAGCAGTTTGCAACTCATAAAAAGAAGAGAAATGTGGTAATTAAATCACTCAGGTGGAACTTTACCGAACACTGGGCTCTATTAGATATGCAAAAATTGCAGATTGATAAATCCTAATTAGTTTTGTAAACCTTCAGAGCTGAAGCTCTTTCCCCCCCAGGGGTCGACAAAGCAGGCCTGTAATTTATTTGAACTCAACAATAAAGCAAAAGATTATAAATCCTACAACTGCTTTCACTCATTAGAATTTCCCAGTAATTTAAGAATTCCTAGGGGGGGAAAGAACACCTAATGGGGTGTATTTGAAGTGTATTAAAGTACAAAAATTGGGATTAAAAAGGGTGTTTTCATTTTTGACTTCAGCTTTATAAAATTAAGAATAAGAACATCTCTATTAAGGAGTATCACACAAATTAAGAGCAGTAAACCCTTTTCTTTTATTGTTCATTTGTGAAAGACATAAACATTTGTCAACCAAATCATCTTCGTCGTTCGAGAGAATCGATGTAATCCACTTAAACGTTCAGTTTTCAACCTTCTTATTTTCTTTTCTTTCAGTCCCCAGAGGGTGCTGAGGGTAAGGAAGCCTCTAAAGTCACAAAGCAAGAGGTAAATATTTGACACGACATGAAAGTTGTGTTTTTTTTTGTGTGTGTGCTGTGTGTTTGTTGCGACATGCCGTGGGTTTGTATTGACCGCATTGACGGTGTATGTATATGTATGAGAAAACAGGGCAGCTTGATAATTAGGACATTTGTAGCTGCCCACAGAGTGTATTTGATATGTCTCTCTCCCTCTCTCTCTCTCTCGCTCTTTTCTCATCCCTTGCTCCTTCAAGCCCACCAGAAGGTCAGAGAGATTGTCGGCGGTAAGTTTCCCTCTCCCCCTGCCTGTCTTCACCTCTGTAGCTGTCCTCTCTCCGCTCTCTTCGAAGCTCCCCTCACAGCCGTTACTAAGGTCCCAGTTTGCGGCTTTGATCGACGGAGTCGGTGTTTATAAATTTTATGATCGTTCTCTCCACCCCCCTCGACCCCCGACCCCCGAGGGCCGAGTTCTGGCTTGGTATGCATGTGTTTTTGTTTTGTTTTTTCTTTTCTCTGTTGTTTCTGTCCGCTGTGGTCCGGGTCTGCTGCATGGCTGGTTTTAATCAGGCCAAATTACAAAAACCTCAAGGTTACATTGGAAATTGATAATCGTAGCAAAAATGATGATATTCTACATTTTACCTGTGACTCTGGTCATTCAGCTGCGCCCTACAAGTGACTTCTCTCTCTGTGTTTTGTACTTTGCATGTTTTATCCATCCGTTGAGTCTTTGCATGTTTTTGCATGTTTGCATGATTACTTTAAAGGGGCAGTATGATGTAAAAATGTATTTGTTTTTTAAAGCTTTGCATCATGTTACAATGTTATCCTCTCATCAAAAACGTGCCTGATTCTTTCATGCATGGTTGAGAAATCATTTAATTTCCATGGCAACCATTAAGCTGTCTCTAAGGCGGAGACTTAGCTCCACCTTAGAGACACAGCTCCTTTGTGAAGCTTCAGTTTCCAAGCTACTGAGTTTCTCCCTCCCCTGTCACTTCCCCACTCAGCTCCTACAGACTAGCCAGCTCCAGTTAGCAAATACCTGGTGTAATTGCACATCTGCTGAAGTTATAAGAGGGGCTACTTCTCAGTGAAGAAGTAACAACATTTTAAAAATGTGACGACATCTCCAAGGCGGAGTTTCAGGAAGAGCAGGAGTTTCTTAAAGCGACAGAGGCCAAATTTAATTACAAGACATAGTTGGTAAATTGAGCATTTTTTTTTAACAATTGAAGTTAACATAGCATTGATTGTGCTATGCAATGTTACTATGTTCCTAGAAAAAAGATAATACTGATCCTTTTGTCATGAAGTGATGGTGATTGGAGGTGGTGAGACAGACGCTGGAGGCCCAGGTAAAGTGAATAGTGAGAATTTATTTACAAAAATAGTCCAAAAATCGACAACAGTCCGCGGCCAGGCAGCACGGTTGAGCGGAAGCCAGGGCTCAGCACCGGTAGCAACTGGTCATACAAGCGGTAAACAACAGTGCAGCAATGACAACTTACGACAAGGACCCGACGAGGAACAAAGGACACAGGAGGGACTAAATACACTGAGGGTAATCACGGGAACAAGACACACCTGGGAGCAATCAAGGGGAAGACAGGACAACGAGGAGACTCAGGACACAGAAAACTCAAATAAACACAACAGAAAAACACAGAACATGACAGTACCCCCCCTTCAAGGGGCGGCTACCAGACGCCCCAAAGGAAAAACACAGAACAAAACCAGGGTGAGTGGAGGGGCGACGGTAGGAGGGCCAGA
This sequence comes from Poeciliopsis gracilis, assembly GCA_911649635.1. Lineage (NCBI taxonomy): Eukaryota > Metazoa > Chordata > Actinopteri > Cyprinodontiformes > Poeciliidae > Poeciliopsis > Poeciliopsis gracilis. The sequence continues at coordinate 1,337,422 of CAJVRI010001517.1, forward strand.
GTCCAGAAAAACAGAAAACTACCCACAAAAGGTGGGCGGGAACACAAAAGGAGTCCAAGGGTCCAAAACTAAACAAAAAGCTACCCACCAAGTGGGCGGAGGCGTCGAGGGAGGTCCGGTGGGCGTCCCATGACGCCAGAAGAAGGCCCCACGGAGGAGGTCAGGAGGGCGCCCACGGCGCCAAGGAAAGCTAGGGGACTCTGGAGGACGGCTAGGGGGCTCTGGAGGACGGCTAGGGGGCTCTGGAGGACGGCTAGGGGGCTCTGGAGGACGGCTAGGGGGCTCTGGAGGACGGCTAGGGGGCTCTGGAGGAGCACTAGGGGGCTCTGGAGGAGCACTAGGGGGCTCTGGAGGAGCACTAGGGAGCACTGGAGAAGCACTAGGGAGCACGAGAGGCGACAGGAGAGCCGGCTGGAGCGGCGACAGGAGAGCCGGCTGGAGCGGCGACAGGAGAGCCGGCTGGAGCGGCGACAGGAGAGCCGGCTGGAGCGGCGACAGGAGAGCCGGCTGGAGCGGCGAGAGCCGGGCTGGTGGAGCTGAAGTCCGGCTTGGGAGGCAGAGGGCTGCCCCTCAGCACGGCGGCTGCCGTCTGGAACTGCCACTCTGCCTCCTGTTGCAACTCCACCAGCCCCAGGCCTGGAAGTCGCGGGATCCACGAGTCCAGCATTATGAGGAGGCGGGTGGCCATGCCCAAACGCCGGGGAGCCGAAAACGGGCCTTCCACCTCCGCCAGGTAGTCCTCGACAGTGTCCCATAACATCTCCTCTGGGTCCATGATGGAAATCAGCAAGCCTCACCTTATTTGTGGTCGGGTCCTTCTGTCATGAAGTGAGTGGTGATTGGAGGTGGTGAGACAGACGCTGGAGGCCCAGGTAAAGTGAATAGTGAGAATTTATTTACAAAAATAGTCCAAAAATCGACAACAGTCCGCGGCCAGGCAGCACGGTTGAGCGGAAGCCAGGGCTCAGCACCGGTAGCAACTGGTCATACAAGCGGTGAAACAGACTACGTGCAGCAATGACAACTTACGACAAGGACCCGACGAGGAACAAAGGACACAGGAGGGACTAAATACACTGAGGGTAATCACGGGAACAAGACACACCTGGGAGCAATCAAGGGGAAGACAGGACAACGAGGAGACTCAGGACACAGAAAACTCAAATAAACACAACAGAAAAACACAGAACATGACACCTTTAAAGGAATAAGACTTACATATTTTGGAATAACTAGATTTTCTCTTTTTCACCAAGAGTTTACAGAAAAGGAGCACAAACTTTTTAAAGTCACTTTCAGCTTGACTTGAAAAACATTGTTTTTTGCTTGTCACAGTTGAAAGTTAAAAAGAATACCCACAAATAGAAATATATGTACTTTTCCAAAGCAGCTTTTTGACACAAAACAGGGTGGGAAGGTCATAATATAACATTATTTTTTTATTTTATTTTATTTTTTTAAAGTACAATCATAATCATTAGAATTGTCACAGTTAACAGGTGAACATATTTTTGCATCGACAACAACATTGTTTGCAAAGTTTTGTGTTTTTTGGCAAACAGAAATTCAGCAGCTAGTTGCATTCCTAGTCTAGACTTTTCTGTACCAATGACAGATTTTTTTTTTTTTTTTTTTTTTTAATGTTAACATCAACAATATTTGAATAGGAATTTGTTTATTTATTTTATCGGGGTCTTGCAGGGTTAAATTTGGACGTTAGTAGATTTATGGATTCACACATTTGCTATCCTACATATTTTGACTAGTATATACATATATGCCTTTTGAGAAAAGAATAGAAATGTATATTATGTCCCATGTTGAATATGACGGTATAGTAGGGAACATAATGTGAAAACGGTGCCATTCATTGTTTTTTGCCCGACTCAGGACTTGGTTTAAAGAGTTAACCTCACAGTGAACCATTGTTGAAGCTCTACAAGGCTCATCCTCTGTACAGGAAGGATATTCTTAGGAGAAAAAAAAAAAAAAATCACATGATTTAACTTTTTTTTTTGACTGCGGTGTTAACTGAAGCTCATGGCTGCAGGGTTCACTCATCCAAACTTAGTTCTGTAGGAAAATCTGCTCCAAATTTGCTCATTTTCCAGAGCGACCATGCCACTGATCTGTTGTTTGAGCTCAAGATGCAGAGGAATGTCACAAATTTGTAACGAAACAAAATCCAAGTACATTAGCTTTTAATCAAGATTCTCGTCAGACATGAGTTTCATCACCATCGACTGTATTAAGGGTGTCATAAAATGGCTCAGATCGAAGAGACCGAATCAAATCCGACAAATTGTGAGAATAGTCAGTTCTCACTGATGCGTTTTTGTTGTTGTTGCTTTTAGAAACCTGCTCCTCCCAAAGCTGAGGTGAAGCCCAAGAAGACCGTTGTCAAGGTGAGGAGTCCACTCAGCCGCACTTTAAAAGCTTAAAGTACTTGGTTCCCTCAGCGACACTGTGGGACGCTCCCTCCACATTTACTGGCATCCCTGGTAAAAGACGTGTAAAGGCACTAAAATACTTTCTTCTTTTATTGCTGGGGCATAAACTAACTGGAAACTTTTATTTTAGGCGTATTGACTCAGTTCGGGGGGGGAAGAGTCGTTTGACAAAATCACAGGCGCTACAATTCAAATTAAAACAAAAATCCCAGTATAACTAACAGAAACATTTTCCTAGTTAATGTTGTTTTGACTTTAAGTTGATCAGAGAGTTGAATAACTCTTAATTCGTAATCCATGGTTTTCTGTTTCCCTGGGATGTGAGTACGACGAGATATCCAGAATCCCAATCAAGTCCATGTCAATGAAAGGTTTAAAAGTCTCCATATCAGGCATTAAATGCCGTCTCCAGGCCAACAAGGTATTTACAAGATATGCCAGATTTACTGATTTGGTCAGATGAGACCAAAATTAAGCTTTCTAACAACAAACACTCTTAAGTGCACTTCGGGTGAAACAAATGGTGGAAAAGTGCCTCTTGTCCATTGCTAACAATACAAAGTAGGTAAAGAACCTGTGATGCTGCGGGCTTGTTTCTCTGACAAGTGAATTTGGACTCCTCTTAGAGTCTGTGATAACTATTTGAGATGCCAGGCGGCCTTTAAAATAAAACCTTGCCGCTTCCTTGAAACGGAAATCAGCCCCGCATTGGTTCCTTAGACGTGGAGGTCTTGTCTTTTGTCTCGTTTCAGAAGGATGAAAAAGGAGCAAAGGCCAAGAAGGGCGGCGCTAAGGGGAAGAAGGAAGATGGTCCGGCCCAGAACGGGGAGACCAAGGCAAACGAGGTATGAAGGAGGGAATATAAAGCATAATTTATTCCCTAAGGGATAGAAAGCATTGACAGCTAATTCTTATGCCAATGTATGCAAACATCATCTTTTCAATGAATTACTTAACGTCTGTTTTCCTCAGTAACTCACACCACGATCATATCATGTATCTCCTCCTCACACACACACACAAACACAAACATAGATCTATGTGTCTCGTCCCTCTGTGAGTGTGTCCTCCATCAGAAGCATGGCTCCCTCCTTGATGTCAGTGAAAGGGCAGAGCGAGACAGTCAGAGTTAAGGGTACGCTGCAGTGATCCTAATTAACCTCTCTCTGTGTTTGTTTTTTTTTTTTTTCTAAGTTTTAGCCACTAACCACTTTTTCATTTCTACGTAGCTAACGTTTAGCCAGCGTGCTGTGGAGTGCTGTGTTTGTTGGTATGTTTGAAAATGTGACTCCAGCCAGCGGGGGTGGGGTCGGACGGGGAGGACGTGTTGCTTGTTCTGCAGTGAAGTGAGCCAAGGACAGAGTTTTTACTGCTGCTGCACAAAGCTGTGAAGTGAAATGTGATTGGGTCACTGCGTTCTCAGACAGCCGGTCCCTCCAGTAGTCACTCAGAGGAAGCAGACGCATCGGATCCCCCTTTTCAAGTTAAGGCTGACTGCCGGAGATATTTTAGTGCTGGTTAGAAAATAATGAGGAGGAATAAAAGCTTTAAATCGTTCAGTCGGCACACGCTTTTCCGGATCCAAATTTATTACGTGCTCAGCAGGAAGCTGACAAATTTGAGATCTGGCAATTTTGCGAGTGCGCGCAATGTTGTAGGGCAACAGGACGATCCTTTTACCTGCCATGCATAGCTGCGCTGCCACAGTAGAAGAATTTTGTTAGCAAAATGAAACCTGGAGATGTAGACGTTATCCACTCAGTGTGGTGCGCCACAGCAAATAGAGGAATAATGCAGGAAAAAACGAGGAAAAACAGCTCAAAATCACTCACGTTCTTCTTTTTCTTTGCTCTGTGCGTCGGCTACCCGCAGACCTGTTGCCAAAGCAACCACCTGACAACAGCTCCATCACTGTATCAGAATTCAAAACCAAAATACACAACAAAAACCACTTTCCCACACAAACAACAGAACAGGACATCCTGTTGCAAACAAGTTTCCATTTTCTTGGAGAAATTCTAATTCCATGCTATTTCAAGGAAGCATCCTATCATCGGCAATGTGCCTTATGCCTCGATTCCACTGAAAAGTACTGCACCGTTAAGTTTGTACGCTCATTTGTCTGTTTCCATTGTAAAAGCAGATGTGACTGTGTTGTGTGATATCACACAACACAGTCCAATATGTAGGAAACACAAAACGTTCCTGCTTGCGACAAGCACGAGACATATTAGCGTACCATGTTTGTCGAGGACAGAAACCAAAGGCGTTATCTTATGGGTTGTATGAAATGCATCAGCCTGGATCTATTTAGGACAGGAAAACAACTATGTCCCGCTAAGGGACATAGTGGGACATAGCGCTATGTTATTTGAGCACTTATGACCTCAATGTCAATGTCAGATTTATTTATAAATAAACTTTTAAAACCTTTTGAGGCGTCACCAAAGCTAGTCCTTTGAATCCCGATTCTTTTAATAAGTGAAGAAGGACCAGCTGACTCGCCTCGATTAAAATGAAGGCACAAAGTTTATTGAACCTCTACAGTCCGCAAGATTTCTCTCTTTTTTTCCCCTCCAAATGAAAGAATGACCATCAAAGTAAAATCACGATTTTACTTTCATCGCACCACAGATAAGTCTTCAAAATTAAGCTTTCTGTCCATGCATTTGCAATCTATAACCCAGCTTTCTATGTTGCTCTTTGGACGGCTTTGTCCTCGCCGAATTGCCTTTCTGGCCATGTCGGTGCAAGACACGCCACACTATGGATAATCACATTGTCTTACCAGTTTCACCAAACTCTCACACATTTCACACCAATGTGTTTTGCGTTCATCTCTGCGACGCAGGACCTGAACGGCGGCATGACGGGACATTCCCACCTCGTTTGTGCTACGCAATTATTGTTTGAACTTTGAACGCATCCCCAGGCATTTGTATGGAAAGATGGTCCAGATTTTCCATGATGCTGCACAACGAATCAGTGTGTTTTTGTCCTGTAACAAAAAAAAAAACAAACAAAAAAAAAAACATCTACAGGCGTTCCTCTGTTTAACTCAGATGTTGTAAATTAACGTAATCGGAAAGCTTCCAACTGCAGTGACCTCATCATCATATAGTGTAGCCAAATTACTTCCAAAAGGAAATAATTATTCTGGTTTAAAGTCTCACCAGTGAAAAAGAAGTTTTGTCTTTTTATGCGCTGTATGTAAATATTTGTCTTCAACTGCTACAACATGCAGCAGTTACATATTGTAGTTTTGGTTATAGAGGGTTTTGTTTTTTGATGAATTCAGAAACACCCCACACGTTACCCAGGGGGCGTCTTGTGCAGCTCAGTGTTTCCATGACACTTTAGGTGAGGTATTGCCAGCAGAATGCAGTAACCACGCTACATGCAGGGAGAAAAATCTCCATTTACCATCTATGTTTCAACCCAATTCCGTTAAATATGTAATTCTAAGCAATTTTTCTTTTTTAAATATTGTAAAACAAACAAAAAAAAAAGCAAATTTAGGTGTGTTCATCAAATGATGACATTACTCATGGCTGTAGTAAATAAAATTCTAATTAAAGGTCAAGAATACTTTATTGATCCCAAAGAGAAATTAAATGTTGTTGTAACTTATGTTAATTCAAATTTTTCAAAGAGTTATCGTAAATGTAGGGGTTGCAAACCAGCCCCGATTCTTTATTTATCTTGGATATTTAAGATGTCTTCCGTTTCCGGTGCTAAATGTTGGTTGGAATTTCAAGTTTATCTCTGAGAATGTGTTTTTGCACCATTTTGCTATTACCGTTGTTTCACTGGACAGTCGTCTCCAAACTGCGATATTATCATTAATCGCGATAACTTCTGTGGCAATTTATCGTCCCGCGAACTTTGTAAATACAGGCATCGCTCTTACACATTATCTGATTTAAACCTCAACATGATCTGATCCCCGCAAACCTCCCACACATACTAGACCTAACCCTAACATTTGTAGCCATTTCCCTAACCCTAACATCCTGGTTTAGGTTTAGCGTTTGGATAGCATCAGTTTCCTCTGAAATCCACCTCAACCGGATCGTCTAAAACTCGCCGTCTTCTTCCCGGCAGGTCTCTGAAGCAGCAGAAGAGGCGACCGACGAGAAGGCGTGAGGATTCCAACTCGTCCACCGACTTGTCCGCTCCAACTCCATGGCAGCAAGGCATCTTTTTTTACCGATGATTTTTTGTACCATGCCATTTTTTCTCTCCCTCTCTCTCTCTCTCTTTTGATTAGCGATAGCGATGGACAACCAGCAGAACCCTCATCCTCCCTCTCGCATCCCATGTTGCTTTAGAATACAGCGTCCATCTTAGATGTTGAAAGGCACAATGAAGTGATTTTATCAGACAGTTGCAGATGTTATTTGTGATGCCTGAAAAAACAAAACAAAACAGGGGATTCAGGGCCATAAATGTGACTGTTATGATCTCTAAACCAGCTTGGCCTTTTATTTGTAGTTATTCCTCTGCGAAGAAGGTCACCATTATCGGCCTGTCATAAGGAGATGCCCTGATCTCTACCCCTCTCCCTCGCCGCCCCTCCAGACTCTTTGGGGTAATGTGGAAGGTTACAAATGCGGAGCAGTGGGAGATCAGACAACATAAGAAACATCTGCAGTTTAAAATAAAAAATAAAAAAATATATATATATACAATTCCTAGTTTTTAGAATCCCTGACGCCGTTCCACATGGCTCCTTTTGTATGTGTGTGTTGGAGTGGAAATGTTTGTGGGTATTTTTTCTTTCTTTCTTTCTTTTTTTTTTTTTGAGCACCTTGTCCTGAAGCAGAGAGTGCCAGCAATAAACGAGTGAAGCTCCTGTTCTGGGCGGCTCCGTCGGCGTCGGACCCTCTGGGCTTCGGCGGAGTTTCATCCTGTTAGGAGAGAATTTTTTTGAAATAAAAGAAAAAGTCCATCACACATACTTGCCCACCCCTTAGTCTTTCTTTCTTTCTTTCTTTTAGCGTAAATAGAACAAATGTGGGGTTTTCCGGGTCAAAGTTCGGCGTGGTTATATTTGGGGTTTTATGACACGAAGCATGATGGTGATGTTGAAAAGATTTTATGGTTTCTAAAGTTTTTATGACCCCAAAAAATCTGAGGAAACATGGCACGCACAAGGTCAATACGTTCACATTTTATTTAGGTGTGGACTTTGACTGGTCCGTCCTAACACACCAGTATATTTGGTGTGTTAGGCTATGGACATCCTGGTGGCTATCTGTGGCCCTTGGACAGATTTTTCTTTGTAATCAGGGTAAAATTATTACCGACTTCAGTGGAAAATGTTAAGTAGGAACCAAATTATTGCGTTTTTACAACTAAGCCTTTTATAACCGCCCTTTTACTGAAATGTTGACTTTGCTGCACCCAAATTGGCTTTTACTAAATTTACTAAACTTGGCTAAATATAGCAAGTAGCTTAGAATGACTTGTTTCAAATGAGTCCTTTGACCTGAACTACTGCACTGTGGCGCTTCGTAAAAGAAGGTAAACTTTCTAACCTTTCTCAAGCCTTCTTCAATACAACTAGCTTCTCCATTTAAGCTGAAGAAGCTCTCCCCACAGCATGATGCTGCCACCACCATGTCTCACTATCGTGGTGTTGATGGCAGGCCTCGGCGTCAGCAACCAACCTATGCATAACATTTACACAATGAACGACACAAGTGTAAAAATATATATATTCTTCTTTTTTCAGTCTGTTGCAAACTACGTACTTTTTCTATAAAATTTCAAAGAATGCATTAACTCTGAAACAAAAATCTATTTTTTTTTTGTTTGTTTTTTTTTTTGTTCTGTAACTAAAAAATACAAACACATTTCCTATTGCAGGTGCGTTCCGAAGAGTCATGTTGCTTTTGTGGCTCTAAAATAAGTTTTACTGGGCAGAAATGGCTCTTAGGGTTGGACGGCTTGCAGACCAGTGGTTTAGGGAAATGTGCTGCGGTTTTCCAAAGTGGCTTTTTTACATTTTATTCCCCCCAAATAAAGTTAAATTTTTTGGGTGTCACCTAAACGGAACACCTTCTGTTACAAGTCTCGCCTGGTAAACTGCATCTTCTTATTTTTGGCTTTATTTTGACAAACGGTTAGCATTCCCAAGCGCCGCTTAGAAGTACTTTTTAAAGCGCAGCGTGTGTGTGTCCATCTTTACACCTTTGTGTGTGTGTGTGTGTGTGTGTGTGTGTGTGTGTGTGTGTGTGTGTGTGTGTGTGTGTGTGGGAGGTCGCCAGGGGGCACGTGGCAGTGTTAAATACAACTGCTGTGTCAGGAAGTGAAAGGTCAGCATTTGCTGGAGTGGTGGGACCAGTGAAACCGTTCAGCCTCTTCATTTGACCTGCCGTTGAAAACCATAAACCAGGAGTGTCCAAACTTTTCCTCACATGGGCCAAAATCGTCAAGTCAAAAGGAGTTGAGAGTAAAAAAAAAACCAACATGCAACTCTTTAGTTAAATAAAGTAGTCTTAGTAGTAGTAGTAGTGGCTAGAAATGGACGTCCACGATTTGAAAGCTTTGCCTGAGTGAAAGTAATTTTAGAAATTTTCTATGTATCAGTTTGAAAAAGTGTAATTTAGTCAATTGTGGGCAGTAAAAATCAGGATTTGGATTTTAGCGCAACAAGCACGGTTACTCATGGACGAGTGCTTTGTGTTTGAAGCCGATGTTCTCTACTGTAAGAAGATTTCGCTTTGACTGTGATCATTTTGTCCCAATTAAAAATAATACGTCTCCATCAACATCAGACACCTGTGGTGATCGACCAAATCTGGGGGTCTTCCGTTGCAGCATCTGCAAGAAGACGGAATGCAAACGCTTTCATTTGTGTCGCGTTTCTGAATCCTCATCACAAAGGGACGAACTGACGGGTTTTAAACCCCTTGCAGCACTTTGTTCATTTTAGTATAAGCTCTAGTAAAAACTGTGGAAACTACAGAATTGCTAAGACAACACACATTAGAAACAAATATGGCGGCTGCGGTGTCTTAACAAGGTCTTTCGATATCAGTTAACAACATTCAGGTTGTATTTGCTCCCAAAATGTCTGCCAGTTTGCAAAATAAATTATAACCTTTGATTCCACTGTTTTGCCTGTGACCTGCTGGGTGGATCAGGGTGAGGTCGCCTCCTTGTGGCCGCGTCGCTCCGTAGGTCAGCAACCAAACTGGTATCCTTTTCTTTCTTCCCTTTTTTTGTTGTCATTTTAGCTCTCTCTTATTAAATAAGACTTATCTAGATTGGGAAAAATTGTTTGCTGTGTGGTTACATAGTCGCGGATTGCGTTCGATTCCGTTCTAGATGAGAGAATGGAATAATTTTCCTGGATGGAGAAAAAAGAAGCAATTTTTTTTATTTTAAAATGCACGTCATTTGCAGCCCCCTCCAAATAAGACAATAAAAAAAAAACAACAGAGGAAGACATAACACGGTCAAAATTATGAGCACATTTGCTAATGTAAAAAAAAAAGAAGAAAATCTAATAAACTTGTTATTGCAAAAACATAATTTTATGCTTTATTTCTAATATAACTTAGTTTGAATAAGAGTTTTAGAAAACTATCCTGCCAATAGAGATATTAACACATTTTCAGTTCACTTAAAGGTTACTAATTAGAAATGATTAAAAATGCTTCAGCATGTATATGAAAGGGATTTATAAGGCTTCAAGTAAAAGAGACTTTGTTAAATATAATTATTTCTTAGAGATTTTTTTTTCTCTGTTCAACAAATGTATGTGAATTAATGGCAGAAGCCCGCCTTTCTTTACATTTTTCAAAGTTGATACAATGCTACGACGATTCATTTCAAATCCTAACACTGGAAAATGTAAGTATAGAATGCTTTCAACAACATGTTTCGTCTGATTTGAAGTCATATGACAAGAGCTCTACCTTGACAGGGAATCTGTGAAGAGAAATAAAGATTAGGGTGATGGAAAGTAGGCATTCCAACCTTAGAGAGACTTGGAGCTCCTCACCAAAGTTCAGTTACAAAAAAACAGGTGGAAAAATGCAGAAACTTTTCAGTCACGCTGGAAAGAGAATGAAAGGTATTCTTATATTGTAAAAGATGTATCTTCTTTATTATTATTATTATTATTATTTAACAGACACTGCTTTTTTTATTTTGTTTGGAGCGATGCCCGTCTCGTTTGCTATGACGAGCAAATATTTTGGTTGAAAGAAAATATCTTTAAATCTGTCGGGGGTCATTTTGGGCTAATCTGTGCTGGAGGGAACTGACACCAGGAGTTTTGGGATAACAACAATTTGTTCTGTTCTCGGTTTACTTTCGATCGTAATGCAATGTTTTTATTTTGCTTTCGAAGCATTTTAACCCACTTCATGATGTCAAACGGGGTGCTTTTTCTGTTGTTATATTTTCAGCTGTTGGTTTGGATTGCTTTACCCCTCCGTAAAAGAGCAGATTATTCCAAATCTGCATTTTGCATTTATCGAGGTAATCTTTGTTTTGAAAACCAGCTGAACGAGCTAAAACGCGTAGGTGTAAAAACAGAACAAAACGAACCTGCAAGGGTTTTCTTGTTCTCCAAATCGTGTTTGAATAAAGCCTGGGTTTAGTAAATGTAACATTGTTATGTCAGGAGCTATTATCGAATCCTAAAAGCGGTTGAACGCTGAACACTAAAAAGCTATTTGTTGCGGAAAATCTAGTCTGTTGAATGAAAATTGCTATTTTTTTGGGGTTTTTGGTTATAAACTTTTCTACAATATGAAAAAAAAATCAATTTAAATAGTTGCAACAAATGGGCAAAAAGAGCAACAATTTTTTTCCGGTTTGCTTGCTTTATTGTTTTAAAAAAGAACATAAAGATTATTTGTTTTTGTTGTGTTTTTCAGGTTGGGAGAACTGCTCTAAGTAAACACATGAATATAACGGCACTTATTAAAATCAAAATATTATACATTTTGTGGATGTAGTTAAGTTCAAGTGTTGTCCGTAATGAGACACAGTTAAGGAAGATTTACCTTGCCGCTGGCCGCCCCTGTGTGCGTACGAAGGTCGCCTGAGAAGAATTAGTCATCCACTCCACTAATGTGGCCTTTATGAAAGAACGACAAAACCAAAGTCGTGATAAGATGCGCTGGTCGTTTGCCACGAGACGTGTGAGGGACGCAGCGAAACGGGAGGAAGAAAACGCTCCGGATAGACGAGGCCGGAAAAGAAACAAGACACTCGCACTTCTGCGACCCTTAACACACGGCGGTGGCAGCATGCTGCTGTGGGGTCTGGTTTCCTCCGACTTGCGGGGATTGAGGAGGTAAAACGAAGCTAAATACGGGCGAAAGTGGAATAGTGGAATGGTTTCAGAGCGCACCCGTGTCTGTGTGTGTGTGTGTGTGTGTGTGTGTGTGTGTGTGTGTGTGTGTGTGTGTGTGTGTGTGTGTGTGTGGAACTGGCCCAAGGTCCATTCAAAACCAGGCCTTTTTTTTTTTTTGGTTCTTTCAAAACAACACTTCCAGACGTGTGATGCGACTAAAACCAACCCGAAACTCCAGGCTGACCTTTGACTTCTGTGAGACGGGCTTCAGCTTCCATGTTGTGTGCTGATCCCTTTTTGGTTGTTACATTCCCCAAAGTTTGCACGGTCACACAGAAAATAATAGCATGGACACTGAAAAAAAAAAAAAAAAAAAAAAAAAGTTGCTTTTTTAAAAAAAAAAAAAAAGTAGCTTAAACTGACTGCTGTTTCTTTTTCTTATCAGCAAGTCGTCCTGCAGCGTGTTTGTGTGTTTTCTTGTGAATCTTCCTCGATGGTCGGGCCCTGCATCAGTCTCCATTGTTATTAAATTGCTGTAACTCACGGGGCTTCATTCATTAAGCTGCATTCCCCTTTTCCCATCCCTTCCCCCCATTTTACTGCCTGGCAATATTTGGAAGAGAAATGGACGACTTCCCCACCAAACGGCCACAGGGTGGGTGTGTTACAACGGCGTGTTATACACGACGGCAACGACGAGCGGAGTAAAAAAACAAAAAACAAAACAAAACAAAACAAAAACAAAAAATACGCGCATATTCACACGTTTGCGGAGCTAAAACGATTTACGGTTAAGATTCAACGGTTGTAAATCCTTCCCGGAGACGGGAGCCGTGATATTCAACAAATTATGTGGAAACAATGTCGCGGAAATTACGTAACGCTCCCTGCGTCCTCTGTTAATTTACAACTATGTAATACTTTTTTTTGTTGTTGTTGTCGTAAAATGTGGTAAGTACAGGCTAATTTCGTCGTAACGGCTAAGCTACAGCAGTGTGTCCTCTGCTGTAGCAGGCTGCCATTTCTAGCTCCACTCTACAGAGACCGAGTGAGGCGCACTTGCTTGTGTGGTTCCGCCATTTTCGTTGAGGGGGAGGGGGGTAATGGATACAAATAATCAAAACGATGCAAACCAACGGGAAATAAAATTCAGCGGAAGCGGCTGTTCACATAATGACATTTTAGCCACTCGTCGCCAACATCTGAAGAACGTTATCCTGCGCAGCGAGTCGTGCGGCGCGCACTAGCTGACGCACGGCGGATGAATATTAACGCAGGCGGGACTATGTTCGAGCGAGGCTGAATGGAGGCAGCCTCTTCCTGGTGGATAAACAGTGACAGCTACAGGGCAGCCACCTAGACCCAGCACACAAGCTCTGGCGCTGCCCTGGCAAACAACACCCAAAATGGCTTCAGACAGTACACACATCGCGCAGTTGACTTCTGGTGAGTAAAGTGAGAGCGAAGAGTGTGTCACGGCGGTTTTAATAGCCCCCAAAATGTTCTTCGGTGCCCTCTTCTAACGCAGCTCCCGTCCTCTTCTCCCCCTCCAACCGTACCAGAACTGTACTTCCTAATAGCCCGGTTTCTAGAGGCTGGACCGTGCCAGAAAGCCGCCGAGGTTGGTGTTTTTGCATTTCAGGTTAATTTAGAACATGTCCACAATTGTCACGAGGTGTAATTTTGCGTTTTTATCCCATTTTCAGACCCTGATAAGGGAGGTGGAGGAGAAGGAGGTAAGCAGTCAGCACTACGAGAGAGATGCTTCTCTCCGCACTGCACTGTGTGATGTTGCCTTTTCTCTCTGAATGATCATTTAGCGTTTTAAAACATCACGCCACGCATTTATGAGCTGGCTGGTCACCCTCCACGCTATTCCTCTGTTTCAGCTGCTACCCAGAAGGCTGGACTGGACGGGGCAGGAGCACCCCGGGACCTATAGAAATTTGGTAAGGCTGCTCTATAACCGAGGAAAAAAGTTTTTAGAGAGCAAGATAAAAATTGAATTTCCCGCAATTTTTTAAATCAGGTGGCAAAGAAAAGAGCCCCCAAAGCGCTCCCGGGGCGAGCTGGCTCCCGGCCGGGGGGTCGTTCTGCTGCACGGACCGGGTCGAGTGCCGAGCCCTCCGGGCGCGCGGGTTCGGGCGTCACGCAGGACCCAAAAAGCGTTTTAAACAGTTGTTGGGGAATATAGTGTGCGAAATGCTGATACGTCACGAGGGCTGTGTGGTGTGGGAGCGCCAGGATCAGGAGGAGGGACTCCCTGCGCCACGAGCCCTGGGAGAGATGGAGGCGCTCTTGTCCTGCAAAGAACCAGCATTTGTGTTGCATGGGGCAAGAGTTGGAAAAGATGACTTTTTTTTTTTTTTTTTAAGTAGAGAGGGGAGATATAAACAGCAGATTTCAGTAAAGCTGCTCTGTCGGAGCTTCCTGCTCGGTGTGGAAGCGTTCTGGTGTTGCTTTTAGGGGGAACTTGGATGCAAGTTGGAGCTAAAGATGAGAGGTAACTTGATATGTTGTATTAGAGCTGCTAATTGTCATGTAAACAAACGGTTCCGAGCGCTTATTTACGCACGCGGGGCGGCGGGAGAGGGGTTGGGGGGGGGGCGTGGAGACCGTTTGTTATCGCGTGCATATTTACGTCTCGGCTCGCCCCGCGTGAAGTGATAGTGGTCGACTCGTTTTTTTTTTTTTTTCCTGTCATTGTTATTTGTTGGCGTTTTTAATTGTTTTTTTTTATTTTAATATTCATTAATTTTTTTTGTATTTAATAATTTAATATGACACGTTTTAAACACGCGGTGTCTTTCCTGTTTACTAGAAACGCGCGCGCGTGGCGACCGGAAGGCGAATCGCTGCGATTCGCGACCGAACCGAATCTTGGAGGGTTTTAAAGAAAAAAAAAAATAATAATAATAATTGACGGCGCGCTTCTTCTGCCTGGCTGCGTTTCTTTTTCTCGCTCTTCCTGCTCGTCTCTCCGTTCCTCCTCCTCCTCCTCCTCCTCCTCCTCTTCCTCCTCTTCCTCAGCCTGCCTCACCGGTCCATTGTGTGTAACATCCACTGTTGTGCGGAGAGTATTTAAGAACAAAAATCCTGAGGACGCGGTTTTAATTATTCGACCAAAAAAAAAAAAAAACCGGAAAGAGGATCGTGGGGCGTTTCAGATCTCGGTGTTCTGCCTTTCAGTCAAAGAAAGGAGAGAGGAATGGGGATGGGGGGGTGGGGGGAGGTTGGGCAGCGATGAAGAACACACGCATACCCCTCATTGATATTGTTGTAATTAACAATATTAATTATGGCTAATTAATTGAAAGGGGGGGGGGCGTAATTAGATTTTTTTATTATTTCCATCGGATTCATAGCGTTTTTGAACAAGATTGAAACGTTTTGTTACTTTATTAGCAGCTGATCAATTGAATTATTGATTTATTTCAAAATGTAGTCGTTAATGTTCGGCTGATTGTCAGACCAATTCATTTAAACTGGAATTAGAAGGTGTACATGTACATATCTATTGCCAGTTTCGTTTTTCATTGTTACCCAAGGAGGTGTAAGATATGAATAATAATAATACAAAAAAAAAAAAAAAAAAAATAGAAGAACTTGCAGTGGGGTGGGTGTGAGGGACCATGTGTTCAGTGTTGGTGCAGTCGTGGCCGGGGGTGTGTTCTGAAGGAAAATGGAGCCAGTTGTTTTTGCACATCTTTCACTTATGTATATGAGGACGTGTGTGTGTGTTTTTTTTTTTTTTTATGTGCCGTTATTAGATCAGCCTGAGACGGGCTCTGATATGTGCTTGGCAACACTGATCACGTCTCAGCGCCATCAAGGATGTTGAAAGCAATTAAAGGATATTGTGTGTGTGTGTGTGTGTGTGTGTGTGTGTGTGTGTGTGTGTGTGCGCGCGCGCCATGAAGAATAAGTTACGGTTGCGGATTAGATAAAGAAATTAAGCAAACGGGTTTCTAGGAGTAAATGTGTAACAGTGGGCTTATTTAACCCAGCTGAGACATGCAGAGTAAATTCATTGCGTTTGGATATTTTATCACAGAATCTTGTCTCCTTAAATGAACACCAGGCTTTTATTTTTCCTCCCTTTAATCCCGCCGTGTGTTGCATGCTCTTTGAGTCATCCAGGCATGTGCGTTTCTTCAGAAGTAGGCCATGTGAGAAAGTCCCCCAGGTGTCAGTGGAATCATTGACACACTGTGTTTATAACAGGCTGTTTTTTTTTTCCTTTCTGTTTCCCACCTCATGGTTATGTTGTGTGCCGCCCCCCCTATCTCCCCCAAGAAACCAACCCCCTTACTCTCTGCTGCTGAGCATTAGCTATTAGGCTGTGAGCTTCTGCTATTGAGCATTTTAGAGGGAATGTAATTTATTAGGGATATGATCAGCGGTTAAGTTAGCTGTCTTTGTCAGCCTCGTTCTGTTCGTTTCTGGGTAAATGCCTTAGAGATGCCGAGGCATTTTGCAAAAGGGATCCCTTTGCTTTTTGTCCGTATGTTGCTGGATGTTGCTTATCACAAGTCAATATCGGGTGTACAATTCCAGTTATCAGTGCAAACTCTAAACGTGCCAGCTTCGCGTCCAGTTTTGTCCTTTTTGGTTCGAGCTCAGACTCACAACTGCCCAAAATATCGTTTCAGCGTTTTTGACATAGTGTGCAGGCACACTATGAATGACCTGCTCACACACGGGGTTGCGAGAGATTTCTCACGGTGTCCAAATCTTGAGTTAAAATCCCTGAGTTTTAACACAAAAAACTTCCAACATGATCCAGTTACCTTTGATTTACGAGAAAAGAGCAACACTTACTTTTTTGTGCTAGAAAGCAATACAAGATTATATTAAGACGTATCCTCTCGCCCGGAACGTTAGCTGGAGATAGACACCAGCACCCCTCCTGACCCCACTAGGGACAATGGATGGATTAAGATGCATCTATAACATTTATTTTTTTTGTTTTGTTTTTTTAATCTATAAGGTTAAGCAACAGCATAAACTGAACATCCAATAAATAGAGCTGTGCCCGTTTTCCAAAATACATCATGTTCATCTTCTGCATGAGCAACACTTGCATAACAACCTTGTACTAACAGGTCGGCTACTTCACATATCTGCAGCTGTGGCTCAGTGGGTAGAGTAGTTGACTTGCAATCCAGATGTTGCAGGTTCGATTCCAGCCTGCACATGTAGTTTGTACAAATGTATATCGAAGACTAAATAAAAAATATGAACCTAGTGTGCTGTCTTAATAAAAGTGATCGTTGTCGTCTAGTAACATATTATTACTTCTCGTTGAGGTGACCGCATTGCTCTGGTCTGCTTGGCTTTGCCTGATGGAGAGTTACAGATGAGATGAAAACAACATGTAAGCCTCTCCTTGGCTGAAGGAGACAGAAAGCATCACTATAACAACCAATGGCTGGATGTCTAAATGTAGCACACATGTACTGCAGGCCATGCGTAGTTGAGCACTAGTCTGAAGAGAGTCAATAGATTGGGAAAAGAAAGAGTAAAGGTCTTGTTCTCATAAACTCAATATTGTGCCTTGTTGCATTTTGAGTTTTAGCTCTCTGGACTGAAAACTGTACAAATAGGGGATAACCAAATGTTTTAGAGTCATAACTAGTTGAAAGCTTGATGTGCTTTCATGCCAATAACTAACCAATCTCTTATCTATAACTGATGTCAGAATATGTGGCAGTTTACGTCCACTGATGCTCACTGTTTTCAGAAACAGTACATGCAAGCACCACACGTTGAAATACAAAAACAAGGACAGAAGTGCTGAATAAAGAGTTAAGCAAAATAAATGGACAACTTCATCATTTAAGCGTAAAATGGCACAATGAACTTAAAGCTGAATGTCATCCAATACAAACCAGCTGTAATGAGGTTTTCACTCACTGACATTTTAACCTGGATTTACAGAACAGTATTTTTTTTTCTCTATGAAATGCTACTAAAGTGAGTTTGCCAGAATATAAACGACCCAATTACATCTCAGCAATTGCTCAGTATGTTTAAAATTAACTGAGCGGTGTGAGAGTTATGGGAAAGTACGAACGCGGGTCGGATGAGAAAATAATCGTACCTGCCTGCACACGCATGTTCTTCTGTATGCCGCTGCTCTCTTAAAGAAAAAAATATCTCAAACTTGAGGGTTTTTTTTTTCCCTTGGGTAAACCATTCACATCAATTTTTCACATAACGTAGACTGCATGAAGTTAAAACAACTCGAATCCAGTTGTACTTACTGAATAGTTGTATTTTAAAGCTTCTATCAAATTGAGCTTTCTGCATCGTTAGCAGACAGCTAACGACGCTTTAGCAGGGTGAGAGAGCTCTGCATTTTTTTTTTTTCTTTCTCTGCTGTCCTGCTCGCGGTGGTTGCTGATTTGAACGCTTGTGTTCAGGTGAAGCTGTACAGACACGTCGCTCCAGACCACCTGCTGCAGGTTTGCTCCAGAGTTTGTCCGCTGCTGGAGAGGGAGGTCCCCGCCAGCGTGCCGGGACTCACCAGCCTGCTGGGGGCCGGCAGGCAGAACCTCCTGCGCACCAGCAACAGTAAGTGGATGAACAATGCATGAGCTGCTTTTAACATCCACACAAGCCAGTGGATATACATTATACATGTGCAGACTGTCATGGAAACCTTTGGGAACGGAATCTGAAAGTGTTAAAAGATGGAGGGGCTTAAATACATCCAGAGCAAGCTAACGGCGTGCCGCACAATGATCTTTAAAACATGACTGGTTCTGCTTCCTCTGTTCTTCCAGGCTGCAAACATGTTGTGTGGAAAGGTTCGGCGTTGGCAGCACTACACTGTGGAAGACCCCCGGAGCCACCTATTATTTATGGGAGTCCACCCAATATTGGTACGAATTATTATTCTGTTTTTTATCTTGAACATGCACCGGTCTGGAGGCGTTTGCCACAGTATGATAACCTTAAGTAAAACTACACTACGTCGCTGTATTTACACCAACATTAGATCCATGTTTTAAATTTAAAACAGAAGAAGGAACTATTATTTTTACTGCTGCAGAAGTACAGTTGAGTATTGTAGTTTTAATTTGTTTGTTGTTTTTCATAAGGACATACCAATCGAAACTAAAATGTAGGCTAAGCACAGAAGTATCACAAGCTAAGCTATTGATGTATTCGTCAGCTAATTTAGTAATCCATTAATTGGAGTATACAGGCTCAAAAAAAGGCCATTTGCTAAAAAATGGACAAGTAATTCAGCCAAAACTGTACAAAACATGCATACATTTTGGATTTAAGATAAGAACACATTTGTTTATAAATATGTTTTATCCAAAACTCCTCCAGTGGCGTAATTTAGCTTCACCTGGTTCAGTTTATTTAAAGGAATGCTATGCTATTGCATTCTATCTACCGAGATGCTTATTTTCTTATTTTCAAAAGGAATTGTATTCTTTGTTTATTTGTGTCTTTAATGTATTTCTAATACGGTGTGAAAAGGCTTAAGTGGTTTAAGAAAAATCTGTAGCATGTGCTAATTTTTTTCTGATTAATCGTCAGGATAATCAATGATTAAAATAGTCATCAGTCAGAGCTCTGCAGTTGAGTTTGTATTCTTTATAAGATGAAGAAAAGTCGAGCTGCTTCCTTCAGCCCTCTTGTGTCGCCTGTCACCAGTCAACTTTAGGAAACCTTACTTTGTGGTTTTGAAACCCAAACGTTTTAAAACCCTGACGTACCTTGACACCAAGCTGCACCAATCAAACTGCACTGAAAACAATCGTATTTTTTCCACATTCTTTAACTTTCTAACCAATAGCATTCTCTTTGACGCACTTGACCGTGAATGGGTTTCGTCTTGTAAAGGCTTATTCTGGATTCATTTGCCACTCAGGCCTCAAAGAAACCCAGAGTTTGTTATGGACCAGGTCAAACCTGAGGTCACCCCTCAGCTCTTTGCTCTTCGAGCTGCGTACTGACTCTCTTGATTTCTCTCTGCCCATCAAGTGGAGACGAGCTACAGCCGTCGACTGAACGGCTCGTACCGCCTCCGTCAGCTGGTGCCCACAGCCGTCTACCAACACATGAAGATGCACAAGAGGATCCTGGGACACCTGTCGTCGGTGTACTGCGTAACCTTCGACCGGACGGGCCGCCGCATCTTCACAGTAAGAAGGCTTTTTCTTTTATTTTTATTTTTTATTTATTTTATTTTTTTTTTTTGCATTTGGCGGTGCTGGTATATGTTTACATCTTTAGTTGAGCTCAGTTGGGACTAAAGCTGAACGGATTAATCAGATTAATCGTGATGAATTGATTATTGAAATAATTGTCAACCAATTTAGTAAACGATGAATCGTTGATTGGAGCAAACAGTTTTAAAAAAAAATGGCCATTTCCAAAAGGTGAGCAGTAATTTAGCCAAAACTGTATAAAAATTATATATACATTTTGTATTTAAGATAAAAAAAAATAAAATAATCCTTTGTGTGGTAAAATGTTCTTCCCAAAACTCCTCAAGTAGTTTTAGGTTTAAATTCTTCTTAAACAAAAAAAATCTGGAAATGTGTCAGTTTTTTTAACCCGATTAATTGTCAAGTCAGAACTATCCATAGATTAATTGATAGCTAAGATAATTGTTAGTTGCCGCTCTAATTGGGACACACCTGTTTGTTCTGGTGTTTAAAGGAGCCTGTTGACCTTTGAACCAGTCGGTGGCTTTGCGCTTACCTAATTTGACCCGTAAGCATCTGTTTTCCTTGCCGTTCGGGTCACTTCTCTTACGCCACAGAAGTTGCACTCCGTCACTCACAGCTACGGGATGCGGAAGAAACAAATTTTGATCTAACAGCCACGTCTCGTGGCGAGTCCAACACTGGTCCAACAACTGGACCATGCGAGTTTGATGTTGTTGATTTAAACACTGCTTGCTGCAGTACACCATTTCCAGCCGTCTGCTCCTTAAATCTCTAAAAATGGCTGGCTGCTGCGAACGAACGAACGAAGGAGGGAGGGAGGGAGAGAGCTCAGACTGTCTCTCTGTGTCTGTTATCCGTCCCTCGTTTTCTCCAACCCATCTTCATCCTGGCCTGTCCCCTCTTTGTTCCCTTCCCCTCAGCGCTCCCCTTCCTACTATTCCTCTTCTTAACTGGAGAAAATGTTTCCTCTGAGGGACTGGCTAAGTGCCAGAGTTAAAATTCATTTTCGTTCTCTGTCACTTTCTCATTCTCTCTCTTTTTTTTTTATTTCTCTCTCTCTCCTGCTGTCTCCTCTCATCACTTTTATTTATTTATTTGCTTATTTTTGGATCTCTTTGCTCTTTCAGCTGCAACCTTTTATTAATTAATTATTAGATTGTTGTGTGTGTGTGTGTGTGGGGGGGGGTCTTAGCACACTCTCTGATTATTCTGTGAACAAGTGAACAAGCGGTTTTGCTTAAGCCATAGATTCTCAGGCATCCACATTGATTTGTGTAATATAGCTCAGAAATCGGTTGGAGCTCATTATCAGGGTCATTGGAGATGACAAATCTGGAGACGACTTGGATGGAAAGTCTCTGTAATTGTAGTTTTCTTTGTTCCGCTGTTATATTTCTCTTTCCAAACTTTTGACGCTTTTATTCCGGTAAATCGGGAGTTTTTGCATCGTCGGAAAATGTTTGGAAAAATACAAAAAAAAAAAAAATGTCCTTCACAGATTCAATTCTCCCTCAGATTAAACATCTACCACCTTTTCGTAAACTAGACTCGATATCTGGGCTCTTCTAGTCGAATGTTCTTCAGATGAAAATTAAAAACACAACATTACCCACCAACTCATGTGTGAAGTGAAAATCACCCTCCGAAGTCCTACCTTCTTGTTTTTAATTGGAGACATTTGATGTGTGTTTTTGCATCGTAATGGCGGTAACCTGTTGCGTTTCTAAATGAAGCCGAGATCTTAATCAAGGCACAGATGGATCTGGCGGCACGTTGACTTGCAGAGCACTTTAACCCCCGACAGGCTGGATCACAGACAGGAATGCTCAGCTGAGTTTCTCCCCTCACCCAACCTCTGAAGGCGGGTTTCATGCCTGAGTTGTGCTCTTGATGTTCTGCTCAGACTAAAGAATGCTAATGTAACGATTTTTAATCGGACAGGTACCTTCTAGATGCTTCACTCGTGCCGTTTATAAAATTTCTTACAACCTTATTTGATGTGGAGCTCAAATGTTCTGTGATTTCTGTTGCTACTTAAGATTCAGATAAAAATCATTTATTGTTTATTGCTTTTTTTTTTTTAAGTTCTGTTTTTTAGTGAAGTATTTCCTAAATAAGTAAATGTTGTTTGCTAAAAGCGTTTTTTTTGCTCTATCATTGAGAGAGTGCAAATTACTTGCAAGTTGGCTGGATGAAGTTTGTACATTTCTAAATTGCATTCATACTGGTCTTATAACGTTGCCTTGGTGAAACCTGCAGATGTCTTGTGCAGCGCTGAGGTTCTGGAACCTCTTTTCTGAATGCATGTTTGGGCTCATTGCCCTTTTGGACCACACAGATCAATTTACTGTTTATCTGCAGTGAAGAGGAAGAATGTGGAGTTCGTCCTCCTCCAGATTTGCGGAATGCACCAGTACAACTGGTAGCGAACCTGACCTGTCACTCCTCCAGACCCGATTCTTATTATTTTGGCCAAATAGCTTAGTAATTGTCTTGTCTGACTATAAAACCTTCCTCCGTTGCATTCTTTTTCTGTTTTCTTTCCCAGGGCTCAGACGACTGCCTGGTGAAGATCTGGGGAACCGACGACGGGCGTCTGCTGGCGACCCTGCGCGGTCACGCTGCTGAGATCTCCGACATGGCCGTGAGCTACGAGAACACCATGATCGCTGCCGGGTCCTGCGACAAGACCATCAGAGTGTGGTGCTTACAAACCTGCGCACCTTTGGCCGTCCTGGAGGGCCACGCGGCCTCCATCACCTCCCTACAGGTAGTGGGGAGTCTAGGTTTGCCGGTGACATGATGTAAACCTTTGTGCCCCCCCCCACAAAACAAGACATTTTTTCCAAGTTACAAATGAAATAATCTGCCAAAAAAAGTACCTTTTATTAATTAATTTAAAAGACTATTTCTTGCTGAAAAGTCACTAAATTCGTTTCGTCTTAGTTCAAGTATACTAATACATTTTCACTAGAAACTAGGTCAAAAATGCTTGGTGAGATTTAGTGTTTTTGCATTGTACAGCTTGTACTCTCATGGCCTTTTTAATAACTGGCCATATTTTGGCTCTTGTTTGTGGCCGGAACTCGTCTTTTTTCCATATGAGCACCAGTTTATTTTAATCCTGCTATCGTAATAGCTCAAACATGTAACTTTACCACTAAATTCTGCACAGCGCTCCAGACCTGGCCAGCGGGCGTACAAAAGTATTCACGCTTCTTGAACTCGTGGTAAAAACCTAACTTTGGTGTATTTCAGTGGGATCTGATGGGATCGACCAACACAATGCGGTGCATAGATATGAAGTTGAAGGAAAATTACACATTTTAACATTTTCGGGGGGAGTGGAAGGATTTGGTCTGCTCTTTTTTTTTTTTTGCAACTTTACTCAGAGTCCATTAACCAGTATTTTTAGCAGATTGTTGTAATTTAAACCCATGTATTATTTTGTGCGCTAATTTGTATGAGTTTACCATAGAAATTCCCTATAAATGCTCCTGAGTTTTGTGGTTATTACAAAAAAAAATAAAAAAAAAGTATAAGAGGTATATATTTTTGGCTTTTTGGTCACTTGAGGGTTGTATGTGCTCATCGGTAACCGGTTTTCTTTGCAGTTTTCGCCTCTCTGTAGCGGCTCCAAGCGCTACCTGTCCTCCACCGGAGCTGACGGAACCATCTGCTTCTGGCAGTGGGACGCTCGCACGCTCAAATTTGGGTGAGGGGAAAACAATCGGAAGCGTGCACGTCCTTCCTGCCGAAGTGCCATTCGCGCCCTCTGAACGAAGCATTTGTGTGATATTACTTTGCAAATCCTAAGTCTTTCTCTTGATGCCTGTGCAGCCAGAGACCCAGTAAATTCACGGAGCGCTCCAGACCTGGCGTCCAGATGATGTGCTCCTCCTTCAGCGCAGGTAGACTCTGCTTGCTGTGTTTACAAACGCAACAAAACCGTCCGCGGTGACGTGATTAAATAAAGAGACTGGCTTTACAGCAGCTGCGGTGTGGAATTAAAACTTTCACTTAATCTAGTCATCATCCATCTCAAGTGTTCCTATTTTGAAAACTGAACCTGCACATAGAAATATGGACTCATCGTACTTTATGGCCAGTCAAACCGACATATTTAATCCTTTTCAGAGTGAGACATCTTCAGGTTTCAAGTTACAATTGTAATTTGTTTGCACATTTATACTCTGTTCCTTCACTCTGATAAATAATTAAAATGTAATTGAATCAATTTACTTCTCAAACAACAGTTTCTGAAAGAAAGCTGTAATACCTGCTACATATGAATGATGACTAAAATGATTTTCAACATTCAAGTTTGAATCTAGTACTTTCACCTCCAATACCGATACAAATATCTGATGTTTAGTGTTGGCTGATAAAGAAAAACAGCGCTGAATTGACTAAAAATATCCTTTTTTTTAAAAAAAAACCCACAGATATAAATGTACCAAATTACTGGTTTATTTGATGACTCTGCACCAGTACAGCTAATACACCAGTAGCTTCACAAGCTTGGTAAAACATGTAAAAGCAACACAACTTTAATTTGTTCAGTCGGTGCAATGTAAAATAAATAATAAAGAACGGAAACAGACAAAAACAAACCTTCTTCCAAATGACTCAGAAATCACAAGTAGGGATCCTCCTCTAATCCTTTCCCTCGGTGTCCAGGCGGGATGTTCCTCGCAACAGGAAGCACCGATCACATCATTAGGGTGTACTACTTTGGGTCGGGTCAACCGGAGAAGATCTCTGAGCTGGAGTCCCACACAGTGAGTGTGAATACTTCATTCTGCTGTTGAGAAATATGAATTTTTAAATGCAGCGGTAATTGATTATGATTTGATTAAAAAGGAAAAAAACCCAATGTGCATTCTGACAGTTCTTTTATTATTATTATTTTTACATAGGATAAAGTTGACAGCATCCAGTTCTCCCACTGCAGTGACAGGTGAGTTGTTGCCTCAGAGCTACACGGTAAAAATATCAGGTTTTGATATGCAGCGCTGTTGAAGAGCTGTTTTTAAAGGAAGCTCTGGGTGCTGCGGCTTGATTGTGTCAGCAGAATACGCCACCTTTAGTTAATGCCTGATGCGCGTTGTCACACACTCTCTGTGTCACACACTAGCAAACTCGGTTACTCTTTCACGCCGCGTGCGCTCGGTGTTGAGCTGAACGTGGCCGCATGGGGTTCACACAAACAAAAACTCTCAGCTGTTATTCGCATCCCTCCGAGTCGCCCTAATCTAAGCAGGGAGAAAGACGTACAAATATGCAAAGGTTCACAGAAAATAGATTTCAGGTTTTATTCGATTTCTGTGCATAAAGGAAAATGATTTGTAATACAAAGCTGAACTAGTCTTCCCTCTCAGTGCTTCATATATATTTATGTGTTGTAGGTTTGTGAGTGGCAGTAGGGATGGAACGGCTCGGATCTGGCAGCTGCAGCCTCAGGGCTGGAAGAGCATTCTGCTGGATATGCAGACCAAACTGCCTGGGTAAGTGTGTGTGTGTGTGTGTGTGTGTGTGTGTGTGTGTGTGTGTGTGTGTGTGTGTGTGTGTGTGTGTGTGTGTGTGTGTGTGTGTGTGTGTGTGTGTGTGTGTGTGTGTGTGTGTGCTCATGGCTGCCAAAAATGCTTCAAGTAATTTTGGAGTCTTGAGCAAAACCCTGTTTTGCTTCCTTGTTTACTTTTTTTAATTCAGTAACAAAAACAACAACAAAATAAAAGACATGTCATTTCCTGGGAAATCGTTGTGATCGGTTCCTTGAAATAATCAGGATGCAGTGTCGATTAACTCTGGAATGCAGAAGTGACAGGAACAATTATCTATCTAAATAACACAACATACTGAATATTTCAGTTATATTAAAATGTCTGTACCATTTATTTATTTGTAATCTGATCTGAAAAGTCGGGCAGTTGTACAAAATAAACACCAAATAAACTGGTTATTTTGGCACAGCGCATTCGATTTAGCTTTTTCCGATTAGCGAAAAAACTCAGGGGGGGAAAAACTTGCAATCTGATGAGGGCTTAAAGAAAAAAATCGACCGGTGCAAGTTGCAACCCGATTTTTCGGTTTTTCTACACCCTCTGCCATCTCTGAGCAGAACTCTGGTATAAGATGAATTTCTACCGGTTCGATGGGAGGCAGCCAGTAAATCCTTCAGGGATTCACCATTCAGTACTCACTGCTGCGACTGCTGCCTGCTGAAGAAAGCAGGCCTGAATTTGAATATTGGGTTCATAAATAGCAACAGCCGTTCCTTCTGAACAATTGATGAGCAACAATGGAGGTTGAACCTGAGGTCGCTGAGAGAATTGGAAGAAAAAGACCCTGAAACATTTACTGATACGTTCACGTTCAAGGCCACATGCTAATTCCAGGAAGTACAAGGCCAGACTTTAAATTACTGCTCATAAGGTAAAATTGCTTTGGTTCTAGCAAGAAGAGTATAAAATGAAAAATGTTCTTCAAAATGCATGTAGTTTATTTTCATACAAAATGTCCGTCAGACCTTTCTTTTTATTTTATGTTCTTTTTAAAAAGAAGCGTTTGAGACACTTTTTAAAGGACTACACGGTTCAGAGATGCCATTTTAAACTGCCAAGGATCTTTTTTTTCTTTTGTGTCTTTTTTTAAAGCAATTAGGGACGTTGCTGTCGTTAAGTACAACCACCAGCCTCTGTGGAGTCTTTAGGGAACACAGATCTTCTCTCTGAGATTTTTAAAAGGCTTCCAGCACTTTCGAATCTCACAGCTTTTGTTTTAAATCGTTTTTTGTTTTTTTTTAGATCTGTTTCCCCGGCCCTTTCTTCTAAACACCACACTAAAAAATGGCTAACTTTTAGTCTTCTTCTGGCAGTGTTGCGGTTAGCATAACACTATGGCGCTTATCTTATGGTTATGTGTTTCTTTGCTGATCAGAAAGGACAATTTCTTGGTTTGTCTCTCTTGTAGTTTAGATGTGTTAGCTGAAGTATTAAATTTTGTCAGTTTGCAGAAGATTTTATAAAACAGGGTACGGTTTTAGTTTTGAGTTAATCTAACTTTTCCTTATTGCTGTTGATTTAAAAAATGACTAAATTTAAAGGTATATATCACTAAGACACTTAAGTTTAGTTTTGGTTTTCGTCTTCATATGAAGGTTTTTTTTGTTGTCTTTTTGTGTAAAAATGTAAAATTCTGCAGCCGCAAATATTTCTGATCGAAAAAATGGCATTTATTCTAAAACTGAAAGAAATCAAACTTAAATAAAAATGGGGCTAACTTATAAAACAGTTCTCTAGATCTAATTGCTTTTTGCATGCATAAGAACTATATGCTGTGAGCTTTATTGGTTAATTTCTTTCTTCTTTTTTTTGTATGAAAGAGTGGAAAAAAATAAACAAATTAAGTTATTTAAAAAATCCTGCCGTTAGTCTTATTGCGTATTTTTTTTTTATCTTCCCATCAGGAAATACAACCCTCCTCCACTGGAAGACAAGGTCACTAAGCTTAAGGTTACCATGGTGGCGTGGGATCGCCATGACAGCACTGTGATCACGGCCGCCAATAATCTGACGCTGAAGGTGTGGAACTCCATCACCGGGAATCTGGTCCATGTCCTGATGGTAAGAGGCGTCTGAACGTTTAAGCTCTGAAACTAATTGAATGTGTATTTGACATCAAGTCGTCACATTCTGCTTGATTTCATCAGACCCTCACGTTGTTTTCAAATTGTTATTTTCTCTACGGCTTCCCGCCACCGCTTGCTTGACCTGCTTTCAGTAAATCTCTAGCTGTTAGACAGATGACCTTAAGTTTGACTCCTCAGTTCTTTATCATGCTGGAAAAGTACAGAATTAGTTTTTATCGTTTTTGTGGAAATTAGGTGTTGGAAAAAGTATTTTTTTTTTAAATCCCTGCATTTTCCTATCTTCCTTTCTAAAGAGCAAAAGTCTAATAATTGTTAAAAATTTTTGGGATTTTTAAATGTGACATGCTTTGTCTTTTATTTTAGAATAGAATATGCTACACACAAATACCCAATTATGGAACTTTTCTTTGTTAAACCTTTTGAACTTTATTAATTCAAAATTAAATTAAGAAATTAAGAGCAAGAAACTTTACAATTAGGACAAATTTACAACATAGGAAAAATAACTGCATATGAAGCAGATAGAGAAGAAAAATATACAATGTGTGCATGAATTTCTAACGTTAGAAAGTTTTGCGTTCTACTTACCGACTGAATGCAGAATCAGCCAGAAACTGAAAAGGTGGTAAATTTACTAGCTGTTATGTGTCTAAGCCACTTTTAATTCAAGTTAAACTGGATCTGGGATTCTACAACTGGGTTGACCAGAATTATGCAAAAGTAATTGCATAACTTGCAAAATAAAGGGAGCACTGAATGCAAACTCCAGGGTTGGATAAGTTTTCCGTTATGAAATAAAGATGATCTAACGGAGTTACAGACACGCACTATGAAAACCAGAAGCCAATTTCACCAGTGTTATTTTCAAAGCTAAAATCTGCTTTTTTAAAGTTTGTGTAAGGCTAATATTTCATACATAAAGTCTGAGAATATTATAAAAATGAAGACGAAAAAAATCACCCCAAATCTTCACTGGCCTTTGCAGCTGATTTGAAGCGGTGCACCTTTTTTCATCCAATATTCTCTTTCATGTAAAACCTTAAAATTAAAAGAGATTTGTTTTTCGTTCTTTCGTGCTGCTAATACGCTGTCGTAGCTCAACACGGCCATAATTTTACCGATGTCGGTGAAACCTCCAGGGCCTACTTTGTTCTCCAGATCATAATTTCACAACGCCGCCTGCCATAGACCTCCCTGTCTTGTTATTTTATTGTTGGTGACAACAGTCTCCCAGATGGCGTTTGATGGATGTGGTACGTTGGACACTGACTAACAATAGTCCATATAAAAACAAAACTCTAATCTGTGCTTTAGATCCCAGTTAAACTGCTTTTAGTTTTATGGTAACAAGCTAAAATCTTGGATGTTACTTCTCCCTATAATTATGTTTATAGCCAGCGTTTTGCATGTGTTCATGCCTCAGGTGTGCCTTAATGGAGCCGTAACTGTTTTTTTTGTTTTTGTTGTTGTTTTTTGTCAGGGTCATGAGGATGAGGTGTTTGTCCTTGAGCCTCATCCGTTTGATCCGAGGATCCTTTTCTCGGCCGGGCACGACGGGAACTGCATCGTTTGGGATCTGGCGAGAGGAGTCAAGATCCGCTCTTATTTCAACATGGTGGGTCTCTCGTTGTTTTTCCACCCGTTTTCTAATCTGTCTTATGCTGCAACAAGTCGAGCGAAGATCCTGATATCTTTCACCTTAAATCACCTCGGCGTAATTTTCTATCATCTTGTTATGTTTCCCTCTGCGAAATGAGCCATTGTCCGAACTCTTCCAATGTATACGTTACAGTTGCATCCTTTTGTCTTCGTCTCTATGGGAACAGAGGACAATCCTAATTACAGTCTCAGAACGTGAGTCACTAAGGAAGCTGGTCAGCTGGCCAAAAAGTCCTGGTCTCAGTTTTGGTGGATGGCATTTAGAGTGTGTGATTGAGGCACAGCTCAGATTTCAGTTAGATAATTACTGCAAGTAAAGTTCACTAAATTTGTCTAAATTTCTGCTGCTGGGTCTGTATTAAGATGAGTAGCAGGTGGATGATGGGAAGAGAACTGCACTGTTAAATTCATAGTGTTTGGCAGCCAATGTTTGCATCTACAGTATTAATGCAAACGCCTTAATAGTCCTTTTGTCTTACACTCAGTTACAGCTGGAATCTATTTCAGTTGGAAATAGATATAATACATCAGGTTTAAGTTTTTTGTTTTATGGGATGTCCTTGCATCCTTAAAAATTAAGTCTGTTGCCATGTAGCTAGAATGTCTTAGTCGTTTAATAAAAAAAAAAAAAAAGAAAGTTGGCCTTAAATTCAGTAATTACAGGTGTTAAATTTTGTCTCGACTGTTTCGTCGCCTATATTCTATGGATTTTACTTTTCTCGCTTATTCTTTGGCAGGGTCATGAGGATGAGGTGTTATGTTAGATGTTAGTAGTCTTAGCTTCACTACTAACATACGCTAGGTAGCTGGCTTTGCATCTACTGTTGAGTGAATCCCAAAAATTAGGCCTAGCTGCTGTTTTGCTCTTTGAAGCTTCGGTTTTTGGGGGTGTGGCTCTGTTGGTTCTAGTCAGCAGACATGTTGGGAAGCTACTGGCAGGAAGGGCAGACAGTAAAACCACAGCATTCCCACTTGTGGAGTAGTGACATGACTCACTGGGAAACATAAAAAGTTGTTAATTAAATTGTTGCTGTGCAGAAAATGCCTTTTTTCTGTTGTCATTGCGTTGCCTTGTCCTTCAGCCGCACGGTTCATATGGGAGCTTGAAATCCCTGAAAATGCTTCGTTGTTTTCAAGGTTTGGAAAGCCCACAAATGTCTGCCTTCTTCCTCGTCTCGCTGTTCTTCTGCAGATTGAAGGCCAGGGACACGGAGCATTGTTTGACTGCAAATGTAGTCCTGACGGGCAGCACTTCGCCGCCACCGACTCCCACGGTCACCTGCTCATCTTCGGCTTTGGCTCCAGCGGCAAATACGACAAGGTGCTCCGTCTTTAACATTCATAGCCAGAATGTTGTTTGCAATTGTTGTTAATATTCAACACAACTGCCTTCAGATCGCCGACCAGATGTTTTTCCACACCGATTACCGACCTCTGATCCGGGACGCCAACAACTACGTCCTGGACGAGCAGACCCAGCAGGCGCCGCACCTGATGCCCCCGCCCTTCCTGGTGGACGTGGACGGGAACCCCCACCCGCCCAGGTACCAGCGGCTGGTGCCGGGCCGGGAGGGCTGCCGGGATGAGCAGCTCATCCCT
Organism: Poeciliopsis gracilis; assembly: GCA_911649635.1. Lineage (NCBI taxonomy): Eukaryota > Metazoa > Chordata > Actinopteri > Cyprinodontiformes > Poeciliidae > Poeciliopsis > Poeciliopsis gracilis. The sequence continues at coordinate 1,368,295 of CAJVRI010001517.1, forward strand.
CAGATGGGGGTCACTTCCTCCGGTATGTCGGCTCAGATCGTCTCCGTTTGTTGTTTTATCAAACGCCTGCCTGAAGGAACAAACGCGAGTCGCTGTCCTCTGCCTCAATCTGCTCATCAGGCAGCTAATCAAAAATGCCTTTGTCAAGACGAAGACTTTACATGTTAGTCTAATATTAATGTTCTGCTTTCTTAAATGCGCATAATGAAAGGCTTTAAAAAGAAAACGCTGTACTGGAATTAAAATCAGATTTAATTATATTTTCTGTTTAAATCTTGGCAGTAATCAGTAGTTAATGACATGGAAATCTATTTTAATGTAATGCCACTGTAAAGTCTTGGCTTTGTAGCTACATTTTCTACAAGAAAGTATGTTTTTCCTGCTGCTGGCTTTTTCTCTGTGGACTTGCTTCCTCACTTCCTGCTTGCCTGTCCACTTCCTGTCAGGCTTGAACCAAGTGGTGAGCGAGCAGGCGGTGGACGGGCCCAGTCCGCTAGACACCATGATCCAGAGGTTGCAGCAGGAGCAGGACCAAAGGATGGGAGCCAACGAATCCTCCGCCGCCGCCGGAGGGTCTGGAGCGAACGCCAGGACCAGCAGAGGTGGGACTGGTTTCCATTTCGTCCATGTTTCTGTTTTTGAAGATTTCACTGTTAGAAAATCTAGAGGGTTTTTTTTCTGCACTTTCTTGGGTTTCCATAGTGATATGAGCCCACCCAATAACTACCATCTTGTTTGTCTTACAGCTTCTTTTTATTTTGACTTTGAATGCAGGTCAACTTAAAAAAAACAAGGAATTATTTAAATAAAAACCTTTGTTGTTTTTAATTTTTAGATATATTCTGTCATTTGTACTTGATCAAATGAAATGTTTGCTTATCAAATTGGTGACTATATGTTGTTTTTCTGACTTTTTATTTATTTTTGTCTTTTTATGATGGAAAGCATTTTGAACTGTCCTGTACAAATGAACTTGACTCATTGATTGAGTCAAGAGAAGAAAGTAAGAAAAATGAAGAAAAATAGGAAATTGAATTTGACATGAGAAAGTCTGAGATTTTATTTTTAAGCCACATCGCCCAGCTATTTATTGAATCTGTTTTGGAGGGAAAATAGGCAGAAAGCTGGTGGAGACGTTCCCCAAAATACGTGCAGCTGTAGGTTCAGCCTATTACAGCTGAATACAGAACTCTTTTAATATTAATACATAAATATTAATGGAACTCAAACTCATTTATACTGCAATTCACTTTATTTTGATCTGTAGCATAAAATCCCTTAAAAGTACAAATGTGAAAGAATACACTAGAACTGCACCCTCATTAAAACCCAGCAAATCTTTTGGATGCTGTGGTTATAAATGAACCCATTTTTGACACCGTTTCCCTTTAGGTTCTGTTGGCTCTCCCACTGAGGTCCACTCCCCTCCCAACGTCGGGCTCCGGCGCAGCGGCCAGATCGAGGGCGTCCGCCAGATGCACAGCAACGCCCCCCGCAGCCAGATGGCCACGGAGGGCGACCTGGTGGCCTGGAGCCGCCGGGTGCTGGTCCCTGAGCTGGAGGACGCCTCCGTCAGGTAGAACTTTTAAAAGATTCCCGTCCATGCTGTCGGGAAGTTTCCAGAAGGCTTTCCTCTCAAGAACACCTTGATTTGTGTACGTGCGCAGGAAACAAGTGACGTGGCGCGAGGCTAAAGGCGACGAGGAGATCAATATTTATCAGTCGGAAAGGAGGAGACGCACGATCCACTCGCTCCCCAAGGAGAGCAGGGTGCGGGAGTTATCTCAAAATGGTTTTTTTTCTCTTCTTTTTCTGCATCCTGTAACGCATCAACTAAACTTTCCCCTTCGTTATCTGTTGCGAAGGTTCACCCGACGTCAGAGTGCGCGGTAGACGAGGGCAGGAAGAGTCAGGGTAACCACGGCTACCACACTCGCGCCGCCATGGAGGAGACGAGCCGGCAGAGCGCAGAGGCTGCTGACGACGACGACAGTGCCTCAGAGGTACAATAAATCATATGGATTGATATTTTTCAGTTTTATTATTATTATTGTTATATGTTGACATAATCCAGTGTTAACCGTTTTGGGGTGTTTGAAATCCTTGGAAATGCTTGAATTTCAATTGCTTGATTTCTCTATAAACTCCTTAAATGTGCTGGATATTCAAACTGCACAGTGTTTTGATAAAGTGAGATTCAACGTGCCAAGTCTAAATTTGGAAAACGGAATTTACTTATGAAACCAGATATTTTTAGATGCCTTGTAGAAAGACGTTTTTTCTGACTGTCTGAAGTAATTTCAGACCAAACTTTTCTTGTCTTTGGTTAGTTTGAATGATTAAAAATGCCCAAAAACTTATCAAGAACATTTTTTATAATTTATTTTCATAAACTTTCTTTGTATGTTTCCTTTTAGCATGTGATTTGAGCAGATTTGGTCGCATAGTTTAATGTAATGAATATTTATTATTCCTAATTATTCCTAACGGCTCAATAAATTATTGATCTGTTTAGTTGAAATAAAAGTTGACTTATATTTTATACATGAAATGTTGAAATTGGTGGATTTAAGTTTTGTTATATTTTACTTCACCTTATGTAGATCTTGGAATACTTTCACAAGACATTATTAATAATAGTAAATATCATATAATTGTAAACTGTCTTTTTAAGTTAATTTGTACTGTTTTTTTATGTCCACATTTTGAAAACTTACCTTGAAAAGTGCTTAAATTTTACTGTGAGAAAAAGTGTGTGAACCCTGATATTATGTAGTTTTGTTTACTGGTGTGTTTTACGCTAAAATAATGTGTGTTTTCAGGCAGAGGCAGAGGTACGGCAAATTAACGGCTACTCCTCAGAGGACGAAAAGAACGAAGAGGAGAAGGAGCCGTGGCCAGACGAGCACAGCAGCTCCAGGTAAATACCGGTAATTTAGTATTTAATATGCACAACCAAAAATTTTGCATTTAAAGGAAACATTATTTGCATATTTATTTTGATTGATTGATTTATTTATTTTGTTTATTATTTAACCGAAGGTTACAATAAATTTACAATCACTGGGAAACAGGAATTCAGAATTTCCAACGCCTGGATTGGGGAGAAAGAGCAAATAGTGCTTCTTTTGCAAAATTTTGAGTTTATCTTCTAAAATGAGAGGGGAATATAATCCCAGCATGACAATATCTGTTATTAAAGCAACATTAAGGGTTTGTAATTCAGAATCCCAGGGTGCAGTGAAGGCAGCAGAGCTAATACAGGATCAGTGGATTTCCTGTCCACTACATAGTGACTGTGTGTAACAGACAGGAAGTGCAACAACATTTCATTAAGTTGTAACTTTTCCAAACAGACATTAAAAGAAAGGCATGCACTTGCACAGGCTCTTTCAGAAAATCAGAATATTATTGAAAACCCATTTATTGTAGAAACTTTATCTCATTACACAGATTAATTACACAGATTGATGCTTGAAGCGGCAATCCCTGTTAATTATGATCATTTTCTGCTTATAGCTAACGCTATCTTACATCAGACTAAAAATCTTTTTAATAACACATATGTTTAATAACTGCTAAAAGGTTATTCAATTCAGTTAAGTTCAGAAATACTTTATTGACCCCGAAGGAAAATTAAATAAAAAGTTACTTTTAAGCTGACAAAGGTCACTCATCGAGGCACATTTTCTAATTTATTTAATTATAAATTATTTTGTTGTATCTTGACAAAACGTCTGAGCATTTTTTCTCGCATAAACAGCCTTTTCATAAACAATTTAGTTCGATGACTATTTCTTGGACGTTTCTTTTTGTTGTTGTTGCTCTGTTGCAGCGATTACTCCAGCGATTACTCTGACTGGACGGCAGACGCCGGCATCAACCTGGAGCCGCCCAAGAAGAGCGTGAAAGTGAAGAAGAAAAACAGCGGCTCCGAGGAGGAATGCGACAAGAAAAGGGAGGGGAAGAAGGAGAAGAAGAAAGAGAAAGCAGACAAAGATGGTGCATTACCAAAGAAGACGAAACCAAAGGAGAAGAGGAAGGTCTGTTAGACCCTCACTCACCGGACGTTGTGTTTTTAACGCCGTTTAGAATACTTTTGTACATCTATCCCGGTGTGTGACTTTCAGAGGAATGAATTTCAGGAGCAAGGGCTGACCTTGGAGGAATGGCTTCCCTCCGCCTGGATCACAGACACGGTTCCCCGCAGATGTCCTTACATTCCTCAGATGGGAGACGAGGTACGCAAACGCTTCCTTAAAATTCTCCAGCAAATCCAGGCGCTCGCCGAGGCTGCGACGCCGAACGCACGCGGAACGTAACCAGTTGCATTTTCGCGCTCGCCTGCAGGTGTACTACTTCCAGCAGGGTCATGAAGCGTACGTGGAAATGGCCAAACAAAAGAAGATTTTCAGCATCAACCCTAAGAAACAGCCCTGGCACAAGATGGAGCTGCGGGTAAGAAACTGGCTAATTCAACTATTTAAAAAAAAAAAAGTATTCGCCCCTGGATGTTTTATATTTTTAATTTGGCTTTATTGACAAAAAACAAAATGTATAAAAAAAAAATGCTTTTGATTAACGTGAAAACTGATTTCTTCAAAAAATATTAAACATAAAGGAGTATAAAAACTCACCATATTTAGAAGAGAATAATTTTTATAGGCACTGCTGGGTCTTGTGTCTGCGGATCAACGTGAACTGAACGGAAAAGTATTTTTGGAAATTTTCTCTTTAACTTTTTAATGTTAAAGAAAGAAAAATATTTAAAGTTTTTCTTTGCATTTCTAATTGATTTAAAACCCACGCTACCGCAACATTTTATCCATACAACCTTATAGTTTGTTTTATTATTATTATTATTCATAATAATAATATTCGTTATTATTATGAATTGTAATTAGCTGAATGTAAACCTTAACTTAACTTTGATTTTGCCAGAAGAGTCCCAGACATTTCTTAACCCGACACGCTTCATAACAGACCAAGATGGAAAACTTCAAACTTATCCAGCCTTCCTGTTATTCACTCAAACCTTTTTTTAAATCTGTTTTTCGAACAGCTTCTTGGACCTTTTGCGTTTCTTGAAACACTTTCCTGTTGCTGAAAAGACTGGTGCACTTGTGGTGCGTTCGCTGACTCAGGTTTTGTGTTTCCGTCCATCTGTTTACAGTAGTAAAAACATCTTAAAAGAAGCTTCGGCTTCATTAAATCACAATTATCACTAAATAAATGACGGCGACGCCTGAACGCGCTGTGGGTGGCAAATAATTTAGCAGATCTTAAATTTGAAACATTTGTGATTTTAACAGTGACACTGTGATCGATGGGAGTCCTGTCAGCGGCAGCTTCAATGGGGTCGAACAAGCGGCTCCAGAGGGAAAAGCAAAACAGTCGTCTTTAAGGGATGAGGACGAAGACATAGCAGTTTCTGAAAATTCATTACCTGCTACAATCATTTTATCATTGGCGACTGTCTCATTGCTCTCTGCAATTAGTTATTCTTTTTTCTTAGTCTTAGTCTCAGAAACAGCGCGTTCACTTTCACATCGGAGGTCATTTTTCTCTCTTCTAAAAATGTTTGTGCTTAAAAGAAATGCTGAAAAGGCGCCGTCTTTGTGTCGAAAATAGAGAACTGTCCGACTTCACTGTGACTCTTGATTTTATTTTCTGCAGTGTGTCAAGTCCCTTTTGACACAACAGAGTGGAAATAGTTCCATTTTGTCCATGCGTAGCAGATTTTCTTGTGTTAGGGTTCCAGTGTGTTCTGTGGGAATTTTCGGATCATGAGGCGTGAAATGCAGAAGAAAAATGAAAAGGTTAGGTCTGCGGAAGGCCCGATTTTTTAATTTTGGGATGATGAAAGTCGCCGATACTTGCATGAGAAAATGATATTAATCAGTTTAGGGTTAACTTATCCACCAATTATATCTATGTCTGGCCGGGTAGAGAGGGTGTTGACCCGCCCACCTGGTCATTTCTCCTTGTAACAACAGTCACCGCACTTTCATCGACTTGTTCTGTCGCAATATTTTGCGACTTTTCAGGTATAAAAATTGCTATCGGCCAAAATGCTGATCATCCGTTTCTTTTTCTCTCTCTTTTTATTAGCAAGGAAATTGCTTTCATTTATTTCCAAGCGCAGTTTTGGCAAATCTAAGCGTAAATAAGTTTCACAATCATCCTTAGCTTAATTCCCAAAGGCAAACCCACGGCTGCACACAAGTTGATTCGTTTCCCCAAATGGGTTTCTCACCAAACGTTTGCTGGTTCAGATAACCGAAGTACCATATTTTATGTTTCTTTTTTTCACTTCAAGACTTCTTTAGAGATCGGTGATCAGCCAGAAAATTGCAACCAGAGAACCCATGGAGAGAAAACGTTGGGGGGGGGAAAATACAAACACGAGTCGGAACTGTATCTGAAACATTTGCATTTCAAGGTTAGCCGATTGATCTTTTTTTGAAACGCTTTGCGTTTCAGGAGCAGGAATTGATGAAGATAGTTGGCATCAAATATGAGGTGGGTCTGCCCACACTCTGCTGCTTGAAGCTGGCCTTTCTGGACCCTGACACAGGGAAGCTGACAGGAGGCTCCTTCTCCATGAAGTAAGAGTTTAACTTAAGCAAAATACATAGAAATGCTGGGAATTTTGCCATTTTTCAGCTCTTTATGTTTAATCGATAGTGTGTTTGCGTTTAAGTGGGGTCATATCTTCGGATGTTTTTGTTAGATCGGTCCTGTAGCATCTTTTCTCTGATTTTAACCGACGCCTCGTCTGCAGGTACCATGACATGCCAGACGTTATTGACTTCCTGGTGTTGCGGCAGCAGTTCGACAACGCCAGGAGGAGGCAGTGGACTATAGGTCAGATAAATTCACACTTCACTGTGCATAGAAGTAGAAGATGTGGCTCATGAAGTGTGGCGTGCATGTGGTAGAAACCTCTAAACACTTCTTGTGTGTCGCGTGCTCAGGCGACAGGTTTCGGTCAGTGATCGACGACGCCTGGTGGTTCGGGACCATTGAGAGTCAGGAGCCCTACCAGCTCCAGTATCCCGACAGCTTGTTCCAGTGCTACAACGTCTGGTAAAACTCCTGTTCACTTCACGGTCGGGTCGCAGTGAAATGGGCAAGCAGATGCGTTGCATATTGTGAAATCGCCATAAACCAAGAAAGGTGCAAATTTTCGCAAACTGTAGCGGTCTGTTCCTGCAGTGCTGTCACATAAACTCCCCAAAAATGTTTGTGGTTTTGAAAACAGCCAAGGGATCTTCATCTGACCATCAGGTTTAAAAACATTGTACGCATATATTGGAGCCAGAGAACAAAGTGAAACGTGTTTCTAAGAAATAGAGAGAACTCAAGATGAAAAGGAAAGAGTTGGAGGTCCAAAAGGATCTGTTTTTAGATTCAGAAATGAGGTTGACAGTCGGCGGAACTTGTACGTTAGTAGCATAGCTAAAAAAAAAGACTACAGTGAAACTAAGACGACTTGAGTAAGATGGCGTACTTCGCTTATGCACAAGACAGTGATCTAAAAACACATCAGCAAATCCACCTCTGACTGATAAAAGGAGAAAACAAGCCTCTATCTAAATCTGTTTGATATGTATTTATTAAATTTAGAGGAGTTACTTTTCCCCACAGTTTATTCTTTCCTAATTAAAGAAATCATCATGTAAAACCTGCTCTTTTTACTCGTGGCCAGATATTGATATTTGAAGACCTGAGGTATATAAGCGTGACAGTAAAGCTCAAAAAGATGAAATCTCTAAGGAGGGAACACTTTCCCAATGCGGTGTCGTCACTTATTTGGGGAGGAATAAGTGACATGTCAGCAGAAATGCAAATGAAATCAATAGGAATAGAAAGTGAGGGTACAGAGGACTGATCCCTGATGTTTTCCATGCAGCTGGGATAACGGCGACACAGAGAAGATGAGCCCGTGGGACATGGAACCCATCCCCGACGACGGTACGCGTCTCATACTTTTAATACGTTTTTCTCAGACTTCGTGGCACCTGCCTTTTTTTTTTCACAGTTGTCAAACAGAATGGCAAAGGGACAAGACATGCGGGAAAGATCGCAAAAGTCGAGATGCCAACTCCAGACAACCCTTTCATTTATCATTTTGGAAACTTTCCCTTCTGTTTCGCCCCTTCTCCGTACTGCAGCCACGTTTCCCGATGAGCTGGGCACGAGCGTCCCTCTGACGGAAGACGAGCAGAAAGATCTGCTGTACGTCCCGCAGGACGGTGAATGGAACTGCCGCACGCGGGCCGAGGAGTGCGAACGCATCATCAAAGCCATCGACCAACTCTGCACGCTTGGTATGATGTCACCAGTTCCCTTTAAGCGAAAGTAAAATTGAGCCACAGACTCACTTCCAGCAGCTTTGAGTCACCATTCTGAGCTCATCAACACAGGAACAGACTGGTTCAATATTAAGATAAGACACCAAAGAGCTGGATTTTATTACAGTTAACTGTTGTAATGTTATACTAAACATAAACCGTGAATGAAATGTAGTCCGAGGGCTCCCCCTGGTGGAAGCTAGCACATTCTGTCGCAGCCATCTCTTATTCATTCCACTGTTTTTCTGCCTCCCATGTTTGACCAAAGCTATCTCATCTGCTAACTGTAAATTAGGAAAACTATTTAAAAAAAAAACAACAAAAAAACAGACTTTTATATTTTGTTTAAAGCAATATGTAATCTGACTAAAAGTACACCTTTCCTTCCTGCATTTTGTTACTAATCAAAGGTTCTTGTTTCTTTCGCTGTTCCCATTTTCAGAGCTTCTTACAGCTTAAAACACACCAGCACTAACCGCTTTTCATTATTTCTCTGTCTACTGTCAAACACATTGGCCTCTTTCAGACGTGGCGGCACCGTTTGCCTTCCCGGTAGACCTACAGGCGTACCCGACATACTGCACGGTGGTGGCCTACGTCACCGATCTCAGCACCATACGTGAAAGGCTGGTGAACCGCTTCTACAGGTAACTCACCTGAGGCTGTGCCGCAAGCAGATGTAGGAACGAGAGCAAGTCTGTAAAAAAAATAAATAAATAAAAAAAATAAATCACAAAACATATTGTTATTATTACAGGCGCCTTTCCTCTTTAATGTGGGAGGTTCGCTATATAGAACACAACGCCCAGACGTTCAACGAGCCGGGATCGTTCATCGTCACGACCGCCAAGTTCGTCTCCGACCTCATGCTGGCGTTCATTAAGTATGTTCAGCTGAAATGTGGAGTCATTATGTATTTCATCTGTAAACTTGCATTTTCATTGAAATCCTTCACCTGTCCAGTCATTAGTTGCTGATCTGCTTTCTGTTTCTGTCTTTGATCTGCAGGGACCAAAGTCTCACAGATCTCAAGCCTCTGTACAAAACCATGAAGAAGGCCACCTTCTCTGACTCGGAAGATGAGGTGCGTTTATCTACACTGCTGTATGCTATATTACTATACTGTAATATAGCATACACTCCTATGCTATGCTATACTGTACTATACTATGTGTAGCAATGTATAGTATATTACAGCACTAGTACAATGCTACTAGCATAGCATAGTATGGCATTGCTATGCTAGTCCAAAGTATTCTACAATAAAACAATCTTATACTGTGAATACATTGCTATACAATGTATCAATTCCTATGCAACACTGTATAGGAACACTGTATATTATAGTACTGCATGTCATACTGTACTATAATATACAACTCTACACATTGGTATGCTATGCTACTACAGTATGGTAAAGGATACTGTGCTATACATTGTCACACTATACTACTCTTATGTGGTTAGTAATTGTTCTATATATTTAGTTTTGACTGTTGTTTCTCTGCTGCTTGCTTGAGTAAATTACAGTTATTTCCATTTAAAAAATTGGAAAACATCTTGCTTGAAATATAGCCGCAGTTGGCTGTGGGATAATTCATAATCGGCCCTTTGTCATTTTTTTTTCTTGTGTAGGATGAGGAGGAGGAGGATGAGGATAATAATGCTCCAGGAACATCAACCCGAAACCATAAGGTAACATGACTAATTGCCTTTATTGGGGCCTGCCACAGCAATTCATGGAAGGCAGCTATTACTCTACACCTCAAAATAACTGCTGCTTCCTTTCAGCGCTAACATGGCTCGTACTGCTGCGTGCAACCCCACTGTACAAATATCTAAACATCTCTTCTGTTGGCATTTTGAGTAACCATGGCGACGTAACTAGTGAAAAAAAAACCCCGATCCGAATTCAAATCAAAACATAGAATCGCGTGTCTCCCCCTCTGTGTGTCACTCACACATGACAGTTTTCAGAGAGGATTAATTACCATAGCAACAGAACACAGAGGAGATATATAGAGAACTACAGAGACGGCGAAACACTCACTTCCTACAGAGGAGGGCAGAGCGCCACGGAGGAACACTTACTACAGACACATTTTATATTTACCACCACTGACAAAAAAACAAACAAAAACATTTTCACTTTTCTGCGAAATTCACCAACTGCACAATTCTTGTTTAGTAAAAGGTAAGTAGTATTTAAAAAAAAAAATCAAAAATCTTATGTTCTTTTGAAAAATAACAATATTTGTTGTTAATCTGTTGCTAAGAGATGATTTCTGGCAACCAAGTGCCACGAAGTCAACATCGGATTTTTACTTTTGCAATATTTACCAACTGTAAATTTCTCATGTCTAAAGCAGATAAAGAGTATTTCAAAAGAGCTTATGTTTTATAAACAAATAATTTGGTGTCGAGATGAGCGGGGGGGTTTTGTCAGTTAACGAATTGCCACGAAGTATAAATCAGATTTTTACTTTTGTGTCAAATGTCAGTTCTATAATATAAAAAACAATGACAAAACAAACAAAACAAAAAAAACAGGCATTTTCATTTTTCTGAAAATGCACAGTTTTTGTTAAATAGAATAAGTCAAGTATTATTACAAAAGATCAGAATAAATCTTTCATCTTTGAACAAAAACAGTATTTGTTGTTAATCTGTTGCTAAGAGATGAGCACGTTTTCTTTTAACCAAGTGCCACAAAATAAACATCTGATTTTTACTTTTGCAAAATGTGCCAACAGTAAATGTCTTGTCTGAGCTGACGAGCAGTATATCAAAATAGCTAATGTTTTATAAACAATAATTAATCTGGGGTAAAGAGATGAGCTGGGTTTTTTTTTTGTTTTTTCTGGTAACAAACTCCCACGAAGTATAAATCAGATTTTTGCTTTTAGGTTGAATGTCTGTTTTATAATATATTTACCACCAATGGCAAAAAAACAAAAAAACAAAACATTTTCACTTTTTTGCAAAATTCACCAACTGCACAATTCTTGTTAAGTAGTAAAAGATAAGTAGTATTTCAAAAGAGGAGAAGAAATCCTATATTTTTTTGAACAATAAAATATTTGTTGTTTATCTGTTGCTAAGAGATGAGCGCATTTTCTGGTAACAAAGTGCCACGAAGTCAACGTCTGATTTTTTTTACTTTTGCAAAAGAGCTGCTTATTGAGCCTGTTTGTACTCCTCCTTTGTGATAGCAACAGCACTGGACGTAAATAAAGTTGTGTGTTTAATCATTAGTGTACAGTATTTGAAAAGCAATGTCTGTTTTTTTGTTAAACTTTTGAACATTACTTACATTAGGACAGCTGCTGCCCACATTAGCAGTATCCTTTTCCCTAAATTAAGCTTTTTAGCTATTGTTTTATTTATTAGCCACATTTAGCACACTGAATGGAGGAAGTCATTGTAAGACAACATGCTAGTGATGCCACACAGGCCACTGGCAGCATTTAGGCTAACATTAGCATTTTGGCTAATTTTAGCTTCTACACTAATTTTAACATACTCAATGGAGTAGGACCATGTTACTCAACATGATTGTGACTCTCCACATGCTATTGAGTACATTGTAGCTTACTTTAGCATTGATGCTAATTTTCAGCATCAGAAAGTTGGGTTCCAATTTTGGCAGGCCCCGTTTAAATTTCTTCAGAAATTTCCTAGTGTTACCCTTTATCGGTTCCAGCTGCTCGCGAGTGAAAACAAAACACCCGTAGTGGTCACTTTCATGCATTTGTGTGCCATTAACTTTGGATTTACTGTGAAGGGCCGTCAGCCCATGCAGCGCCAGCTGCGGAACCGTCCTCGGTCTTACGATCCTCATGCTTGGAAAGGACGCTGCAAGGAGCTGCTGGACCTTATCTTTCAGTGTGAAGACTCTGAGCCCTTTAGAGAACCCGTGGATCTCCAGGAGTACCCGGTACAAACGATTCAAAACCCCAAGTTACGGATGCCGTTTGCTGCTTCAGGTCTGCAGCTGTTATTGTTAATCATCTTTGTTCTTTCTCTCTTCCTTTTCTACTCCTGCAGGACTACCTGCAAATAGTCGACTCTCCGATGGACTTTGGCACAGTTCTAAAAAAGCTGACTGAAGGAAACTATCCGTCTCCCATTGAGCTTTGCAAGGATGTCAGACTCATTTTCAGCAATTCCAAAGCGTACACGCCCAGCAAGAAGTCCCGGGTGAGAATCATTCGCAGAAAGACATTTCCAAATCCAGACAGATCTTTCTACAGTCAGCTCCTTCTTTTATTTATGATTGATATTCAGTTGTGTCTTGTGTTTGCAGATATACAGCATGAGTCTTCGGCTTTCTGCGCTGTTTGAGGAGCATATCAGCCCCATCCTTTCTGATTACAAAGCAATCCACGGCATGACAGATAAATTGACCAGACGAGGGACAGACAGGCAGACGCGACACGCCGCAGACAGACAGACACGGCACACGACAAAGAGAAGGAGGAGCGAATCACCCACGAGCAGCAATGCATCCAGGTGAAAAAAACAAAAAAAAAAGAAGCAAAGCATTTCTATTTGTTTTTAATTGTTACCAATCAAACCCGAAGCTAAAGACGATCCGTCGCTTTTCTCTCCCGTCTGCTTGTAGCCCAGAGAGGAAAAGACGCGTATCGTCCAGGGTGACCGCCAAGAAGGAGCCATCACCAGCTCCGCCCCGGCCGCCTTCCCTCAGACAGCATGTCCCTCTGAAACAGGCTCCACAGCTGGTCAACGGTAAAGCGGACACCCCAGCTCCGGGACGGACGCGCAGTTCCGCACGCCACTTTGCACACTCATCGCCTCCTTCATCGAGTAATATCACTAACAGCACACCGAGCACAGGAGGTGAGATTAAATCAAATACTCGTGACAGAGTAGTTTAGATCAAAGTCTGATCTGGTCTTAGACTGGCCCAGTGAGTGTCTTCAGATTCTTGGTGAGAAAAGATAAAGGTGTAACTTTTAAAACCCTGAGCCGTTTTGTACGGTCACGAAATGACAGTTTGCCAAATTGCTGCATCTCTCGTCAGAATCTTCTCGCTCACTGCGGGCTCATAATTCTGTCCGAGCTTCAACGCCACCAGTTCCTGAAAAGGTCACGCCTCCTCCAGCAGCAGACAGTAGCGGTGGAAGCACTCGTCGGAAACTCAGGGCGCCCATGCGACACACACCCGGTTGGTGTTTCCAACATCAAACGAAATCACACAGCTTTGGTTTAAGACTGAACCTGCAGAGCAAACGATAACTCCTCTCTACTTGCATCTTCTCTTTTTGTCCATCTTTTTCCTTTTTAAGGTTCTCCTTCCAGCCCCTCGCCTCAAAGTACGGCCCATCTGAACGGACACGGCGGTCACATGACCGCAGGCGTGGGAAGAAGGGGGCGAAGGTCCAGAATGGACTCACCGGTGAGTCCTCCAGAAGTTCCGACTCCAGCCAGCCCCTCGAGACCCCGAGGTCGACCGCCTGGCAAGAAGAAAGGCAGAAAGAGCAAGCAGGAACAGGACGAGTTGAGGCAGAGTGGGAGTCGCCGGAGCTCCACTCCGGATGACGAGCTGGACCACTCCACAGGGGACGAAGGCGGCACGTCGTCCGCCCCGGAAACGTCAGCACCGTCAGACTCCGGCGCGGCGGCGACACCTCGGCGACGAGGCCGACCGCGGATAGTCAAAACGAAGGAATCGACTTCTCCAGCCGAGTCGCCTGAGCCATCGCCGCTGAGAAGGAGCAGCAGGAGAACCAATGAGGAAGCCACGCCTCATCCCCAGACTTCCTCCGAGCGATCGGGTCGGAAAGAGTCTCCGAAGGGCGACTCTGGAGAGGGGACGATAGGGTCGATGCGCACGCGTAACCAAGGAAGGCGGTCCGCCTGGTACATGGAAGAGGACTCGGAGGAGGAACAGAGGCAGTTGCTGTTTGAGGACTCGTCGATCACCTTTGGGACGTCCTCGAAGGGGCGCGTCCGCAAACTGACAGAAAAGGCCAAAGCCAATCTCATAGGCTGGTAAAAAAAAAACAAAAACATATGCACAAGCTCGAGTGCTCAGAGGGCCGAGAGATCCCGGCGGGATTTTCGGATCGGATGCTTTAGACCAAACGGAGGCTCAGTTGGCTGACGCTACGGAGAGCAAACTGTGCCATTACCTGTTACCCTTCTCGTCATTGACCCCACCTTCCTCTCTGCCCACTAAGCACTTTAGCACTGCATGTTCATATGCTCCCACACCTCCTATTCTATTGATCCATGTTGGATCCCACAGGAGCACACAGAATCTCTCTCTGTGGAGGCAGTGTTTCTCACTTTGTCCGACGAACCTCTCCTCTGCCGGACCTTAAACACAGTTCAGAGTCAGATTTGGACGAAAAGTAAATCGGTCTGACCTACGCGAACAACTGGCCTAAGACCACATATTCTCCCCCTAACTTCATCCTTTCTGGGGTTTTTTTTATACAACCTTTCCGTTGCTCTTTCTAAAATTTCATATGATCGTCCCTCTGATTTGCAAGTCTTACACATTGGCTGAGCTGAGCGTGTCTGTTTGTGCTAAAATACCAAATGGCGTACCTTTGTCGGTACTGTACATCTGTACATTTTGTGTACTGTTGATGTGTTTTCGTTCTTTTCTGCATGTTAATTAGAGGGAGGAAGCGTCTTCTTCCTGAAAGCTTACTGTGAGGCGGAAAAATATGATGCATGTGTGAAAGGAGTCATTGACGCGCTTGTATATCATTTCTGAATGCGTCCTCTGCATTAGCAATACCTTGTGCCTTTTACACGTAAGGTGTGTGGGTGTGCATGTGCGCTGTGTCTCTACATGTGCCTGTTTGTCTACAAACTTGCATTTCGCAAGTTCAGTTCCAGTCGTACGTTTGCATCCAGTCATCATTGGCGTTAATGTCATCCGAATTTGAGGCACCTTATACTGAAGGTGAATTAAGATGCAACTTGAATTCATTTTAAAAACAAGAATTTGGAGCAATTTTTGTTGGGTTTTTTTTTTTTTACGGGGGTCTTTCTAATCCACACGGGATTAAAGTTATCCATACAGGCTCAAACCTGATTAACGGTTGGGAGACGTTTCTGGCGTAATTTTAGCGGATCTTTTTTTGTAGCATTTGTAGTTTGGTTTCCTCCCATGAAACTTTGAAATTAACAGCTACTGCTAAGCTCTGAAATATTCGTACACCTGACGGGTTTAGATGTGAAATCATCTCATGTAACCAAGAATGTACGTAAACAAGAAATTGTTTCCAACAGGAAATGAGACAGCCATCTCTCAAAAGATAGAATCATTTTTAGCCTTAGTGTGCAGGTGGTTTCTTAGCAACTGAAAAAGGGGGATTTCACTGAACGATGCGTATTTAACCTTAAACGTGTAATTTTCCGATTCTACAATAAATTCCCACTTGTGCACCAGCTCTTGTGTTTAGTTGTAGAAATATTTCGGCACCCCGTCATCCATGCCCATTGTGAGTGGATGTAAACATCTGACCGGCAACAGTGTGTGCGCGCGTGTGTGTGTGTGTGTGTGTGTTGGTT
Organism: Poeciliopsis gracilis; assembly: GCA_911649635.1. NCBI lineage: Eukaryota > Metazoa > Chordata > Actinopteri > Cyprinodontiformes > Poeciliidae > Poeciliopsis > Poeciliopsis gracilis. The sequence continues at coordinate 1,384,203 of CAJVRI010001517.1, forward strand.
TTAACACAACCGAGTGCAGGCTTTACCCGGAGCGTACAAACAGTGGCATACGGCTCGATGGTTGCGGAACTGCTCAAAGAAACGACTCCAGAGCTGCTGAGGAGAATTAACCCGTCGCTGTAACCGACCCCGCGGTGCAGAGAGCGGGTCACTAGCTGTGAGACGCGTCTAGCGCGTCTCGGAAGACAAGTTTCAAAGAATGTCGAGACGCTTCTGTGGCGACAGCATTCACTTTTCACATGCAAGTCTGTCTCGTAGGTTCTTGCAGCTTTCTCGTGATTTGGAAAAGCCAGACAGCGGGCAGCGGAGGGAAACCGGATGGACCTGCATTTTTCTGGAAAAACTGCTTCACGTTTCTGATAGTGTGCCTTTGCTATTCTGGCATAGTGAGTCCTCTGTCTTGTTTTCCTTATGGGGCCTTGTTTTATCATTTCGCATTTGGACTTCTTGTTTCTGCTCATTTCTGTGTTCTGAGAACTGGACTTTTGAGTTCATGGGGAAAAAAACAAAGCAACAGACCTTTGTAAGTTTGGACTCGCTTTCCGCCACACGTAAATGGGTACCGAGTTTATAAAGACGCGTCCGTTCCCGGTATTTTGTTTCTCCTCCGGCACAGAATGCCAAAACGTGCGAGTTTCATCACGCGTTGTGGTGACCGACTGGATGCTAGCGTCGACACACGCCTGGTTCATCTCATAGCTCACGTATTACTGAACATATATCCTGTCTGTCATTGTTTTTTTTTTTGTTGTTTTTTTTTTAAAAAAAGAAAAAAAATAGGTGTGTCAATGCCAAATTCTATCTGTGGGCACTGAAGTTTTAGAACATGGCTTTTGAATGTGTTTTCTAACTAACTTTTATTGTCTCCACTGTGGATGTTCATTTCTATACGATGTGCGTTACGTGTCTTCTGTCTGTCTGTCTCCCTGCCATACAAGAGGACACATCAGTGGATCGATCCGTGGAGATAGAATGATGCTTTATGCTCTGCCACACATACGAGGATTTTTGTTGTTTTTCTTCTTCTTTTTTTTTTCTTTTTTTTTCGTTTTTACAATGTCCGCGTGAACGTTTGTTTCGAATCTGAAAGGGCCAAAAACTAGCGACTGTTTTTCTCAACAGGGTCGGACAGAATCTGTTTTCCGATTGAGGTTTCAATCTTTACCCATGAAAGTATTTATTTTGAGTGCAGAATTTAGTTGGCTTTAAGTGTTAATTCATGGCTTTTAAAAAAAATAAATAAATAATAATAATCACTTTATAACAACTTTATGTGCACATAAAGTTAGAAAAATATTTTTCAATTCAAATGTATAGTAGTACAGTTGACAGACTTATAAAAATCTGTTGATACCACTGGGAAAGATGTGTAAAAACCTTATAAATAAATACATCTATTATTGCTGTGGTATAATCTCACACATTTAGCTGCTAGTTTTCTATCAGATTTTAGTCCCATGGGCTGAAACGATCAATAAAGTATTGATTCAATGCTTTGTGAATCACTTCAGTGTTGACCTGGCAACATGCTGAGGATCATGTTGCCAGCTCAAACATGGCTCTTTCTCTCTCTCTCTCTTTTTTTTTTTTTTTAAGTTTACTGGGACACACCGACAGATTTGATTTCAAATTATTCTGGTTTTGCACAAGAGTTAGGCCCACAGCATAACAGTTCCCACACACTCGTCCTTTGGTTCAAACCCAATTGAAGTATAATAGCAATTTAAATATTTTTATGTTTGTGATGGTTGGACAAACATTGTTTGTTTTTTTTCCTGGTTCACTCTTGGTCGCCATTATCAGATGTTGGGAACAAATAATATACCCATCTCTGATTTCCTTAATAATCACTTCTAGTGGGATTGTTTTCCTACTAATTGAATCTACATTTAAATTGTTCTGTGTGAGATTATAAACCTGCAATGAAAGCTTATTTTAGGTGTTTCATCCATCTTTACCGGGGGTCACCAATAAACCTGTTTGTCCGAATGCACAGATTAACTCATCTACTGACCTGGGGTTCTTTACTTTGAGATGTGGGGCCTACGTTTACACCGGCCCCCTTAAAACATGTCTGTCGTTTTAAATCCCTGGTTGGGCAGTTCAGAGCTGCGCTTGAGAAATGTGTGTTTTCATGAGAACATTGATTTATTCAATGTGAGCCTCTGTAGGTGTGTGGCAGAGTCATGCTGCTTGTGGCGCCTGCCTGAAGCATCTGTGTGTGTGCGTGTGTGTGTGTGTGTGTGTGTGTGTGTGTGTGTGTGTGTGTGTGTGTGTGTGTGTGGTGTGGTGTGTGTGAGTGTGAGTGAAGTGGGTGCACGTGAGCCACCAGGAAGCGTTTTGAGATGTTTAAAAATTTTAGGTTTTATGGAGCTGTCGGAGATAAAAGTGAGAAAAGGGATGGGGGAGGGGGTCTTTTATGTGAAATTATTGATGAAGCTGTCTTTGTTAGTTTGGATACTTTTTATATTTAAAGGAAGTGATGCAAAAAAAAATAATAAAAATAAACAAAAGGCATAAAGCTAGAATGTATGTGTAGGGGAGTACTACTGTCCTGTTAGTTCATACCAATATTTTAAGTAAATAAACAGTTGTGTTTCCATATTCAGCTTACTTTTTGTTATTTGTGTCATAAAAAGAAATGTGATTTGTATCTCTGCTGTTAATTCAGGAACCAGAAAGATCTTCCTCCAGATTATGAGACCTTGATTTCAAAATAAAACAAAATGTACTTCCATATGATGAGGCAAATTTTGGACCATAACGGCGCAGTCTGATTCTTTCTCTCAGCCCGGATAAAAGGCTTCGGACATTTGGAGGCAGGTAGGTTCCAGCTGCAGTCTATGTGCTGTTGTGTTTTCTAACACACTTTTTCCTTCCACTCAATTTTTCATGAATACGCTTTCACTCTTCCCCATGATTGCGTGAGCTATGAAACACAATGCTCATATTACCGTTTTCATATCATTTTTCTGAGAAATGGAAGTTTTGGATCATTTTCAGTAGCAGCCATAGAAAAATCAGTAAATTTGTAAAAAAATATATATATATATGTATATAATTGTGTAATTAATCTACATCATATCTGAGTTTCACTTTTGTGATTAAATGTTGAAGTCCTCAGCGCTGCTCAGATTGATTTCCTGTGAAGTGGCCTTTTGCGGCGGGTGGACGCACAACTCTGCCCCCTGGCGTCGCTGAAGCGCAGGTGTCACTCCTTCGCTCGCCCGGGCCTCACGGGCTTCCTGACGTGGCGGGTCGCTAAAGGTCGGTCCGCTCCTCCGTGGGCCGCCGTGATTGGGCAGAGCACCTGTTTCGGAAAAGCTTTTCCGAAACAGTAAACACACAGGTGGCGGCGGCGGCATGGGCTGCCGCTTATGTAAATAAAACAGAAGTGAAACCTCGTCACTGCTCAGGCGCGGCTCAATGTTGAGCAGATAGAGAAAAGTTTGGACTCCAGAAAGAGGTAAGAGAGCCACTGAGACAGAAATAAGCTCTTATAAGCTTTTTTTTTTTTTAATTGTAATAAGTAAATTTAAGTAAAGCTTTTATCTTACGGAGTCTAAATAATAATAATAAAAAAAAGCCTCTATATAGTTTGTCTGGCAGTAGTTCCTCGCATGCACCTGACGCGCCTGTCCGCCTTCAGCCATGCCTCAGCTCGGCCCCGCCGCCGCGCTGCAGATCGCGCTCCTGCTCTCCGCCGTGCCCGCGCAGTACTACATCTCCCGGTGGTGCGGCTCCACCGCGGCGCAGCGCTACCACGCAACCGCCCGGTAAGGGGTAGCGCTATGAAAGCCCTTTAAGCAATGCGTCTCCATTGTGATCATGTAGGACTATATTATTGAACGCGTTCCAGGTTGCTCCGCGTGTGGAGGCAGTGGAGGACGTCATACCTTAACGCCACTGCGTGGAGTGACTGGACAGACCAGCAGCTGTCCAAAGTTAAGTGAGTAGACTTTTGAAGTTTGGAAATAAACTCCATTCTTTCCATTTAGGTTTAGTGAGCAAACCCAACTCAGCTTCTTCCTGTAAACAAATATTCTGACTTCCTGCAGGTCTCTGGTTGGGTTGGGACAAGAAGAGGAACAAGTGTCTCGACCAATAGAAACCATGATATTTGATAACGATCATGGATTCTTTGGAGGTTTGTGAAATTCCACCATATGTACGTCTCTTGACTTTAGTTGCGGCGATATTTCCGTGCTGCTGCCGGTTCCACCCAGTGTTATTTCTGAATCTCTAGGGTTTGATCGGCGTCTCAGGTATTATCACCACTAAAGACACTTAACATCTCAAATGGATATTATCTTCTGACGTAAACAAAGGGTCCTGATGCCGTTGCCTTGATTTCCCTTGCAGTGCTTGCTTTAAAAACTCGCACGCCTTTTTGTCCCCGCAGCCTCCAAGGCAGTGCGCCGCCCTCGCCCCCCGTTTGTGTTCCTGCGGGTGGGAGAGGTGGTGATGGAGAGGAAGGGCCACATGATCGGCGTGGTGGTGAGCTGGGACGAAGAACTGCGAGCTCCTCAGGAGTGGGTGGACAGAATGTATTCGAACTCTGAGGTTGGTGACCGGAACTCGTTCACATCTTCCATGGTCGCTCTGCTTCAATGACTCGCAGCACTGGACACATTTGTAAGCTGGAGGATTCGGATATGGAGAACTCTGTCCATTCGTCTTTACACAGCCTTAGATACAAACGAGGATCCCTGGTTTGCTCGGATGCTTTCTCCACCCTACAGGGTTTCTATGAGATTTAGGTTGGGAGACTAAGAATGGCTTTGTGTCTGGTGAGCCAATGCGGCAACACATTCTCAGTTTATTGGAGAACACAACAGAGTTTTTTCATTGTTACTCTAACAAAGAACTTGAGCCTCCATATATAAATTTTTACATGTATTTTGTTTAAGGGCTGAAATGTTATTGCAATATGAGCATTTCATTATCAGCTGATCCTTTTAGTTACTGCTCGTTTTTGGTTTTGTATTGTCCAAAGTACTGCCAGCGTTGAGACGTGGCCTTTCCTCTTTCATTCACCATTTCCTCTGGAGCTCTTGCTCTCATTTTCTCCTTTCTGTCCACCCCAATCTTTATTTATAAGTAGTGACAGCATTGTACGCGGATGGTCAACATTTTATAGTCAAATGTACTTATTACCTACATTTCTTGTGACAAACTCCACCCATAATCCCACTGGATGCTAGCACGTTTGATGAGCTAGCTGGGCACCTAGCCCTGTTTTTTCTCCTCCACATAACCGTCAGCTGCACAAAGAGTGACGGTCGCGCAAGTCTTCTATTGATACTGATCACATGTTTATCCCAACAGATATTATTTTATTCTCTAGCCCTGTTTTGTTTCACACTGAAACAAACTGTTGCTAGAAAAATTAGCAACATCCGACCAAAGAATACAGTGGCATTAAACATCCTATGGATTCAAGAGTGGTAGACTTCCCATGTTTGCATTTGTGATGGTAGGACAAGACTGCTAAGCAACCGGTTGACTTTTAGTTAATTATTGGTATGGAGACTCAACAGGAAACAATTTCCGTTTTATAGAGAAAACTGATTTTTATTTTAAAAATCTGCCAGTATTCCAAAGAGTTCCTGATGCCATACAAGGTTCTTTAAATAAGAATATGATCTTCTACTATTCCCAATTGTAGACATGTGATACTTTTCTATACATATCCTTTTTTTGTTTAATATCAGACCCATTTGGCGTGCTTGTTGATGTCAAGTTCAATCAGACTGTACAGAGACCTTGTCCATTAAAAAAAATAAAATAAAAAGTTGTACATTGTTTTGTGTGAAAACAGGACACAAAGGCAGAGAAGACGCCACATTACAAGGTTCTGTTCGGGGGACCCGGACCCTCTTCCCTGATGGTCGCATACTTGCCTCAAACACAGCTGGAGCGCATCACCGGGATGAGGGTAAGGACGTCCCGCCGCCGAACTCGAGGTTTGTTTCATACTCGCACGCGCTCCTCGAATCTTGAGCTGACGGTTGGATGTTTGTAGCCGGACATTCCCACCCTGGAGAACTACTTCACACACTTTGACGGGACGCGCTTCGTCATGCAGGACTGGCTCCGGGAGCTGTTCCCAGAGGACGAGGCCGAGGACGGCTGACTGGGACGGTTGTCGCGATTGCGCCCCCGAGCTAGGTCTCAGTTTGTCCTGACATTTCTTCCAAGACAGGTATTGAACTCAACACACCAGTGGGTGTGCAAACCAGAGACACACACACTGAATCTCTCCTCACCGGGACTCTCTTTTGCCTTTTTGGAACGTGGAGACAAATACTGGTATTAGAAGTAACGAATGTAAGAATGCCAAAGTTGTTTGTTTTTTTTTCTTATATAATTTACAGTATTTTAGCTTAAAGTCTGCAGATGTTTTTAATGAAAGCCACCGGGACTCCCTCGACATTGGCAAAGACTCTGAAATTTGAGCATCTGTTCAAGCGCGAAAAGCGTGCAATAAAGCGTTTCCGAACTCTCCAAATGTGCGTTTAGAGTTTCTTCCTGCTTTTGTCTCTGAAGCTGAAGGAAACGGACACTCGCGAGGAGGCGCTGGCTGTAGGCAGGAGCGGCGGAAGCCGCGGCGAGCTGCGTTCCCCACCTGTAGCCTCCTCTTCATTCCTCCACTCCTTGGTCTCCTCCTCTCTGACCAGCAACGTGGCTCCCAAACTTTCCCCCAGCAGCTGAGCGATCTTACTGGCCTTCTGTTGAGCATTTTCAACTGCTGACACAGACGCGCGAAGCCTTAAAAAACAACAACAACAAAAAAAACGAAGAAAACGCCACCCAACACAAACACACGGGTTACAACTCCTGCGTTTGATTTAAACGAGACGATACCCGTCTGGAGCTGTAAGCACCTCAGCTCACTCAGGCACGCGGCGCTGTGGAAGAACCGAGGCGTCCCCACTTGGACACTCTTATCCAGCTTCTCCAATAGGACGCGACACATCTGCTCCATCTTCTGGAACTCTGAGAAGGTCACCAGGACCTGTGGGCACATTTGGCAACGCCGTCAGGTCAGGAAGCTCCGCTGTTGCAAAAAAAAAACAAAAAAACAATCAGCTGTCCAGACACCTCACCTCTGCATCCATGACATAGGCCTCAGCATGTCGGCGAAGAGTCTGTCTCACTGTAGTGTGTTCCTCGCTGACGCCGTGTTGTCTACAGAGAAAGAAAACGATATTATAGACTAAATATAAGTGATTCGTAGCATCCTGAGTTGGCAAAGTTTTAGTACTGAAAGGCTGCAACTTTTGTCAAATAATTTGTTTTGGCAACATTATAGCTAGTAACAATATACATTAAATTAGAATATGCTTTCTAATGAGGCTGTTTTGTCAGATTGAAAGCACCTTTTGAAAATAATCTTGAAGCAGGTGTTAAACGTGCTTTTCGTTCATCCCAAATTTTTTCAATATCAATTTTTTATTTTTTGTCTGATGTAATTTTGCAATCTTAAGAAACAACTTGATTTAAAAAAAAAAAAAAAATACAAGCCACGCAGTTTTATTTATGACAAACATTGAGAACAATTTACTTCCCTTTTGGTTTGCTATATTAGAGCGCAATAATATTGGGTTTCATGGGTGCAACGTGTCGAAAGTGTGGAAAGGGAAAAGGAGTTAACGTCACGACACGAATGTGTCACTTTCTAAGCTCGGTTACTTTTACCTGACCGTCTGGGAAATGTAATCCAGTCGCCGCGAAACACTGTTTGTCACCTCGTTTATCGACTCCTTCGTGCTGGTCACACTGACCAGCAGCCACGCTCGGTCGGCCGGGCAGGAAACCTCCGCCACCCCGGTCACCTGAACCTCCCTCACCGGCTTGTTGAGACATGCTACCTCTTGGCCCCGCTGTCTATCTTTACCGTCCGTTTCTGCCGCTGGCACAGCGGCGAAGACGCGACCCGGGGCGTTCATAGCGGAAATAAACTCAAACGAACTTCCCGCTTCTATGGCGACGGGCGAAAGGCTTCCTGGGACTTGTAGTGCAAAGATTAACGGTGGGTACACTAGCTAGTAGCTCGCTATGTTTTCACTCCAGTTAAAGCTAATCTCCTCGAGCAAGAGTAAGAAAGTGTTACGTAAAATGGCTCCGTGTATGACGAATCATTTAATATTTTAGTATGATTCCACAAAAAAATAGTTATGTGGAAATGCTTTTAATTTTAAAGCTCAATGAAAAAAAAAAACATTACAAAGATGTATACTTAATACAGAATAACACATTTTAAGCACTTTTTCCAAGTTTTGTTTTTTCCCCAATGTAAAATTAATGGAACAAAAACTAAAGCATAGTAAAATAATTTCAGTAACAGTGTATGTAATTTACTTAACTTCAATTTTAACTTTAATTAAAGTTAAAATTGAAGTTAATTTTAATTTTAATTCAGTTAAAAAGTACTTCATTGAGCCCAAAGGGAAATTATTTATTTGACTTCCGAATAGCACAACAGGCTCTGCAGATAGAAATAGGATTAGAATACCAAACAAACTATTGCTTTAACATGAACTGTGTGCATCAGTGTCGTATGCAGTTTTAGTCAAATATGTTTTTATTTACTAACACTGTAATGTTGACAGAGTACCCAGAAATTTCATTCAAGTAAGATATGGTGGTATATCATACTTTTACTAAACCAAAAGAAAAACAATGTAGTGAAATTACTTCTTTAAGGTACTTTTTTTGGCAAAAAAGTTTATAAATGTAACTAAATAAAATGTAAGTAAATGTCCCAAATATGGAAATGAATCATTAACCTTTTATTTATTTATTTATTTACTTTTGAAAAAAGGATGTTTATCCGGTAGTAAAATGGGACAAATGTCAGAGTTAACACTTTTGAAGGCCCAGTGTACAAATAATAATGAAATTATTAAATTATTAGCTGCTACAGTGTTTTTTATATTAATGAAGGCATTTGAATGTTTCAGTACCTCTGATTTCTCAGTAGGCGGCAGCAAACTGTAACAGTTAGCAAACAGAGATGGGGCGTAAGTGTTGCAATCTGGATCGCCTTCTGTCCAAACTTTTGATGTTGCCTCTTGATGTTTTCAAGAACATTTCAGAGAAAGGCCGCTCTCAAATGAAACACTCGTAGTCAAAACAAATTGGTATTTCGAGAGGCAGCAAGTTCACATTTGGTTCAATGTAAACCAGCTTACTGGCAGAAAGAAAATAGGTTAATTATGAAATAAATATAAAAAGGAACGTGTCTCAAATAGTAAGGATTTATAGATGTCCCACAAACTGGGACTGTCAGACGTTTTCTGTGTGCTTAGTTTTTATTTGTTTTGTTTTGTTTTTTTTTCAAACCCATTTGGAAGCAGTAGAGATTTGATCTCGGATCTCGCCGGTTCCTCTCTGTAGAGCAAGGTTTATTTGGTTTCCTTAGAGCATTAAACTGTGAAATGAGCATTATAATCACAACCTAAAAATACAAGGACGTATTTGTTGTTGTTGTCTCTGGTTTCGCCGGTCCCCTGGTACGCTCTGTGAAAAGCCCCACATCTGATGCGTCGCTCCAGCCAAGAGGGATAAAGCACAGTATGATGGGATGTTTTCATAGGACGGAGAAAAGGAGACTCATACTGTTAAAAGCTCTACTGAAGTTCTGAGGATTCTTCTTATATTTTTTAATGAGGAATCGCTCTAAAAAAAAAAATAAAAGAAAAAAAGACAGAACGAAAAGTCTACCTCCGCTCTCTCCAGTGTCACAGCCGAATGGTGGATCACTCACTGCTTTTTAAAATAACTCTGGCATTCATCATAGGGCTAAGGTGCTTTCAGACGTCAACATGATGACCATAAGTTTAACTTCATGTGATGACTGCCATAAAACGAGGCTGTAAAGATTTATCGTAAAGAGCACAGTAAACAGGATCGGGGAGGTTCTGTCCCTCTCATCTGTGGATATGAAAGGCGCTGGGGTCTGTATAGATCGAGACTGTGGTCACATGTGAAGAACTGCTTTGCCTGTAACGATCTCCAAATCTGTGGCTGTGTCTCCTCTTCCCGTCTCGTTCGGTCCGAGCTGGCTGCGCTGGCCTCCCTCCATGTTTCTCCATAGACCACAATCAAGGCCCCGTGCAGTTTTATGGCGGTTTTATTTTCATATTGTGCAAGAAAATCTCCAGACTCCGCTCTGTGCGCCTTGCCATATTTTATATCGTTTTCGCCTGCGTTTCTTCCACCCTCTGGTGTTTTTTTTAATCATTATTATTATTTTATTTGTTTTTTACTTTGGGGCTGATAAAGCCTGCAGCTCGCTCTCTGCTGCGTCTCCGGCTGTCGCCGGTCTTCCGCTCTGTCGCGTAAACGCTCTGGGTTTCTCTGTTTGCAGGATTTCCTCTGCTAGCAGACGATAAACGTTGGACTCTTTAAGCGTTACGGCGTCTACAGTCATCGCGTCAGGCCTCTGAGCTGTAAGCCCAGCACTTATCAGTCAGTTTCTCAACAACGGCTTCAGGTGGTGATCGTTGCTCGGCCAGCAGGAGGTTCCAAGCGACTGCGGGTTTAATTTGTCCTGCCTCCTAAAATGTTTTTTTTATATAGGAACTTTAATCATTTAAACTTTTATGTATTGCTATTACTCTGTTGTTAGCTGGGAGGCAGGGAGAGCTGTTATGAGGGAAACAAGGAGCGAATTAAAGTTAAGGTGTAACATTAAAAGCAAGCTATTTTTTTCTGTTTCGTGAGGAGAAGCTGTGGCATAAACGAAGCTTCTCTGCGAAGACGTACGAGGTTTGTGAGAGAACGGCAGGAGACATTTAACACGAGGTCCACGGTTCCTCTGGAGGTGCTGCAGAGATCAATATCTGTGCACAAATATACTGTAGTTTTAAGACAAGAAAACAAAAAAGCCATTGTTAAAACAATGGAGATGAAAAGCCCTATTGGCAAACAAGAGGAACCACACGTTGAAAACACCGCCCCATGGTTAAACATGGTGTTGGCTGCATCATGCTGTGGTGACTGCGATGAAAACTGGGTTTCCTCTTATATTATTGTGATTTGTTTACTATTGTCCCGTTTTATTCCATGATAGAAACGCCTTGAGGTGAACAGAGAGTAACATTTACAGACTAAGAACACCATCGTTTCAGTTGTGGTTAGAAAGTGAAAAGATTTGTAATTTGTTGTGATGATAATTCAGTCATTTAATTTCGTCACCTTGCTAAAATAATTCCAGAAGTTTGTTTTTTTTTATGCATAAAAAACATAATTCTCTTTTTTTTTTTTGTTTTAAACATAAATCATCTTTTGGCAAAAAAACAAACAAACAAACATTGTAGACCGTTATTTTAGGAAGGTGACAATGACCACAAGTTACCACACTCGGATCATTCTTTTTGCACTTTCCACAAAGTCAGATTTTTAACAGACGGGTTTTCATAAAACATCCCGTGTTTTCAGTTCATTTTGGAGAGCCAAGCTCCCCGCTGGATTCTCAGCATGTCAGTATATTATCAGAAGAATTTCCTCTTGCTGTCACTCAGCTCCGCAGCGCCCACCTCCGTAAACAGCACCCAGCCAAATAAACAGTCCGGCTCGCAGCCCCCGCTGCACTCCCATCGCCGAGCAGATCCTCGCGTCGGCACAGAGACTCGGGGAAAATAAACCAATAATCCGAGCGATGACGAAAAATCAAATTTGCGCTCACTTCTCGCACTGTTTGCTTTTCGCCCGGCATAAGACGCACACAAGCTGGCCTGGGATTTACCTCCCTCCTGTACATCCAAACCTGTAAAACGATGGCCGCTGGAGCAAAAAAGTTGAATTTCCTGCTCATTTCCATTTCTGCTCTTTTACAGCTTACGGATGAGAGGTTTCCATCTTGGGTCGAACCCAGAAACCTGTGTACGCCAAACGCACACGCGCACGCGTACGCTCACACACTTGCCGAACCTGTTGTAAAGACCTCATAAAGACTAAACATCTGTTTGTTGCAGATGGTTTGGCAGCAGAAACCCGCACTCTGGTAAAATGCCCACAAGTCCAACTGCCCCACAGAACAAGCTGCATGTTTTAATTGCATCCAACTGCATCAAGGTGTAGACACACACACACACACACACACACACACACACACACAGGTGCAACATGGTGCCTCGATCGTGCAACCACGTCGGGAGTGATTTTGACCCACTTTTCAGGTATTATTTAAAATAATCAATTATCGCTCTGTCGCTCGGCGGTTTAACTCCTGCAGCGGGTCTTCGTCTCACGCTCTCCTGAGTTGCTATTTCTGCCCCTTTCTCTCCTGCAGATTTGTATTTTTTAAGGCCTAGTTGGGTTTCAGGGCTCTATTAAAAGTTCAAAGGCAGCATTTACTGCTGCAACTGGAGCTAGTCTACACTGAGGCTTTGCACTAATGAGTGCAAGATTCCCTGCACATAGTTTCAGGGCAAAACACACACACACACACACACACACACACACACACACACACATGCATACACACAGATTTCAAGTCAGACAGCACATGTTTCACTTGTGGAGGCTTCAGCAAGGCATATAGTTGGTTTTTATTACAGTTATTGTCATTTTTGAAAAGGCGGCTATTTATCAGAAAGCTCATTGATTGAAGTCTTTCAAGGGTCCATTTCCTTTGTTTTTCTCGCTCTTTCAAACATTTGTTCTCCTGTTGTTGTTAGAAACGGCAGCACTGTGCAGTCGCGTGAGCAAATCTGATTTTCAGAAACAATTTCCAATGTGAAGGTTACTGAAAACTCAGTTTCTGGTCTTGCAGTGGAGATTCAGGAAAATGAGATTCTGCAAAACGATAACCCAGCTGCCTACTTTGCTTTTAGCGCAAGGGATCACATTAGTTCTTAGATTTCCTGGTATTAAATGTTAACGAGCTTAAACGTTTCATAACACAGAGGAAATTATAAACAGCTCAGTTTACATTATAAAAGCTTTCTGATTCTACTCATAAGTTGGAATGTCAGAGTTCCAAGTTTGAAGAAATCAATCTTTATCACCAACAAAAACAACGTTTTGAATACCAGAGGTTCAAAACCTTAACATTGCTTTTGATTTGTGCTGGGAAATGAGAATCGCTAAGTTAAAATCATAAAAAAAATCAGTTTGAAAAAGTGGGAAGTTGATCAATTGTCTGGATCAATAGTTGTCCGGTTATAAAATGTTCCCAGAGTTGCACTTCTGATTGTTTGCATCAGGCACGTGCAGAGGAGGGGCCACAAGGGGCCGGAGCCCCTGGTGTCCTTTTTGATGTTTTTTCTTTTTCAAACAACATTTTTTTTTTCAATATTTTATCTTTATGTCAGAAGGCCTGCTTGTGCCCCTCAGCAATAATATTTCGCTAAATATAATAATGGATCAACATAAGCTGGTCTGGCTGCCCTCAGTCTAATGACGCTGAGGGTCCGTGGTGAGGAGGGGGTCGGATCTGTGGCTCTAGCTACCAAATATTCATAGCAATGTATGAATATTTTGTTCATTTTTAAACCTGTTCAAATTATAAACTTTATAGAATGATTAAAAAAGCTCTACTTAAATGAATGGTTTAATTATACCATTCTCAATCTGAACTTAATATTTAACTATTAAAATCCCAGTTTTAATCCGTAGCCCTCCCGAAATCTACACTTCCAACATCCGTCATGATTAATCATTTGCCTCAAATGATTTAGTGATCATTTGAACCCTTAGTAATGCAGAACTGATCTGACCGTTTCCATAGCAACGATCAGAAGCAAGACATTCCCCCAGAACCACAGTGAACTCATCGTAGCTATGACCTCACTGTCTATGACACAGATCTACGTCACATAGATCAAAGGGCATCTGGGGCTATAAATGCTTCCGTCTCAAAATATCAGGTAGGAGACGAGCGACTCTTTCACCATTGACTCTTTGTTTTTTCAACAATTTTGACGATGGAAAACATTTTAGTGAGCATGTTTTTCCCCCTTTCTTTTAGCGCGGGCTACCTTTTTACAACTGGTGTGAGGAAGGTGTGCAACAAACTCCTTCCTCACATCAGTTTTGAGACGGATGGCTATCAGGACGACTCCATCTACGATGCCTTTGACGATTTTCTGTTCAACCCACCGGCAAAACGAACCTCCCAGGCCGGGGAAATCTCAGACGAGGAGGACACAAGCGACGAGGATTCGATGAGTCTTCAGGGATCAGACGTCACTGATTCCGAAGACGAAACTTCCCCGGCTAGGGAGGTTTTGTCTTCGTTTCGATTTGTATGAAACGAAACGAAGCACATGTATGTTGACATGCAGTCAACATACAGCACAAAAAGATTTTGTGGACATTAGATAATAGATGGATGATGGAAACATTTTTTAAACTTGTTTATATGAATTATTATTAGTATATAATTAATATGATTTGCGACAGACTGGCGACCTGTCCAGGGGCTACCCCGCCTCTCGCCCGGAACGCAGCTGGAGAGGCACCAGCACCTCCCGACCCCATTAGGGAGAAGGGTGACCGGAAAATGGATGGATGGATGGAATTAATATGATTCTCAATATAACAGTAATATTGATGTCGCCACACAAAAAAACAGAATATCCAGTCCATTACAGTTTTATGATTTTATGGCTTGATGTTTATTTTGTGATTATTGATAAGTGATCGCTGTGGTTGGTGTTTAAGTCGTCTTTTGTATTTTCTTTTTTTTTTTTTAAACATTTTATTAGTTTTATGTTTCGCAAACAGAGAGAACAGGACATTGTGCACTGTGTTGTCTATCATCTTACTGAAACACAGAGTTGACATGACGCCGGCTCCGTCCCCAGGAGGAAGTGGAGCAAGACATTTTATCAGGTGAGTCTGAATTCAGGGTCTGCGTCCTTGGAAGGACGGATTTGTAGGCCGATTGCGGTCATAGCCCGACCGAATGCGAAGACTCCTTCAAATCCGTTCGTCTTTTCCCCAAATTTGAAGGGACGGGTCCGGCGTGTCCTTCACGGCCCACCGGTGAAGAGCGGCAAAATTATTTTGCTATTTTATACTTTAAGTGACGCAACGTGATTTGGTGTGTTACCCTGCAACCTTGGTTGGCAGGGTAATGTATAATGAAAGTTCTTTCTCCAACGTGTGGTGCTGTGACATAAGAAAGAGGAGACACACACGTTGAGTTCTCATAAACGTCCAACTGAAGAATTATTCCCTTTATTTGTCTAAACATATTCCATATTCAATACTGTCTATCTTTTGTCATCTTCTTAAAAACAATCAAAAGAAAAGTACATGCGTTTGTTTTTAACTCCAACAACTTTCCCTCTATACAGACAAGATATTCTTTACTATTTAAACTTCCCATAAGGACTGGAGCTAAGAAAAACAAAAGACGTTACAAAATAGCAATATTTTATCCGTTACTAAAAGGAAACATAACTGAAAAAAATCGTAACGCTCCTTTAATGGCGTGTCTCGCTACTAACTGACACATGAACGGTCCCCAGTTACGTCGTCGCCGGCTCTCAACAAGAAAACACAATTTTACCGAACAAGAAATGAAAATAGTGTAACTTATTTGAAAATGGTTTCGATTTATACAAAATTTAACAGTCCAACGGAAAACTCAACAGTCCTTTAACCGTTTATCCATGCAATACTCCTCACAAAACGGACAAGATGACACACTAGACGACTTCCCATTCAATAATATACTAAATTCTCAAAAGTCATCTATTTCCATGAATCAATATACATTTTACTAATCTGTGACATAAGAAAGAGGAGACACACACGTTGAGTTCTCATAAACGTCCAACTGAAGATTGATTCTTTTTTTGTGAGCTCGCTCTTTTCTATGCCACCAATGCAATGCGCCCCTAGTGGTCATGTTGAGAATTGCGTGGACAAACTGAAACAACGCTGAATAATTTGTTACAACAAGAAATTAAAAGATACAAAATGAAAAATTCTGTTTGGGGTGTCTATTTTCTGGTAACTTGTTTATTGTTTATCACCCCTCTACAGGTGCAACGTTTTGAGGCGAGAATGTAGGTGTGCAAGTCTCATATATCTGCTCAGTTCATCAATACGTCACCGAATTGCAATGTTGCTCTGACATTTTCAGACATGTCTGCTCCCTCTGTGTGCCCTTTTTTAACTTTGAGCCCCTGCCCCTCCAAAGGTCTCTGCACGGCCCTGGTTTGCATCATATAGTGCTCAGGCTGGACAATAAATCAGTAACAATATATATTGCAATAGACACACGAGTAACGCTAATAGATAATACAGGATATTCAATACCACGCTGCATGGTGGGATATAGGCAGAGAAAAGGCTTTTAGCTACCCAACTACTGATGATAAGCAGTATGGCATCAACTAGCTCACTTACTCTTTGGTTACCTAGCAACTTGCGCAGTCTTTGGTTACTTAGCAACAACATGTTCCGTCACCGTGCCTCATATAGCGCCTTAAAAATAAAACAACAGCATGAAGAGGCATGAAGAGAACGCAGGGAAGATCATGCCACCACTTGGGCAGCATTTCAGGTATTTCAAACAAAAAACCGATCAATGATTATTGATATCGACTGACATTACATTTATATCGTGATAGGTTCATATCATCCGGCCCTTTGGAATCTAATTTGAGGTTGGTCATTTTAAACAATCAAACCTCAAACTTGACCAAACTGGATTTTTTTGCCCTGTAGACAAATTAAAACATTCTGTTCCTCTTTCATCTTTAAGTTCGCCGCCGCTACAAGTAAAGCCACCAAGTGTATGTGTACATTAGATTTAAAGTTGACCTGCTGCCCGTGTGCAAAAAGACCTCTTCGTGTACGCAAATAACTAGAGAAGTGGCTAATCGTTTCACAACGCTGCTCTCCGAAAGTCTTTTATAACAAATTAGGATTTAATAACGTTTGTTGTTTGGAGCTTTGCAATTTTGACCTTCCTGTCTGTTGTGTCCTCGAATGTCAGACATTCCACAGTAAACACAAAAATAAACAAACCGGACAACGTCCCAAAATGAGAGACAGAAGGAGAGAGAGAACCAGAACGTTTCATAGGGGTTGAAAAACTCTGTTTCACTTAGGATTTGCTCCTGACAGGACAATGCGTGTGCTTACTGTGTTCAACTCAATAGCAGTGACGATCTGGAGGATTGTGGTTGGGAGGAACGGTCCACCGTATCTGAACTTGAGCGGTGTTCTGTTGTTGGACTTCTGTGCTCATCATGGAGACCACCTTCCACATCTGGAGCCATGGCCTTGAACCGGAAAAGGGTAGAGTGATTTCTATGCATCGACACATATGTCGGGGAAGGGTCCTGCCCCAAGTGGAGGTATCCCGGTATCTTGTTCATGAATGAAGAGCAGGAGATCGGTGCAGGATCTGCAGTGAAGTGGGTGTTGTACCAGTCTGTCATGGTGAAGAGAGAGCTGAACCAAAAGGTGGAGCTCTCAATTTGCCAGTCGAGCTACGCTCCTACCTTCATCTCTGGTCGTGAGTTTTGGATCACGACAGAAAGAACAAGCCCGTGGATACAAGTGGCCAAAATGAGTTTTCTCCGTAGAGTCTGGGCTCTCCCTTAAAGATAGGGTGAGAAGCTCGGTCAATCATGAGGGTCTCAAAGTAGAGCCCCTGCTTCTCCACATCGAGAGGAGCCAGTTGAGGTGACTTGGACATCTAGATCAGATGCCTCCTGGATGCCTCCCTGTTGGAGTGTTCCAGGCACGACCCAATAAATGGATAAGCGGAAGAAATTGGATGGAGGCCCCGCACTGCATAAAGCGTCACAAATCGATAACATATGAAATTGGCCAAAAGACAAATTGTCCTGAAAAATCTAGGTAATTGAGATGAATTCTATTTTATCAGATCAGTGGCGCAGTTGGTAGCACTGTCCTGCAAGAAGGTCCTGGGTTCAATTCCCGGCCCGAAATCTTTCTGCATGGAGTTTACATGTTCTCCCTGTGCATGCGTGTACTGCACAGGGTACTCTGGCTTCCTCCTAACATGACTGTTAGGTAAATAGGTCTCTCTAAATTCTCCCTAGGTGTGAGTGTGTGGCTGTTTGTCTTGTGTGTTTCTGTGTTGCCCTGCGACAGACTGGCGACCTGTCCAGGGTGTAGCTGGAGATAGGAACCAGCACCTCCCGACCCCACTAGGGATAAGGGCGAACAGAAGATGGATGGATGTATTTTATCATTTGAAGACATTCTGTTCCCATTCTCTATTCCCATTTTGTTCTGGTTCTAATTCCCATTTGGGTTAGATGATGATTATGAGCCCATATAAAACTGGAAATAAAAACACATGAATGGGAGAAGACAACACACACTGATGTATTATTGTTATTCTCTTAAATGAACAATTTTTAATTTGGGTTTCTGTCCGGGGTGCGCCGGCTACAAAGACAGCTTATTAAGTTAAAATCAATTAAATAACAGAATAAATTAGATATATATACATAAATTTGATTTATATATGACACACACGCACACACATTTGATTACAAAGGTGTTCACTCAGGTATGGGCACATATTAATTTGGACTTCTAAACAGCACCATATATTCTAAACATATCTTGCATTAATTAGTACTGAGTGCTTTTCAGTGCATATATTGTTATTACTACACATTGTTGCTCAGTTCTGTTTTATTTTGTTGTTCTTTGTTTTTCTTCCTGCTGCTATAGAAGCAGATTTCGAAAATGTTTTTCTTGAATGCTGTGTTATTTTTCTTTTTTTTTCAGTTTCTTTTTTCCCTTTCTTGTCCATTTTTATTGAAATGAACCCAAAACCCAACATATATCACAGGTGGGACATTATAGTGAAAGCTGTAACACTCCACCTGTGAAAGTAATTCTAATTGGCGTCTTTTTGCTATTCAGACAACAATTCTGACTGCTAAATTGCCGCCAAGACATGTTTAAAAAAAAAAAAAAGAAGAAACATCTCTACCTACCGTTTCTCCTCTGGAAAATAGCGCGCTTCTGATTTTTTTTGGGGCGTTCAGACAACAGCATTTCAGGATTTAAGAGCCTGTTACTCCTTGTCGAAGTGAGTACAGTCTAGCCAATATCCTGACCCCTAATCTAACGCCATTATGTTTATGAGTTTCAATATTAGGTGAAAAATATTGAAATCCCGATTAATTTAGTTCAAAGGGTTTCAAACAAAATCTTGTTTACAACTTGGTTTTGTTCAAAAGTCACTTGTAAATATGTCTTTAGTGTGGAAGACGCTGGGATACTGGAAATTTTTTTTGCTAAATTGTTGAAAAGCAACAGCAACAACAAAAAAAAACATTTAAATTTGTTGCAGTTATTAACCCTTCGGACTTGACCTCACACTCTCCAGAACGCCGCCCACTCCGCCATGACAGACGTCAAAACAACCAATATGCTCCTTTAAAGCTAGTCTAAAAACACACATCTGTGACCTAATATCGCTTCTATTTAGTTGATTTCACTTTAAAAACGGTGGTAGGAAGCTGCGTGGTCGGCTGCTCGAACAGACAAGGATGCAAACCAAACTTGTCATTTTATTTTCTAATTTCTAATGAGAAATTCACAGCAGTGGAGGATAGCAGCCGTCAATCATAATGACTGTCAGCTCATTAGGACGGATTTGAAGCAAACACTTTTTACAAGATAAGATGATTAAAGTTCATATGCTTTATAAAAACGATTCAAAAGATATCAAATATCCATTATGGGAAGGGTAGGCGTCTAACCGTTAATAACCATGGAGACATTGTCATGTAGCCTAATGGGTTCACACCAAACGTGCATTGAACTTGAAGCATCAGGCGAGTTTTTACTCGCGTAACACGTGTGAACGTCCCATAACATGTATGGAAAAAATTATTATATTTAAAGGTTATGTAAAAACATTTTAATAAAAAAACAAACCAAACCTGAAACCTGAATTCCCACGAATATTTTGTACAGACACTGAAATAAATTCATCACAGAAATGACCGATTTCTGTGATGAATGCTTATTATTACCCATGTTTGCAGCAGCCTAACCTAAAGAGATTTGACAGCAGTACCCTTTGACCTGTCTCCTAGTTTGTTTTTTTTCTGTGCCCCCTTTATCATCCTCTTCGTCTCGGATTTACAGTCTGACATGTTGAGAGAAGAGTAGAGAAGTACAGCGAAACACTATCTGAGGTCATCCGAGATGACGCTGCCATTCCTGGAACAGCGGACTTTGCTGAGATGATAGGTTTTTTTTTTTAGGTTTTTTTTCTTTTTTATTGTTAAAATGTGGCAGGGAATGAAAGAAAAGTGAAAAACATACTTCACAGCTTTTCATATCTGCGGGCAGATCTAGGGCGATAAAAGTGGACGTCGCTCCAAAGTTTTACAGCTTACCACGTTTTCTTCTTCCCTTAGTCATTCCATCTCTCTCTTCTTTCTTTCTGTCTGATGCTCTTAACTCTTGGGAGTGACAGAAATCTGCTCCCTATTGGCGCTGCACATGATCAACACCCCTCCGCTCTCACCCCTCCTTTTCTACCTTGAGGCATAAAACCCCATTCATACGCACCTGCATTGGGCTGCCACGGCGATGAGGACCATCTGTCCCTCTGGCCGATGTCTGAAAGAACCTGTTCTGAGGCATACGGAGGAGGATAAACACACACACACACACCCACAGACCAATAGTGGACTAGGGTCAAAGGTGAAAGTACCCCCTTTCCTGTCCAGACAGAGAAGGCTGGCTTCCTCTCAGTTCTTATTCCCCTCCTATGCCTGCTTTACGTGAACTGCCTGCAACACAAACCCTTTGTGTTTTGTGATAGTCTATTTTTTTTTTTTTTTTAAGTTCGACGAAATCTTGAGTCATTATTAGGGAATAATTAGCATGTTAGCAAGACATTCAGGGAGGTTCTCTTTAAATTTGAGATTAAAAATAACCTTTCAACATACACAATCTATAAACATGTTAGAACGGCCCAGTTAAAGTCCAGACTTAGATCCAGGTCTGAACATTTCTGTTTACAGATGCTCCTCAGTGAGCAAGACACCTGATTCAGTTCCTATTCCACATTTAGACAAGTCAAAGGTGCATATTATGTCACTTCCTGCCTCTGAGCAGACTTGTAATTTTTCAGAATAAGCTGGTGTCATCTGCAAACTTCAGTAACTTTTACAGAGGCTGCAGTATATTATAATAATGACAATAACACTGAAGATGAGGAACCCCGTATGTATATATATATAAAGAAATCACAAGTGTTTCTGAGTCCTTATCAAAGCACAAGCTGACATAAAACGTTTTTATGATTTCATATGTTGAACATTTGACAGTGGATGTAATCTATCATCTGCTGTTTCAACCGGCGAGCCATGCAAATTGAGATGAGCCAAACCCTTTTTTTTCTTTCTTCTTCTTCTTTTTTTTTTGTTCCTGTCTCTCAAGTTTACAGAATAAATCTGACTACCATGTTGCTTGTGTCTGAGAGTCTGTGGCCCCGCTGCTGGTCTGCTAATAGGCTGTGTGCTCTGCTTTGCTGAGATTAATGTGAAGACTTATTGATATAATGATGGAGCCATGAAAGAGCCCTCTGGGCTGCGGTTTTGGCCAAACACATGATCCTAATGGACTCTGTATGTATGTTTCCATGCCCGAGTTGCGCTTGTACGTACGTGTTCCGTGTGCATGGATCTGTTTTAGGACAGGAACAGATGAAATGAATTGGGAGTTGTTGTTTTTTTTGTTGTTTTTTTTTTTCATTTGAAAAGCCAATATTTCAGAGCTCGTTTAGCTTATAGAAAGTACCTGACGTTAGGTGTACGCTGATATATTAGCGCGGCAAACTGACCTCAGACTTTCCACGACTTCTGCATGACTGCCCGTTTGTGCCTCGGTTCTTGCATGTGTGCCTTAGCGCCGTGGTTGTCGGCTGCCGCCAAATGGCTTCTCCAGTTTGGGAGGAAGAGCAGCTCATGCTGACACGGCAGGAGAGCATGGTTGGAGGCGACGTGGAGGGAGGCTGACTAAATATGGCCGAAATTAAAGTGGTACCTACACAACTGGTGCCCTGCGGTGTGTACGCGTCTGTGTCTCCGCAGATTCTCCAGTGAGACCCAGCAGGTGCTGACAAGACCCCCCTCTCTTCATCTTTCCAGTTCCACCCTGCCCTCCCACCCTCTTTTTTTTTCTTCTTTTTTTAATGCGTGTGTTTGTGTGCCAGCAGGCTCAATCTGCCCAGAGAGGGTCTGATGTGGACGTGATTGACAGTCGAGTAGTCACAGGGGTGATTGAGAGCAGTTGTGGGAAGAGAAGGACCTTACAGCCCTGGCTGCTTTCAGCCCTGAGGGGGGACGAGGAGACAAAGACGGACAGAAGGGGGAAGAGACAGTCTAAACAGATTAATATGAGAGATGGAGACTGCTCAAAGCCACCATGGAGCAGTTGCAAAACAAATAAAACCCTGGCGAGCTGAAACATTGGTTAGACGAAGGGAAGAAGAAGAAAAAAGAAAAAAGAAAAAAAAAAACACTGAACGAGATAAAGTTCATTTTATTTTTGATAAAAACGAAGCCTGGCTTCTGTATTATCGCCCGCTATTGGTATTCGCTGGTCTCATGGGTGGGACCGTGGAGGTTTATGGGAAACGTACTCATGCTCATGAAGTGATGTCATGCGTCGGAGACGGACCCAGCTCTCCCTGACTGATACAGTGATGGGAGGACAAGTACAACAGCATTAATGACCTCTCAATTAGGTGGGGTTGACCTTGAAAGCCTCACAGCCCCAACCCCAGTCCCAGTCCTGTGTCTTAACAGTGTTCGCTCACTGTTAAGACACAAGTTACCACGAAGAAAGCTAAATGATATAGAGAAGACAGAATAGGTTTGATTTCTGCGTATTATTAAACATAAAACACACACATGTCGATTATACTTTCACGGATGATTTCTTATTTTAAACAGAAGTATTGCATAGTTAACATTTTATCTTTAACATTGCCTAATTAGGGTGGCTAGTGTTGATAGATGGTAAAAACTGTACGGTGATAATACTTATTAGAGAATATCAACCTTTACCTTATGTCGGATAGTCATGAAAGAGCAACTGAACACATTTCTAAACCAAAGTGGGGGCTAAACGATCAGAAGTATGAAGCATAGCTGTTATATGATTAGCACTGGTGCTGTTCTTTTTAAAAGTAGCAGCCTTAGTGAGCAGCAGACGTCCCTCTGTAGGAAACAGCTTCCTTTAAAATAGCTCTTAAACACCTTTCCTACTCTCTGACTTCATTCTTAAATACCTAACAGATGCTGAAAGTCGCTAACTTTTGAGTTTTCTTTCCCCAGAAACAAGCTAACACTGGACAGTGTTAGCTAAACCTGTTAGCAGTCAGGTCTGCTAACTGTCCAGACAAAAAAAACAACAACAAATGTTTGAATTTTTTACTGGTCTGAACATTGTGGCCCAGATTTTATTTCTCGGAGCATCTCTACGTGTAATCACGAGAAATTAATTTTCACAGTGTAACAGAACCAAAACAAGAGCCTGTTGGAGCAAGCTAACGGTAAGAAGTGTTAGCTCTGCCTGTTAGCATTCAAGTTAACTGGCCAGAAGAAGAAGTTTGAGTTTCTTACTGGTCTGAAAAGTGGCACAGGGTTTATTTTTCTGTGCACCTCTGCCTATTATCACAAAAAATTAATTTCCACAATGTAACAATCACTGAAAAAGAGCCTGTTATAATGTATTCTTACGCATTTTAGCTCATCTTAGTGGGCAGAGTTTTGCAAACTTGTTAGATTCTAGTTCATCACTCACCTCACGTCCAAATATCAACTTAATATTCTCCAAAAAGTTAAAGCCACTAAGTCATGGACTTACTAGTAGTGCATTTCTTTTAATAACAGAGAATTAGAAACATTCCAAGTCAATATAGCTCATAATTGAGACTATTGTTTAAAAATATTGGATCCATGTTGTTGGCCTTCTTCAGGGTTTATGGATTATCAGAAACATCTGAAAAGCTCCTTTTTTCTCTATCAGCTGACCCCATCTAACAAAAAACTCTGTCATGATTTAATGAGCCCAACAATCTAGCATCTAAACCCCTCTTTTTCACAGTTTTAGCTGTTATTAATTTTGCTGCAGTTTTTTTTCCACCCCATTGTAATAAATTGACCAGTTATTGAAAAGGAAAGGCACCGTTAGGCCGACCGCTTAAGTATTTGTGTCAGAGAGACGGCATCCCGACAAGGGGAGGCCAGGAGAACGGTACGGTGACCATCTGGGCTTGGAGGCGTCTTTAAATGCAAAGGTGTAAATCTACTGCCCATGTGCTGGAGGGGATGTCCGCCTCTCTCTAGGCCCCAGAGCCTCTCTCACAGATCAATAAAGTTAACTCAAAACATTCACACTCTGCCATCTGAAATCAACCATTTAACGAGTTGCTGTTCCTGTAAAAATGGAAAAGGCCCCTCCAGATTTATTAGAAAAGAGAGTAGAATTCCAGACAGGAGGACGAAGACGACGGAGAGGACGAGGACAAAAACAATTGGGTTTCTGAGAACCCCGAAGGTGTGTGTGCGTGCGTGCGTGTGTCTACGTGGCGCACACAAGTAATGAAACTGTCTTCTTCATTTATAAGCGGGTGCACTTGGATAAAATCTGAAGCTTTTATAACGACAGCATGAATGGAAACTCCTCACAGTGAAACATACTAAGTAACGCAATTTCGCATGGAACACCGGGGATAACCAACATGTCGTTCTGCTCCGAGGAAAAGAAGAAAAAAAAAAGAAAACCTGGAATCCCCGGAGCAAAACGGCTCTTCAACACCGTTCAGCAAATGATCGTAAACTTTTTACAAACAAGACCGAGGAAGTTGTGTTGCTTCGATTTCCGCGGGCCTCCACAATAACTCCCACTCCTGATGATGTGTGAAGGAAATACTGGCAAACCGTTAATACATTCACAAAGAGCCCATGGCGCGGCCTTCCTGCATCAGCTCTGTCAAGGGGGAAATGAGAAAAGCACCTACTGCTGATGTGCAAATCATTTCATGGTGGTAATATCCAACGGTTATGAGGGAGTGTTTGCGGTATTTTTTTAATAAAATGCCGACAGTCGCTTACAGGAACTCTTGCTCTCTTTGAGATTTCCCCGAGACCCGGCGGCCGTGTCAGTGCCTCCTCCAAACCTCTTTCTTTAACCGTGCCTTGGATGTCCTGCTTTAAATCTGCGCGCATGTAAACACTGGCGTCTGCCTGAAAATCATCTGCTGATTGGTTTATGCTGATGGAGAGCACGCTGAGCATTCCATTTACTCCCCACTTCCCTCAATCTGACCGTTAACTACTGCACTACCGGCCAGGAACCCTCCAGGGGCCACATGGGAGAAGGAAGAACACATTAAAACGTCCAGTTTATATTGATGTTTTACTTTTGGGCTTTACATTACTACACCGAAAGGTAAATCCCTTAAGAAACTGCCAGACTTGAGCACAGAGACCGAGATTGTGTTACCTGCACCCTCTGCTTTATGGCGGCTGCAAAGAAAATCTTACAAGTTAACAAGTGCTCATGGAAAGAATTACTGTGGACTCCATGCTGCGTGCCGCGCCTCGTCAGGTGGGATGTCATGGGGCCAAGTCTGCGGCGGCTCCAGATGCACGGGGGTGACAGGCGCTGACAGTCGAAGGCGCAGGTCAGGAGCACCAGCGGTACGGGGTCACCGTGTGACACGCAGAGTAGTTTACCTCAGCGCAGAGCTATGTCCAGTTTGGCGCGCGGGAATATTTGAAGAGGCCGTGATAGGCCGGGCAGTTAAACACGCGTGAGGCAGCGAGCGTGTTTGTGCCGGTAATAGTCTGTTTGCACGAGTGTGTGTGTGTGTGTGTGTGTGTGTGCGTGCGTGCGTGCGTGTGTGTGTGTGAGAGCCTGTGTGTTTATGGAACTAATGGGGGTTTAATTTGATAAGCGGCTGGCGGATTTGTCAGCACTCAGCTGGGATGGAGGAAACCGGGGTCTGTATATTTTGAATAAACAAGAAGAAATTCAGTCCAGGTTTCCTTTGCTCTCCTTCTTTTGCTGCCTGGATGTGTGGGTCTTATTAGTGCCGCAGGAAAGATACGTCACTCTGTATCTAAAAGCAGGTCTTTTTCAAAATCTTTGAGGAACGGCTAATCAAGCTTGGAATAGGACGATTAGTACATCTAATTTATAGGACGAGATGTGGACTTCCTAATTACAGTAGTTCAGACAAGTGAACTATAAAGGCCATAACGTAACAACAAAAGTCGTAGTGAGACAGGACGTTAAGTTAAAACGGAGGTTATTCCAGCGAGTTTATCACAACTTCTGTTTACTCATCCTTCAGTTGTGGCTCTTGTTGTTGTGTTGTTGGTTTTTGTTGCTGTGGTTTTTGCATTGCGTTGTCCTTTTTGTGCCAGTGCGTCATTAGTAGCCATAATGTGAGGTCTGGATCACCCTGTGCCTTCAAAGACAACTCTCCAGATTTCTCCAGGTTAATTTTTTAGGGTCAACCCAGTGTTGTTTTTGCCTCAAAAACATTTTAAGAAATTTCAAATTGCCGTCGCACTCCGTCCTGCCGTGGCAGCCATGAAACATCTCAACGTCCAGCCACGTTGAGAGACGCAACGACTTTTGACCTTCGCCCACATCGGCTCACGGCAGTGTCTACTGACTGCAAACACCAGACTCCTGAGCAGATTTTGACTTTTCAAGGCTGCGATTACGACGAACAGCTTGTTTGCGTTAAAATTCAGCCTTTATCACCTTTTCGACTCCCGTTTCGTTTCTCGCTCTCGCTCTTTCTCCACTCATGACCTAGTTTTGATCCACCAGCAAGAAATTGTGCCCAGAGATTAAGATCAGGAGGGGGAGGGAACAAAACAAGAACAATATTTACCTTGGCATATGAACTAACTAAAACCCAACCGTGTTTTTTGAGCTTACATGTAAAGAGTTTAACCCTCCTGGTGTACTCTTCGGCTGGGCCTGTGCGGCGCGTTTGACGTGGGAGACGTGGAGCCGGGGGTGGCGATGAAGCCGAAATGTAGTCACAACAGAGGACTCGGAGCCAGAGGAAATGGGGGTCTCTCTCCTTTCTAAACAGGATGAGAGGACGAGACCACACGCACGGCACACTGTACGCTGTATATGTATCAACATACAGATCAAGCAGAATCATATGTATCTAATAAACCCTTTTTTTTTTGTGCATATACTGTTATTCTGGTTGGTCCTGAAATTTCCTCTTCTTCTTTTTTTGTTTCAGAAACGCACACACTAACAGCCTTCTTTAGGGTTAGATGCTCTATGAATGGCCCTACTGTTTTCTTTTCCTCTTATCTCCTACGGTGCTCCAACTCCTCTTCCTTCTCCTCCTCCTCCTCAGGATGAACTTTATCTTCGCAGATATAGCGCAGCTCTGCTCCCCCCTGGAGATTGTCAGCTTCGCGTCACGGTCGGCCCCAAAGCGTCCGCGTTTACGCAGCGTTTCCCCACAACGTTGTGCCTTGACCTTGATCCACTTGTTCTTATCCACGCAGCCCAGCTTCTGAAAGCGTCTACCTGACACTGGGGGACGTTAAGTGTGACACATTGCAGACTTTCTCACAAATGTTGAGCTGATTTTCAAGGGTTTTTATTTTGGTCTAAAAGTCTGCAAACTAGCAGAAACAAAGACGATTACGTCCTTTTTTTAAAAACAAACAAACAAATAAAAAAAACTAAACATATCTGTACCATAATCATCGTAAGTACAGATGTCCTATTGCTTTCGGTTTCATCTTGGCACTGCAACTGTGGGTCCTTTGTGTGTGTGTGTGTGTGTGTTTGAGGTGTTATTCCAGGTGCTTTGTCAAAGATGGTGTGTGTAAATCAGCTGGAGACCGGAGAGAAGAGAGTTACCATCCTTCATCACCACGCGTGGTGTGTGTGAGTGTGTGTGTTTCTGAGGGAAAGAGCACGGAGGAGAGATAAAGAGAGCGTATGTTGGTTCAGGAAGTGAAGGCGGATTTTGAGACCCGCAGACACCCAGAGATGCTTTGATATATTATATGAAGGGGCAGAAGGAGACGGGAGCTTTTACCGGTAGTGTTTGGTGCGTGTGTGTGTGTGTGTGTGTGTGTGTGTGTGTGTGTGTGTGTGTGTGTGTGTGTATTGAGGATAAAATGTGCAAAAAGGTGCTTCCAATTTCTGCATAAACACTTCCAATCTGTGATTTTGTGTGTTCCTGTTACCGTATTATATTATCAGTCCTCTTTAGATCAGGTCAGCAGATCTTCAGGCTCTGTACAATGTTGAAACATACAGTCCTATTAAACAAATTTGAACATTATCGAAACGTTCCTATATTTCAGTAACCAAATTTACAAAGTTAAGCAAAAGATACAGATTGATTACGCACCGCCTGGTGTTTTCAAGCCTTTATTTCTGTTCATTATTCTAATTTTCTGCTTGCAACTGACGAAAACCTGATGCTTAACGTTTGAGTATTACATCATTTTGTAGTAAAAAAAAGTAATGTTCTTACTACAAAAATGTGGGCTTAATGAAAAGTGTTTTTAATGCTTAAAGGTTGGTTGTTGTTTTCAAAAGAGCCTCATATTGCAGTTTTGAAAATCTTATGTTCGTCATACTGTCTTGATAAAAAAAACAACAACTTCAGAGAAGAAGAAAAACATAGAAAATGTTTGTTTTCAAGAAACGTGGGGAGGATTGTGCCATTTCCCCTATTTTGGATAGTTTGTCTCTCAGGAACCGTGGATGTACGATTCAAAAATCACACTACTGTTTCTTCTCTCTATGTTTTATGTAGTGAAATGTTTTGGTTCCACTAATCTAAGCCCATTCAAACGATTATTTCAGTTCTCTGGAGTCTCACGGTTGATTGAGACAGACTTTCCTTAAACAGATGCTGAATGCAGATTCGTTTTTGTCTTGAGATTTCGCGTTAATATCTCGACGCCGAGACCCGACGTAGCTTAAAATACGAAGCAGCTTCCAAGCAGGGCTTTTTTTGTGTGTGTGTGCAAAAAAACGAAAGTGCTGACGCAGCCTCTCTGCCTGCCGTAATTCAAAGGTCAATTAAATGCTCAGAAGGTCATTAATAGGTCAATTAAATGTTTAATGATCTAATTATGCATTCTGAGGCAGTTCTGCTGAGACATGCTGTAGCCATCAAATGCATTTGTTGCCTGTTTTTCTCCTTTTTTTTTTTCACCAGGCTTTATTTGCGGCCTCATGAAAAATAGCTGAGCCTAATTAGTCCTCTTCTAATACGAGTGTAAAACATTGACTTCTTGAAAAATGTAACCATTTCCGCCCGAGTGTTAAATGTACATATTGAACTGAAGGGGGAAAAAAAATATACACCCGACGCGCCACGTTGCGGGGGGAACAGCGAGGTGTTCGGTGTGCACATGTAGCCGTACGCTGCGTGTGGCTTTGAACGTATAACGGTCCACCGCACACGCAAAATCACAAGTCAGCAAGTCTACTTCGCAGATTGCAGCGCAGATTGGTTTGAGTTGCAGGGATGAAAGACAGCCGTTTGTTAGAATATAAGCGACACAGTTACAGAGAGAGAGAGAGCTGTGTGGCAGAATCAACGCCAAGAGGGAATTAAAAAAACACCCACTGAAGATGAAAGGAAATGATTTGACTTCAGTTGAGTTATTGAACTTCACTGGCGACATGTAAGAGTTGGGGAAAACCTGTGGAAGTAAAGTCTTTCTACTACTTGGAGAAAAGAGGCTTGTTTCTGATTCTAGCTTCGCATTTCGACTCATGGTTTGTTTTTTTTTGAGGTGAGTGACATAAAATGTTCGTTAGTAAATGTTCGGTAATGGCGGTATTGCAGGTATTGTCGCATTTCCCCTTTGACCTCAGCGCTACCTTTCCAGTGACGTAGCACCATTCGCTGTTCGTCCTTTTGTTTGTTGTGACCCCACAGCCACTACCTCGCATGGCAGTTCGACAACACGTTGACGCTTCAACCAGAAACTTGTTGACGATACGTTCAAAGTCAATATGGCCGCCGTAAAGGCGCTGTGTAATAATGCACCAATTCAAGTGTGCTGCACATATATTCCCAGAGATGACGCAGTGATAACTCACCTCAACACTGTGCCTTTGAACTGAGTGAACACACACACACACACACACACACACACACACACACACACACACACACACACACACACACACACACACTGGTAGTTTTAGAGGAAACTGTAAGTTGTACCTCACTGTGACTCCAGGAAACCCAGCACTCACTTCCAACTTCAGCAGGATTAAAGGAGTTCAGGGAGCTAAAGTTCCACCCGGCCTGTGCGAGTGTGTGTGTGTGTGTGTGTGTGTGTGTGTGTGTGTGTGTGTGTGTGTGTGTGTGTGTGTGTGTGTGTGTGTGCCTCTGACCGAGTGTGTGGGAGTGCATAACACAAGCTTTGGAGCCCCTATCTCCTGTCTCTTGCGGTTCCAGCATAAGCACATTACAAATTCACACATGCACGCTTCCAGCACCTCCATTCTTCAGACCTCTATCGCTCCACATCTGATACAGTCACAACACGGCTACAAAGAGGCTGCAGTGCCAGACAGGAGGTAGTGCTGTGTGTGAAAAGAGTGTGTCTCAGCTTTTTTTTTTTTGTGTCCGTCCCTGTGTCTGTTCAGGGAGCAGGTTGCAGGAGCTTTTGCTTTTATTTTCTGTGGCTTTTGGTGTGAAACTGTAACGCTTTAAAGCGTTACAGTCGCCCCACGCCCAAAACAACCCGTTTTTCACCTCTTTCTGTTCTTGGCCATTTGAAAATCATAAGCAGCACATGAAATAAATTATATTAAAAGTTCTTCTTAATTTGAAAGAAAGCGACAGCTCTAGTGAGAGCTGAACAATTACCTCCCTTGGAAGTGCAATAACTCATTAAAGACACTAATTATATGCATTCAGTTCAAGGACAGTTTCAGCTTTGACATGACTGGGTTTTGAAATAACCTTTAAAAAACGGGCAAAAGTTTTGTTTTCTGTCGTTATTATGACTATTATGCAGTTGTGCTAAATAATTGTATTTATTTATTGACACTGAGGTGCAAATAGTAGTAGAAAATAAAAGTAATGTGACTGCGTAGCAAGTTAGCAGAGGAGCATTCAAGGCCTCCAAACCAGAAGGGGGACCCCAAGGGCACAAAATGTTGCATCGAGTGTTGAATTATTGACGTCTTCAGGTAAATTGTGACAATTTTTTTTCTTCTCTCTCTTTTTTGTTGTTTCAGCCTAAGAGATGTGGAAATGTGGTCGATTTGGTCTGAAAATAGTCCCGTACCGGAGAAAATAAAAACCACAGTTAATAGCGTATAAACTATCTCAAGCCTGTGTTACAGGGTTGGCAATTTGGTGTTTTAACTTCATTTCTGTCTGCACTGCAAATCTGCTGAAAGGTCGCCCGCAGCAAAACTTCAGCCGATCTGCCAGCAGGACCGAACACAAAGTAAAGAATCATCAGACTGTAAGGTGTGGACTGGATCGAAAAGTCTCGGATTTTGGCCTCAGTTTGTCTCTTTGCTCTGACCCACCGGGGGCTTGACTGACACGCGGCCAGCCCAACGACAAGTTTGTGCCGCAGCAGCCACCCACACCCATACGGGTGCGTCTGCGATTGTGTGAGATTGACACACAGTAAAGTTTTACAGGTGCGCTGAAGCGGGTAATTTGCCTGTTAGCTGTGACTAATGAAATCTCCACTGCTGTGCCCTCAACTGCTGCAGGGGCAGAGGCCACTTTCCTGTTTGGATAGGCAACGCTTTAAAGCAGAGCGAAGGGGAGCCTGCTTTTACGTGGGTGTGCGACAGGGAGCCTATCGCAGGGCTTCGACCAAACAGGACGGAAGGAGGGAGAGTGAGCAGAGCGGAGGTAACTACAGTAACAAGTCGGGATGCGGGTCTGTGACTTAAAGCCTTCAGTTTGTACTGTCTCTTGGTTTTGCTTGATTTTTACGCCACCTTTTTTTTTTATACATGACCACGGTTAATCTGGACAGAAAAAATGTTTCATGTTTCGTTCCCAGTTACTGTTTCACCCACAGGACCGAACTCCTGCCACCAGCTCGATTCGGGTGTAGCGTCTTTTCGTCTCAGACAAAATAAATGTGTCCCTTCTACTAAATGAAGACACCAAGTCAGCTCTGCGCCGCAGCCGAACATATAAAGGTCACCTCAAAAAACGCTGAACTGTCCCTTTAAAATAGTTCACGGCGCTAAACACAGTGGCGATTGCTGTCAACACGGGCCGCCGTGTCACCGCATCCGGGCGGATTCGAGTTACCGCTCCGTCCGCACACTCACTCGCGTCTCTTAAACATAGCAAGTGGCCGACAAGTGAGTCCGTGAGTGTGTGTGTGCGTGTGTGTGTGTGTGTGTGCCGGTGGGACGATGAGCCCCCCCAAGGAGAGCTGACGAAGGCCTGCACATGTGCATGCGTGTCACCTCTGACCCTCGCGCCACTTCGGGGCCTGGAATGCGCTCGCGCGGTGGCACTCACAACCGCACACCAAGCGCTGTTGCCTCTGCTGCTGACGGAGCTGCTCGGCCCCGCTGCAGGAACTGATTGATGATTGGCTGAGAGAGCAATCAGCAGAATGCATTGGGGAGGGCTGACACCGACCTGTAACCCCTGACCCCTGACGACGGATGGTGGCACTGTCGTGCTGATACATATGTTGCACAGAAGATTTTTAAATGAAAGGGGGCGGGGGGGCTGTTATGTAGGAATTATATTTTGCACGTTTTTATACTTCCATTTTGGTCTCAGCTGCTCCTAAACAAAAAGAAACACCACAATGGCCGCCGGTGTTTTGCTGTTGACTTACCATCCAGAAACCACTCCTTGCATTCTTATTGGTTGTGCAGGAGGCTCCGCTTCTGCTTTTCAAAGACATACTTTTGTGTGGCTGCGCGTCGGCTTGCAACCGTTTTCATTTCATTTGAGCATGCTGCAATGTTTGATTACTAGGAAATTTTTGTATTATTTTTGTGAACATGAACATGTTTTGTGTTGCCTGTAGACTCATGCCAATACGTTCAAGGAAGAATCACCTTTAAGAAACTTTTATAGAGCTCATTCTCGCACGTATTCACGACAAGTTCTGCTTTGTGCTTTAAATAACCAGAAAACAAAATCAGCAGATCCTTCTGAGCTGCGAAACTCTTCCTGAGTTGATCACTTCTTTTTGAAGGCATGGTGGGGGGGCCACACCGCCCCTCTAAGTGGTGTTAGGTGTTAAAGGCCACGTCCAAGTGAATGTAACGAGCTGGCAAGATGTCAGCTCCGGGGTGGCTGATTTCGTGCGTGCGTATGTGTGTGTCCCTCGTGTCACCAACCTTTGTGACTTCTGCTTTAGTCATCACTAAAGAGATGCCGCCTCCGTGAGACTAATTTGTTGCACCCTTTAGCAGCCATGTGCAAAGGAAGATCTTCTCCTACTGTACATTTCCATATGTCCTCTAAAGCACGTCTGCTGCAGTTGGTTTTCGTTGCTAAAGATGAGGGCTCAGCCTTTCTTTGCTGGGAAGAAAGGCTGAGTTCTCATCTTCGACGGAGTCCTAACTAACACTCATTTACCCCCTGAAGGAATCTGCTGGAAACCAATAACGAGTTGGCTGAGGAGCCTTGGTCTGAAAAGCCGACGTAAACACCATTCTTCTCTGTTTAATGAATACTGTAAGAGAATATTGTGTGACCTGTGGACGGAGGAACAGAGAGAGAAAGGCATAAGAACAAAGAAGGAAACCAACGAGAGGCAACGACGATGACGATGGAGCTTTACGATGTAAAAGTCCTGATGGGAAATTCAGATGGTAGATCTGAGGAACAAAGCAGATGTGTGTGCGCGTGTGTGTATGTGTGTGTGTGTGTAAGAGATCGAGAGACGTTTCAGATCTCTCTTTTTTTTATTTTTATTTTTTTTGCAGTTCTTCCCCTTAGGAACAGTAATTGTGATCCATGCTCTGTTAAAAACTACAGTCTGCTGGGACCAACATGAAGACATCTAACACACACACACACGCACACACATGCATGCACACACATACACGTCTTTGTCTTTATAAGGACTTTGCTTTAACTTCCATTCAGTTTTTTAATTCATTTCTGTAACCCTAGCCCCAAACTTAACTCACACTTCGTCCTAACCCTAAAAAAAACCCCCCAAAAACGCATTTCTTGTTATGGAGCTTCGGGCCCCGTAAGGAGCAGCGGTGCCTCGCAAGACACACACACCGAGAGCGGACCAATGGAGACGTCACACTGCCGCTGTCACTCTACCTGCCCTCGCAACCTTTCTGTTCTGCTCCTCCACATCTGGATCATTTCCCGCCCTTTGTTTTGCTGCCCACCTTGAACTCCGTGCAGTACTTCGGCCGGCCTCGGGGTGGAGCTCTTTCTAAAGTTGACAGACGCAGCTGCAGTGTTGCACTTTTCACTCCGCTCTGACTTAACCACTTAGAACTCTGTGAAATTTGTGGGAAAACAAGATAAAAATGTTTCTATTCGAGGCTGATAATCTGCAGCTGTTGGGAAGTTTTATGAAATCCTTTGAACAATAAATGAAGACATAAATGAAATAAAATAAAATAAAAAAACAAACCCTGGCTCATAGGTAAAAAAAAAAAGAATGTTCTTTTATACACTTCATAAAAGTAAATGTTTTGGATATCAAAGCTACTAAAATACTTGCAAAAACACTTCTGTGTGTTCCTTTAAAAAAAGAATTGTTATTTTACATACCCCATATTTTTTTGGGGGGGAAAAAAAAGGTTTATGTCTTAAGACATATCCTGAAAATGCAGCTGTTATTCAGGAGCTGAACGATTTATTCATTACTGTAGAATGTGTTTTCATGGTGCGGTAATAAAAACAGTGGGTTTTTGGTGCGTAGCTACTTGAAAATATTACCTAGAAGACTTTTAGGTACTTTCCAAAAATTTACCTTCGATACATCAACAACAAGTCTGCCTTAACAAGAACGAAGGAATTATATGTGAACAAGATCATGGATGTTAAATTATTTTTGAAAATTCTCAATTCAACATGCATCCTTAGCAACCATCGGCTTAAAAACCAATGAAGTGTGACTTAAGCGTAAAACGTCACTGAAATATTAATAAACTTTTTAAAATCCGTGTGAAGACAGAACCTCGTTTTCCTCATGTTGATAGTTGGGGAGGTGGGACTTTTTCCTGAAGCTTCTCAAGCAACTGTGACATTAGCGCCGTCCTGGAGCTACATGCTAACATCTTTTGTCTGTTTGTGTTGTAAATAAGGCCATATGCTCCTTCATATGTCTGCTCATATGAACCATTATGTTGTTAAATTGTCAAAAATGTGTGTAGGTAGAATTAAACTGAACTAGCAAACTAAGAGTTTGATCAGATTTTTAATCGAGTTGGATTTTGAGAGCCTTCAAGATGGCGTTTTTTTGCAGCGCGCCGACGAGCCAGGCCTCTCCTAGGAACATCTAACTTTGTAATTATTTCCCCCATTTTAGCCTAATTTTGCACTTAAATAAACCAGGGTGGTTATCCGTGGACTTGATGACTGCTAAATGTGGTTTTATGTTTTAGTTTTGAGAAGCACAGTAAAAAGCCGACCTATTTAAGGCCAATCTCGGTTCTGTCTGTTCATTAAACTCCAACAGAAAGTCGACTTGCTTTGAAGAGGAGGCCGTAAAAATGTTTGGGATATTTCCTCCGCATTTGCTTGCGAAAATAACCGAACCCCAAAACCGCAGTCGGCATAAAGCTTCGCCCTCGAGAAAAGCATGAAAACTTTTTGAAGCGACGTGGAAGGAAACAATCAAGATAAATCCGAAGCCCACTGGGCCGAAGGCACTCACACTTACACTCGATGCCGTTTGACGGGGTTTTATAATGAGCTGCATTTTGCGTTTTATGTCCATGTATACAGGGCGACCACAAGGAGGGGGGAAAAAAATAAATAAATAAACCCAATGCTATTTTGATTGTCAGCACATTTCGGCGTGTCTCTACCCAATAAGGAAACGGTCATCGCAGCCAACATGTTATGGATTTTAAGAGGCCAGGGGAATGGTTTAATTGTTCTCGGTTTCATGTGGTTCCTCTAACGTGATGATTCGGACTTTGTAGATTTGCGGACTTTAAATTTGTTTATTTTGTTAAATAAATGAGAGCGAGAGAAAGGGGGGGGGGAATAAAAAATAAAAAAAATGTTTTCCTCTGCATGCATCATCACTTTGTGCACAAGCAGATCCAATTCCTCCGTGTCAGTGAAGGGAGAAGAACAGCTCGGCCGTTTGACGACTATATATGTTTCTTGAAGTGGACACGGTGACGGATGTCTGTTTGTAGCAGGCCGAGCTACACAGAAACCACCTTTTAACATGCAATTACATTAAATAGAGGAAAATACAAGTGCCTATCAAAACCAGCAGCCTTTAGGGAACTTCTTGTTAAATCTCACTGCGTTAAAACTGCCTCTTAATTGTTCGGATGCAATATTCTAATCTAAAATGTCATGTTTTCATTGGCTTGAAGTGGGAAATGATAAAAGTCTGAAAACATCCATCTGTTTATGTCACGTGTTTCTCTCAGTGAATTGAGTCACTGAGACGGATAAACATTTCAATATTCGGCTAATTTACTGCATATGTCTGTAAGTGTTGGCACCGTTTGTTGGAGCTTAAATAAATACATCCAATAATATTCAGGATGTCATTGAGCAATTTTATCCTGGGAGGATTTTCCCCCCCTAATTAATGGAGATATTGTGTAAATTTGACAGACAAATAATAGTCATAATAATAAATGGGAGTGCTCTCTATTAGTTTAGAATTGATTTTTTTAATTATTCCATTGAAAGTGTAATAAACTATTAAGAACAGAGTTGTCACCATAACTGTACACTGTGTCCATATTTTTGCTTTATGGCTTTATGTTTGTTTAACATGACAACTTCATAAAGAACACGTTTACTTGGATGAATGTAATTAGTTTAAAGTGACTCGGTTTGTTTCATGAAGTTGGATCACCTGTTGTCTGTTTTTTTTCAGTGTAACCAGCAGCTGTCCCTCTGCAACAGTTTTCCCTCTCAACAGCTCGGCTCCTCAAAAACCCGCCTCTGTTCCAGCTTCAAATGACTGATACTTTGACCTCAACAAAACTGAGCCATAAAGCCGTTTCCCTCCCACAGGTGCCGTTTCAACGCTTTTCAGTGCCGGTGGCAGTATTTGCCTCAGTTTTTTCTTCTTCTTTTTTTCTTCTCTCCTGTCGGTAGATTCACAGCTGCAGGATTTCTCCGCAATTCGTCATTCGTCATTCTGCCAGCTGCATCGGGCCTCCTTGGAGCAAAGCGTCGCGATGGCTTGGTTATGTCGATGGCGGAGCTGGTTGATTGGCCAGTTTGTTGACAAGCTCTTTGAATCACTAATTAATTTCAGAGCGCTGGGTTGATCAGTTTGTCTGGTGACCTCAGTTAAAGGAGATCTACTTAAGAAGGATGTTCCACATTATTAAGCAGGCCACAGGTTTCAAGTGATTCACTTTCAAACAGACTTGTTCACTGATGACTGCTGTGCAACCCTGGATGGCCACCACGTCCCAACACGACTGTGACGTCAGCAAGGAGGTGGTGGAGTCATGCTTTGGGCCCAAGTCATGGGGAGAGAGAGAGAGAGAGAGAGCTGATCGGCCCCTTCAGAGTCCCCGAAGGTGTGAAAATGACCTCAGCAAAGTTATGATCATTTTCTTTCATGATTCAAAAAGAAGAGCCTTCGTCATCTCCATGCATCACAATGCATCATCTCATGCTGAGAGGAATACCACTGTGTCATTGGCTGCTATGGGCATGAAAGGGGAGAAACTCATGGTGTGGTCACCATCCTGCTCTGACCTCTGACCCTATTGAGAACCTTTGGAGTTTCCTCAAGCAGAAGGTCTGAGGGTGGGATGCAGTTCAGATCAAAACAGCAGATCTGGGAAGGTTTTCTGACATCCTGCGAAGAAAGTCAAGCAGAAACTTTCCACAAACTCAAAGTTCAACGGATGCAAACAGATGTAATTAAGTAGCCACTCGCTATTTCCTGTGTCTCTGTTTCCCGTTATGACGAGCCACTTCCTGGAAAAACCTGGGCTGACCTGGAATCGGAGGCGATGTCCCCTGGCTGTCTGGCGCGCTCTTCCTCCCGCCCTCCATTTGTTTTCTCTAAGTACTAATCAAAATTCCTCGTGAACACCTTCCATCACAGCGCTGATGATCCGTGCAACGCGCCCTCCCCCGACGAGACCGCTTCATCACCCCGGCCCGCGCGATGCGCACCAGATTACGTTGCTTGCCTTGACCTCTGGCCCCGTCCCCCATAATTCCGCTGCGTTTTGATCTCCCCGCGAACCGGCCTCCCGAGCAATAACAGATAAATCCGACGGGCTTTCACCGACAGCCGCACGTGAACGAGCACGGCGTCCGCTCCGGCTGTCGGCGTGTCCCACACAGACAGCGGAGCGTCTTGTTATGGTAGGACAAAATGTGCGTGTGGCCAGGAACCCTCTTCCCTCGGAGGGTCATATTTAATTTAGGGCCGCGGCTACGACTCCCTGGGCCGTCGTAGGCGTCACGCTCCGCCGCGCCACCGGGGTTCACAGAGGGAAGGAGACGAGAAAGGAACCTGCAGACGTTTGTTGGTGTCTGACCCAAAATAGCCTAGCTTTTCTTTGAGTTGTCGTCGTTTTCGTGAGAGCTGGTACAAAAATGGCCTCAAATAGTTTCCATGCTTAATATCAGAGTTGAAAAAATAATTGAAACTTCGGCATCCGCGGCGTTTCCACGTCAATTGAAGTTGACTCAAGTCGGTTTCACTAAAACTGAATTAAGCTAAAACGGCAAAATATGATGCTAAAAAATGTTCATAAAGGTGTTCAAATAGTTCCAAATGTGATTGGAAACTTCAGTTTTAGGTCCATTACAGACTTTTCTAGTTTCTTAAGCAGAGCTGCTAATCAGCCGGTTTCCATATTCATCCGTTCTCATTCATATCTGAAACCAGAAAATCTTGTTTCTTCTTATGATTAACACATTTTCTGTGTCATTCCGTGAAGACATTGGTGTTTTTTTGTTGTTTTTTTTCACTCACAGCTTTGTTTTGTGGACTCAATTGTTTTCAATTACTTGTATGCGTGAGGCAAACATGGTGATAATAAGTCCCACTACTACTAATTAATACCCCAACCTTTTCCGGTTATGCTATGGGTCTGCGAACATGCTGACAGGGCGTTCCGAGCGCTTGCAGGTGTGTGTGGGCAGATGCGTGCTCTATAAAGTGAGTTCGCGTGTGTGTGCGTGCATCTGTTCGGCCTTTTCCTATACGAGCACGGGATGTCTAAAGAGGGCAATGTTAAAGCCTTGTAAACACTAAACATAGTGGGCTGGTACCAGCCCTCCGCCATGCTGCCAGTGATTAGCAGGTTAGAGGGGGCGATCAGAGAGCGCCAGGCGAGCGGAAACCAGAGAATGTGTTTTATGTACTCCTTATTTTAGCTTATGCTTCCCAGAATTAGCTCAACCACAGCCAGACTAATTTCAGACGAAGGGACGCACAGGCTAAATATAACGCGAGGCAAACATCAGACAGATGCCAAAACAGAAACTAATAAAATGTAAAGCCTCCCCCTGCTAAGTCGGTACACAAAATGTGCATTGATGTGGAGCGGCGTCCGCGCACTCAGACCGGGCAAACTCGCGGAGCGGTTGCATATTTAGCCGTGCTATATGCGCTTCCTGCAATGTTCCGAAAACTTTTAACGAGATTGACCAAAAATACCAACGTGTGTAAAACGTGGTCTTTTCTCTTT
This sequence comes from Poeciliopsis gracilis, assembly GCA_911649635.1. Taxonomy (NCBI): domain Eukaryota; kingdom Metazoa; phylum Chordata; class Actinopteri; order Cyprinodontiformes; family Poeciliidae; genus Poeciliopsis; species Poeciliopsis gracilis. The sequence goes on from CAJVRI010001517.1 coordinate 1,424,076, forward strand.
TTGCTGCGCCTCTGCCACGCACATGCAGAGGGGGGCAAAGGGGAATCGAGCCCCTGCCCCTTTTATCCTTGATGCCCATAGTGCCCTTTTTGATTTTTTATATGTATATATATATTTTTATCTGTATGTCAGAAGGCCTGCTTGCGCCCCTCAGCTATAATATTTAGCTAAATATAATAATGTAGCAAAATAAACTAGTGTGGCTGCCCTCAGTCTCATAATGACTCAGTTTCTGCCTCCATGTTGTTCAGACTCCGGGTCCATGGTGAGGAGGGAGGGGGGCGGATCTCTGCCTCTATCAAATTTGGAAGGAAACCGTTGGTCTGATGTTGACGTTATAAAAACTCTTTATATTTATATTTTCATATTTGTCCTTTGCAATAGCGGGACAAAACTCGTGTCAAAGGAAGATTCGGCCCAGAGCATTAAGAGTTCACACAGTAAACATCAGAGAAAATACTGGAGCAGTAATTAGAACCGCAGCATAAAGCCAAACATGCCACAATGAAATGAATCAAAATGTCTCCAAAGCATGGGAGGGGCCACCGGGGGCCTTCAGGTCGATTCCAGACATGTGCTTAGACAACATCAAAAAATTAAATAGTTAACCCCTTTGAGCCTTTTTGATCTAAAAATCAGTCTTCAGCCAAGTTGCTCTATAGGTTAAATAAATATTATTGGGGCTTAATTAGTGAAATGGCAGCAAATTTGCTCATTTCATAACTTCATGACCTTTGACCTTCTCTCCTCTGGTCTGTTTAACAGCTACAGTCTCAGATCATCTCAGCCCTCCAGGAAAGTATACTTTGCATTTCCCCACAGGATGGCAATGATATTATTGGATCCACTTCAATTATTGATGAATAATTTAATTGCTATGTTGTTGTACGCTGTTTTAAGATCTTGTTCAATGTGCCCCTTTTTTCTTTTTCTTTTTTTTTTTTAACTTTGAGCCCTTGTGGCCCTCCAAAGGACTCTGCAGGAGCCAGGGGTTTAAAAAAAAAAAAAAAAATGGAGGTCCGAGGCGTCTCATTATCAAGTTCAGAGAGCAGATCTTCGTTCCGTAACATTTCCAACCATGCAGAGGTGCGAACTGAGGCGGCGCGAGAGGATCAAAAGAAGCGTCGTCAGAGCAACCCCCATCACTCCTGTAAACAATCCCACATTACGGGGCACGCGCGCGCCCTCACACATCCCCGAGCGGCCCTCGACCCGGTCGGCCCCGCTGTCCGTGTCTGTCAGCAGCCGCGCCGACAAAACACGGCAGCAGTAGGGGCACAGTCACAATAAAGTGGTTCGGGTGGGTGGGTGGGGGTAAACGCTGACGTGTCTCTTATCGCCCGACAAGAGACGTGGAAGTGGAGGGATGTGTGCGGGGGTGGGGGGGGGGGGGGGGAACAAATGAAAACGAACGGCCTTATCTGTGCTCCTCATCAAGGTGTTGACAGGAGAAAGCGCCAAATCCCAAACGTCTGTGTACCTGAAAGAGCAGGAAGCCGCTCGTTGACACCCTGTAACCGCTGGGCGAATTAAGACTCCAAACATCACGTCGGGTAGTAATCAACAAGTCGGGGCAGACGCCGGGAGGCTGTCGTACGGAGGCGCAGAGGTGACGAAGAGGACGTGATAAGAGGCGCAGAAACATTCGAGCGTGCCGGCTTGCCTTCCTGAGCCAATCAGAAGCGACTGCGGATCCTCAACCTGCGGTGCTTTACACAAGAAAGAGGGCAAAAATGTCTTTAAAAAAAAAAACAACTGAAGAAGAGGAACATGATTTGTATTTACGGTCACTCCCTGTTACTTTGATGCCCCTAAATAAAACCCAGTCAAACGAACAGCATCACGAAAGAGAAAGTTGCACATCAGCCTGAACTTGTTTGTAAAGTAAGGAACATTAATCAACATTTTGATGTGTAACAAGTTGTTGATTGTGTCTTGTATAACTTTGTATTTGTGTGTTTTTATGATGTAAAGCTCTTTGAACTGAAATGGGCTAAATGAACAAACTTTTATTGATTGATTGGTTGCAAGCCTTAAAACCTGCTTCAATAAAAATGCTACAATAATTTTATCATTAAGAATAAACGACGCATTGAATATTTTAAAGAGCAACTTTCTGATTGACATTATTTATTTTTTTCGATCTGGAACGGATTCGATTTTTCCGTCTGTTCAGTGGAACCAGTCCGACGTGGGTTATTATTTATTTGAAAATAATTACAGTGTTCAGGGGAGTTTAAGTCGCTGCATGATTCTGGTCTCGTTTGATGTTAAACTAAAACGGCAGGGGGGAAAAAAAAAAAAAAAAAAAACAGCTGATTGATAAATACGTTTTCGAGTCATACAAAACATCAATTCCTTACCAGAAAACAACAACAAAAAAAAAATTCAATGATTTTTGAAAAGGACAAGAAGAGAAACAAAAGAAATCAATGTATTGGAACTGGCTGCAGTATGGACAAAACATTCAGATTACCTTTCTATTAGCAAGTACATCTGTGTGTGTGTGTGTGTGTGTGTGGGTCTGCACGTGCATGCATGTGTGTGTAATGCGAGGTTATGAGGTTGTGAGAAAGAGGAGAGGGGGGAGGATTTATGCGTGTAAAACGGGGGTCATTATTCTTTCAGGAAGGTCCAAAAACATTCCTGGTTCTGCATCGGAGCTTCTAGAAAATGTCTTCGATGAAGAGAAAATGTAGCTTTTAGGAGATAATCAGATCAGAAGACTTATCCCCAATGGAGATATATGAGCTGAATTAGTTCCACAAAGTTAGAACCGGCTGATGTTCCCAATGGATCGTTGGCTTTTATGCCGTAAATGTCCTAATTAAATCCCGGGAGTTTGGTTAAAGGTGGGAGATTCAGCTTGAGCGACTTCTTGTTTATCCAGGATATGGTTGTGGGGATTTATTAATTGATCCTCTTTCATTGTGCAACTCTCGTTTAATTGCCCTTCCCATCAGCACTGAGCACCTAAATACGTGATAAAACGTGAATCTCCCTCTTCTCCGTAGAAACCCGTCGCCCTTCCCGAGAACCTGCACCAGCACATCGAGTTTACAGTGTTCAGGTTTTTCTCAAGAAACTGCCGTCAGCTTTGCCGTGTTGTTTTTGTTCAGTCCATTTTCAGCTTATCCAAACAGCCCACAAGCTTCGTCAACACTTTGGTTCATTCACAATGCGCACGACGTTGCACCATTGAGCACCGGCTTTATGGCGCGCGGTAACAAAAACACAGGAGCTGTACTTAATTTAATAAAAGCCAATGGTACGTAGGGGCACACAAGAGGGGGCTTTGGCGGACTTTATGGGGCACATCGCCTCTGAGCCGAGCAGGAAGTTGGAGATGGACCATAAGCTCACCTTCCTCTCCAAGACTTCCTGCGCTGGTGGAGCGGATCAACACCTGCCCGCGTGGATTTGTACCCCCGCAGCACGCGGCCTTTTGTTTCCCCGAGCAGAGTCTCAAATGGAGGACAGCCTGCAACAGGACGGACCGTCACGCGGTTTCTGAAAACAGTCCGCAGGTTGAGATCTCAGATCTTAGACCCCCTGCCAGTTCCTCTCTTCCTGAAAGTAATTTGCTACAGCGACTCAACAGTTCTCTCTCTCTCTCTCTGTTCTCCCTCTCCCTATCTCAATCTCTTCCACTCCAGCTCCCTCTTACCTCTTTCTCATCCTCCCTCTCCAACGAGAGCTGCGAACTACTTCAAACTTCATAAGCAGGAAAGATAAGCGATAAGGACGCTCGTCTGTATACGTGAGTAATTAATGAGCTTGCCGGGGTGAGGACGTTCGGTCAGACGGCCCGTCTCCAGGAGCAATCAGTCATTACCTCAGAAACGGAGAAAAGAACCAGACACAGAGCTGCCACCCTCCTTAGTCCAACATTTATCCTATCTATGACCTTTTAATTACGCCAAATTACGGAGACAAATATGCACGTTAATCTTCCTCAGAGCCGCCCGCTGATATCAAATAAGGCATTCCAAGTCCAGGAATACGCCGAGTTACCAGCTCCAACTCCTGCGATTGCGTTTCATCCCAAACTCCGTCCGACGAGTGAGGCTGTCGTTATTTATCAGCTAATGGCAAAACAAAGGCCGTTTGCCAGAGGCCTGGCCCTTATTAGAGAGATTTACAGTGTGCAGGAAGCGCTCTCTGAGGGAGGAACTTTGATGTAACCACCTTCAGCTGGTCATCAGGTAACACCCACATGGTTTAACCAGTAGAGAGTTTACGGCCCAGGTGCCCCAACACACAACCTTAAAACGTACAGGAAATGCAGCTTCTTTTTCAACACTCTTACTGTACTGAAATATTACTGAAACAAAAAAAACGCAATATTTTACTTTAAATAACTCCTTTATGGGATTTTAAAGATACTCTGTACATACGGTGTATAGGTAGGCGTTAAGGACTACAGCTACCCATGACTAGCTAAAATACTCCAATACTTCAGACCTCTACCTTAAACACTCATGACAGCCTGTTTCAATAGTTAAGACACATAAAATACCTTTATCTGTACTAATACGCATTGAGGAAACCATTTTAGCATTAGTGCAGGAGCTAACATATATGATCTTGCTCGTCTTTGCTCTTGTGGGTATAATAGTAACGCTACTTAGCATGCTAAGTAACCATGTCAGCTTCCCAAGCAGACTTTTCTTTCAAAATATCTTAGATACCCGCTGCGAAAAAATCTGCACTTGGCGTTGCATTCTACACAAGACTCCACTGCCAGGTGAGTCTGTGAACCGCAAAGAGATTACATTCACTTCATGACTTCCTGCCAGTGTGCACTGATTCTTTGAAGAAGATCGCAGCTCAAACGAGCATGGAGACGAGAGCTGCGCGCATGTGAGGAAGCTTGTTCACACACAATTATGCCTGCCTCAAGTCCGCAAGCGTTTGAATGTGTCTCAGCGCCAAAGGGCGTCGGGGTCCTGCTACGTCCAGGTAGGTGCTGCCTCTATGGTTACCGTGTCTGAACCAGGCTCTTTCCTGACAGGGTTTGCATTTCACTTATCAATGTCATGAATTATCAGCCCTCTGACATATTTGCTCCTCATCACCCATAGGGTTAATAGCGATGCCGAAGAGTTATTTTGGTTTTTTTTAGCCGTCTCAGAGATGTCATACATTCAAAATGCTACCTAAACAGGTCATAGCTGCTTTCAGTCTCCCAGCAACCAGCACAACCAAGTCTGGGTGCAATTTGGAGGTGTGCTCGCATGGCGCAATCTATATTGGATTGGAAAATGTGTACAGAATGTAAACAGCACTAAATATGTTAGCATGATGTATTGAAACCTTTAGGACAAATGAAAGGACTGATCTTAATAATAATAATCAACATAATAATAATTTTGTTTAGCAAATGCTAGCAGACAATCACTGTAAATTATATATTTTTTTTAATGTAGGTTAAAGTGCTTTGGGGTCCATCTACCTACTTGTCTCATCTTTTTATGAATGGAAAACATAGAATATCAGTATATTCATCTGTATACTCGATACCACACAAAGTCTATTTTTCATTCTATTTTTTCGCAAGGCTTTTCCTCCAAATAAAGTTCCTTCCGTGGTAATATTTGTCTGGTGTCACACCTAACCAATGCCATCACAACGGCCTCAGCTGCTCCGCAAGTGTCAAAGTAAAAACGCCTGCATGTCATATCTTGTGTTTCCAAACGGGAGGCCTGCAGGCTCTTATCGGGACTCAGGGTGTCAGAGTGGGTGAGAAGAGACCAGAGGCGTCTCTGTCCTGTGTCTCTGCCACAAGCTCTGGGCTCAGAATCTGCTCAGACTGCAGCCAAGAGCATCAGTCATCACTCGCAACGCGCGTTACTGTCGTCCCACACAGAGATAGAGCCGTGTATTTATGGACATGCGTTTCAATTATCCACGCACCGACATGAGGTAGACGGCACTCTGATGAAACGTAGAAATTCAAAGCAAAGTAAATGTTGATTTTGTTGCATTTGCTGGCTGAAGTTAGTCGATTCTAAACGGTCGATCAAACTCTGATCAAAACTAAAGAAGCACCGAAGTGAAGGTGCAAATAGTGAGCGGATCAATTTGTTTGCCATTGCTGCTCCCAGGATGTAACACAAGCTTCCCCCCCCTGATTTACACTCTATTTTAATGCTGCATGCAATAAAAAATAAGTTCTTCAGACTCTGTGATGATCTGGGATGCATTTTATTTACTATTTGTTTCTCTTCCATGTTTTTTTGACAAAATATATATATATAAAAAAAAAGATTTTAAAGGCTTCTTGTTATGTTTTATTATTTTTGTTTTCATTTTGGTCATCTTTTGGATGTCGTAAATCACCTCCGTAAATAATTTTCGCGTATTTACGTGGCGAACGTTCTCACCTGGCCTTTGAAGCAGGGAGTATCGGCGTCTTAAGAAAACACGGCGAGGACACGGGCAAGCGGGCGAGAGGGAGAGGGAAGAGGGAAAAACACGGCGAGGGGCGGGAAGACGACATCATTAATAATGTCGTTATCACAGAGGTCCCTGTTTGCCTTCATCCTCTCCTCATCCTCCCTCCATCCATCCCCTGCCTCGCTCCGTCTCTCGCTGTCAGCATTTCTTTCACTGCTTGTCTCATAGCAGCAGAAAGATGGGGCCTGGCAGCTCCAGTTTCCATAAATTTGATAACGAGTCACCGGGCGCCTCCACCTCTGTCCACTAAACAAGCAAAAGAAAAATATATATGTATATATTGTCTCAACCTGACAGACATCATATCAATTTACTGCTGTGTCGTTTTTTTATTTTCAGTTGAAACTAATCAGGAGGATCCAGTCTGGTTTTCTGTTTTGTTGAGTTTTTTTTTGTTTTTTTTTGTCACCAACTGGGTTGCAGGAGGAAATATGAGTTGCGTTTATGGCTTCAGCCTCCATAACTCTTCACTCAAACTGAAACTTTACTGTCCCTTCTATTCACGTCAGCATTTCAAGACCAAAATTTGACATTTTGCCTCAACTCCTCACTTCTCGGCGTCTGGCCCGGGTTATGAGCTTTTTTTTTTTAAAAACCGAAAGGCTCTCGCCGTATCAGCGTTTATTTGCGTTCTCTGCGTACAGCTTTCCTTTCGGAGCCGCGGCCCTTTCACCCGATATCATCTCCCCGTCTGGACGCGGCTCCTCTCACCCCTGATCCCGCCATCTTGACGTCATTTCGAAGCGTCGTCCATAGAAACGTCGACGGCGAGACCGCCGACCGCGACGGCGTCTGCACGCCAACACGTGCTGCCCACGTGTGCCTGGGTCTCGCTAACTTTAGGACGCCTTGCAATGTGTTTGTCTTTACAGAAAGCGAGAGGAAGACGGCCCTCCTGGAGACATTTGGAGGTCACACTCGGCGCTGGCATCCCCTGATAAAATAATCTGGCTGCTCTCAGCAACACCAGGAGGAGACATGCCTTCTGTGTTGCTGTTGCTCATGACTGCATGTGTGTGAATTACATCCACAGAGAGAGAAGATTACAGGGGGGAAAAAAAACTGGAATCAATGAGATGCTTTAAATCACATCATCGTCCTTTTTTTTTTCCCCCAAAACATATCTCTGTCTCTTATTGAACTCCTTCACATTTCGTCAATGTGTTTTTTTTAGGGGGGGATTTTAAATGGAAGGTCAACAAAACGTTGTAAAGATGAAGAAAAAGTTTTTTTTGTTTTTTTTTAAATAAATGAACATTTGCAAAGTGTGAAGTAGAGCCAGTGTGTGTGAGCAGGACGCATAATTCGGATCTTTATTTATGTCCCAATGGGAGATTCATTTTACAGCAGGTCACAACAAACATAACAATTCACTAACAATTAATATTTGGCTTGAATCAGTGCCACTAAGTCCCTTTGCTTCAACCAGAGGAGGTGGAATATATATCAAGGACTAAAAACGTGAGCTATAAATAAACCAACAAATGCATAATACTTAAATTAAATCTTTTTATATGAGACAACAACTGTGATGGTGTGATAGGTGATGGTGTAGATGCTAAGAAAAGGAAGAGTAAATTCCTGACAAAAATCTCTGAAATTTTGAGATTAAGCTCAGAGCTTCTCTAGAAAAAAACGGAGAAATTTTTGCGTTTCAAAAGTTGAAATTTTGCAAGAAAAAAAAAACTCAGGAGATTTCTTTTAGAAAAATAAAAAAAAGAGGAAATTTCTTAGTTTGAGAAATCAAAAATCTGCTGGAAAAAAAAATGGAGGAATTTTGAGATTAAGCTAAAATATTCCCTGTAAAAAAACGTGGAAATTTCCGAATTTCAAAAATCAAAACATTTTTAACTTTTCAAGCTCACAAACGTCCACGTTTTTTTCTAGAAGATTTCAGAGGGGTTTTTTTTGACGAGAATGTATTCCTCCTTTCTTATTCTGTCTACAATAAGCCCAGTGTGCAAAGAGAAATCTGGCCACAGAAAAAAATAAATAAATCACATCCCCTGACTCCAATATCATCTCTGCTTCCCTGAAGTCTTAAGACTGTCATGCATGGACAGTGTTCGGTCAGAGGACTTTTCAGGAGCGTTGGAAGACTGACTGCTACTGGAGATCCTTCCAGTCGGTTGGATGTGAGCAACGTTTCATTTCCCTTAAAAGATTTTTCCAACTGAGCTGACGGCACCGCGTTTCATTATAGCGACGACATACAAAATCTTCACCGTACGAACCAAGCAACTCGTGTCCCGCGTCTGGCCGACACGTTTACTGACAATAAAGAGAAACGATTGGTTCCTCTGCTTTCTTCTGCTGTTCTGAATGAATATTCCTCTGAGCCTCACTCAAGAGTCTCTGATCTGAATGCCTTCGCTGGCAGATGACACGCAGTCCAAACGCTGACTGCATGGAGGGAAAGCGACGCATAAAAACGGTTTATGGCGAACCCGACCAGCCCGTTGGTCAGCGATCAAACCGTGTATCTCAGGCTTCACTGTCCTATTTTCAGCTGCAGAGCCGCCGCCAGGAAAATAGTCATGAGCTGAAGACGCATCCAACCGATTTGGAGCGCAGAACTTTTAATGACGGGTCAAGCTATTTAATACGCTACTTCTACTTTTTACTGGTTCAGTAAAAACACTTCAGGATCAAGGATGTTCAAAGTGGGGCCCGCGGGCCATTGGCAGACCCTGTAATAACGTTTTGCGGCCACAATTAGGACAAAATTACAACTTTTAAGTCAAGATCTACTCGTCCTCCACCTTGAGGTTCCAGAGGCACCAGCAGCTTCAAATAGCTGCTCTGTTAATCCCATGAACTTGTCTAACCTTCCTTATGATGCCTTTATCTCTATTCTGAATCAGACACAAATCTCTTAACAGTACAATAACGCTTCAGGTTTCGTTAAATATCTAATGTTTTCATTCCTTGTCATACGGCTCTACACTCTCTGATGATTTCCGTCAGCAGAGATCCTTTCTCTTTCCCATATTGCTTGAAACCTGTGGCCTGCTTAATAATCTGGAACATCCTTCTTAAATCCTTCAATTTCCTTTAATTGAGCTCACCAGACAAGCTGATCAATCCAGCTCTCTGAAATTAATTATAGTGACTCAAAGAGCCCTGACACACACAATACCATCTATAAATTTAATAGCACAACAAAAACTTTCATCTTTATGACTCTTAAATCCAATTTGCATAAGACACTTTAAGAAACAAAAGACACTCAAAGTTCAATAAAGTTGATGCCAAGAAAACAGCGATGGAACTGTAGTCACAATGTAAACTGGATTACTTAGTGATTGATTGATCGATTGATCGATTGATCGATTGATTGATTGATTGATTGATTGATTGATTGATTGATTGATTGATTGATTGATTGATTGATTGATTGATTGATAAGGACGGCCCAAAATAACATTGCAAAGGAAAAAGCCTTTAGCACTTCAACTCAAAAAAAGAAAAAAGAAAAAAGAAATCCAAAACAAAGCACAGGGAGGAAAAGGAAACTTTTCGGGTTCACAAGAAGCCGTGCAACGCACTGAGATATTTTCATTGGATGTAACGTCTGAACTTAAGAAAATCCACGGATGTGACCTCATGCATGAAAAGATGGTGGGAATGTGAGAAAGTGAGACTGAGAAAAACCATATTTCTTTTGGATAAGCAGTTAATAACACATCACCAGAACCAGCAGGTCATAACCTTTTACTTTTTTTTCCCCTTTTATTTCAATTACAGACACCAAACTGAGGGAATGCGTGTGTGTGTGTGTGTGTGTGTGTGTGTGTGTGTGTGTGTGTGTGTGTGTGTGTGTGTGTGTGGGTTGGGGTTGGTGTGTTGGCTCAGATGGAGTGTGAATGGTGTTTATTTGGTCATGGGTCTAAACCGGATGGAAAGGTGTGGGTAACAGCGGCACAGGGAAATGATATTATAAATACACACCCTCGTATGCCTGCCTGCGTGTGTGTGTGTGCGTGTGTGTGTGTGTGTCAAAAGTATGTTCTTACCGGGGGTCGGGCTCATGCTACATTGGTGTCCGAATGCCGTGTCCTTCTTCCCTGCAGAGTCTCCTGCAGTGGTCTGGTCATGGGAACGAGGACGCTAACAGGGAAGTGTTAATAGGAGACATTTTGTCCACTTTCATTCTGCCTCACCGCTAAGAGGAGTTGAAAAGTTTAAGATATCAAAGTGCTAGCATTGATACCACTTGAAGCGTTTCGCATTTCATCCTATTAGGACCACAAACTTCAATTTTCGTCGAGGTTTCCTGCGGTAGACCAACACAAAAGCGGGTGCATAGTTGTGACGTTTCGGAGACATTTCTAAGTGCGCCATCCGCATTGGACTCCCGGTTTTTATGGTGGTTAGGGACCACCGCCATAAAACCAGAACAATAGCGGTCAGAAAGGCCGAGGAACGCCCCAAACATGCCCGGGGGACAGCGTTGTGGGAGACTGTTTAAGCAGTATTTAGTTATGAAACAATACCCGAAGCTTTGAATACTTTCAGTCCGTCATCTGAAAAGCGGTAAGAGCGCAGAACCGACCAGGACATGACCAAACCAGCAATGGAGAGAGCTTTCATCAGGGAAGCAGACAAACACAACTGTTAGTCATTCACTCACACATGCAGGCTTAACGGAGGAGTAGCAACGTGGACGGCCGTTGTTGGGATAAAACAAAGCTGATTTAAATTGTACCCTGAGTCATATGTGGGAGACAAAAAGATAAGCCAGGTGACTCGGCAGCCGATCTCCTCGGCCAACGCATTAATTTGATTGTGTCCGAAAACGAAAAATGTCCACGTCGAAACATGGACGTGGCAGCACCATGTGGTGGGATTGTTTTTTTTTTTTTTCCAAAGATTTGGAACTGGGGTCAGAGGTTCAGCTAAAGCTACAATAGAACTGGACCAGCTCATGTGTTGCACTGTCCCAGTCAAAGTCCAGGATTAAATTGGACTTGAGGATTGACTGTCACAAACGCTCTCCGTCCGTCCAGCGGATTAGCAACGACAAAATGGGGTCAAAAATGCCCCGTCTTTGGGTGCAGACATGTAGAAAAAACCTCAAACGTTTCGGACGCTTTTGCTCTCGTTTCCATTTCGCGGCTCTGAATTTCACCACGACGTAAAAGAAAGAACGTGTCGACTCGCCCAGATTACAGATTAAACCCGCACTGTTTCTGACCGTCATTCGCCCTGACGCTGACGCTGGGGGACGAGCAAAATAAAATGGCATCTGTAAACAAGCGAACGCAACCCCTGAGCGTGTCTAAGCCGGTATCCCAGCAGCCACATCGTCACACAGGAACCGGTTACAGATGAAAGAGATGGAGCTTCCTCCAGCAGCCCGCCTCATCTCCTCGTCTGTGAAGATCCCTGCTCGGATCGTCTCGCCTTGCCGAAGGTGTAAGTGTAAACTTTAGCGTAACTAAAAGACAATCTGGGGGCAAACAAAACAAAAAGGAGAGGAAGATCTTGGAAGATGAGCAGATCAAAGCGGAGGGGGAGAAGAGGGAGAGATGTTGGGGCAGATTACGCCGGGCCTTGGCGCCTGTCTGTGGTTCCAGGGAACTGATGTGTCACCCGGATCCTCAGGGTGCTGACAGCAGAGCGCGGGGAAAGAGGGTGTTGATTTTACTTCAGTCTATTTTCCCTTTTTTTGTTGTTGTTGTTTTGTCTGTTTTTTTTTTTTAATCTGAAACTGGGCAGAAAAAGATCAAGTGATCCCGTCGGAGTCTATTCGCAAAGCGTCGTCGACATTAGTAATTAATTAACTAATTAATTCATTAGTAATGAGAGTGTAACGTTTTTTTTTTCCTTTCGGGTTTTGTTTCTGTCTGACTGTTTCGTTCCTTGAATTTCAACTTTTTTTCCTCCCGTTTTTGCTGCCTTCCTGATTTTGCCGAGACGATTCGGTTTCAGCTCCACTTCGCCCCCTTTTCATTTTCTCATCTCCTTTTCTTAACGCAGATTCTCGGTTTGATTTCGATTCGCTTTCCAGGGAATTTGTCATTTACTCGATTTTGGAGCTAGGAGTTATCTCCGTGCAGAAGCAGAGTGGACGGGCCTGGATTGGGGCCGTAAAGTTTATTCGAAGGAAACAACAACAAAAAAACCGATTAGAAACGAAAAATACTGTTTGAAACAAAAAATATAAATAAAACTGAAAAATTATGTCGAAAAAGTTTAAACTGTAAAAAAATCTTTGAAATTGAAATCAAAAAATTGCACTGAAAATAAAGATTGAAATCAAGAAAATAAAGCTATTTTTTTTCAAACTATATGCAAGTCTTAATTTAATATTTCAGCTTTTTTTCTGAACTTCTTGACCCCAATTAGCTCCATATGAAAGTTAAACTTTTGTTGCAGAGACAGAAATAATTTTTTTTCTTTTTGGTGTCTGTTTAGACTTCTCCTCTGCAAAAAGACACCAGATAAGTTTATTTATCTCTGCTTGTCCACATCTTTTTAGCATCTCTGCTTTATGCATCAGCGTTTCCCCGTGACGTGACGACGAGTCGTAACAACGCAGTGAAACGGAGCAAACAAACCTGCAAACGCACCAAACGTTTCTGTAGGATCAAACGAATTTAGACGAACTCGCTTCCCCCTTTTTGTGCGTCAGTGACGCAACGCAAACGTTACATCGACTGCATTTCGGCTTCACTTTCCACGTGTCCCCCCTTGTGATTCTCATCCAAACGCTCGTCTTGCGTTGAAAAGATTTCCTATCAGCCCTGACAGAACATGTGGTTCTGTAAGTGTCTGCTTTTCTGATTACCTGCCAGCTCCCCCCCCCTCGCCTCCCCTGCTATCACACTCAGCAAATGTGCAATGAGCGAGTGAGTGTAATACGTGTGCGTGTGCATTCCGAGGCGCCTCACACATGGTTTCCTCATATCTGTTTTACAGCCTTTTGCTGTGTAACCCTGACCAGTGTCTAACCATCTGTCCTTCTCTCCGGTCGCCTGTAATAACCGGTCACCCCTCCCTGGCCTCTTATTGGACTTTTCTCCCTCCGTCTCTCTTCTTCGCATCACGTCCTGATAAAAACGTCCAAGTCCAGCCTTTGAAATTTTGCGAGGATGTTTTTGGCGAGCGGACAGTCCGATCGGGGCGGAGGGGGCGGGGGGGGACTCGGCGTTAAGGCGAGCGTGAGACAGACCGCCGTCCCCCTCACTCCTCCACCTTCACACCTTCGACGGCGACCTTTGCCCCGGCGGTCGGCAAAAACACATGCGTGTGCTTTTCTGTGCGACGTCAAAGGCAGGGCAGCCTTCACGACGTCGTAATTAAAGTGACTTTTTTTTTCTTTTTTTTTGTCCAGTTGGAAGGAAGCCGAGCGTCCAAGACGGACGCAAAGACACAGAGACGGACGTGTTCAGAGGACGGAAGTCTGGCTTCTATTAAAAGCCTGAACATGTTCTTCTTTTTTTTCTCCTTTTTTTACGTTTCTATATCTTAATCCACGGATCAAATGGTCTCGTCATTAAATTGAACGTTTGCTTGATCCGGTTTATTATACAGTCAAAAACAAAATATGTTTTCAATCCGAATTTTTACGACTTTTCAGATGCGAGGCTCGCGATACTTCCATCCGCTTTTCATCCTCAAAGTCCTTAGAAATATGAAAAAGTGTTTAAGGAAGAAAAAAACAAAAAACAAAAAAGCGCGCACAAACCAGACGAGAGCATTTCAAAGGAGAATGTCGGGAGGATTTTATCAACGGATCTGAACGCAAACTCTGTCTGGGTTTAAGTGAAATCAATTTGTGAAATTAAAGGTTGGAGGACATGACAGGACAGGAGGAAGAGGACGACCCGGAAGCCATCCGCGGCCCCCGGGAGCCGGTCTGTGTGGCCCCTGGACGCCGTTTGAAACAGCAGAGAACAGCCGATGCGCCTGGAGGCTGTTTGTGTTTTTGAGAGCTTCCAACGTGATGTTTCTATTTTTCTGCTTGGTGTGAAAACTTTGGGCTGAAATAAAATGTTGCGCGTTTGAATCCGGTCCAGGCTTCGTCCTGCTGAAAACTAACCCGGCTCCCCAAAGGCGTCCTGAGAATTAAAACACACCTTGGACGCGGCAGCAAAACAGGAAGCACTACCTTTCTGACTACAAAATAAGAGTCTCAAAGCAGGCGCAGCAGGGTTTCGAGCTCAAATCACCCTCCTGCATATGATCATCGCTCTGACGGAAGCAGCTGAACAGAAATGTTTTCTTTAGTTGCCACAGCTGCTCTTTGCTTTGACAAGAGATATCAACTCGTAATCTCCTATATGTGTGTGTGCTCTGCAGCCAGCCGGTGCTTTCTGTGTGTTATGCTAACGTCCTCATTTCCGCTGGTTTCGCTCCGAATGTTTTTGTCGGTTTGAAAGTCCTGCAAAGGTCCAGCCTGTGCTTCCTTTTCTGCCAACCCTGCAGTCAAAATACACTTGCCGAGGCTTCAAAAGGGATCAGAAAGAGGAAAACAGAGGAACACCGGAGGACTGGGCTGGAAAACCTTTAAAAAAAATATATATATATAGAGGCTGTGCGAACGGTGATTCGTCCAGGAGACACAGTTGTTGTTATTTTCATTTCCGTTTTGTTTGATTTAATTCTTTCTGTTGAATGTTTTTGACAAGACCCCAAAAGCAAAACCAGCCTGAGAAGAAGCAGAAAGAGAGGAAGGAAGAAGCTGTGGCGGGGCTCCGCGCCGCCGCCGCCTCCCCGGCCTGGGCTGTGCGCCGCGAGCTTAATTAGGCGTATCAGACACTAATCCCTCTCCGGGGTCGTCTGCTGGGGTCAGCCTTAAAAAGGAGAGGGGTCACAGCGACATCCGCCTCCGTGTAGTAATGTCGGCGTCGCGCCTGCGAGGGGGTCGACTGTTTATGTGTCGAAGTGTTTATTAAAAAAAAAAAAAAAAAGAGACGCGCGCGGCCCCGGGCGGCCAGAGGTTTTCAGCTGTCTGTTTGCTCACCGGGGCGGCAGATGGGGCGATATTGATGATTAGCCACTGATCACTATTATTGATCTGAGATTACAGTGCAAAAGGGCTTTACTGTATTCAGCCGGTCAGGCACACAGGCTGCAGGCTACTGTAGCCCGCAGGGAACAAAAGCGTTGCTCTTGTGTGCGGTGTGTGACTGCTCAGCAAGGACAGGGATTAACACAGAAACACACACACACACACACACACACACACACACACACACACACACCCACACACACACACACACACACACACACACACACACCTGTCACAGCAAATTATGTGCAACAGGAAAACACAATAATTAGGTTTATTCAGTAAAATAAATGGATCAGGCTTTAAAGATGTATTCAGTGGCTCGTTTATTCCGCTGCAGCTAAAATAAAAACCGACCTGGTCACTAAAGTATATAAGATTTGAATGGCGTCTTAGCTGGGATTGCTGGGCCTCACTGCAGAAAATGAATGGAGAGCTAAGAAAAAACAACAACAAAAAAAGGAGTTAGTTACATGTAACTGAATTAAAGTTATTCATTTATTTATTTTAACGAATTTAATTTGATTCCTTGCAACGTATTTGTGTGAGTTGAAGTTTGTTTCACGTGATTGGTTGGTATCCCTCGCTACGGCCCATCATCTGACATTTGCCAATTTCCTGTCAACGTCGCATCTGGTCGCAGAGGAACCTGAGTGTCAGTCACCTGCGGGCGGCGACTTGTGCGGCTGCATGAAATGCATTTCATCATATTTACTGGAATCATGCAGGATTCTGTCACCGATATCAAACACAGACTCGTAAACAGGAGGATCGTAAACGTTTCCATCCGTTCCCCCCCTGGCTCTGTTGTTTCTCCTCTCTCCCGCCTCTGAATGACGCGCGTTTGCGCGTCTATTTTTGCAGCCGCATTGACGGCCCTGGAGGGGGGGGTCGTTTTGACGTCGCTTGTGCAACACTTTGACTTCTGCGTCGTGTTGCGTCTGCGTTTGTGTGTTTTATCGCCTCGGCTCGGAAATGGAAAGCGGTTTTATGGCCCTTGCTAATATTTCTGGTCTGTGCTGCTCCTGGCTTTCGTAAGGGCCTGAAATTGATATGTTTCATGTCCAACTTTATAACGGCGGGATTATTTGTGAACGTTACGACCTGCGAGTTGCAAAGCCATTCCCACCCCCGACCCTTTTGGAGTCGCGTTCGATAAATTAGAACCGGATCAGACGAGGCCCGTCTGTCAGGCTAAAAGTACATTTTGCAAATCCATATTTTTGCATTGTAATTAATTTTTTAAATTATCGGTCTGATGTAATGTTCTAATTTCAGATGTTTGTTAACAGTAAGCAAAAAACACACAAAACATAATATTTAAGGAAAATTAATCACCAGTCTGTTTATATAATGTGTTTCATTTAGAGATAAGAGTTTCTGAAATAAATGTAACAATATTCTAATTTCTAGAATGGGTCTGCAGAAGAAGAAATCTTACCAAAAGAAGGTAAAAACAAGTAGCAATTCATATCTTTTAATTACATAAAAAAAAATCTTATTTCTCTTGTCTGGAGGATATCAGTGAGCTGGCGTCTCACGTCAAACATGAAGACACCCACCAGTGGACAGCGGGACCCTTACCTGTCACATCTCTTACTGCGTCCTCCAGCTTGCGTTCGGTCGCCATGGAAACACCTCACGGGGATCGACTCGGACCAGGATGCGGCCTCGGCAGCAGGTCCGCTGCTTTGACATGTTGGTGGAAGGATGTTGGCTGACAGCATTAAACCACATCCAGCTGGTCAGAGACGTCGCTACGGAGTCGGGCGAAAACAAAAGCACAGCAGTCTTGTGTTTGCAGCTGTAAATGACATGTTTAAGTTTCCACAGGCGGGCTGCAGTGTGGCGCCGTCGGTAGTCCCTGAGTTTGAGTCCCGGCCCCGGTCGTTCTGCTTTTGCTCTGCCTGGTTTATCTCTACACACGATGGGTTACCCATCAGGGTAATTGATCTCTATCAGTTTCTCTTAGGTTTGTGTGGATATCTGATTGTTCCTGTGACGACCGACTTACGGAGAAAGGCCCCAGCTACTTCCATCTGCGATTATTGAGTGAGCAGACGACATCCCACACTCGGCCAGCTGGACTTCCTCCTTTGTGGTCGGTCATCTGTTGTCTTCTCTACATCATTTTCTAAAGCCACATGGAGGCAAATGTGGACAAAGCTTTCCTTGAAGAGCTTCGTTCTTATGATGCAATGATTGAAACAGACAAACATTTTTGATGGAAGTTGCCGTCTTTATCCGGTGAGGCGAGCTGATCCAAGTCGCCAATCATTTCCTCTTCCAGTTGGTGCTCTTTTGGACCTGGGAGTCTGTGATCGTCGATGGACGGCGCTGGCCGCGATTGGCCCGCGTGCGGTTGGCCGCCAGCCAGCGTGATTGACAGCTCTACCTGGGTGGCAGCGGCGGCTTTTGTCACTATGGAAACAAACGCGCCGGGCCCCTCCAGCCAATCCCGGCCGAGCGCGAGCCCCGGGGATTCCTGAAACACATGCTGAAGATTTCCTCGGCTCCAAAACACACATAAACACACACACGTACATATATACACACACACACACACACACACACACATACACACTCCGTCCCACGGCTTTGCTTTGTTGGACATGAGTGCATGGTGCGCATGAGGTTTATTTGTGCGCATGTGTCCTGGGCTGGCGTGAGCTTCCTCGTTGCGGTGTGGTCTTCTTTCGACACCGTCTCCGGGTCGCTGACGTAGTTGTCATGGGAGAGTGCTCTCTGGGCTCGCACGCACCCGCGCGCGCATGCACGCACGCGCACACACACATATGAGGAGGGGGGGGGCGGTCTTGGGGGGGAGGGCAGGGGTCAGCTTGTATTAAAAGAGCAAATAAACCAAGCGTTCACACCACTAACCCACCGCAGACAGAACAGGCAGACGGAAAACAAGAAGGCGACAGGAGGGAACGTGGAAACGAGGGGTGGAGGTAGCTACACGGGAGAAGATCTTCAAACGACCCGCATTCAGATCATTTCTCACCCAGAAGACCTGGATATTAACCACATCCTCAAGGCGAGGGGCTTTTGGAAGATGACCCTATATGGACGGGGAAGTGGTCCGTTTTTAAGCGTCGCAGTCGAACGGTATTGAAGCGACTGATCCCGTCATCAGGCGGGCCGCCATGTTTTTTTGGCACCAACCTGTGACGTTCTGCTGCTCGTCCTTGATTCTGATGGGTCTATTTTTGTGTCCACGTCATATCATCACCCCCCCGTGCGTCTCAGTGTCCCGTTAAAACTCTTGACTTTATTCTGAAGAATGTACGATACGATCTGAGACTTCGACGCTGAAATCTGCGAGATTTTAATCTCGATCTTTTGGCTCCTTTCTCGGCCGTCTCAACCAGCACTTAATCTGTCACTCGGCTCCCTTCACTCCATCCGTCTCTCCCGCTCCTTTAATTTTTCCTCCTTTATCACATTCCTGCCTTCAACTCCTCATATCATTCCCCGTGTTTATTTAATTCTTTGTCCCTGGCCCGGCCTGTTTATGTCTCCTTGTCCCTCTCCCTCTCCGGTCGTCATAAATCGCTCTCTTGTTGCCTGTTGAAGTGTGAGGAATGGCAGATCCGACGGTTTCTCACAGCTGCTGCGGGCGTTCCCGGGTTCACGTCGCCACACACCGCCTCCCGCGCTCCGGCCTCTCGGACCTGAAGGCAAAATATACAAGACATGAATAGGATCTTAAATATTTGCCCAGCTTTGATGTGCGCTTCATTTGTCTTGCCAAATAGTACAAGACAAATCTCAGTGTAGAATGAGATAAAGCGGACATTTTGGCCAATGGGATCGATGAATTCCATGTAAACTGTCTAATTTGTGTCGTCACTGAAACACGTGTGATTTGCATGAATGTCAACATGTGGAGACGACAACAGGACGCCAGAGCAAAGACTGGAAACTTGTGAAGAGAATAAAGTGTGTAAATTTACACATTTCTGCACAAAACTGTTTCATACATTCTGTCAAATTGATACTGCAAATGATGCAGTTTGCATGCCAGGCCTGCAGGAGGCGGTAAACTTTGTAAGGTGTCTTTCTGCAGAGGCGTGTTTTCGTAACCCTTCACTTGTATAGAGATGAACACAGAAGGGAATCCTCGCGTCTTAAAGAAAGTTTGACTTTGCGTTTTTTTGTTGTTTTGTTCCAATTTTTTGTCCGGCCAAAACGCAGCAGAGACATTTGCGTTTCTGTCGTTGTCTGCTGTCTTCATGTTGCTGTTCGTTCACTAACAAACATCTGAGTCCTTCTCGGTATATTTGGATTTAAATGTTCATGTAGTATAAATGTTTCAGCCCCCTTGAATGCAAATGCACATTGCCAATGCTGGATTTTATTAATGCAAAGTTTTGTTTATGCTCTACTGTACATCACTTCGTCACATTGTGTTCATCTATGACACAACGATACAGTAAAAATCCATAGAGTTCTGCTGCAGCAACGCGGCGAAACTGGAAGCTGTTCAGTCAATTTAAAGAAAGACAATCCAACAGCGTCTCTGTCCTTCAGTTGAATCGGACACATTTTCGGTTATTTTCAGGCCGCAAAAACAGATTCCTGGGATATCATTGTATTTAAATGATATCCCAGGGTGGAGTTACGTAACTCCGTGATGCCATGTAAAGCACATCGCCAACTGATTGCACGCAGCGCTTCTCTTCCATCAGCGAACTGCGCAAACACTGTAAGCACTTCAGCATGGACGTTGTCAGAGCGAGTCTCCGTATGGCCCCTCCAGGTTGGGCCTCAGAGTGACGGCTCTGTGGCTGCATGGAGGCCCCGTGTGTCCTGTGTCAGCACAGCACAGCATAGCACAGCACAGCATAGCAGCCCCCTGCCAAATATCCCCTCACCATTCCCCACCTCTCAGCAGTTCTCTCTCTCTCACACACACACACACACACACCAGCTCGTTCCAGTTCCATCATGTGACCTCCTTCTTCTCTCTGGTGTTAGACCTAAGAGCAAATTTACATTTCAACTATGAATAATAATAATTATAATAACAAGAGGAAGGAATCTACAAAGCCATAAATGTTTGCCTGCCTGTCCACCAGTTATCAAGCCGTCATCCAGACATGGATCAGATCATTATTATCACCAACAGGGATAAACAAATTGCGACCTCTGTCTTTCTCACCTCATCCGTCTTCTCCCCTCCTTCCCTCTCTCCTCCCCTCCTTCCCTCCCTCCTTCTCTCCTTGCCCTCGTTGACGGAATAGTGATCGTGTTTGGCGTTTCATCGGCTCTTTGCGCTCGTCTCCTCCATTAAGATTGATGGGCCGCCCGACTATAAATGTACGCGGTCAGACTCCGGCGGGGGCCGCAAAGACACACACACACACACACACACACACACACACACACACACACACACACACACACGGATATTGGGGTCCTCGCAGCATCCCAGTTAGCAACAGGATGCCAGAGTGGACGGGTGCCGAGAGAGCATGTGAGGATATCGCTTTCTCTTTTTGATGCGTTTGTATCTAAATTGCCTTCATTGACAGCAACGTGGAGCCGAAGTCAAATTCCTGGCTTGTCTGGGCAAATGTTGGTTTTTTTTGGACAATGTTTGCAGGACCCTGTCTGTGTTTCTGTTGGCCATCAAATTGAGCAAATTTGGATTTACGAAAATAAACGTGCCGAATGGAAACAAGCTTTCGGTAAAAGGTTTTTTTGTTCCAAACTGCAGTGAAAAGACGTTTTTCCGCATCATGCAAAGTCACGTGATCAACCATGACGTTACCACTGGCGGAAAATACGAAGACGACACAGGAAGTGGTAGGAGGATCTGTACGCTCCACGACAAAATTTTAACCATAGAATACACAAAGTTTGCATGATTACGTGAGACTTAAATGAGCTATTTTGAAGAAAATACATCCGTTCTTCATTCTAAAGAACCTACAATTTTGGTTTCCTAGTAAGAAATGGTCCATTTATGTTCTAAATGTTCTGGCCCTGACTTTTTGGATATATTGATATATTGATATTGATATTGATATTGATATTGAATGGTTTTAACGGATGGGTGCTTTGCAAACGTGCTAATTTTTAAGGAATAGCTATATTTTTCCAAATAAATGGAAGTGCACTTCACTGTTGGCTGTTTTAATCGGTATAAATTTCAAGCGGATTCCCATTTTGCAACAATTCAAACAGATGATGCCATATCCTCACCTTTGGCCCCTTTGGCCCCAGCCTCGACCCAAAGCCGCATTCGTTTCTCAAGACGAAGGCCGGAAAAACTCCAAGTTAACGACAACCTGTCAGTCTGTTGTGTCTGTGTTGCTGCGGCTCGGATGTCGGCGTTGTGGTTTCATTTGAACCTTTTCCAGTAAGTTATTAATAGTGTGTGACCAAGCTGTTGACCGGCACGGAGAGAGAATGCCACGCTGTCCCACGTCCAATCGAAATGTTGAGCTACCAATGTGCTTTGCTTCTCCAAACTTCAATCGTCCCACCAGATGAATAACACCAATCAGGAATCAATAGCGGAGCAAACTGCTTGGCCTTGCGTGCCCCCGCAAAATGCATGTTCCTTACAAATGTGGAAACATTTAGCGGGGAAATTAACAGGCTTCCCAACTGTTTAAGCCTTAATACCAAGAAGCATTGATGCGACGAGAAAAGAAAGGAACTAAAACCAGATTTATTTCCTTCTTGTGGTCGTCCAATGTTGTACAATCCAGTCCGATAACGAAGGCACAGCAGCTGATACGTCTTTTTCTGTAGCTAAAAGTGCGGTCCGCGCCATTTCCTTTAACTCTGCGCATCTTGAAAAGATTCCTTGACTCCGGGGTCTGGTCGGAGTTCTTCCGTCATTGCTTTTTGCGGCGTTCGACATAATCTTTTAGGGATGTACTCGTGAGGTTTAGCTTTCTCTCTTTAACAAGTGCACAGGTCGGGTGGTAATTTGAGTTTACTCGGCCCTTAAATCTGTCCTCGAAGGCAGCTGTGAATAACTGTCCTGCGTTGGGTTATGTGTTGAGCAGACGCTCCGGGAGGAACAGAGCAACAGATCGCTCGGCCAAAGAGCTGACAGACTCTGTGATGTTTACTAGACATTACAGGGCCTCTCCTTCCTTTCTGCCTCGACCCAAAGTCTGTGTTGCTGTCTCACAGAAACACAGAGCGACGCAAACTGTAGAGATCGCCCGTCTCGACCCGTGAATGAGCGTTTTCTTTGTCGCGCCGTCACTGCAGAATCGGGAAGAAAGTCCTGGAAGGTACCCGCGTCCCTGTTGTCGATTCGGAAAGATTGCAGGGGAAATGAGAGTGTCGTAATTATTCCTCTAGTGGAACCTCGCAGGACCGAGTGCATGCGGCGTCTAATAGGGGAATCTGAGATTCATGGCACGAAGAGACGGCGATAAATCAGCTCAGTCGGGACAGATTTGATGACAAAAATTTAAAAGCTGCAACGGACACCCCCCGAGCGTCAGATTCTTGCAACTGTCATCAAATACCCGGTAGACCATTAGCGGGTTATGCAGACGCAGCCGAGCTGAAGCCCGCAGCACCATTAGCCTTCAACCGGCCGAACCGGAGCACAGGTGCACTTCTTGAGGCAGGAAAGCCCCTTTCCCAGTCATCTTCTCATTTCCTGTTGATAAACCTGTGGCTCGTTAACCATTCTACAGCAAAACCAAAGCTTCAAATCTACATCCCGTCACTGAAGTCAAACCCTCTCGGGAGTCGGCCCACCAAACGTCTTGGTGGAAACGGTTTCTTGACTCGCGTTTTGCTGCTCTCCAGCTACAAATAGGACGCCAAACCGTAGCTTTTACTCCAGGGAACTTCTCGGTCGCAGCCCGCCATGATCTCACCTGTGGACCAGCAAGCACTTCATATGCTTGGTCACGTCCGGCAAGCCACAACTCCATTCTGGGCGTCAAAGACACGGCCCCGTCGCCTGCCTACATGCTAATGCGCACTTCGGTCGCAGCATTCTTAAAAACCACAGACCTGGCCTCTGTGCAAATAATAACTTCGGTGTTGAGTGCACAGGCCAGCAGATTCTACTGGCACTAGTCGCGTCTCGCTGAGCTTGCAGAACTTCGTATAACAGAATTCATCTATGCTGACGTCGCCTTTCTCTCGTCTTTCCCTCATTTTATGTTTCTGTTCCGTTTGTTAAGAGGTATTTTTGGTAAGAAGCATTTTCCTTGGCCAAACAGCTCTGGTTTTCACCACAACACAAATGCAAATTTGACGAGCAAACAAAAGGAACACAAAGCTAAGGTTTTATGTTGGGTCGGGAAAGCACATATTTCGGCGCACAGTAGCTGGAACTCAACTGGTGAACACAACAAGAGAAAGAAAAGACAATAAATCAACACTGGAGTCTCTTGTGTGGAGCGTCGACCAAGTCGGTCTCCGTCTCCGTCTCACGTCGGACCGTCACGCTGACAAAGTACGAAACGAACACGTACGCCGCCATTATGGCCGTCGCATGCGAAACGCCGGAACACATTTAAGGATGAGGTTGAGCCGTTTTTGCCATCCACATGAACACGTTTGAAATTTTCACTCTGGAACCCATTTAAGTAAGGAAAAACAAAACTCTTGTTTCCAAGTGAACGCGGCCAACATAAACGCTCCAGTTTTAGGATAAAACGTTCCTGTGCAGACGGGAGCCTTACGCGTTTGCTCCTCTGTGAGACCCGACATTGTTTGTTTACACCGTCATGAAGCAACAGAAGGAAAAACCAAAGATTATTTAAAACAATAACGAAGCCTAAAACCCTGCTGATCGCATAAAACGCTGATCAGCGTCTTAAAAGTGCCGCTGCGCCTCCTTCATTTATCTGTACACCAGTATTAACGTGCTCTTTATTGCCACTGCTTCTTGCAGTTTTCTGTTGGTGCTTCTCATCATCTTTATTCCAGAAAGATGCTGTGCTGCTGTGTGAACCACTGGACTGACTTGGCTTCGCTGCAGCCCCACTTCTGCAACTAATCTGCATATACTTGCCGTGTTTTTGTTCTTTTTTTTTTTCTTTTTTCAAACCAGTGCAAATACCACAGTCAAAATCTTACTCTCAGCTCAAAAATAGACAAAAACATTGAAAAAGGGTGACTTAATAACTGGCACAACGGTCGAGACAATAGCTGGCTTAAAAGCCGGGGAAGCCAGTCATTGTGTTTTCCGCTTTTTTTTTTTTTCTTTTTTCTTCTTTGAATAAATTTTCATTTTATTCTGTCAAAATATGCATGCAGCCATGGAGACCCAATGTGCATGTTGCAAACAGTGCTGCTCCTGGAGAATAGGAGCCATTTTGCTTCTGGTTCCAATTTACAAAAGTAGGAATAAAGACTTAATTCTTTTTTTTTCTTCTTCTTCTTTTTTGTTTTTTTTCCCAGAATTCCATCCGCGGTGAATCGTTTGATTGTGTGTTCAAAGAATCAGTGCAGAGCGGCACAGTTTGCTTCGGAGCTCAGTGGATCACTTGCAGTGGATCAATTAGACGGACGTCGTGGTTTCGACTTCGTCAGGACACACAGCCTCAGCGTCCGGACGAAATTCACTTGGAACGTAGAAAAAAATATATGGCTGTGGGTGAAGTAATCGGTTCTTTTCATCAATATTAAGGAATTAACTTAAGACAAATTCATATATCTGGCAGAAAAGTTACGCACATGTTAGTTTTGTCCAAGCGTACTAATATTTGCTCTAGAAACCAAAACAAAATTATTTGGGAAGATTTTAAGTAGCACTAAGAACAGGCTATTGGTGAAATTATTTTATTTTATTTTATTTTTTTTTGCTCTTGGGTCACAAAATTCTTTGTCTTCTTCTTAAAAATAAAAGTTCAGAACTATAATTTCATTTTGTTTCTATATTTCAGTGCTGTCTGCTCAATGAGAAAGTGGACAAAGTGACACTTTAATGAAAGAAACAACATGGCCTGGTCCTGGATCTACTAATAATCTACATTCAAAACATAGAAGGTGTTTCGCATTAGATGTGCGTATGTGTACTCTTCGCTTTTATTTTATAAAACTTTTCAAAACGTAAATAAAAAGCTGCGTCCGTCTGCATCGATCGTCTCTGCCGGATCAAATCCCTGCTCGGGTTCCAAATCAGTTTTTTTTTTTTACCCTGCAGCTGTCCTGTCGGCCGAGGCACCAGCCCGACTTGTCGGTAGAAACTCCTACGCTGCTGCTTGCATTCTTCTATGTCACCAAAAGGTTGATTCCTACCTACTGCGATAACCTATCGACCTATTGCCGTACATGCCACTGGAACGTATTTTACGTGTGTTCAAACTCATGTGGCAGCACCAGCTCCGATAGAAACATAAAGTGGAAGAAACTGAACGAGATTTTTGATTCTTTTTTTTTTTCTGATTAGCATTTTACTTCCGAAAAGGATTTCCCTCAAATGGCCTGAGCTACTGCTAAAGAGAGCAGAGATTCATCAGACCTTGGAAAAACACACACACACACACACACACACACACACACACACACACACACACACACACACACACACACACACACAGGACTCCTCCTCCAGGCAGATAGCGTGACAGATCTGTCACGTCGGCACCTGGTCATCCCCAAGTGTTAATGTCCTCACCTCAGCTGAGAACCTCTCCACCACTGACACCATGCACAAGTGTGTCTCTACGTGTGTGTGTGTGTGTGTGTGTGTGTGAGAACATACTGGTGTGTGCATATGAGATGTTCCAGTAGCTTTAAACTAACTTTACCTTCACCTCGCATATCACGAGCCTGGAGTTGTTTTCAAAAGGCCGGGAGCAAAAGGAAGCTTTTGACCTCTCGTGCACATTATGTCCGTGTGCGTTTGCCACGTGTGTGTTTTCTGAGCGTGCTGTACAGATGCACCGGGCAGGGTTTCCGTCCTCCGTCACTCAGGGACAACGAGCCAATCATTCCTGGATGCTAAAATAAGCCGTCCTCCCTCCCCTCCGTCCGTCCCGGCCGCCGAGTCTCGCCGCCTCACATGTGCTTCTCTCGTCAGCACCTCGACCCTCCGAAGAGTGACAGGAGGCAACTGAGTTGGGGAGAAACGGGACGATGGGAGTCGAGAGAGCTTGAATAATGGAGACGATTTGAACCCCTGCCAAGTGCGGAGGGTCTAGAAATGTTCATAAGAGGTTTTAGCAGGGTGGCTTCGCTGGATCCAAACACTTTGAATCAAAAAGTCCCCCCCAAAAAACCCAAAACTCTTTATTGCATCTCTGTCTCTTGGATATCTCTGGATGAAGATATGTTTTAGGTATAAATCATTTGGTTAATTGGTAATATGTTATTTGTATTTTTTCCTCTAATTGTAATCATTAAAGTACCAGAATTTGCACTTAACTTCGTCTGACATTGTTTCCGAATATTAGATCAGGCATTGCGATCGAACAGTTACTCTTCACCAAAGCGGCTTCTTTCTAAAATGAACTTGTTTACATTTGAGTAATTTCCTGGACGGCTACATTTTTTTCTTTCACTTGAGTAAAAACATGTCGAGGTGGTGCTACTTTTCACCTCAGAAGAAGTTTTGGTGAATTCACATTTAATTTGAAGGCCACAAGAGACGTCTGGACAAAGTTAAGTGTTTGTATGATTTTAAAGACGTAAATATCGAGGCGGCTGCCGAGGGGATCGGGTTGGGGACCCGGCCCCCCAGACTCTCTCCCGTAGATCCGCCCCTGACTGACGTCACTTGAATTAGAAACTGTGAGAAGAAACCAGAAGATTCAGCTCCTGTCACGTCTATTACATTTCTGCTTCTTCTTCATGCATGCTGCGTAATTCAGGTGGGGGAATAAATTTGTGCACTCCACAAACATGGATTGAGAATTATTGATAAAATTAACATAAAAAAAAGAGGGAGGGGTTCAAGAGAATGTCAGAAACATGGTGGTGGCAGTATGATGTTGTAAAGATGTTTTTTTTTTTCTTCTTCCCCAGTGACAGGAAATCTGGTCAGAGTCAATGGAGCTGCAGTCAGTCAAATCCAATCACATCAATGTTCAAATATTACTTAATCTGACTCATCAAATGCAGAAACATCTGTTTTATTAAAGTTTTAACAGTTTATCGTCGGGTTTTATCGATGCGTTCTGGCACAGCCGGCCCTTTAAGGACGCTCGTGATCTTGAGGCGGCCCAGAATGAAAATGAGTTCGACACGCCCAAACACACGACCAGAACCACAGAGGGGTGGGCTGAAAATGGACGTCCACAGACGCTCTACGCCCCAAGGTGGTGGACGTAACAGTCCGTGCAGGTCTGTACAGCCGGGTCCGGCGTTGTCGGGCCCGTGCATGTGCAGGAGCAGGGTGTCAGTTCTCAGGGATCCACGTGAACTCTGAGACGAAAAGGTCACACACTCACTGACAACTCCGCCACCTGTTGCTACACACATAAATACACTCGTATCCACACTTTCCCACCCACATCAACATTTACCGCACACCCTCTCTCGAGTGAGTAGTAACTTCTGCATACTTTGAGGTATTAGCTTACATGACCGTTGCACAGTAAAAAAAAAAAAAAAAAAAAAAGGATATGGATATGTTTTCCTCTCTCCCCTTTTTGTGCTCATGCGTGGTTTCTTATCGGCTTCGCTCGGTGCCGGTGCTCCGTTTTCGGCTTCTCGGGCCAAGGTACACATATTTTCATCTTAAACGGCCTGTGACGGATTCAACCGATTGGTGCCAATAAAACCGCGTGCGGTCGTGTGAGCGAGAAAGGGCCGCGAAACATTGCAAACACCGTCGTATTAGCAGATATTATTTTTATTTTGGCTTGGAAAAGATCACACAAATGGAGTCGACCTCCGCAGGCTGCCCGCGGTTCCGACTTCAAAGGAAAGCTGAGGGTCAGGTTTGAAGGTGGACGTCGGTGCACCTGACCCAGTCCGAAGAGCAAAAGCAGGTGCATCGTTGATTTTCTTTCTTTCTTTCTTCCTTCCTTTTTTTTTTTTTTTTTTTTAAGTGCGAAGGCTCTTTGTAAACGCGTCCAGCCGTCCTCCTCCCGAGTTGCGTCCGCGTGTTGGTGGCTCTCGCTCCACGAAAGCTGTGTTTCCAAAGAGCTGAACCGAGCGGGCGTCTGTCCTGACCAGATGTAGAGTAAGCAAATTAGTTTGTTATGTGTCTTTTTTTTACAACAGTTCAGTCCGAAACAGGGAGATTTCAGATGGTTTCTCATCAGCATGATGTCATCTTGTTAACATTTGTCAAGCCCCAGATGTTGGATAAGAAGAAGAAGAAAAAGAAGAAGAAAAAAAAAAGGCTTTGGTGTGTTTTTTAGTCCAAGTGGTGAAAGAGCCCTGCCTGTAGTGCGTATCAGTACAGACTCAGGCATGTGGCGCTTTTAGCAGTTCGGTCTCAAAACAGAGAGAGCTGTGTGGGCATCATTAGGTCTTCTACACAGTGGTTGGTGCAAACAAAACAAAGACATTAAAAAAAAAAAGAAAGAAAGAAGGAAAGAAACAAATATTTTAACAAATGAACTGATCGTTCTTGTTTTGCAAGTGGCGCAATCCCAGAAGGGGCTCCGCGCCTCGTCGAGGAGTTTACACACGAACTCAACCAAAGTCAACCAGAAAAGACGCTACGGTAGCCCCTCTCGGATTCCCGTCAACCAATAAACACAGAGCGATTCCTCCCCCTCTGTTGGTCACAGTGATTTCACGTCGAGTTCAGAGATGTGCAAGTGGCAGATGAAACGTTAAGCCCCCCCCCACCCCCCCGACTCAGTCCGCCTGCACCCTTCAAGCTCCGTCTTGAAAGTAACTATGGTGAAAAGGTCTACGGTTAATGTGTTGGGGGGCTTCCTGTCAGGAAATTGAAGTGCTCGCTTTGATTCTCTGGACCTGCCCAGATTTAGCCTCGTCCGTGTGTTATTTCCTCACACACCTCCTCCTTGCGCCGTACCAAGTAACTTACAGGAACCGCGCTCACAAGATAGGAAACATTCCCCAAATAAAACTTTGAGACGTTCATGTGTTTACTTGCTCTGTCCTTCTTCTCAGGTCAGGTACACGGGAACTCAATTCATAGAATGCTCTGGACCAAAAGACGCTTGCACCCGTCGCCGGGTGCAACCAGCTTTTTCCTGAAAAAAGCCGGGGTTAAATTCATCCCATATGGGCTGTGACCTGCGATGGGCCGCCTCCCGGCTGGCTGCCTGCCACTCCTAAAGTCCGGGAGTCAAACAGGAAGCCCTGCTGTCCTCCGCCGAGCACGCCGAGGCTGTCCGTTAAAGTCCCGCTGGGAGACGAGCCGTGAAACGGACTCTGGTGGCTGGCGGTGGCGGCGGTGGCCATCTTGTCGGGGCTCGCAGCCAGACGTGGCGAGGGTGGGAATGTGTAGCCGTACAGGCTGTAGGGCGGTGTGTGGAGGCGCAGGCCGGCGTAGCCCTGCGGGGCGGGGTTGGATAGGTAGCCCAGCTGAGCCGCGGGGAGGGCGAGGGAGCGGAATCCTTCACCTTCGTAGCCGGACGGGCCTCTGGGAGGGGGGAACGGCTCGGGGGTGTTGCCGTAGCAGTGGAGGGGGTGCGTGGGCCGACTACAGCTGTAGTCTGGAGGGCTGAGAGGGCAAACCTGGAAAGGCGACGAGCACGGGGATGTGGAGAGCAGATGAGATGATGGTCCAACTCCTCCATGAGTTCCTGGGATTCCTAAGGAGGAAGCAAAGTCCGATTACAGCTCAGGTGTTTTGGTAAAAAGTCCATTTAAACGTCACTCTGAGATAAATACCCAGTTAGAATGAGCTGACCCTTTTGTCTTCTACTTGTACTAACCACTCAACCATGATTTACAAAAGCATTCGCGATCTCTGAATCTCTTTACCTTGCAACCAATAGATGCGACGGAACAATAAATTGTAGAAAGAACAGTTTTCAAATTAATTTCCAATCTCAAATTTGTGTTAATTCGGATTCCGGCTTTCTCAATCACTTACTTTCTAAAACCACCTCTAGCTACAATTGTAGCTGAAAGACTTGGGGAAGGTGGCTACCAGCTTTCCACATCCAAAGATAGAAAGGTTTATTCATTCTTCTCAAAACAGCTCAAGCTTAGTCGGTTTGGATGGAGAGCGTCTGTGAAAACCAATTTTCAAGTCTTGCTACGTAACGTCAGATATGTTAGCTATATTTTGCTGTAGCCCTGGCTGTATGCTTAGAGGACCTTCATGCTGGAAGGTGAACCATGGTTCCAGTCTCAATGTTTTTACTGCTGGTTCCTGCATACAAACACATTCATGATGAACCACAGAGTTTCCTCCAGTGTATTATAAGCCTGGCGGGTCACCAGGTTTTACTTGAGCCCCCACCAGGCTGAGCATTGCTTATTTATTGAAGTCTTCTTAAAATGTTTGTATTTTTGAAGACTTCATAGTTGGTGTTCGGGTATTAATCATTCAATCTCTCAATAACACATAACTATCAAGTGAAATTTTCCCATTTTTAAAACTTTAAACATTTTTTAACTCACAAACATGACCACCCAACCACTGGGCTTAGCAAGTTTCCTGAGGGAAACCTTAGTTTTTCTTCTATTTCCCAGTTATGATCTACTTTGTGCAGGTTGCATATAACCCTGTTACACATTTTCAAGTTTGTGACAAACAGGGTTAGACTGTGAGCAGCAGTCTAACGCCCACTGTCTGTACAACTACTGTTCTGTTTCGGGTGGTCCAGACTGGACTTTTCTCATCGCTGCGGAGCACGTCGTTCGTTGCCGTTACCTTGCTTGGCCATCCCGGGGATGTCCTCAAACGTGAGTGTCCTCAGGGACGGACGCCAGAACGCGTAGGACTCCACTAGCGCCTCCAAGCCCATCCTGCGACACAAAACAGAACGGCCCCTTTTAACAGAAACTCCTCGCAGCTCGTCTCCGCCAACCGTCTTAGCTGTAGGTCACACTACTTGCCAACCACCTGGCGGCCATCTTTAGTCGCCCGTGGGGCCTCCCTGGGCATCTCCATGGAGACGCTAGGTAATGAGGAACATAAACGCCACACTGCGATTGGCTGCTGCCCGTCGGGTGCTTGGAGGTAATTGCTTTCACACGGCTTTTACGGGCGAATCAAGACGAAGGAGCAGGAAGCCGCAGCAGCGATTTATGAGGTGGGACTCCCCCTCCTCCTCACCCTCCTCTCCTCCTCAATCTGAGGCTCCCTCCCTCCCTCTAGGTGGGGCAGAGGGTTGCTGTGGTGGTGTAATGTGAGTGCTCTGTTACCGCTCGTTAGCATGAGGATAAAAGTACTCCCTCCACCACCACCACCACCCTTCAACCCCACTCCATCCCACACAGGGTTGTAGCCTCGGCGATAATTTAGACAAGCTGCCCGGAGCGGTTCTGTGAGCTCCAAAGCAGCCTATCAGAGCAGAAGTTTATTTAGCAAACTGCTTAAGTCTTCCTGTAATATTTAAGGGGAGTTTTTTTTTCCCCTCCCCCCACCCCCCACAACCTCCCTGAGTTCAACTTTTATAGGGTCAGCCGCCAAGGTCTCTGGGTTATCCAGCTCGCTTGTTCTCTACCTTTCCACCCGCTCCAATTTTCGGTCTCACACATTGCCTCTCCTTTTCCCTTCTCCTCCTCTCTAATGATTTCTGCGAGGCCTCCGGGGAGTGGCTGTTTGGAGAGACTGCTGGAGTTTTACTGCCGTGTTGTTTTAATGCAGTGTTTATATATGTTTAGAAAATGTGTTTATACAGATTTTCCTCGGGACACTCTGCAGTTTTATTATTCCGCGCTGAGGTCAGCTGGAATCCGACGCTCCATTAAGTTTTGCAGCGAAAGTTTGCTTTTTCCCGTTGGAAAACAGGCACGCATCTCCGTCCAAATTACGTCTCGAATCGGACAACGCGACGGCTGGCCCCCGAAAAATGCGCCGCGCGCTCCCGAGGTCAGGGCGTGCGTCGCTTTTTGCTGCTGCTTAGGACAAATCTGGTGCGAGCCTGGGTGGTTTTTCTTTGAAACAGCAACAAAAAAAAAATGCCTGATAATAATGAAATAAAGATATGCATAACTGTTCTTTGTGTGGAACCAGAATGAAAAAGGAAACAAGACGAATCCGACAAAGCCAGAACAGAACGCAGTCGTGCATGTCATCCCCCCCCCCCCCCCTCCTCCTCCCTCGTCCACCTCCTAATGGACTAAATAGTGTGCAAATCTCTGAGGTTAAAATAAACTCACCGGTTTCTGCCAGAGTCTCTGAAGCCTTTGGCAAATGGGTTCCTGTCAATTTTCAGCCTTGTAATCTGAAAAACAAAACATGACTCTAATTATTTCCTTGAAAGTCTGTCTGCGATAATATAAACTGTGCGATGAATTCTTCTTTCTCTCTCTTTTTTAAACAACCAAAATCATTTCTCTCTCTATAATCATTCAGTCAGCTCTGAAAATAAATACATTTATTCTGCTAAGGGAATTTTTCTGGCAGAGAAGATTTTTTTTTTCTTTCTTCTTTTGTTAAAAGTTATGCATCTGAGTGGAGCAACGAAAGGGGCCTGATCAGACTGTGGGTGGTGTTTAAGGTCCAACTCCGTGACCCGGATCAGGAGGGACTTTTATAGGCGTCGCCAACATGTTCTGACTTTCAGCCTTCAGTGCATTCGGACCTGACCCAGTTCAGCTCACCCTCCTGCTTAGAAACGTTCCCTATGCTGGACAGCATTGTGGAGAGCCCAAACGCCGTTCAACTGGTTACACACGCTGCAAAAAAATCAAAATCAAAAATAAAAATAAGACAACTGGATGACAGCAATCTCTCTCCCTCGTTTAGGGTAGGGTCCCGACTACCGCTCTTTTTAAGCTAACAGATAACACATAAGGCAAGCTATTTTAAATAAGAGTTTTGGGTGTTTTGCAGTGATGTTCTTGTAAGTAAAGGTTTCCTCGCCATCGGCCAGGTCGCAGTGGATTTCCAGACGTCCACGTCCTCTGAGTGGTGGTAGGCTAATGGCTAGTTAGGCAGATCCCCATGTTGGCTGGCTTTAGTGTAATAAATAAAGCATCTCGAACTGCAGAGGTTTGTGCCCGTTAGTGGCTATTAACCGGCCACACTTTCACTGTCGCTGTTTCTCAGCCCGACAACATTCTTGTTGCTATGCTAAATTTAGGGCGGTTGAGGCTGCCTGTTGTGTGAATCACTTCAGTCTGCTGTAAGTTCACCAATTGGCTTGTAAACTCCTGGGGTTTTGTTCCAGTCTGTCATTTGTGCAGCAGCATCAGAGGCGGTGAGTCCCAGTGCTTCTCCCAGGTCTCCTGGACTCGCAATCAGCCGATAAGCCAGATTGACAAACATTAGTTAGTAAGTATGACAGGAAGTGTGTCTGACTAGGTGTTAGCTCTGAGGATTTATTCATTTCTCTGTATGCTCATAGCAATACAGCATCTGTCTGCTACAGGCATGCTAAGGGAACTATCATCTATATCGCCACAACAAAACGTCACTTCAGAAAATCTGATCTGTGTCTTAAAGCAGCCAACTGCGGAGAGCGACCTGAGCAGGCAGCCTTGCTAATCATCAACAGCTCATGTCATTAGGCTAACGTCAACTTGTTTCTACTCTATAAAAAGCAGAAAGCCAAAATGGTCTCAAAATCTGCACGGAACATGTTTGCCTGAAAAGCAGGGCTAACATGAGCCATTTCTTCATCCATCTTTTTGCTTGAAATACACAAGAATATGAATGGCTGCAATTCAAAGAGAGACACAAGGCTGGCTATCCGGGGTACATTTCGGCCAGTAAAAGTGCCTGACGCTGTCGCTTTTCCTCGAACACTGTCAGGTGAAACTCCAAAAACGCATTTTTCAGATGTCATCGTTCACTTCGAGTGTCCAACCCACGTGCGCCACCTGTGTAGCATCTGATGCCAGTGCGGATGCGGTTGGTACCTGCTGGTTCTGATATGCCGTGACGGTGGTGAAGACGGTCTCGGGGAAGGAGAAGGTGCGCGTCCCCTCCCCCACGGGGATGGCTCTCACCGGAGATAACTCCTCGCCGAACTCCTTGTGGATGACGTGGACCCGGGGTTGGTATTTGTGCATGGAGTGCAGAATAATCTGAGCAAAGACAGAGAAGAGCGAGACTTTTATCTTTCTGACAGCAATAAAAAAAAAATGAGGTGAGAATGAAATTATCCAGCGTTTGATTTGTAATAGTTGGGGGATTTTTTTTTCCTCTTAAAAATAATCATAAAAACACTCTCCAGCTGCGTTTAGGCAGTCTGCAGACAACAGCATAAATTTGCAGTCCTCTGAAAAATGAGGCGTGGACACGTACATGTCCCTGGTCGTCCAGCTCGTTGTTGGTCAGCTTGAGCTTGTCAAAGCTGACAACCTGACGCATCCAAGTCTCCCCTGAGGCCGGAGAGTCCGGGTGGATGTACACCCTGGGGGGCACGGGGGAGTCGGCGTTGCCCGCCACCATCCACTTGGAGCTGTGATACACGTACCTTCACAATTCAAAAGCACAAAACATTTCAATCACACCAAATTCAAAGGCTTCGGCATCCTTTTGCTAATTGCTGCACAGATTTAATCGCATCGCATTTTTCGAGAGAATTTATTTTAGGGCCCCTGCGCAGCAGCTGATTTAAAATATGTATTTTACTTTTAATCTTGCGAGAAACGAAAACAAACGACGAAACGCTGCAAGGTCGTCGGCTTGATGCAACATGGTTGACACACACACAAAAAAAAAAGCTCCACAAAGTCACATTAAAACATGGCGCATGGTTTATTTTTTTTCTGCCTCAAGCTGTACAACCTCAGACTTAACAGCGCTGCTTGAGAACTTGCCATGTTTTGTACGATATCGATAACTAAACAGATGACATTTGCTCGACGCAGTCCAAGGACCTTATTTTTCATTTATCCAACTTATTATTACCAGGCTTTTTTTCCCTCTTCTGCTCTTATTCTGTCCATGTGCTTCAATATTCCAAATATATGTCTGACACGACTTCCTTCTGGCATCAATAAAGCGTTCTGATGATATTAATAACTAACTGTAATAAGGGACTGGGATAAATTGGTTGAATAGAGGTAAAAAAAAACAAGTGTTTTATCAATAAAAGAAAAAAAAGTGAATGATGGAAACTGAACTAAACATTCCAAATTAATATATGTGTGTGTGTGTGTGTGTGTGTGTGTGTGTGTGTGTGTGTGTGTGTGTGTGTGTGTGTGTGTGTGTGTGTGTGTGTGTGTGCGCGCGTGTGTGTGTGTGACTTGACTTGCAGACTGCATCCTGCACTCTTCATAACATTAAGAACAATTACAGTAAGAACAAAATGTGACCGAGCAGAGAGAGGTCTGCTCTTTCTCAGACTCGGTTTAGCGACTCGGTCTTCCAAGATTTCACTCATCCCTCCAGCACGCAGCTAAAAGTGCATTCACACATAAACGGCTTGTGAAAGTCTGGAACGGCAGAGCCGGGAACACGCAAAGCCTCGGCCCAGGCTTTCACAAGGACTTTTGTTGGTTTGACCCTCCGGGTGAGAGAGGTGAGGCGTCCAAAAGGAACCTCTTTCTTCCCAAACGGGACGGCAAAACCGCCGTGACACACACACACACTGACACACACACACACACACACACAAAAAACCTTTGGTGCCAAGCGCCATTTGTAGCGAGACACGAACAGGAAGAGAGAGAGAGAAAGAGAGAGAGAGAAACAAATCTTTGATTTGTCCCCATGATTCGTTTTACAAGGAGTCTAAATTAAAACTACTTATGTGCTGCAGCCTCAATTGCCATGTCCGACTGAAGGCCTCGTTACGGGACCCACGTGGGCCCCTGCTGCGCGCGAGGGCCGCGTGTCGTGTCGTGCCGCGTCGGGTCGGTTCGTCACCTGTATCGCTTGTTGTCCACGGGGATGATGTCCATGGCGATGTAATACTGCTGGTGGGGGTCCAGGCCCGAAATCTTCACGCGCATGGCGGGGAACATGCGCCTGCGTGGAAAAGCAAAAACATTTTATTATTATTATTATTATTATTATTATTATTATTATTATTATTATTATTATTATTATTATTTCCGGGGTTTTTGCGTCAAAGTTGTCGAGTAATAGCACTCTACTTCTCTTTCTTACAACTATAATAAGAAAAATAATGTTTTTTTTTTTTTAATCGTTCTAACTTTTTATAACATAATGTCTGGACCACTTTTTTTTATTTTTAAATAAGAGCAAAAAATGACTATTAAATTTATTTAACGATACAACAGAAAATGTTTTGATCGTTATGTTTAAAATAATACTGTTTGGATTAATAATTATTTCATCGTAACATATCTAAAGGTTTTGCTGTAAAATACGAGCAATTATTATTATTATTATTATTATTATTATTATTATTATTATTATTACTTT
Organism: Poeciliopsis gracilis; assembly: GCA_911649635.1. NCBI lineage: Eukaryota > Metazoa > Chordata > Actinopteri > Cyprinodontiformes > Poeciliidae > Poeciliopsis > Poeciliopsis gracilis. Next base: position 1,460,942 of record CAJVRI010001517.1, read on the forward strand.
TTTTTTTCCTTCACTTTTTAAGCCTTGAGTCAATCGCAGCCCCGGAAGCAGCTGTTAAACATTCACAGTCAATCGACCTTCCCGCCACATCCCCCCGGTCCTCACCGTCCGGCCTTGGTGATGATCATCTCCGTGCCGATCTCGTGGAACCTCTTCCACAGGTCCGACCCCTGCAGCTCCACGCGGGTCTCCTCTCCGCCGCCGGCTCCGGGCGCCGCCGCGGCGCACAGCGCGGCCGCGGGCTGCGGGCTCTCCAGCAGGGCGTCCTCGCTCTCTGCTGCAACCGGAACGAGGGCAAGACTTATTTATTTATTTACACGATTTGGTTGGTTAGCATCACGCACCCAAAGTCAGGCATTACGCACTTACAGGGTTACAGTAAAAAGCAAACAACTTTACAACCGGAAAGGGTTATTATGTGCCAACCCATAAGCTGGATGGTTTTTATTTTTTATTTTTGTAGATTACAAAAAGTTGCAGAAGTGACAGAAAAGACAGGATAACAAAATTATTTACATAGATAATATAATATAATATAATATAATATAATATAATATAATATAATATAATATAATATAATATAATATAATATAATATAATATAATATGACTTCAAGCTGTCGCAGTAAGGGATAACTAATTATATCCAAATTGTGGGCCAATGGTTTTCCATATGTTTCATGCTGCTGTAGCTATGTTATATAATGTTATATATCATCATGTGTTCACTGTGTTCACTGTTTACTCCTGGCATTACTTACACGTATCCAAAGCAGGTCTGTCTGCGAATTTGTGCAGAGTTTAGACATTGGCTCGATAAGAAGCCAAGCCCCCGTTAAACCTCTCTGCACACTCCAGATACCCCCCTCCCCTACCACACACACACACACACGCACACACGCACATACACACACACACACACACACACACACACACACACACACCCCAACACCCCAATTGTCAGGCTGTTTCTGCTTCCTGCAGTCCTGCACTATTATTTCCATCGCATTGTCCCGTCTTTATACGCTGCTAATTGGCGTGTTTATGATAGCTGCATATCCCATAAACCCTCTCGCATTAGTCACACACGGGACTTCTGTTTACTGGGCCAGCGGAGTGATCGCCTTCTCATATTCAGAAGTGTGACAAGTGGTACATGTTTGCGTTTCTGCTCCTGTTTTCTGTGGAAACCGGGACTGAAAATGCATCATCTGCAACCTGCTGTTAAATAATTATTTTACACATTATTATTATTATTATTATTATTATTATTATTATTATTATTATTATTATTATTATTGTTCGCTTACGGGATCCGTCGCTGGTACATTCAGCCTCACTGCCCCGGTCGCTGCTGCACGCTCTGCCGCCTCTCAGTGCTGGACTCCCGGCTAAATCCGAAACGTCGCTCCCGCCCTCGAAGCCGCCCGGGGACGCCGCGACGCCTACCCGCTCCTCCTACGTGGCTTTTCCCCCCCCCCCCGGCGGCGCCCGCGCACGGGGACCTCCGCTTCTCAGCCATGCTCGTCTCCGTCTCGCGGGCGGCAGGGCGAGGCACGCGGCGGCGCGGCGAACTTGCGGGGGAAAGTGAAGAAAGTTGAAACTCGGGCACAGACATCCACGGAGGCTCCCCCCACCCGGCGGCCGTTGGCGGAGGACAGTTTGTCTTGTACCGAGAAACAGGAGAGGGACCAGAGCTGTGACAGCGTCTCCGTTATCCGTATAGGTTAAGTGCTGCCTTTTTTTTTTTTTTTTTTTTTTTTTCCTTTTTGGGAAAGTGTCAACAGCCGAGCTTAGAGGCGCTCCGGAGAGAGGGAGCCGTCAATCCCAGAGTAGGGCAGCCAATCACGAGCGATCTCGGCCCCCCGGAACTGCTCTGCCGTCCCGCCCGCTGCGGGGGCCGCTCGTGCCGCCTTTTGTGGTCAAAGCGGAGCCGGTGAATGAATCATGTCCTCGGGCGGAGGAGAGAACTCCGGGAGCGGGGGTGGGGGGCATTGCGCGCATTTTCAACGCTGCGGCCCTGCGTGCTCTGCATGTCTGGCCATTAGAGCCTCCAGCGCGGTGCTATCGGCACCGACCTCACCTCAGGAACACGAGCGTTTCTCGCGACCCGAACTCGTTTTGTGCACACAGCAGGCCTGCGAACAGAGTAAAACAATTAGCCCCCCCACCACCTACCCCACGACACTTTGTAATAATACGCAGATAAGATATTTAGGGCTGTTATTCCCAATTGACTGCAGCATTTCCTCCATTTTTGGGAAAATAAATATATATATATATATATATATATATATATATATATATATATATATATATATATATATATATATATATATATATAAAATCACATTTTTACGATGTTATGAGAGCAACGCAGGCGTCGTCAACCCCCGTTAACAGAACATAACAGTCAAATGTTAAATGTGTGCATCGTCTCCGTCTGACAAACCGCGGTGCAACCGAGCAAATACACAACGATAAACACAAAACTACGCATTAGATACAACAGGTCAAAGGATAAGGGTTTAAAGCGGAGTATAAGTGGCGTTCAAGTGCAAAGAAATCAACCCGGAAAGAAGATTATTGCTGCTTTTGTCTTTAATTTTGTAAACAGTTATTATTATTATTATTATTATTATTATTATTATTATTATTATTATTATTATTATTATTATTATTATTAGTTTGTATCCCGCCCATCGCCCAATTACAGCTTAAGAGAGGCACGATCCTCCACAGGCAACCTGCAGAGTATAGATGTCGGAAAGATGGGTAGTAATAATAATAATAATAATAATAATAATAATAATAATAATAATAATAATAATAATAATGAATAAATTGACTAAACGAAATACCTCAAGAGAAACATGAGCTGTTTGTACATGTAATGTTAAATAATGTTCACACTCTGACAGCCCTGCATAAAGGTTTAGTTTAATTAAAGATGGCGGTCTGTCGTCAGCTGTTATTCTCCTTCTTGATGTCCAGCAGACACTCTGTCAGCGACAGTGTCTCTTTAAGAAAAAAGAAAAGGAAAGATTTTTAGGGTTAACAAAGTCAGACTGGATGGAAAGCACTGTTTCTTAAGGTTTCCTCAAGAGAAAGCTATTGAGGAAGGTTTTACACCTTAACTGTAAAACATTTATATTTTTAATTTTTTTTTTTTAGCAGGTGAGCGAATCGTCTTACTCTTAAAGTCGCAATATTTTAAATAAATAAATAAAATGAATAGTTATTGGATAATTCATTTGGTAATGTAATGTAAGCTGTTGGGTTTAGAAATATCTATTAAAATAGACGGAAATAAAATATCGTCACTTTTTTTTAATCAAGGGTAAATTTTAAGCACCCATTTAATCAGTGTGAATTGTATTTATTTATTTTTATTTTTATTTTTTTCTTTAGCTCTAAATGTTTCATTCCGGTAGCTGCGCATTAATTGCCACCGTGCGTGAAAGCAAAAAATAATAATAATAATAATAATAATAATAATAATAATAATAATAATAATAATAATAATAATAATATCGAATAAGATACAATAATTCATCAATGATTAAAAAAATGCGTTTTTTGCTAGAGGTCCTGGTTTAGTTTACTTTGTTTTTATGAAGGCCCCCCGCCTTGTTTACGCGCGTGCTGCGCGACGTGTGAAGAACACAGAGACGTCGCGAGGACCGCCCGCTGTGTGGGTGCAGTCACTGCACATGCGTGGACGTCCCGACGAGTTCTAGAGGCCGCTGGACCAACCTGTTAACTCGTCACAGCCGACAAAACACGGCGGAGTTCAACAATCTGAAACATTTACGTCGGGGGTCAGATTATTTTACCTTTCCACTCGGTTGGGTTCGGTCAACTACAAAACCCTCCTCCCCGCCCTCCCCCACGTCGTTGCCCCGCTTCACGTCCCTTTAAACAAACAGCACGTCCGGCCACGTCTGTTGGCATAAATTAAGACTAAACGAGTGGGACGTCGAGGAGAAGCCGCGTGCTCATAATCCGCGGGGATTATCGTGCTTCTCATCCCGTGGGCATTTGGAAAAATAAATAATTACCTTGGATTGACGCTTCGAGAGTTGTTTCCTATCACATTAAATTTCGATTAAAAAAAATTAAATTGCTTGCACTGTAAAAAATGAAATGAAAAAAAAATAATAATAATTTTAATAAAAGAGAGAAGTGAACTATCTGGAGCCTGTGCAGGAACAATAAAAAAAATGTAGATTTTATTTTTTATCATTATTTTATTTATTTACTTATTTTACAGATTTTAAACGAACGGTGTTTTCTAGTAAACTCTGATGCACTCAGAAAACAAACTGTTAGTATTTAAAGGATGTGGTGCAGCGATAACCACTGATTTCATTTGGGTCAAACTCATAAATATTTCTTAATAGAAGTAATCTATTTTCAGTAGCTGATAGACGGTTAGATTAGGTTACAAAAATAGATAAATAAATCATCCAATTTGGAGCAAAATTAATGTAAGAATTTTACTCAAAAATGGTTTTAGGTATTCATTGATTCTATTTTATATTAACTGAGTTTTATACGAACAGGAAATGTTGGTGAATTAATTTGTCAAACGGAGAAACAAAACGTATCAGCAGATTCATCAACCCGAATGCGACGTTGGAGGAAGTAAGCTAGCTATTAGCATTAGCATGTTGCTACGCTAAAGCTGGATACAGGCAGAAATTATTACAACACGGCGACGTTTTGAGTCTTATTAAAAGCTTCGACTTTCACGAATTTCATACGCAAAGTCACACAAAACCCACACAAAACAAAACACCCATCACACAGTCACAGCACACGAGAATAACAAACGTATTAGCTTAGCCGCATCTCAGCTAAATTCCAACCAAACTGACTCAATATCAAAATGTGCTGCTTAACTGAAATCCAATTCATTTTAATGACCTATATTTTACATTCTCCAATATTTTTATACATCACATTTTTTTTATTGTGCGTTAGACTAGTCGATTCGTTTATTATTGTTCCTGCTCTATAGAACTTTTTGATCAAATTAAACGAAGGCGAAACCATTGGCAAAAGTTAAGCCAAGGATCTTTTTTTTTTTTTTTTTTTTTTTAATTTTCGTGGAGAAACTTGAAGATCCGAAGAAACTCAAAGCAAAAAAAATAAAATACTTTATATATATATATATATATATATATATATATATATATATATATATATATATATATATATACTTCAGTATAATTAAAGTCACCATCCAAGTAACAGAGTAAGGCCGAAGCAACCATCGCTACCCTGTATTTATATACGAATGGTAACTTATAAGTGGCCATTTGTGTCTCATATGTGTAAATCCCTTTTCGCCCATAGCAGTTCTGCTACTACACATTGTTCCGACGTAGACTTATTAGCTAATAATTTATTCTCACTTTCCCTCCGAGTCATCCATCTTTTTTGCCGGCCCTGTACTCCTGATTATTTTGACGCGGTAGCTTTAAGCAGGTGCTTCCGTGGCCTCGTGACATTTTCACCACGAGGGCCATTAAGCCAATCAAAGAGCAGCAAACGTAATGTCACCGCGGAGGAAGGCGTGACCCAATAGGCCAGTTATTAAAACCTTTAACATAATTAGCCGGGAGCTTTGAACGGCCTACCAGTGACTGCGCAGGGGAGTCTGAGTAATACATTGTTAACAGTTATTTAGCGCTTGCTAATGGGCACGTGCAGCACTGCCAGAGCTTTTAATGGCGGAAGTGGCATTAGGAGTAAGGTTTGTGTGAACGAGGGACACTATAACAGCGGCTGTTTAACAGTTTAAAATCTTTTTTTTTTTCTTTAAAGTGACACTGTCCTAATCGCGCTTTAATGTGTGGAGGACGAGGTGGTTTAACGCTGCGGCTCAGGGGGGAAGCATCGCATTCAGAGCTATCTGAACACTTTATTCATCTCCAGCTCTCTTCTCTTCTCTTCTCTCCTCTTCTCTTCTCTTCTCTTCTCTTCTCTTCTCTTCTCTTCTCTTCTCTCCTCTTCTCTTCTCTTCTCTTCTCTTCTCTTCTCTTCTCTTCTCTTCTCTTCTCTCTCGCTCTCTCTTTCTCTCTCTCTCTCGAGCTTGGTGTCTCCCACAGCGCGTGTCAGAGAGGTCTGAAGTTCTCTAGTCTAGAGGACTGCATCGTTATAGACTAAAGTTAAGCTGTAAATCCTGAAGGGTTTGTCTCCAGCAGCCTTCAGTATGCAACCTGACATTTCTGCTTACTCTTTTTTTTCCCCCCAGAAAAGTTCAAACTCAGCCAGACAGGATGCAGTTTTCTCCGTCGATGCAATTTTCAAGTTGGATTTCGGTTGGCTAATCTCGACAACACGAGCACGTTTTTGATCTGAACCAGTCTTTTGTAACTCTATGCTCTTCATTCAACTTTCTTGAAGCAATGTACTGGTATAGCATGATACTGCCACCACCGTGTTTTTAATGTGTGGATGATATGTTTGGGAGAACAATTTTTATTTTTATTTTTTTTTGCTACATTTACACTAGTAAGCTCAACTTGGACTCTAATTACTAAGACATGCAAAAATGAAAATCGCCAAATAGTACTACAGGAATCGAATAAGTATAGCATTTAATATAGTTTTTATTCAGCCAGAAGTAAAAAGTAGTCATTCAAAAACTCCCGGAAGTAAAAGCACAAAGTATTTGGTAAAAAACAAAACAAAAAACAGCTACTGAAGTAGTCAGTACTGATTTAATCAGACTAAACACAAAATTATCTGCAGGTTGTGGTACTCGGAGTAATAAAAAAAAAAAATAATAAAAAAACAAGCATAAATCGCATCATTAGGAAAGAACAAATTCAGGCAGAAGAAACAAGCATCTCCAAATCCAAATGGTGCGCAGTGAAAAGCGATAACACGTTCACTTGACCTCCAAGTGTCACAAAACTCTCAGTAAATACAAACAACAACAGCTTGTGTGCAAGTCTCGCAACGCTTCTGCGCATTTTTTGTCTTGTTTGTTTTGTTTTTGGTTACTTGTTGCCTCGTTGTTAGTTTCCTCCTGAAATCCTCTTCAAATAAGAGCAGGGTCACTTTAAAATAATATCACTCAAGTAGAAGTGTGATGTAGTGAAACTCCTCCTAAACGTGCATTTCTTTTCTCAAAAAGTTACTCATGTGAATCTGGGCTCTACTTAGCCCTGCTTTTTTAACTTATTTTTATATATATATAAAAAAAACAACTTAGCATTATATTTAGGAGCGTCATCATAAAAGGGGTCAAGCACAATTGCACATTACTTTATGTAGATGTTTGTTTGAAAAACAAAAACGTATTATTTCCTATACTATTTCTATACTTGCATGCTACTGTGCTTTGATTGATCTCATTGGAAACAAAGGGTTGATTTGTGGCAAAGTGTGAAAGTGTTAATACTTTTCAGATTCTCTGTTAGCAGCCGCTCCTGCCTTTTCTTTATCCCCCCTTAAACTGAACTGTACATTAAAACTGCCGTATTTACCGACATGCTTGATAAAAAGTGACGAATACGGGACATTTATTGGCTTCTTTCTTCTTCTTTTTTTTCCTTCGGTCCTCTTTTCTTCGGTGCGTCTCAGACGTCGTTCGAGTTGAACTTCTGCTCTGGCCGCCGCAGCAGGACGAGCTTGGTGCGAGTGAGCTCCAAGCACGGTCTCTTTATTTACAGCTCATTGATGACCCGAGCCAACGCTGCTGTCACATCATTAGTTTTACAGGATCCGAGCAGAGTGCAGTTAGCGTGACTCTGTCTCTGACCGTAAATAAAGCTCCTGAAACGCGGGCCAAAGCTGCACGTCCAGACGGGATTACGTGGAATGGGCCTGCTGAAACTGGAGCGAAGGTGGAAATAGATGCTAGCAGGGGGAGGAAGGAGGAGAGGGGGGGGCAAATGCACAAGGATTTAAATTAGGAAATGCATGTTTTATTGTATCGTGATATATTTATTAGAGACAGATCCAGCAGATATTTACAATGTATGGGGTTCTCGTTTCTCACATCGTTGCCCAAGCAGAGATCGCACACAGTTGTTGACACCGGCTGGATGGAAATCTGTTTTTTATTGTTGCATTTTGCAATGCTTTTGTTATTTTCCACCTTGAAGAGTTACCAGGGTTCTTATTATGACCGGAGTTCATGCGTGCACTCCAGTGGACATTTCATTCTTTCTGGAGCACAAAACACATAAAACATTTTTTTTTTTTCTGTCCATGTCAGCGAGATGATCATTTATTTATTCATTACTTTTTTTTTTTTCTTCCAATTTACAGAACCCAGTTTCAATCGTCATGGCTACACCCTCTTCACTTGTGTGTTATCTTCAAACACACGACTTTGAGTTCTGACGATTAACATGGGTGCCTGATCTGTTGTCTCGTTTTTCAGATTTCGAGATTAAAACCTCCTTAACATTATAATTTACTTATATGAACCAATGAGGCTGCTTCTTGTACGTACTGTGCCTTTGGCTGATTTTGGACCTACAAACTCAAGTTGACGTAGATATCACTTCATATGGACCAGGTTATGAAAGGATAGGAAAGACTGCATTAAAAAAAAACTTTCTGTGGGAGATTGTGCTACTGCGGTAAAAGATTTATTAACATCGAACCCTTTATCTTCTAGATTTTGCGGCACTAGTGACCTTTACTCTCAGTACTCAGGCAGGAAATGGGCAGAAGGAGGCTGGGGGAGAACATGAAGCAAAGGTCCCAAAGTCCGAATCAAACCCCAGACAGCTGCAACAAAGACTAATAGCCTCCCTATGTGGGGCACCTGCTCCACCGCCAAACCAGCCCCACGCCGTCTGATCTGTGCTAGCTTGTTTGTGTTCTTTTAATGAGCCATTTATTCCAACAGGTTTCCATAGCGACACAAAAGGCGTACACAAGTCTTGATTTGTGTAGCCTGGAATTACATTTGGTCTCTTCTCTACTTTACAGGATTAGCTCAAGATGAGCTCGTTTATTATATATCATCATGTGCAGTTGAACTGTCAACGCTTTTTATTCTGCCATTTCAGCATTTTTTTTTTTCTTTTTAAAGAAAAGTAAACTTTAAAGAGGTTTGACGCGTACAAGCTGACTATAACTTTACGATTCTATTACTGGAAAATGATTTTTTTTTTTTTAAAGTATTCTATGTATGAGTACTTAACAGACAAACAAACAAACGAACAAAAAAGAAACAGAGACCATTTTCCACAAAAAAAAAAATTATTTTTGAAGTTTAGTGCAAAAATTACCAAAGTATCACAAACATATTTTCTGAACGTTTCCATGGCAGCTAAATTAAGACCAGCAAGCACCTTCTCTTCCTTCATAAAGTAGTCTGTTTTTAACTCGCACGTCAAAAATGAACAAGAAATAAAAATCGATTGATAAAACAGTAATAAATACTTGAAAGCTGTTTCCCTGACAACCAATGCTAAGATGCGCTGTTTGTTGGCTGCGCTGTTTGTTGGCAGCGCCTGCGCCTAGCCGCTTTGCTAGCAAGCGGATTTGACGTTAGCATTAGCTCTGTCGACAGATATGGACTTAAAACTTCTTCCACAAACGCATAAAGTTTCCGAACCACAAGATTCATAACAACTCTTAACTTTAACATGTATAATATAAATTTTTAGTACAGCTCTTATAACCAATGTCTGTTTAAAAGCTAAGCGGTTGACGGACATTGCATTTACCAATTAATGTGCTTGATTAAAAGCTGACTAATTATGACTTGTACTCAAAACTCCCTCTATTTAGTGCGATAATAGCTTGCAGAGTAGATTCTAACCCATACCCTTGAGCAAGGTGCAAAGCTGTACCCTCTAAATCATTTTAAGAACTTTTCAGTGTAAATGGGATCAAGTGCAAATGTTTTCTCCTTTTATGCGGCAAGGAAACAACTCATTACCTCACAGCCTGACTGAGCGCCACCCCCACCCCATTTTACCCCCCCAGTCCATCAAAGAAATAGGGAGGGGAGGGGCGGTCAGCGTGAGAAAAGAACAAGCCAGCAGGTGCTGTTTTTATGGTTTTCTCCATCCAGCGAAGAAGAGGTGAAAACATTTTCTCCTCTCATAACCCAGGAAACCATGTGAGGAGTCAATGTGTGTTTGTGTTTGAGCTCATTAGAAGGAAGGATTGTGTACGCAGATGCTTTCATTGCCCCCTGTTGTTCAGGAATACAGAGATGTGTGTGTGTGTGTGTGTGTGTGTGTGTGTGTGTGTGTGTGTTTGAGCACGCATCCGTACGCATGCTGTCTCTCTCCATTATAGTTTCTTGTGATCAGCAGCAGCAGCTAGAAAAAAAATAAATAATTAAATTAATAATGATACTAGATTGTATTGCCCTAAATGAAGCTCCGAGACGACGTTTGCTCCACAGAAACACGGAGAAAAGAACATGAGCCTCCTCTTAATAGGGCCAAAAGCTCATCACAGAAACGCCACAATTTTAAAGTAATAACAATCATTAAAAAATAAATAAATAAATAAAAATTCATGCAAACATCTGCAGCTCGTAACTGACGTCTCGGGCCAATCCCGCGCACACGTGCCTCTTAAAGTGGAGAACAACGAGTTATTTTCATCTCTTAGATGTTCAAGTTTTTTCTCTCTCTTTTTTCTTTTTTTTTTTTCTCTCTCCCTCTCTCTCTCTCCGGGTCAACTGGAACCGTTTAGACATTTTTTTTTTTTTTTTTAATCAAAGAACGAAGTCATTAAAACTGAGAATTGGCGGCGGAGGCGTCCAGTGATTCCTGCCTGCACTCGGCGTCCTGGCCGGCGCTCACCCGGCGTTTAGTGCAAATGTAAGGAATGCAGTTTTATTACTGTATTTAAGCAAAGCCCGCGTGAAAGCATGCTCAAAACAGATACATGTATAGACCAGATTTTATTACTGCATTATAAAGTGCTTTTATTTTAGTTTTCTGCCTTTTTTTCCCCCCCACTTCTTCGTTTTAGGCAGGGGCAGTTAAGTTTTTTGAGGTTCTAATTGAGCATAATGACAGTTTAAACTGTCAACTCAGAATTAAATTAAGACTTCAAAGCTGCTGGTGCGAACAGACCGAAAGGGCAAGAAACGTGGAAATGCAAAAACAGTTCATGCTGCAAACGAGTTTAAAGTGCATTAAAGTGTCAGTGGTTGCTAATAAGTATCAGAGCATCATTAGCACATGTGTCGCTAGTATTAAGTCAAGATCTGTTCACTTTCCACCTGATTCATACTTTTAATGCTCCTTTGTCAGTTAGTTTCTACTTCTCTTTTTTCTTCTTCTTCTTCTTCTGTTTGTTAGAATCAAGCGGTCCGATCTGCGGCAAACCCAGAAATCGGTATCGGCCACGAAAGCCGGATCGGTGCGTCTCTGATAATCCAACAAAAATATAGCGCAGAGGTCACGTTTGTACACCTTTAAATTTAGAAATAAATGAGTAGAAATAAAAAAAAAAAAAAAAAATAGAAAAATCATTTGGCTGTCACCGACTTAGAACGATCACTCAAAATGTGTGTGTTGTAAATCCTAAATAAAAATCATCAATGCTCTTTCCTGTAAGTTCGTAAATCATTAGATCCGAACTGGCAACGCCCTAACCCTAACCCTCACCCTAACCCCTAACCCTAACCCTAACCCTCAAAAGATTTTTGGAAAATAAAAAGTAAAAAAAAAAATTATGAATGTACATGCATCATACATTTCAATAACTTTACGTCATTTGTATACACGCTCTAATAATGGAGAACCTGGCGATAAGGACCGGTTGAGAGGCGGCTAAATGCAGCTGATTTTACAGTTAAATGTGAAAAAACATAACGGCGGAGAAGCAAGGCGCTCCTCACCGACTGACTGCGGCACATGTTGCAAACGTCTCCAGTGGAGAAACTCGTATTGCAGCAGCGCATAAAATGGTTTTACAGAAACCCAAACTAAGTAATAACCTGTTAACTGTATAAATGTACACTGTAAACCCTTTTGGGGTAAAATTACAGTATTTGAAGCAAGTCTAAAGCAAACGAAAAAGAGGCCAAATGGAGAGAAGGACATAAAAGTTTTCATCCTGAGAATATTTTGGGTTATTTTTTTTTTTTTTTTCACTTTACAGGCGATATACACTTACATGGTTGTTCTGCAAAACAGAGGTTGTAGTTTTTGATGAAGTTCCAAAGTGGGGATTGATTAAAAGCACCAACAAAAAAAAGTAGCTGTAGTTTGTCCATGCTGACCATTTCACACATACTCATTTTCTTTCTTTGCTGGAAATAAAAATAGTGCTTTTTTGCTTGTTTTTGTGTTTGTTTGTTGTTTTTTTTCCCCACATCTGTTTCACTTTTGTCCTGACTGTTTCAATTAAACTTGAAATGTAAAAGAAGTCGAGCAGCTGACGACTGACAAGAGGGAGGGAAGAGCCGACAACAACAAGGACAAAAATGAACAGAAACGATTCAGTTCAGTTTGTTTACATGGTGTCAATTCGCCACACAAGACACTTCACAAAAAAAAAAAAAAGTCCAGTCCAATCATACATAGTTCATCCTTCAAATTAGTTAAAAGATTTCTGCCTAAAGAAACGCACAGAAAAGAGCGGTCAGAGCATGTGTGCAGCAACCCCCCCTTTAACAGGAAGAAACTTCCAGCAGAACCAGAACGTGGCTCTGTGTCTTAAGTAGGAGAGAAACACATTTTAGAAACCAGTTTTAAAGGCTTATAGGATGAAAGAGAGCACATATAGTTGCGTCTCAAAAGCTCAGCCAATAACATCGTCCAAGAGAGAGAGACACGGTTCATCTGTACAACGGCAGTGGAGGCTCAGTCCATGGTCGGTGTCGCAGCTGGACAGACACAACGCCATACCAGGTGCAGCTTCTACGAAGAGCAAAAACCAAACAGAATACACAAACAATGCTTTATTGAAGAGGACATCATTAAGCCTGGTATTAAAGGTAGACAAGAGTGTCTGGATCTGTAAAGAACATCTGGGACAATCAGATCTGTGGTGTTTGACTGAGATTGATTATCAGGGGCTTTAAAGGTAAGACGGAGAATCTTAAATTCTATTCTGGATTGGACAGGAAGTCGATGAAGGGACTTCCTGGGAGAAATGTGGTGTCTTTTTTTTTAATATTCACCAGGACATAATACAATTTACTGGTAGCTTTTGTAAAATCTGACATTATCCCAGAATACCGTAACACGCTTCAGTGAGAGAGTTTGCGAGGATCGAAGACTCATTGATAACGAAACACCGTTAAACTCATACAACCAAATGTTTTTTTTCTTCATGTTCTAGAGGCATAAAGGATCTCTTATTATTATTATTGTTATTATTATTATTATTATTATTATTATTATTTGTGTTCTGATTTCACGTCAGGCCAATTTGGGTGGATGTGGTTTCAAGTGAATTCAGATTGTCTGACAAAGGAGGTGTTCTCCATCGACCCCATCGAACAACGACAACAAAGATCAGAAAGAAAGGAAAAAGGAAATCGAAAGAAAGAACGAGTGCTTGATCTCTTGGTATCGGCCACCGCTAATAGGATTTCTTTCTTTTAATTTTTTTGCACTTTGTGCATATAGTTCATGCAAATGTCATCACACTGTGTGCTTGTCCGTGAGCACGCGCGCGCGTGCGCGAGCGCAGGGCCCGAGTGAAGCCGTCTTGCTGAAATGACACAGCCTCGGGGAGAAATGTGTTTTTGATATAGAGTCTCTTCCTCTCCCTGCATGCATCTAATACTCTCCCTCTTCCCAGGATAACAGGGTCACAGCACGGAGACCTCAACGACTCCACACCTGGAATAACACCACCCAGAATATCCGCTCCGCTCCGCCTGTGAGCTCGCATGTGTGCTCGTGCACGGGTGTGTGTGCGTGCGAGTGAAAGAGGGAGAGAGAGAAAAGGGGGTGAAAAAAGTGGAGCGAGTGCAGCTTTATGAATGACAGGGAGGAGGTGGTCGTGTGGTGCTTTCAAGTCATCCGTCTTACTAATTTTTTTTCTTCTTCTTCTTTCTTTCCCGGTCTCTCTCTCTCCCTCTGACACATACTCAGAAACAAACCGAGCTTTGGTGTTTTATGTTTTTATATTTTGCAACGGCCGTTTCTTTCTTTTTTCTTTTTTTTTTTTGAAGAGGAGGAAATATGAAACACCCCAAGACATTTGTAAGTGGTCAGTTGCATGTATCTGCTCTTCTGTGTGTGTGCATGTGTGTGTGTGTGTTCACACAACATTTTCTGCCTTTTGAAAAGAAAAAATACATTTTTTTTTTTCTTTTTTACAAACCAGTGTGCGTCACCGCTTTCCCCTGTCACACTGCTGAGGTTTGATTAATAAAAGATGAGTTGAGGGGAAGTATGAATGTTTGGATTGCGCACCCCCCACACGCTTTTTTTTTTCTTGACGGCCAAAAAAAAAAAAAAAGAGAAGAGAAGAGAAGAAAAGACGGGATGAAAGAGGACGAAAAGCGAGTTAAAGAGGGCAGGGTCCGCTCTGATCACCCCAGGACTGAACTGTGAATGGAGCCGACTGAGAAAAGAGACGGAGCGAGGGTTGAAGGGGAGCAAAGGGGAGAGAAAGAGACAAAGTGTGGAGCCAGAGAAAGACAGAGAATACATATATTCATCACCGCATTATGCCTGTAGTGTGCGTGGGTAACTACAGGCCTCTCTTTCCTTCCCTTGCTCCCTTCCTCCCTCCTCTCTCCCCGGTTTTTTAATATCCCTCTCCTTGCCCTCTTCCTGCTGATCTGTGCCAACCACCATGAAACCACCGCCACATTAGAGCCTTTAACAGGCACTGCCTGGCATCTTACTTTGTCCAAACACATTATAGCCTAGCCTCCATACACACACACACACGCACACACACACACACACTCACAGCTAAGAGTGTGTCCATGTCTTAAATCAAGGTTCTCAATTCATAACTATATAGTTTCAATATAGTGGAGAATAAGAAGCGGGATGGTGGAGAGGGTAAAGGGGGTCCGGGGGGGGGTCGTCTATCCTTCCAAAACTACCACATGTCATTATGGCTCCAAATAAACTCCTTTAAGCTTGATTTAAAAAGATTGGGGATGGAAAAGCGAGGGGAATTAATGGTTCAAATGTGCCGAAAGAAAACTGCCACTTACGTTAAATTTTTTTTTTTTTTTTTTCCCCCAAGAAATATAG
The DNA here is from genome assembly GCA_911649635.1 of Poeciliopsis gracilis. Taxonomy (NCBI): domain Eukaryota; kingdom Metazoa; phylum Chordata; class Actinopteri; order Cyprinodontiformes; family Poeciliidae; genus Poeciliopsis; species Poeciliopsis gracilis. The sequence continues at coordinate 1,476,117 of CAJVRI010001517.1, forward strand.
TTTGGACCGAAGTTTATAGACTAGAATAATGTCGTAACACTTATACTGCGTTCATCGCCGGATCCTGCCTGAACGGCGTACGAGGCGAGTCCCTCCTTTTTTCGCACTCCGAAACCTACAGCTTATTAAGAGGAACAGCGAGAATCAGACGTTAGGAGCTTCTGCTGCATTTGAATCCAACTGCAACCTTCTGTACGCATGTTTTTGGAACAGAAATTAATGCAACAACCGGTCGAGTGACGAGTTGTGATTAGCAGTGTCGAGTTTCACCCGGGAGCTGAATTTGCATGTTTCCAAGAGAAAGCTAACCGAGGTCGGACATTTCTCACTAGCTCAAGATCCGCTAACATTGCCCTGAATACAAACTGAGACCAAAACGGCTACAAAAACAAAACTGCTCGACCGCTGCGCTCCAGGAAGCCGCGCCCACCATTAACCCTTACAAGAACATCGATGAGATGGTGCGAAATAACCTCCGTCGGCTAACTTGTTCACTGGCTGGCAAAGCCTGGTGGTTCTCATTAAAACTGGAAGAAAACTTTGAAATTCAGAGTTAAATAAACGAAACAAGCATTTCTAGTTAACAAGGGCTATTGCTTTCAAAATGTATTAAATGCTACACTATAGAGAGTCTGAGCTACATTTACTCATCCATCACTCCAGCTGCAGTTCATCTCTACATCCGTGATATTCACAGCTTTTCATCCACACATACCAGCAGATGTAGTCCAAGTTCTCCCCCTTGTTATGTTTGCACTACATTAAGCTGTTAGTGTGTAATGTATTTGCGTATTCATAATTGCACTCGCGAGCAATTCCAATTTTGTGATTTCGGGCAACTTCTTCAGCCTTTTATCTTCCCAACCAGCCAGATGAACGGCGTCTTCCACGCACACGCGCGCGCGCAAATACATAACAAACACGCTCCACAAGCCAAACCGGCCCATGTGAAGATTTTATGATTTTCTAATGAGGCAGGAAAGATGTTGCTCACAAACCCCCCTGAGCAAGACGCAGCTGGACGGCGCTGACCACACCTGCTGACATCACGCCAAGGTGATGGTTGTTTGTTTGGATGTTGTTGTGGAGATCCCGGATTATCCTTTCAGAGCCGGGCGAGGAAAACAAAAAGATCAACCAATGGTATGATGCAAGCTTATGTTGCGCCAAAAGAATGCCAACGCGCTCTCTTTCACGTTCCAGATGAACAGACATCCCGCCTGCGAACAAATAAATCAGACACAAATAAATGCGTGCCACGGATTTGCAACGGAATTAAATTGTGCTATTAAATAGTCCGCCCAGAAATGTCAAAATTAATAATAAAAAAAATTCATTACAAACTCTGGACATTTCTTAACTATCTAGTGCCTTGACTGATGGCCCGGTGAGCTAAAAATGGCGGAAGTCGGGTTTTGAAGACAAACACAACAAAGACACTAAATGTGAGAGGTGCATTTTCCATTAATCATCTACTGTACACCACCTTTGCAACTAATAGCTTCTAGAAAATCACCTAAATGATAGAAAAGTAAACATGCAACTAAAATGTGACCTAATTGTTCTAAAACTGTGTTTTTGTTAACCTGTGAATTATTACAGGCACAACAAGGGTTCGCTGCTCGAGCTCAGGAGTATCTTTTATATCTACACAACTAGAAGAAGGTCAGGTGAGGGACAGTGAGCGAAAAAGCAGACAAAACTCTAAAGAAAAACATTTCATTCATAAAGCCTGGAAAAATGCTTCCTAAGCTCACAAGAAAGTTTGACTGCTTGGAAGAAAAATGGGAAGCAATGAGGGATGACAAAGACTAAGTGCTGGCTGAACAAAGACATTAACACTGGGCTTCCTGCTGAAAAAAAAAAAGAAAGAAAGAAAAAGAACGATTAACCACATCATTGCTTGCCTACGTCTTTCCAGACTCTGCCGCTCTCGAAGCCCAGTTCCACAAAGTTCCTAGAGCCAAGAGGCGAAGAAAAAGTCCCCTGGTTGCGTCAAAGACGGACTACCAGTAGTCATTACTGTCATAGACCATCAGTGCCCCTTCTCATTGCTATGTAAACAACATTTACGCTTTCATTAAATCCACGCCTGTTCTTCAAGAGGCTTTAGGAAGGGTTGATGGCGTCTGTGACGCTTTGTTTCCCCTTTCATAACGGCCTCTGAGCAAGGGAAGGTAATTATAACAGGCAGTGCTGTGGGCTGCGAGGGGATGAAAGCCTGGAAACTAAAATGCAATATGAATGTCGGAGCCTTTAAATGAATTGTTACGGAGGAAAAGAGAAAAAAGACAAACAAACTCCTGCACTGTATTTGTGACGGTTGCTTTTATTGCTGTTCTGTCCCAGAAAGCCAGCGTCAGGCATTTATCTGCACGATTAATCAAGCTTACCAAAGATCACAGTCGTCGCGACAACAGCTTTACTTGCAACAGCAACAAAAAAAAAACAAAAAAACAGGTACAAACTTAAAATCTCCAATGCTCGGATGGACGGACAAAGTTAATTTTTGAGGTAATGCGTTTCATTATTCAGCGCGATTTTATTTATATGTTTATTTATTGTTTTTCGTTTCCAGGCTTGCAGTCGGGGTTGCGGTTTTGTAACTTTACAGCCTCGAATGGTTCAGTTCGTTTCTGCTGAGCTTTTATTGTGTTTTCATCAGCGTTGGCCGGCAAACAAAAAAACATTTTTATTGGAGGCCTTGATTAAAATTTTGTTTTATGAAGCTCTTACTGAAACAAAACGGTAATAGTCTGGTGATTTCCCCCCGTGGGCCGCAAAAGCCCGACAGCTAAGCTGGAGCGCCGCTTGTGTGACTCTAACCGTTTGTGCAACTGATAGGGACGATCGTTAAACAAACGAGCGATTGTCGCTCGCAAAGTCCAGAAAAGTCGCCTTCCTGCATCTGTTTGCATGGACATCTTCTCGTTCTCCATATTCCTTGATCTTTTCCACATGTTGCGACCACAAACTTTATTGCATGTAATTTGGGTTTGTATGCGATAGAACAACACAAAATAGAGCATAATTGGATGATATGTGTTTCTTTATAAACTTTTAACATTTTGCTCCGGCTACAAACGTTTGGAGTACTAAAGGAGCCACTGGCTGTGTAGGTCAAGAAAGTCTCCAGAGAAACATTTTATATGCTAAACGCCTCGAACACAGTCAGATGAGGCGGAAGCTGTGACCACTAATGTTCACGTTTTTGGTTGGATTTGTTTCTGGACTTTGACTGAGCCATTTTAGCTCACGAATGTACAAACTAAACCCTCCACTTGAGGGCTTCCTAAGATTGGCAACTTCAACGTTTTTAATCCAACGTCGTCTCAATTTTTTGAAATGGAAAGAAAATAAAAATATTATGAAACGTTATAATTATGAATATAAATTCATATCCATGCAGAATGAAGGCAAACGCTTCGCTCTGTTAAAAAGTCCGTTCAGTGCGGATAAAATAACCTAAAACTTTGTGTTTCTAACGTCTCCGTGACGCAGAAACTGCATGTCTTCTTTGACTGCATGATGACACGCACATTGGATTTACAAATTGGTTTGGTTCCTACTAATCTATGCATTTTTCATCAGAGAACTGAACTATTCCTTTAACATCAAGCTACATTTTGCACCTCGAAGTTCCTCGAGCGAAAACGGAAACGGGAAGGCAATCTTTCAGTTTCGCTTGAAACGTCCTCTAAGCTGAAACTTGAGAGAACGTCTTGTCACTGGACTCTTTCTGCTCTTTCTCTAGAAACCGACACGGAAATCCTTTAAATGGTGCCTGTGTTGTAAATATTTGCTGCAGTTTTTAACATTTAAATTGTACAGTATCTCCAGCATTTCATTTGTCAATCTGTTTTTTTTTTTTATGTTTGTGTGCTGCTATCTTTCTTGGCCACCTCCCCCTTTATCTCAGCTTGTTTCTTATATAGGTCAATAAAGTGCTAATAACAATTTTAAAAACAGTAAACATTGATTTGTGGACTTGGAGAAGGCATTTTGTGTCCTTCAGGAGTTTTGTGGCGGTACCAGCACCCTTGAAATGGACCGCAGCTCCGGGTATGACAGAGTTTGGACATAGGTCAAAGGTTGCAATTTGTCACCAATTGTGCTCATAGGTTTTACGGATGGAAATGTGGTGACCTCGGAAATAGGTCTCTGCTTTTAGCAGATGATGTGACTCTCGTGTTTTCATCATCCAGGTTTTGCTGGAGCAGCAGGTCGAGAATCTGCATCTCCATATCTGAGACCGTCTTCTTCCAAAGTCCCACGAGAAGGAGTTCGAGCGTCTCGGGAACGAGAGGAAAATGATCGACGGAAAGCATTTCACCAACTTCCTACGGCCTCTCACAATTTTCCTGCACCTTAATATTCAAAGAGCTGAACTCCTCGCACCGCTTTTTTGTTTTTCACCCCCCTTTGTCACCTCGAAGCGGCAGCTTCAAGCTCTAACTGGAAAAGCACAGAAATTTAATAAGCCTTTTTAATAGTCCTCTTTATTTGCTTTAATCCTCACCCATGCATCGTTTTCCCCCCTCCAGCTGAGCGCCCTCCCTCCCCAGCCCCAGCCGAACGCGTTCATGCATGACAGTCTGAACTTCATAGACATACAAAGGCCATCAACGAGCGAGCTTTATATGCGCGGATACGTACGCGGGTGATGAATGCGTGGCCTCCTGATTGGTGTTTTTTTTTTTTTTCCTCCCCCGTCTTTTACATATTGCGTTTCCACACATATGCGGCGGCGTTCAGATGTTGCCCCGCTTTCATCTCTCGCGCTCGTTTTATTCCCATCTACAGCGAAGAATGTGTTAGTTTTATGGGAAGTCAGCGCAAATGCCAACAGACTTGTGATGTGCCTGCCAAACTATGACGACTCTATTGACGCTGTATAGCTGTCAGGCACCGGCTCAGAATTGATTAGACCAGGCATTTGTGAGGAGGTGAGGAGCTGCGGGGAGAGGGATGGGGAGCCGGGGTGTCTGGGCTGTCACAGCTTAATGAAAGTCCTGGTTATCCCTGCAAGGGTGGGGGCGAAAAGACGAATGTAAAGTGTGTAATTTAGGTGGAGGCATTTTTAATGAGGGGGGATCTCGGCAGGTAACTTCCTCCAATCCCCCAAACCCTAAGCCACCCCCTTAACCCCCGCTCCCCTCCGGTCTCCCCAGGTTTCCTCGGTATATGGGGGAAGAATCCCCATCTGGTTGGACTAAACAGCAGATTAGCACATTAGCACTGGAAGAGGCAGGCAGGCTCTGCAGGAAAAGTCTCGGGCTTACACATGGGGCTGGCGCACATGCCGAACGACTCATTAGAAGCAAACATAAAAGTTGCACTAAATTAAAGGCAAACTCCGTGCACCTTCATTAACAGATGGTAAAAGTTTGACTCATGATTGGAGTATTTATATGCTGTGCACAGCCATCCCCGGAGCTGCACACATCTGAAACTTTGTCTTTTGTTTTATTTTTTTGTGCGTGTGTGTATGCGTGCATGTGTGTGTTTTTTCCAGGAAAACTGTATCAACTTATTGCTTTACTTCTTTTTTTTTCAAAGAGGCCCTGCAGTGTTTGGGTTCTCTTATTCTTTTACGCCCCGGTTAACACTTTCTTTGAAAACTGTGTTATTATATCTTTCTGACAGACATGCAATGCGCAGTTCTGGTTCGATTTTGCATTTGTAGAAATATTAATCTAAAGCTTCTTGCAAAAGTGCTGAACTTTTTCACCGTTTGCCTCGTTACGACCACAAGTGTTAGCGGGCTTTTTCTCTGCGCCACTAATGCAAAAACATGCGGACATGATACATTGTTTCCCAAATTCAGATCCTTTCTTTAAGGAAAATGTGCAAAGAGTGACATATTCTTACTCTGATAAGCCAAAAATATTGTCCATTTGTCTTCTGAAGTATTGCTAACAGGGTTCACACATGTGTAGCCTTACCTCCAGTCGTTCTGAAGTTTGTTAGAGAACATTAGTGGACAAATAGCTTCATGAACACCACAGCGGGCAGGTCAGGGAGAACGTTGCGGAGAGGTTTATAGCTGGGTTGGGTTATAAAAACTATTCTGAGCCTCGAACAGCTCTCAGGGATCTGTTGGAATGGAAAAAAAACAAGATAGTGCCAAACTGTAAACCTACCAATAAACTAGCAGGCTTGAGAGGAAAACTGTGATCAGAAAAACAGCCGAGAGCTCCACCGGTGTCGCTGGAGGAGCAGCGGAGCTCCACAGCTCAAGTGGGAGATTTTGTCAACATTGGAACTATTATTTGTCCAGGCCACAAATTTGCACCGTATGTAGCACAGAGAAAGCCAGGAGGCGCCCCCGCATGCCACAAACCATGTTGGGGACACAGCAAGCATGTGGTTGAATGTGCTCTGGTAGGAAGCAACCGAAATGCACATCACCCTGAACACACCATCGACATTTACTGAGGGAAAGCTCCTGACACGCTTTCCTTCAATAGTGGAATGGTTTAGCAGGAAGAAAATTCATGTGTTGGAATGGCCCAGTTAAAGTTCACTCCACAATAAGACTGAGGATCTATTGGCAAGGGTTGAAAACTAACGTTCAAAGACACTTTTAACATTAAGACACTTGGAGAATTAGCTTGACCGAGGTCCAGCTAATTTGACCTCAGGCTAATTTGAACATCAACGCACTTTCAAAGACAGTTGCATATTAGCTTGCAAGCAGACTTGCTTGAATACAATTGCACACCAAACATGAAAGATTTATTTTCAGAGTCAGAATGCACTACTTTGTCTGGGTCTGCCATGTAAAAGCTTAGCAAAAATACATTCAAGTTTGTGGTTGTCATTTGGCAAAAGAGGTCAAAGTCCAAGGGTTATCAAGAGTTTCTCAGAATCGTGCGTGTGATCCAGTTTGAATTGTCGAAGCATACATTAAAATTGTTCATTAATGTTTTGTACCTCAAAAAGTAGGTACAAAACACACTTTTTCTCTTTCATCCACACAGAAACCCTACGACCTCTGCAGCGTGGAAGCCGACGGAAAAATTCAGCAAAACCCGGGAGCATTGTTGGACCTTTTCATTGTGTAAAATCTATGCATAGCATCTACGCTCTTGAGGTCAAGAAAATCCGAGGTTCAGCGAAAGCAGAACAAAACAAAATAATAAAAAAGAAGTAAGAAAGCAAACATACAGCACTGGAGCATGATGACCTGGTAACTCCGGTCCGGTGGAGCCGGCCAGATGTGTTTGCTTTGGAAGTAGGTCGTTGGATGCGGCATCGTCCAACGTGGGTGTTATTTTAGGAGATACCTTAGGTGCTTTTCGCAATGTGCCCTTTAACTTTTCCACATTTTGTCACATTAAAGCCACAAACGGCAAAGTATTTTTTTTTTATTGGGGTTTTATATGATTGGCCAATACACTGTGACACATTATTCTGAAGGAATAAGGAAGCGATATGTGGTTTCCACGTTGCTTTTCCCCGAACAAAAAAAAATCTGAAAAGTGGAATGTTCTATTTTGATTTAAGCCGCTCAAACTCCCACCCAGTGTTGGTCTCATTTAAACCTCCGTCTCCTACAAGGATTGTGTGACAAACTGCAAATTGGAGATTTTATAGTCTTCTTTCCTCCTCTGTCACGACAGTGTGTGCGTAGCTGATATACACTGGTGTAGTGGTTATAAAACTATTTTAAACAACGAAAAAGGAAAACAAGATCTAATGATCTGCGATCGATTATTCTGGTCTTTCAAGTTCAGCGCTACAGGCAGATAACGGTACAGATACGGCAAAAGGTAGCCTAAGTTCAAAGAAGTTAAAAGAAATGTATTTTTCATTTATGTTACTTTTCTTTGTTGCTTTTCCGCCTATGTTTGTTTGTGGTTCTTGAAAAGTTTAACCTTTTGAATCTAGGCTTTGAGAGTTTGTTGGTCGTTCTGAGTCTCGATTGTTTTGTCTGTTGGAATGTAGGGGAACGTAACGGTTATGCTCCATTATAACACCGGATACGAAAAGAGCAACTTTGTGTCCGTGTTTTCATTACTCCCCTTTATAGGTAAAGTTCGAACTCATAAGAAGTTTCTCTAACACGATGCTTGTTTAATGAACAGAGAATGTCGTGGTGATTGTTATAGCGATGTTTGTTTAATTAACAGAGAGCGCTGCGGTGATTTTGATAACTAGTCTAAGAGCTACTATGCTATACTTAGCTTCCTGGTTAACTGCGTAGGCTACTGTGTGTGTTCGATTTGTTTTACTGTGCCGGCATAACTAGAATGTGTGTAATGTTCAGTGTAACAGAGTAATGTCTGAAACTGTTTTGAAATTATATTATAACACCGGATACGAAAGAGTAACTTTGTGTCCGTGTTTTCACTACTCCCCTTTATAAAGGCGTAACACTGGCACCTCCTGGCTGTTTTTCTGATGGACGTTTTTCTAGACCGTTTTGTGTGTTTAGGTGAAAGGCCACGTTTTGGCAGGTTTGCAGTCGTGGCACGATCTTCTTTTTCAGATGAGAAAGTTTACAAGACGGTCAAAGATCGTATTTTTTGTCCCAACTCAGCCTTATCCCAAACTGTTTGAGAAAGCTCATGCGATATGAATACCTAAGGGAGGCAAAATAAAATAGTTTCCTCAGTTATCTTCCACCTGACCTTTCAAGAACGGCTTATTAGTCTCCCTGTCCTTTTAAAAGACAGATTGGTTGAAGCTGGTCACAGGTTCCCAGGTTTTGTTTTTTGTTTTTTTTTTCTAACCTCCCCTTTTAATGATTCCAGAATCAAGCTGTGAGAAACCACAAAGTTGCCAGTCATGGCAGGAAGGGGGTGCTGGGTGCGCACATGCCTGTGCGCTGGCGGTAATAAAGTGTATCCCCATTGTGAAGTGCCGAGTTAGAAGTTGCTAAAATTTCCACTTCTGAGAACACAGCTGGGGGAAACACAAGATTATGTGTGGAGAAACTCCTCCTGACGCCCCGGTTCCCGGAAGATCAGGACGACACGCGGTCCGATTTGGGTACGTCTCATGAACTGACACCAAAATAGAGGATCATCTGGAACTAAAAAGCGGTAGTTGATCGTTTCACATATTACCCATCTCTCCTTTACTACCTTTGATTAAATTTAATTTCCCTTTGGGATTTATAAAGTATTTTTTTATTCCTTTAAAATTGAATCTGAATTGAATTCGTTCACTAACAAAGGCCCGTCTGTCTACACAAACACGGTTTAACAGCCTCGTTTTGCCGAGCCAGCAAGGTGTGTTGTTAACAGCATAACACATGCCTAATGAATATACACACACACACACACACACACACACCCACACACACACACACACACACTGGCGGCCAAGTTCATGCTGCCTCCACACACCTAATTAACAAACACAGTTGTTATTGCCTGCACCTAAACACACACACTAACTCTAAATAGTTTGGCCACACACTAATGAATGGGGAACAGACTTTAACAACTCTCTTTACCAAACAATAACCCACCTAATCATGTTCCCACATATTTTCTAACATGTATGACTCTTGAGACAGACTAAATGTACAAAGCAGATATTTGCAGACAGTGCACAAAAAAAGATGCTTAGCGTTTTTCTCTCTTTCTGTGTGACCTAAAACTTTTTCCAAGACGCTCTTTAAAATCGGATACGAGGACATTTAGTTTTATTAAGGGATGAATGATCGACTCTCTCACTAGTTTTTCTGAATTTCTTCTTGTTTCCTGCTCCCACCCTCCATGCCCTCCACACCTACAGGCATTTGTTAATAACCCACCTGTTCCTCATCCAGTTATCAACCCCTCCCCCCCGTGCCAACATGTATACCTCCATGATCAGTTGCTCCTTTGTCTGATCCATCTGTTGGAGGTCTTTGCAGGGTGGCAATGCTGGACCCTCTTGGTGAAGTATGTGAAAACCCCCCCATTTCTAAATACAATATATATAAATATATAAAACATTTACTAACGCAACTTGACTCAGTCTGGTTTCCTGGTTGTTTTGGCTCAGTTAGGTTGTCTTTAGCTGTCAAGTTGCTACAACTTCAATTAAACTGACTTAACTCTATTTAGCAATTGTATTAAATGATTAGTTAAGAGAAATAATAATAATAATAATAATAATAATAATAATAATAATAATAATAATAATAATAAAAATGTTTCCCCCATTTATTTAAGTTTTTATTAGTGTGATTTTAGGGACATAAAATCAGAAGGGGCAGCTTGCCCCCGCTTGCCCCTCCGTAGATCCGCCCCTCCTCTGTATCCTTCAGAAGAACACTATAACAGATGTGCAGAAACATTTATTTCACAACACTTTAACAAGCAGCTCGAAAAATTTTCGGTTCTCATTTCAAACATAAACACTCCTCACTCATCGGGCAGCCATGCGATGATGATTTGGGAAAAAAAAAAAACATTCTGACCAGCGGCTTTTAAGGAGACAGAACGTAAAACGCGGAGAATGTAGCTCTGGGTGTATGGGAATAAACGTTAACATGAAGTGGTCACGAAATCAAGGCGGGTGGAGCCCCCCCGGGGATTTAATTGTCCCAATTAAAACAGCAGAAATCACCACAACAATTGAGAACAGATTTTCACCAAGGTGTCTTAATGACACTCTCACCATACACACATAAACACAAACAGCAATAATGGTCCATCTTTAAGGTTTAGAGCTCCTCCATCGGTTTAAAGATTATTACTCATAACCGTTTTAATCGCGTTTGCACTGGGTAAATGTGTGTTTATGCCTGCGTAGCGCAGCGTTTGCTAATGTGGTGCATGTTGCAGGCATCCAAATACACACCCCTGCTGTTCCAGTCTGTTTCCTCCCCATAAAAAGCAACAGTTAGCACTTCATTCTCAAGCAGTTCTGACAACATTATACAGGTTGGTTTAGGAGAAGAGGGTTTGTGGAACAAAGTCGTAGGAATTTAAAAAAAAACAACAAAAAAACAAAAAGAGGAGGAAGATGGGAGGAGGGAAGGGGGAAACGGAAGCCTGGTCACATAGCTGGGAATATTCACTGAATTGTTTTTAACGAGTTTAATAAATTTCACCACAAATGAGGTGAGGGGAAGCAGAGCGGGGCAAGGGAAAATGGAGAGAGGTAGATTAGTTTGGGAGAAGGAGGTGAAACTGAAGCGGGCGCTTGGCTTCGTGTTAGGAATATTTTACAAGCTGCATTAATGGCCGTTCTTAAAACACGGCTATTACCAAACAGCCGTGGCGTTGTATATCACAGGCGATTATGTTTGCTTGCACAGCTAAACACTTTTGTCGTTGCAAGAAACGCAGCGCTGCTCTGACACCTTTTGAGCAAACAGCAGCCTGCTGCTCCCGCCGGAACAAACTGTACTTCACCTGAAGAATGCACAGTCCGGCCATTTCAAACCCGTTAAGACGTATTTGTGGGTCTGAAAATATTACCTTGATTATTTGAGACACGGGCCCAGACAAGCTTTGACGAACTCACAATCACGAAGATTTGCTTCATTTAGGACCATTAGTTTACTCCGTTAACTTCAATTCGTGTATAACAGAAAACATTTTGCTTATTTCTTGGACACCAGCAACACCGACACACATACACACATACAGGCACACACTCCTGGCCATAAGGGGTAGTGATGTGCCAAACGTTAATTCGCCAGCCTTCAAGAAGATGCCCAGCCTCCAGGCTAGCATCCCATGTCGCTACGTACAAACATTAAGAGAATTGAGAATATAAAATATTTTTTCCACAATATGTATGACTAACAAAATTGTATAACTAACAACTCTCGAAGTTGTTAGTCATACATAGTACTACATAATGTTTGAGTAGATGCAACAGAGAGAAATATATATAGGCTTACATTGCTACCAGCAATTAGCATCAAAGACTCTGATGTGATTATTTAGTATTTTGAATGGGCAAACAAAATTAATTTGAACTGAAAAACTTTCCTTAGATGTTACAATTTGATTTAAAAAAGGTATTTATAAAAAAATATATATATAACCATAAAAACTCCCAACTAATTAGGCTATTTCATTTAAAGTCTCACATCTAGTGGATTTACAATGCTAACTTTAAGGTTGGCAACAATTAGCTAATTGTTAGCTTCTGGACCTAAGCACTAAACATTGGTGTTACTTATTGAATATTTTTATAATACTGATAGGACATTACTGGACAATGGATAATGACCTAATTATGATTCTATACAACAAAAAACAATCCATAGAAATGATGGATGTCGGCTGACTATGTTTGCTGTCTGGCTGCTTCCTTTTAGCAGAGATTTCCATTGCATATCTGTTTAAGAACCGCTAAAAATAACTCCACTGCATAACTTATAGGTGGGAAAAAATGAGACAGAAGCCAACAGAAAGAGTGGCACAGATTGACCTAATTTTCTTTTTAAATAAATATTAATTTGTGTCAGTAACTCAAACTCACTAAAACTGGTATTAGAAGATCAATGTGTAATACTTCGACATCAAATGGGTGGTAGTGAATGCTTTTGTAGTTTGTATTTGCTAACCGGGTCTCAGAAGTGATGCTATTCACTTCTAAAATGTCAGACTCCATGACACTCCTTAATCTAAAAGAATAGTTTATAAACACATTCCTCATTTGCTTGAATCGAGACTCTGTGAAGCAAATCCTCGGTGTCCCAGCTTGATCCTTTGGTGCTTTATGCCTCTCTAAAATATTGCCTCTCTAAAATATTTTCTAAACTCTAATTTTGTGTTTTTATGAGGTGAATAGGTAAAACACAAAATACAAAATAACATCAGCCTTGAAATAACCTTTTGCAAACCGGAATTTGGGATTCAGGTACCAAAATCAGACAAAGGATCGTCATGTAACCAGGCCACTCTTGAAATTAAAAGCCACAAGCATTTATACATGAGGCAGAAAGGAGGGATTAGCAAAGACACCACAGGGGATGAGCCCAAACCAAAGCCTGCCACTCCTCAACGCATCGTACCAATTTTCCACTACATAAAAGTCCTTGTTTCCACTGAGCAGCGTGGCATGGGTCAGTGTTTTTGGGCAGGCTATTTTATGGTCAAAAATATTCATGAGAGTCAGTTGAACTCTCAGTGGAAAGGCGGCGCTAAACCAAAACAGCTAACGCGGCGCCCTACGTGACTCACTAATGCGTCTCATGCTGGTCACGAGCAGTAATGTTTTTCTGTCCCCTAATCAATGGATTGTGTTGTATGAAGCCAGGAGGTTCGCTCTAACCGTACCATTATCCTTTGGCCCTACAACTGAAGAAGGCGAATGGTGTGGTACGGTGCAATTTAGCGAAACGTACATACTGATCAGTCGAAGCGAGGCATTGGACAATTGGACAAAGATTTGGTGAGGTAAATAACCGTACTGGTAACTATATTTCAAAAAGTCTCTGAGGTTCCAATCTGTGCATTTACCATCTTTCCTCTGTAAACCCAAAGAGTGGGAACAAGCAATGACCGCATTACATTGTTTCCTTGTTCAGCAAACATCCTCGAATTGGCAAAAACAATACGAAGCAAGATCAAAATTTATTTTTCAGTCACGATTCATGAGTCATGCATGTGTGTATATGTGAACGGAGGGGCTTGGAAATATTAGACAACATAAAGCTGAATATTTTTTTTTTGTTATTCCAGGCGCCAGGCCTTGCTCCGAGAGGAAGTGGCAGACATTGTGGTCAGAGGGTGAATACAGTATGAAATAAATCTAGTGTGTGTTTCTGTGTGGCGATTAGAGGTGTGGCATCAATCTGTCTGGCTTTTTCCTCCTGTCTCCTTCACGTCCTTCTGGTCCAATTAGATCGAGCGTCGGCGGCCGAGGCGCGCGCGAAGGCAAACGACACACGCAATTTGTGTGCGGACAGGTAAGCACGCGCTCCGAAAAACAGCTCCCTCACTTCCTGCTTGCCATCTTCCCTCCTCCGCCCGGCTGAATAACCCGGTTATTAGGCTGCAATGTGCCGCAGATTTTCTGAGGCTCTGTGTGCGACACATCTGGCCCGGGCCTTCAGGAAATGACTGGTTCACTTCACTCTTGTCATCACCTTCCAACACGTTTCTTTCACATTTCAATTTGGGAGCGGCACAGCAGGCCACTACAGCACATAAACACACATCTGCGCATTGCAGACACACACACACGCAGCCACACAAGGACGCACATCTGGGCACGGACACACACCAGGTCCAAATTAGGAGCAGCGGGGCCGTCGGAGAGCTCCGTTTTCAGCCTCTCGACTCAGAAAGGTGGGCTTATTCTTATTTCTGAGGCGTTTCACTGAAGGATTTCGATGGAAGGAGACATGTTTTTTTTTTCTTGGCTTTGGTTTTGAGCCACAGCACAAGGTTAAAAGGCAGCACAGCTGAACTTTACAGGCAGTGCAAAATTAAATTGGTGCTTTGAAAGGTTTCACACCTTCTGACATTAAAATCATTATTGAGTCTTTATATCTGTTTGTGCATAACTGTAGTGGAAGGCAGCATTTTAGTAAGAATCTGAAAAGAATGCCATGGGAATGTATTCAGCCTCCTTTATTCTGATGCCTGTCAATAAAATCAGACGTTAACTCCAACTGCTCTGGAGGAACTGTGGAGAGCCAGAGCTCAAGTGGGAAAATCAGCTGAAAGGACAGCTACTTAATTGTTCCCGCCACTGATTCTGAACACACCATTTCCACTGTCAAACATGGTGGTGGCAGCATCACGATGTGTGGTTACTCTTCTTCAGCAGGGACAGGGAAGATACTCAAAATTCCTAGGAGGATGGAAGGGAACTAAATGGAGGGCAATCCTGAGGAAAAACTCTGAAGAAAAAGCTACTTTAGCTCAAACCACGTTCATGTTAGGACGGTCTAGTCAAAGTCCAGGCCTAAACCTAATTAAGAATCTGTAACCAGGCTTTTAATCTGATTTGATTCGTTTTGGACGGTGCACAATAGTCAACATTGCCGCAATTCATGGCGGCGTAAATATCCAGGAGTTAGCGCGTTAGCTACATTTCATCATTTGGTCTAAGACAAACACAATTGAGTTCACTTTGAAAATTGACGTCTTCGCCATGTGCTTTTTCTGTTCAGTCTAATTGGACTTGAACGATTTTGCGAAGAAGAATGGGCAAAATTTGTTTTAGTAAGACGCAGGAAACCAATGGAGAACTTCCCCCAAAGACGTGACATCATGACAGTGAAAAGTGTTTCTGAAATAGGAATGGCTTCTTGGTGTTGAACTCAAATGTACACGTTGCTTCTGAAATCTGATCAACTATTTAGATATTGTACTGAGCACAATTTAAAAGTGCTTCGATGCCCCCAAAGAGACACGACGTAGGCAGAAAATAGGAAAGCATACTGATTTTGTTTCAAATTAAATATTGAATGATTAAGTGTGAGCAGAGCAGCTTCTTTCTTACATTTTCAAATATTCCCTCCCCCGCCGCAGACAAAAGGCGTGTTTTAACAGTCCAATTAGTGTTGCTGAATTGTTTATACCTCAGTTTATGTCGGAACATGATGTTTTCACCAGACCCACATCCTCCTGCTGTTTCCAGACCGACTCGGCTCCGCTTCTGGTGGATCTCGACGCAGAAGCAGCCTGACGTTAGCGCGAGTCTTCTGCGGACAGCAGCGATCCTGTTGCCACGGCGACTAAACACTGGAGACGGACCCCGAGAGCGGCTCGCTGTTTGCCTGACTAAAAATAAAAAATAAATAAATAAAAATAACCAACAGAACCATTTCTAATCAACAACACAGCAGCCGTGACCACAAAACACAAAGATCTCAACCACAGGAACATGCAGGCAAACGAGTCTGACAACTGCTGCTCGGCCCGGCCCGGTTCGGCCCGGTTCTGACTGATGATGACGCGGCTAAGTCCTCGGCGGTGAGTGCGGCTGGCTGACTGGGGCCTTGCGAAGGAGGCCGCAGCCTCCGATAAGGCCTCCGGGGAGCGAGGGGTCGACCACATCCAGGCAGAACGACAAAAACTAGAACTAGTGATTTACTGAGGGACAGTGAGATCATTAGATCAGCAGAGTTTAACCCAGGAAAAGGGAAATGTCTTTGTTCAGGCAGGAGTTGGACGCACACGAAGAAGCGCTTGTTTTTCGTCACGTGCAGCAGGCGGTTTCACTAAGGCTGAGTTCCTTCACGTTATCAAATCGCTAATGAACCTGACAACACAACAACGCCACATATTCCGTGCGCTTCGTTTTGGTTGTGGGATGGTGACGAACCTGGCTGCTATTGTTCTCGTTTTATTGGTCTGGCGCTTAACATTTTTGCAAGGACATTGTGGGAACAACGAGAACCTTCGGAAGGTCTGTGAAAAGCTGTGTGGGGGGAAAGAGGCCTTTTAAATTCACCTCCAACCTGCTGCCTTTTTGATTTGATTTGACTTTTTTTTTTTCCCCCCCAGAATTGAGCTTGCAGTGTCATATTTTATCCACCAGAGGGCAGGCAGTGACAGCTGCCGTGGAGAAAACGTCAGATTGCAATGTTTTCACCACAACGCTTTATGTACAGACTGAAACCCTGCTTTCCTTCTTCGTGATTTTCTAAGTCAATAGAATTGAGCATAAATCTGTTTCCTTTCTGCAAATCTGGAACATTTCTGCCAGAGTTGTTTGTTACAAATCTAATATGGAGACACAGTAAAACCGCAAGCTTTGCAGGATATTTTTTCTTGTTAAACTGTTCGCTTATTAAACCATGATAGACAAAAAATTGAAAATGCTGAAGTTGAAGCCGCAAGTCTCGTGTGGTTTTGTCTCTACTTCTAGAAACTGACATTTGAGCCGGTTATTCTCTCGCAAAGTAGCTCACGTTTGTCCCAAATTCTCAATTGCCTTTCTACCTGGACTTTAACTGGGCCAAAATGCTTGATCTTATCTATTCTGTTGTATTTCTGGTTGTTTGATTGTGCTGCGTTTCCCACCGGAAAGTCAAAACGTCTTCCCCTGCTTGAACCAGTTTGCTGCCACCGAGGCAGGTTTCAACATCTTCTTCCAAGTGATTGAGGTGAATCTCTGCAGCTCCTCCAGAGCGGTCCGGCGAGTTAGTTTCAAGTCGGCGGCCGAGTCTTGTGATCATTTTGAATAGTGTGCCTCTATTCATACTTAGCCTAACTGCTTTTTAGTGTTGATCGGCCACATAAAATCCAGAAAGCAGATCTACATTTGAGATTGAGGTTGAAACGGCACAAAAAGAAAAAAGAGCAACAATATTTCTAGATTGTTTCTGGATATGTAAAGTACTGGGAAATACTTTGTTTTGTAAATTCTCAGCTACAAAAGAGGGATAAAAAAAAAGATATAGAATTATTAGTACTAAAAAGAAAAATAACCCAAACCTGTAATCTCTTATTGCAGCTTCATCTGTTGTTCTTAGTGCCAGTCTTACCATAACGCTCACTTGTTCCATCCAAATATTCTTTTTTTTTTTTCCTTTTTTTTTTTCTAATCAGTAGTAATCAGTTAAGGAATTTCAGGTTGTGATCAATAACTTCTTCAACTCTCATTAGTTGCGTGCCAGAACAAAGAAAGGCCTCAGAACACTTAAAGAAGACACTGTTTTGTTTTACTGCCCTTTTTTTTCTCTCTCTCTCTCTTTTTGGCAAATCTGCGTAAAAACCATTCCACCATTGAGCCGTGCCATTAAAAGAACCTTTAATTTTCATATTTGATCCCTTCTTTTTTATTCTTCTTCTTTCGAGCTAAATGACAGGAAAGTAGTGGAAACGAGAGCAAAGGGGCTGGTTGGAGGCCCGGGGTCGGCCAAGTCTGCCTTAGTGTGGTTTCGGGGAGTTATTTGGTGTTAAAATATGCCTTAATGGTTGCTGGGGATCCATTTATTACAGGCAGGAAGCAGAAGGGGGTTTCTCTTCTCATTTAATGCGACCGCCGAGAAGCCCGCCAAGTCCTGCGAGGCTGGCCAGCATTCTTCTCTGCCTGCACACACGCCGAATATGTGCAAGCTCATAATTATATTTCTTGAGTCATTCAAAAGAAGAATTTTTTTTCTCTCTCTCTTTTTTTTTTTTTTCTAATGCATGCGTATCGACGGAAAAACATCATCTCGACAACAAACGCGGACCGCAGAGCAGAAACAGAAACAGCTTACAAATATATGTGCAGGCATGAAAGCTGCTCACACAAATAGACTGCGGTCTCTGGCAGTGAGAATGACCTTTTCTGAACCACGGAAAACACACACACGCATAGGGAGAGAGAGAGACACTGAACAACCCCTGCAAAACATTTAAGCGAGGAAAAGTGGGGTTATACACATATATAAGTATATAAATCTCCTGAGGTCTTATTAATTCACATTTGTTTTGCAGTTGCAAAGCTCGGCTTCTCTCCTTCTCACTCGACATGTCGATCACATTACTGGACTTGTTTTTCACTTTCCTCCATCTGATCGTCCCTTGTCCTCTCACTCCTTGATGCAGCAGGCTACCTCTCCCTCATCCTCTCTCTCTCTCTCTCTAACTCATTATTTCCTTCCTTTCTTCCTGCGTCTGTCCGGTGTGGACCCCAGGTAAAGCCTGACACCCTTCCGCGGCATTAGGGTGGATCTGTTAACACCTTCGCCCACATGGACGGCAGCCATTCGGGTGCTTGAGTATTTAAAAAGGGCACCTTATGTGCCGCTTGGAACTGCCAGCTGCATTAGCAGCGTGAGATTTACTACAGGCCACACACTACACTGTAAATGAATAAATAAATGCAAATCGTTTATTTCTGAAGGGCACTTTTTGTCCAGAGGAAAAAAGGGCTGATGCGCTCTAGCACCACCTACTGTCCGTCTGTGGATGTCCCTGGGCTTTAACACCTGTGACTCCCAACCTGCGTTCGAGTGCAATTACTTTTTTCTGGAAATAAACCCAGAAAAATGTAATTTTTTTTTTATTTTTTTAATTCCTTTCCCTTTCCAACACCAACCCATCTCAGTTGGTCTGTCTTTCATCTGAAACATGTTTGAATTTGGCTGCTACTGAAGTCCAACTGAAGCGAGCGACCGTCCACTATAAACAAGGTGACTTCAGGACTCGGCCGGCAGCTGCAGTGGCTCGTTTGCACGTTGCTTTTTGTTTATGCTCCCATTTCCGTCTCAACTGCTTCTAAAAACGACACATTCGCTTCAAAAAACACTCAGACATTTCATTTGGCAATAAAAAAAATATTTTTTGGTGTCTGGAAAATGACCCGTTTCAAAAGTTTCCCGGTTGTTAAGTCCCAAATCTGCAGGCACTGCCACTCACCTAACAACCCCGGTGAAGCGCCACCCGTCGCCTAGCAACCTAAGCAGAGCCTTAGCACATTGGCCAGCTGATTTTACCGCAGTATGTTCTGTACAGTGGCTGCTGGAAAAGGCAAGATGTTGTTGTTCAGAAACTACTTGTTGCTTTCTTGTTGGTTGTGCAGGAGGCTCCACTTTTGCCCTTCAAAAAAGAACCATTGTAAAATTGCCCATCTGTTTGCAGCCATTTGAATTTAAAGTCCCTAAAGCTGCTCACTCTGAAACTCACCGGACCAAAATCTCATTATCCAAAGAATGATTTTGTGCAAATAAATGTAGTGGACAACTTTTGCATCACCCATTCTAACCTGCTCAACGAAGAATAATAGGTCACCTTTAAAGGTTGTGTAATAGTGTGTGTGTGTGTGTGTGTATGTGCGTGGGTGTGTGGTTGTATTCGGTTACATGCAGGATACTGGGCTCTGTCCTTCCTTTCATCAGCTGAGCGAGGGAAAAGCGTCCTTCAGCGTGGTGCAATCTGAGCCTGAGGTTTGCACAGACATGGGAGCAAAACAGACGACACACTTCGGTACTGAGAGGTTCGGGGTATTATTGGCTCTGGCAAGGGCAGCGTTATTTAGAGAATCAGTGGAGGAGCTGCACAGATCCATAACTCTGGTGGGTTGAGGGGACGACTAGTAGCTGATGCTTCACAAACCCTAACCCCACCTGTGTGAATGAGCGGCAGTAATGGAGCGTCTGCTGTTTGGTTTGTATTTCCTCTAATTCATGTGAAGCAATTTTAAACGCCTTGTTGCTGAAAATATACTATATAAATAGAAGGCGATGGCAGAATACTTATTCTTAGTTGGCTTCTTTTTTCTTTTTTTTACTTTGTGTGCATTAAAATCCATTGGAGGGTTTTCAGTTAAAAGTGTCATCAAACACTTTTCTAAGTTTTATGTGTAAAATAATAAATAAATAAATAAATAAAGCTTAGCACTCATGCACCGTTTTGCTTCCTCTTCAGACTCAGACAATTTAAGCTAAAAATACATTTCAAGTCCATCGTGTAAAAAAAAGTAAAAAGTCTGGCTGAAGATTTGAAATGTGGCTTCAGGAAGTAAATTAACTTGTTATAAATGGTTACTGTGTAACTGTGAGTACCTGCGTGTGTGTGTGTGTGTGTGTGTGTGTGTGTGTGTGTGTGTGTGTGTGTGTGTGTGTGTGCTGTGGCGGGGGTAGGGAGGAGGGTGATTAGGGTGTAGAATGTCCATCTCATCACCAGAGCTGACCTGAGAACACACCAGTTAATCATCCACTAACCGGTGGAGACACACAGGACGGATCCGCCACCTGAAGAAAACCAGCGGTAGAGTCGAAGCTGAATAATGTGAGGAGGGATCCACTGGACTCTTAAGGATTTGGGGACCTACACCTGAGCGTGGATCTGAGGCCTGAAACTCCTCCTGTGCTTCAGGGTTTGCTTGTTGTGTTTTTTTTTCCTCTGGCGATATGCGCCCTCCGCAAGAGCCGTTCTGCTCGTGGACCCAGCCATGGCTGTGAGAGGGGCCCGCGCGGGGGCCCGGCCTCGCCTGCGATGCCAGCTGCACCAGTGAAGCCCACTCTGGAGGAGACAGCCCCAGAAGGAGGGGGGGTCGGCGAGTCCCGGCGGGAAGCCTCGGGGCTGCCCCTGCCCTCCCTGACGTTCACCAGGGAGCTGCTGAGGAGCTTCCCCCACTCCAAGCGCGTGGGGTCCTACCTGATCGGGAAGATGATCAACAAAGGCTCCTTCGCCAAGGTGATGGAGGGGCTGCACATCGGCACCGGCGAGAAGGTGGGTGCTTTCCTACTGGCGTGGAAGTCGCACACTCTTGACAGGGTGGCACCCTGTCTAATGAAAGATCTCACACACATTAAAGTGATGATTACACGGTATCAACCAGAGTCTGGTGGCAGATAATTACACACAGGAGAGTCTGAAGGGAGGCAGTGGCCTGTTATTACAGCCTTGTAATGTTTGCAAAAGTGTGTCAGATCCATCAACACCTGGCTATTTTATGAGCAACTGCTCACTCAGCAGATTTAATAGACAGCTCTGCAGCATGTGTATCGTCACACGTTAAAAAAAAAGTCATATTAGTGCAAAAATATTAACTAGAGAACTGATTCACCATCTATTTTTAATATAATGTTGCGATAGGAGGACATAAACAGCTGAGTTTCCTTTGTCGATATTCCGCCGATGTCGCAAAAACACAATTTTGCAATCGCCCTGTTTCCGCTGCACAATTAAAATCACTCATGAATAAGTTTGTTCACATGATGCAGCGTTCAAAAAACACGCAGCGCCATCGTCCTCCTTCCACTTCCTGTCGTCTTGTTGGTCTTTTCCTCCAGTGGCAACATCCGGTTGTTGATCGTGGGATTGGCCGACAAAAAGAGTGTTTCCATTGCTGTTTGGTGAAATACACTAATTTTGATACAGTGGAAAAACCAACTCAAAGTTAGGCAATAACTTCGTAGTGAAATCAGTGTGTAGCTTGTTGTAATTTCAGCTTGCGCACTTTCAAGGCCAATTTCAAGGGAGTTAATATGTTAATATAATCTAAATACGCATCCTCCTTGCAGTTTGATGCCAACACTGAGTAAATGCAAAGTCATACAAATATAAAGGTTAGTGTGTGTACTTCTTAATCCGTAGTGTTTTTGTTTTATTCCTGTGTTTATTATTGTGCTTCATCATCAACCTGCCAGTGGGATTAGAGATGGAAATTCTCATACGTATTTACATGTGAATTTCATTCATGCAAATTGTCCCGCTTTTAATTTGAACTTGAAATTGAGCCATTTTGCGTGTGCTAATTTTGCTCTTCTTGTCGTCTTGCAAAAGCAGCAGTGCTCCTTGAACACAACCACAGACTTGAGTGGGTTTTATGTGGATTACATGTGACAGCCAGACACAGCATAACGGCTAAATGTAACATTTCCAACCTTTTTCAGACTTTACAAACAGATAACATTCGAAAAAAAAAAAATGGCACCATGTATTTGTTGGACTGCAGTATGTCTCGACGAATAGTGTCCAGTTAAAGCCCAAATTTTTCTGAATATTTCTGTAAGTTTTGCAAAAAGCACAAAAACATAGTGTGATATAAACCCTTCCTCTTAATCTCTGGATGTACATTTCAGGTTGTTGTCCTGGACTTTTCAAGCCTTGTGTCTATTGTAGCTGTGAGGCATTTTCCCTCAGAATTACTAAATATTTCTCTCTAAAAAGCTGCAAAAACTGTGACCAGCTTCCTTCTTTTTTACTGAGGATACTCCTCCCCACAGCATGATGCTACCACTGCTATGACTTGAAACGGGGATGGTGTGTTTTCAGTAATGTGCCTTACTATTCTCTCCTTCTCACAGGGTTCTGAACATTGGTAAAAAAAACAAAAAACAAAAACAAAATCAGTCCATGTCCCATCTAACAAAAAAAAAAAAAAAAAAATTATTTTACTTGTTTGTTCATGGCTTTTTCTGAACAAAATTTCTCACCACTTTCTTTTGACTGTGGCTTTCTTGCATTCCTATAAACGTTCGAAAAACGACGTAATTTTCGTCCCTCTACTTCACAATTACGGAGCAGACCACATTGTGTTTGTCTTTTAATAAAACACTCAAAACATAAAGTGTGGTTTGTGGTTGAGTCATGACAAAATGTGACGAAGGAAAACGACTGGATGCGACGTGTGTCTGCAACTTACAGAAAAAACCCCACCGTAGACAGAAACTGTGCCTGTGTACGTATACGTATAGTTTCATGGCCAATGATCCAGGGTCAGTGCCAGTGCTTGACTACCTAACCCAAACTACCGACCTGGTTGCCATGGTAATGTCCTGGCTCACCTGTGGGGGTTTGTTTGCCTTAATTCCTGTTGGTGTAAGAAATATTCTGGCCTTGTTGAAGCAGTTTGAACAGATTTAAAAAAAAAAAATATTGCACATTTAGAAAGATATTTGTAAATGTTGAGCCTTTTTACGGCAAAATAAAAAGTGTCTCATTCTTTAAGACCATTGTTATTTGTGGCATGATGTCACTGTGACATATTAACGTTCATCCGATAACAGTCGTCACATAGTAGAAGAGCCAAAAAGAAATATCCAGTAGATGTTGCACTTAACTATTGGTCTACAGTAAAAGGTGAAATAATTTAACATTAAGTGCATTAAAGTGTCGTCATTTACAAAATAATACAATGTTGGCACTTTTAATGCAACATTTAGAGCAACTTTGCATTAAAAGTGTCATTAAAGGACTATGACCGCAGTTGTGTTGAAAGTCTTGTCGGTCTGCCATCTTGTGTGCAGGTGGCCATTAAGGTGATAGACAAGAAGAAGGCGCGCCAAGACGCCTACGTGCTGAAAAACATGAAAAGGGAACCTCGAATCCATCAAATGGTCCGACACCCTCACATCGTGGTTCTTCTGGAGGTAAAAGGAACAAACGCTCCGGCAAACAACAGCCTCTGTTAATAAGTGTGTGAACGTCAACCTACCGTGCAAATCCTGCGTGTCAGACCCTGGAGACGGAGAACAGTTACTACATGGCCATGGAGCTGTGTGCGGGAGGAGACCTGATGGACAGGATCTGCGACCGGAGGAGGCTGGGAGAGAGGGAGGTGCGGCGCTACACCCGACAGATCCTCTCGGCGGTGGAGCACCTGCACAAACACGGCATTGTGCACAGGTCACTACACACACACACACACACACACACACACTGTAGGAGAAACACAATGTGTCTGACTGCAAGTCTGCTCTTAAAGAGGCAGTAATATGGCAAATGTACTTTTTTTACATCTTGTTACAAAGCGATTCCTTCACCAAAAATATAGCGTGCGCTTCAATCCTTTTGTGCATGTTTGAGAAATCCTTCAGTCTCCCATGGCAACCATTCAGCTGTGCAGAACGCTCCGCCTTCGAGGATGAAGCGCCTCCTCGGAGTTGTAGTTTCCAAGTTTCCGGGGCGTCTGCATATAGTCAGTCTGCGACTATGCTCCTTCAGACTAGCCAGCAACAATTAGCAACACCTGGTGGAACTGCGCATCTGCTTCTCAGTGAAATTCTTTTAAAAACTTTGTTAGAGGGTTAATAGAATTGCGATGTTGTGATGACTTCCTGAAGGCAGAGCTGCAGAAAGAACAGGAGTTTTATTTTTTTAAAGAGACAGAGGCCCAATTCCAAGTCATTAAATTACAAAGTCAAATTACTTTTAAGTCATTTTGAAAGTATTCTAATACATATCAAAGTCTGGATATAAATCTGATTGAGATTTAATTGAGAGGTTGTTAGAAATGCTAAAATGTTTCTGTCCTTTTCATTTGGTGTGGAGGCAAATCCAGGGGAAAGAAAACAAACTCTTACTTTCCCTTAATTTAACTTTGAGACCCGTAATAAACTATGGGACCAACTGCTAACTTATGCACATAACTACAATGTCACAGTGAAAATGTGACATTTTACTTAAGGTTATCATGAAGACAAGATCACAGTGGAGCATATTTGTCAGAAAACACACACACATTCGTAGTAGTTTGCAGAGCATTAACAGCCTTCAGAGTAAGACATGGAGTCGGTGTCAGGTAACCATTTCTCTCACACTTTCACATCCACACACGCGCGCACACACACACACTCACATTTTGCTTCAGTTTGAGCCCTTGGCTCTTCTCAAGGTGGGAATGTGATTACCAGGCGGTGACTTCATCATCCTGATCCGGCGCCATGATTCACACATCATCACAACATCATGGACTTCCTCTCTAATGAAGTCCCCGAACGACATCGCTTTCAACTCCTGAACAGCACCTCTCCCTGTCAAACCCACCCACGCACACACACACACACACACACACACACACACACACACACACACACACACACACACACACACACACACACACACACACACACACACACACTCTCTCTCTCTCTCTCTCTCTCAACACCACAGTGCTGTAGAGATGATCACACTGGAAATGGAGGAAAATTTTGCACTTAAACACACCTCCTGCCACCCACATTCAATAGGTTCACCACATACATTTTTCTGCTTTACGACGTTGTGCGATCTCGCTCCTTCTCGCTGGTTTCCTTTCTTTCTTGCTCTCTTTCTTCCTCTTATTCTCTTTGAACCTCCCTCGGGCTGCTCGAGCAAGGATTTCTGGATTTTTGAGTGTCTGCTGCTTAGATGAAGGCAGATGAAAGAAACATGGCAGATTCCCAGGCTACAGTTTATGGGGTCTCTCTCACTCCTAACCGCAGATTTTCATTTAGCCAGTAGTTTTATAGCTCGAAGCCTCGCCTGAAGGCGACGAGGCTGGGGTACAATGAGGCGAGTAATACAACTTTTTATCAACTAAATGCAGAGACTGTTCTCTGCTGATGGCTGAAAATGAATCCAGAACAACAGCTGCTTAGCCCACCTTGAAAAGCGCTCAGTTTGGAGGGTTTCTTAAAAAGTGATTTAACGGTTTGAGCAAACTAATTTCCTAAATTACCGAATGGAAAAATAGACTTGAGTTCTACCCAAGACCCAAATTTAGCAGCTTGGCTTTCTTGCTGAGGAGCTTGAATTTATTTATTTTCAGCAGATTGTTTGATATTACTCTGTGAAGACACAGTGACAGTGTTAGAAATGGATTTGCATAAGCATCCTAAGCTTGAAGCTGATAATTGTCTCATTATGATCCAGTTTCTTGCATCTCAGCGGGAATTAGACAAACCGTTTCAAAAATACAACACCATATAAACGTCTTGTTTCTCCTTTCTTTTCTAGAGACTTAAAGATTGAAAACTTCCTCCTGGACGAGCAAAACAACATAAAAATTGTAGGTATGTTGAAACGTGTTCGCGCCCCGCATGCAGAACTCGAACCGTCTCTGTTCACTGCGTCTGCAAGCGGTGTGGCAGAGAAGGCGTCGTTGCATGAACAATGATTCCCACAGACTTTGGCCTGAGCAACACTCTGAAGCCGGACTCTTTGTCCCCGGAGCTGCTCACCACGCAGTGCGGGAGTCCTGCCTACGCCGCGCCCGAGCTGCTGGCTCACCAGAAGTACGGCTCCAAAGTGGACGTCTGGTCCATGTGCGTGACCAACTCTCGCTTTTGTTTGTCCCGGCCGCATCGAAACCAGCTCACTTTTCCTTCCCCCCCCCCTCCCCGTCAGAGAAGCACTAACGTTATCGCATGTTGTTGTTTTTTTCTTTTGCTCGCCGTTGCTGTCGTGCAGAGGCGTGAGCATGTTCGCGATGCTGACGGGGACCCTGCCCTTCACTGTCGAACCTTTCAACATCAAGCAGCTGCACCTGAAGATGGTCAACAAGGACATTAGCGACATCCCTGGCGACGTCAGCAAAGGTCAGAGCATCACTTCTTTCTGACAGAATAACGCTGTTTCTGATGTTGATTAAAACCAATTAAGCTGCCCTTTTTATGCACTTCATTCAATATTGTGTACGTTTGACTGCTGCACCTGCAGTGTTTCATTAGTTTGCTCTGATTCATTTTTTTTTTTGTTTTTCATTTTTATTAAATAAACTCTAGAACCCAGATTTTGGGGTCTTTCGCTCGTCGTATAACACTGAGGCTCCTGATGTTCCTCTTTGTGTGGTGGAGGGCGGCGTGGCTCAGATCCTCTATTGTGACGAGATCAAATCAGTGCCGTTACAGAGGCACACACAGGAAGCCCGGACATGTAATTTACTTTTTAAGCCTCATTTTTGGTCATTTCTTTCTTGGCCGAGTGAAATCTCCGAGTGCTGTTATTTGATTACAGCAATAAATTTTTACTCTGCTCTTCTCGAACTATTGAAAAGTAATAATTACTTGTTCGAGTTTCCTCTTTCTGACGGAGCAAGTCATTTGGTTGCATTGCGGGGTTGCCCTTCTCCCGCTTCCCACTCAGAACAAAGAAGCAAATAACAGAAGTGCTTTTGTGGTATTTGACCAAACAAAGGTTCTGATTTGACTTCGCTCACGCTGCAGACGCCGTGGCGTTCATGATGCTTCTCCTGGAGCCAGACCCGGAGAAGAGACCCAGCGTCAGGGACGCGATGGCAGAGAGATGGGTCAGCGAGGGATACGCCAAGAAACCGCTGCACACGCTCTCGCATAAGAACAGGTAGTCGTACCACGAGGGATCAGATACCGTTAGAGTCGACTTAAAGCGAACCGATACATCGCAAGTGTTTAACTTCTTTTCTAAACGTGACGGAGAGAAAGGAAAACATGAGCTCTCTTTTTCAGGCCTGGAAGTGTTTTGCAGAAGTGTTTGGATGTGGGTAGAGGAACCAATACGAAGAACTGAATGTATTCCAACAGAGAACTTTTTTTTTTTTTATGGTCTGCATTGTGACAGCTCTGAATATTATAGCATGACTAAAACCCTTTTGTCACTTTACGCATTGTGGAAATGCAATCATGTACGGCTCCGGCTGGGAATAATCCGTTCTCTCTGGCCCACTGGAGTAACAGAAGCCTCCTAGTTCTGGTCTGCGCTCAACCAACATCCTGCAGTCACGTGTCCTTCCTTACCAGTCCCAGCGGACCCATCGCTGCTCTCCGTCCCTTGTTTTTCAGGACGGTTTTCAACCCCTGTGCGCTCTTGTTTCCCAGGTTGTCTCCGGAAGACCTGAACTCATCCGTGCTGGCTCACATGACGGAGACGCTGGGTTATTCCCTCTCTGAAGTCATCAACACGGTCACCAGCAACAGACCCTCCGCCGTCATGGCCTCCTATCACCTACTGCTCAACAAGTTCAACCGGAGCCACAAGGGGGCCAAGGCTGGCAAGGTAGAGGCTTCGCAACACGCGGACACGGAAACACACTTGTGTCGTGAAAGTTTAGCTAAGTTAAGCTGCGGAAGACCTTTGATGACAGATTTTAGGGAGCAGTTGCATTGTTGTGGTGTGTTTTTGGGGGTTTTTTAGATTATGGTGGAATTAGGGAGCTCAATTGCTTCTTTGTGTTCTATTACTGTTCATAGACTGATCAGGATCAGAACTTTTTGAACATTATTCTGAAAGATTACAATTTCCTTTACATTGAGCTGTCTTTATTACCCTATCAAATACCGAATCACCAGAGAAGGTGTGAACGAGTTTATATCTAAACGAAGATCTAAGAGTGATCGGTTATTTGGCTCTTTGAAGCCAAAAGGCAATTATGAGTAATAATTACCGTAATTCTGCCAAATTCCAACTGTTTCTGAAAGGGGAGACGTCGTGCTTTCCAGTCAACATTGAGCCGGATCGGGCCTTTTGGACCTTCGCACCCTCCTCTTTGTTTGGCTTGACTTGGAAATCCCGACAGAACAACTGTCCAAAAAGCCTGGAAGTTGCTCCGAGGCAGCAGCGTATCGTGTTGTACCTTCTGTCACAGGCTGTGGGACGGGTGGGAGGTTCCAGCTGAATGGATGGGTGCACAGTGAGAACAAATTACTCACGTTAAGGGAAAGACACTCTCGGTTCGTTATACTGAGTCAGACCTCAGGTTCGTCTCCACGGTTCATAGAGGAAGAGAGTCTAAATGAATCATTTAATGATTAAACAAACCAAACAGACCTCGGTGCCATGAATTCCTGGTTCCTGCCACCCCGACCTGCTGGCTGCTGATTGCTCCCACCTGTTCTGCCGACTGTATGAACTCCTGCTCTGCGCTCACTCAGTGTGAGATCGTCTGTTGTCATCCCAGCCTTTGAGTGTTTAATGTCCTTGCTCCTTGTTGTGCGTGACCCTTCCTGATGATACCCTGGGCAACTGCCTACATGGCCCATACTGAAATCTGCCACTGGGAAAATACGATTTCTATTGGTAAGTACTTTGATTTGACTCCCTTTGGGGATTTGAACAACCATCCATCTGGCGTTGGACAAACGGTTTGGGTCAATGAACTTCAACCTGTTGCAGAGAGTGATGGATGCTGTCTAAATTGAAGACATGTTGACATTTCCGACGCCTTCTGCTTGACTTTGCAGAAGCTCGAGAAAAACGACTGGACTCCTCCGAGCAAATCGACATGGAGGAACCGAAGCAGCACTGAAACGAAGACTCAGCAGCAGGTGAAGGTGATATCAGAGCTGACCCTGTGGGGTGCTGGGGTAAATACGTCTCAGCGAGTTGTTTTTCAGGAGACATTTAAAAAGACGACACCGACTTCTCTCCAAACAACTTGATATTGTGGTTGAAAGGTGAAAAAAATAAAAATGAAGAAATAGGATAGAAACGGGAAAAAACTTCAGGACAACAAAAAATGAGCAACAAAATTTGCACTCAGCAAGCTCCACTTAACACTTTTTTTTTTTAAAGTTACATAAGTGAAGAACAGTAAGTTTAAAAAAAACATGTCGGTCACATGCATTAAAAAAAACAAAACACTCAAAGTCACATCGAGTTTAAAAGCCTGATATCCTGAAAATCGTTTTTCAGTCTGTTAGTCCTTGTTTTTGTAACGACTACAAGGAGGCAGGAGTGAGAACAAGCAGTGCTGCGGGTGAGTTCGGGGCCCGGATGACGTGTTTAGTTTGTGACCTGGGTGACGTAGACGTCCTGCAGCGAGGGAAGAGAGGTTCCACAGATGATCTGTGCCGGTGTTTTTAATGGCATGCTGGAGAGCTTTCCTGTCCTGAACAGTGCCGTTCCCAAATCCACTGATAGAGTTTGCCAGGATGCTCTCCGCTGCAGACTTGTAAAAGTACTAATGGCCAAATGTGGTAGAAATGTTGTTCAAATAGACTAACCGAGCCTCTTCGCATCTTCATTTGGGCCGTCGGACGGTCACCATTCCACGTCACGCAATCTGATCGAGATCAAATTGCGTCTCCTGCTCGTTTGTTTCCCTTCGAACGTTGGACTGTCACAAACCAACGACATTGGTTTCTGAGCACCGAGTTTGACAGTCGACTCCTTCCCGTTGGCAGAGCTCACCGAAAACGGAGAAAAGCTTGAAGCAGTTCAACAAGTCGCCGAAGGTCCAGCAGACGAGCAGAAGTCAGAACAGGAGGAAGACCACGGACTTGCACAGGAAGGGCCACAGTGAGGATGACGAGAACCGGCCGCCCTCTCCCGCTCTGCCCCGCCTTCCCCGCTCTGCTTCACCCCCTTCGCCCTCTGACCCTCCCTCCCCCGACCCTCTGTCCGCAGAAGACGGGACGACTGACGAGGAGGTGACCGTTTCTATCAACGCCAGGGACACGTTGTTTCCTGAAGGTAAAGAGTTCTGCTACGTACATTCAAACCCGTTTAACGTTTTCACATTTTCTAATATTACTAACATATATTTTGTTAGGATTTGGTCATTGTTGTGAGGTGGCAGGAACATTCTGCGTGGCATCCATCAACGTTTGCGTACTTGAACTCGAAAAGTGTGTTGATCATTTGTGTTCAGCCCTTTTCACTCTCGCGCTCCGGGAGCGATTGTTTCCAGACGTCGCCAAGCAACGTCGGATCAGACGTGCAAAATGTGGCGCCGCTGCTGACAAGGCTGAGCACATCATCCACGGTGTTAAGCATGGTGGTGGCGGCGTCAGGCTGCGGACGTTCATTCTGTTTTCTGCAAGGATCGGGATAACGCTGAAAGAACACGTGTTGGGAACGCAATCTAAATGCTAGATGCTTAGAAAAGACATTCACTACTCATTATGTAAGAATGATTTTGTGCAAAAAAAAAAAATAATGTAATGAACAAGCTTTGAATAACCCATAGACCTTTGCTGAATTGTTCTAGAAAGCACAATAGGTCACCGTTAGAATATCAACAAAATATGCTAAATGTTTGTGACATGACATTGACCCTATGCTCAGTGGCTTTCTGTGTGTGTGTCTGTTCCAGTGTCGGTGTTTGGAGACAGGGAACTCGTCCACGCTTCCCCTCCGAAGAGCTCAACATCGCAGCTCTGTGACTCCGCCCCCTGCCATATCCCCTTACTGGCCGAGCCAACCAGAGACGGCGCCCCGTCCAGACCGGTCCGACTCTCCCACCCGCTCAGGACGACGCAGTCGGACGGCGCGGCGGAGCCAGGGTCGGACTGCTTCCGGGACAAGTACCACGAGGACAACTCTCGCCGCCTCAGCGTCAACGAGCGACTGGAGAAGCTGCAGGCGTTTTACTCCGCCGAGAAAAACGCCGTCTCTCCCGAGGTCCTCCTGGAGACCGGGCCCGTGCTCTCCGTGGACAGAGGGCGGCCGGGTTCCATCCAGACCGCCAGGCGTCCCCCTGCGCCCACCTGCCTCGCCTGCGCAACGTCGGGCATAAAGACGGCCGAGGGAGGAAGGCGCCGTGGGCCGGCCTGAGTCGGCCTGGACCGCCTCGGCTTCTGGTGAACGGGTCGAAACCACCGGTTTTCCCTTCGCAGAGACAACACGCTTTGATCATGAAGAGCCTCAGGCAGGAGAGGGGAAGGAGGAAAGAGCTCGCCTCCGCAGGGGAAGGCGAGCCGGCGGGGAAAGGGATCGGCGGCGACAAGAGGAACTCTGTCCAGCTACGTTCCGAACAACGGCGGGTGGCGGACCTGAACCTGCCGCTGCTTCCTGTGGCGCTGCAGGGGAAAGATGTCCGGAAGAATCAGCTGCATAGCATGGACTACTGAGACTCAGTCCGGTCGGAGCGGCAGAGTCCAAGGAAAACCGGTGGAAGTCAAAATAGTAGTTAATAGGACGACAGCCAGAGACAACTGCAATGAACTACCATAAATGGCAGCTATAGAAGTGTACAGCCTTAAAGCTACGTTCTCGTTATACTGCTCTATTCCTGCCACACTCGGAGGAGCCCGTCCTAGATAAACACCAATCCGTTTGTTTGTCTTCAGCTGCAGTGCCAAAAATACTTCAGCTCATACCTCAACCGCTGGATTCGGTCTTTAAAAGACCGGGTTCGATTCGAGTCATGGGAAACGTCTCCAACGTTTCCATTCGCTCTTCCCATCAGACTGCAGTTCAGAGTTCGTTGCAGAATCCGAAGCTAAGAAAGTCGACGACAAAAGAAAAATGAAGTGTGTGAAAACACGTGAAACATTCCCTGTCAGAATGGCGTCGTCCATCCACTTTCTGAAGCTGTTCTAACCATTTCAGGGGAAAGGTGTCCCTCTCCAGGGGTCAAAGGGCGAGTTTCCAGGTTGCCAGAGACAATTCATACACATTTGTATCCACAGCCACCTCTTGTATCTCCATTTCCTCTTAAAGGGGCAGTGTTATTTGTTTCCCAGTCACAGAGAAAAATTTTATAGCATACTTAAGAAACTGCTACCTTAAGTTGTCATAAAAATCTTGCATATGTGAAATATGACTTAAAAAAAAGTTTGACTTTGTTATTTAATGGCTTGAAATTGGGCCTCTGTCTCTTTAAGAATGTCCTGCTCTTTCCAACACGCCACCTTCAGGAAGTCACCACAAAAATCAAAAACACAACTTCAAGCCACGAAATTTGTCATAATTATGCAAATATAACATTTGATTTGCAAAGATGGTTATCGAATAAGTAAGTAAACTTGTCAGTCTTGAGAAAGCTTGGAGTTTTGTTTTTTCTTTTCCATAAATTGTTCATGTCAGGAGTTTGGTGCACAGTTTGAGCATTTCTCGGTTTTCATATTTTTCCTTATTTTTTTAACATTTTTTTTAATTAAACCTTTATTTAACCAGATGAATTTCCACTGAGATCAACACCTCTTTCACTAGGGTGGTCAGGAAAGGCAGCAGCACACATCATGACAAGACAAGTAAAAACGACTAACAAAAATAGACACTAGAAATATATGAACAATCTGAGAACGAAAGGCAGTAGTGGTGACTAATTTAAAAAAAAAAAACAATGTCAGTTTATAACTTAAAAATATCGTTGACATCCATTCCCATTCATTTATCTTTTTTTTATTTTTGTTTTATTTTTACGAAAAGCGTTCAGTGAAACAACTTCTGACGGCTTCAGTTCAGCTTTGCTCATGAAATCTCTGAACTGGTCATACGTGCGTTATGTGACGTAACATAAGAACAGGCATGTTGTTCCCCTTAAATCTCATTTCGGTCATTTCCCCCCTCACCCCTCTGATATCAAGTGCAGCTCTGTGGATCATCAATATTTAGATACAAAGATGAGGAAGAATCTGGTAGCGGCTTTGTGGCAGTCATCACATCGGCTGAATAATTCACCTTCTGTTACATGACACCATGTTTTCAGTTGTGTGTTTGTGTGTGTGTGTGTGTGTGTGTTTTGGTGAGGCGCTTGCCCGATGAGGACAGATTGAACCCACTCAGGTGGATATATCTCCCACTCCAGTTACCACTCCGGCTACTTAACACTGATATGAACCGCTAAGCTCTGATACTGTATCAGACATGAACACACGGCGATGTGGCACAATGCCGCTACGCTAGCAAGGACCTGGCTATCAGTAAGCATGTCATGATAAGTAACTCTCTGAAGAGTACGAGGCAGCCTTTTTAATTAAAGCAAGTTTAAAGAGGTTTCAGGCTCTATCTGCTGCCGCCATCTTGCATTCACTGAACGCGTTCAGTTTGCACTCCGGAGATGTCGGCTGGTGTTAAAAGACCCTTCCTCTGAGCCGCCGTCCCGCAATTGAGAATTTAGATTGGCCTGAATCTGAACTGAACACGCATGAAAGAGAAAAACTGGTTTGGAAAATCAATTAATAATGCAGGTCGCACATAAAGATCTGCGCACGACTGCTAGGACATTGCGTGCGCGCCCCGTCGATTATTGTTCTCCCCGAACGTGACGTGCTTTCAACACCGACTCATCAACCTTTAAAAGTGTGTCAACGGGTTGACCTGCTGCCCTGATGCTCGCTGATATTTCTATGAACGCAGAGAAAGCAAATAATCGTCTCGATCACGCTGGCCTAATCCATTTCAGTCCTGCTGAGAGGACGGTAGAGAAATGGTGTCAAATTGAGATGAGATTTTCCTACGCAAATTTCAACACGTACAACAGAATCAATGCTGTTCCACTTTGCCAAGCACAGAGAAAGGCTGTCCCTCCATAGTTACTAAACTGTGTTTGCTCTGTCACGCTAAACATGTCCGGACTCGTCTACTGGTATCTGGTTGGTTTCGTGTTACTTTTGTTTGGATTTAAATTAGTTACGTATTAGAAGAGGCCCAGAAAAACTCAAAGGTTTGGTAAAAGATCTAAGAAGATGGTAATCCTGTTGTTTAAAGAAATATACCCTACAAAGTTGCTGTTAGAGTAGTAAAGTGTATTCAGATATAAAGTTATGCTATTTTTGTGGTAAATGTACCATAGACGGGTACTCCAGGTCCCCATCTTCACTGGTGACTTTAATTGCCTTCAATGTGAGTCTTTGTTACTCCTTTAGGACCTTTCTTGACATAACAACTATATTTCTGAAGACAGATCAACAACTAGGACTCAGGTTGGAATTGAGTTTATCTTCAGATTAGTGATATATTGGTTTGGGTTAGGGTTATGGGTTTGGGCTATGCATGAACACGGTCAATCAAATGAAAGGAAGTCAACACTACGTCCCAAATAAAGACAGACATACAAGCTTGTGTATGTGTGTGCGGGGTCATGCATTGTTGGTCCGCGAGTGTTGGCCTCTGTCATCATCAGCTTAATCCTTGCGTTGAAGGCCGTTGAGAGACGTCCTCTGTCTGCACTCACACCTGGAACAGACGCAGGGTTAAGAGGGGATTCGACATGACACATGCCCTCATCGTCACCCTTCACATCTAACTAATGAGATGAGCCCGTTGCCTCGGTGATATAAACGTTTTCACACACACTAAACATTTTTACGTGTCCCAGTCCAAGAATGAGCGTCAATGTGTTTTGAGCATTTTGTGTGACAGACCAACACATGATTAGAACGTGTTTTTTTGTTGTTTTGTTTTTACAAATAAATATCTGAAAAGCTATTTAGCGAGATCTGAAATCCCCCAAAATAAAGTCCAATGCAACCAATTATTAGTTATGGATCATCTGTGGAAGCTAGCTTTGGGGGTCCGGCTTCCGATTCTTGGATTGATGTAGGTCTAGACATCTAAACCCTGAGGCTCCGGCTGTAGGGTTGCTACCGACATTTTGCAGCTTTTAACGAGTTTTCTTCCACATATCATGATATTCCCACCAGCATGTTTCACTGTGGGGACGTTGCTATCAAGGCAATGTGCGGTGATGGTTTTCCTTCACGCAGATGACCTTAGTGATTAGATGACTTCTGAAAGCATAGTATTTTATTCATGGTTGTCATAGGAGTCGCTTTTCAGATTCTTTGCGTTAAGGTTTGCGAGGCATGAGTTATTTTCTCTCCACTACACAATCACGTGCCACGTTGTGTTGTTTTAACACAAAAATCTTTGATAAATCAGTCGTGTAATGCAATAAAATGTGAAAAGGTAGACACGTTTTCCAGGCAATGTAAGCACATGAATATATTTTTAAAAAAGGAAGATTTTTTTTTTTTTGCAGCGCCCAGTCCGGTGGTCATCTGGAGGTTACAGGAGCAGCAGCAGCATGAAACTGAAGCTGTCGCTCTATTAGCACTCCAATAGTCTTGGGTGTCTCTGGGAATAATCGCCGTGCCCATCGCATCGTTTGCATGGGCATGTGTCTGTGTGGCCAAGCGTGTGTTGGCGAGTGTCTGGTTTCTAATGATGGTCATCCATAATTGAGTTCGGCCTCACAGCGTGGGGTGGGATGGCATTTAACTGGGCTTCGGCGGGACGGTGTGTTTGTGTCGGGGGTGGTGGGGTGGTGGTGGGGGGGGGAGGGGGGGGGGTCAACGGCGCACAAAACGTCCGGCGGCGCTGGACAGCAACCCGAGCCCAGCGCTGTTTAATAGATGCCACGTCTGATTAACTGTCAGTTCAGGATCAACACCAGCCAATTCATTAAAAAGACGGCCTGACCGACTGGGGGGGGGGACGCAAACGCTTAAAGCCCAACACATGACTGCTCAAAGCACTCAACTGGGTGATGAGCAGAAAGAAAAGCAAGCTGACAGAGAACAAAGACGGTTATCTTCCTTTAAACTACCAAAACACAGCAGAGTTTATCATCTACTCTGGACTTTGGAGTCTGAACACCCTGAAATGGATTTTGGGTTCCACTCTTTCAAGCGAGAGCATTCTGTAAAACCCCTCCAAATAGCACCCCCTGCAGAAACACTAAATCTTGCCAAGTCGACGTTCTTGCGCAGATATATTTGTACAGATGAAATAAGACAAAACTAACTTACAAGAAACTTTCCAGAAAGATTTAGGAGCTTGTCACAACATGGGAGAAGTGTCTTGCTATGAGTGAAATAATCGGACACGTTTTTGTAAATATTGAGGAATTACTTACTTAATAGGAGCTCCTATATCTTGGTAAAAAGTAACTTGTCTTAATTCAAGTGTACTAAGATATTTGCATTACAAACTACACCAGAAATACTTGGTGTAGTTTGTAATCTAGTTGGTAGGATTTTGTGTTTTTGTTGTGAAGAGAGAGAGACAGGATCAGTGAACATCGATTGCCAATAGATCCCCTAATAGATTTAGGTCTAGACTTTGACTAGACCATTCTAACCTAAATCATTCAACACCCTGGGTCTTCCTGTCCCTGCAGAAGAAAAGCACATCCTCATACCACCACAGTGTTATTTTCCCACTGTGCACTGGTAGTTGAATTCCACTTTCGGTTGACCAAACCATCTTCCACACTTTTATGATGTTCCCCAAATGGCCTGTAGCAAACTT
Organism: Poeciliopsis gracilis; assembly: GCA_911649635.1. NCBI lineage: Eukaryota > Metazoa > Chordata > Actinopteri > Cyprinodontiformes > Poeciliidae > Poeciliopsis > Poeciliopsis gracilis. The sequence goes on from CAJVRI010001517.1 coordinate 1,513,133, forward strand.
CAAACAGGACTTTACCACGTTTTTCTCGCTACTTCTCCATTGAGGCCAGGTTTGTGGAGCGGACAAAAGTTGTCCTTCACTCTGGATCTCTCTGCCGCTGTCAGCTATTGGCAGCTTCTCTGTCAAACACTGTCCATGCCTTGATAGGGTTGCAATTGTGCCATGCATGCTCTACTTTTAGACGATGACAAAACCATTGTCATGTAACTTAACTCCTTTAAACGTCCCCACAACCTGCTGTGCTTCTTGATCTTGATGATGCGGTTTGTTTCCCAACGCCAGACAACGGATGGATGGACTTTGCGAGAGAGAGAGTCCAAGGGTTACAGATACTCCTTAGAGACACTGACGCATTGGCCCCTTCTCTGAAAATCAAGCCAACAAACACAGGAGCCCAGGAGCCTCCTGGCTTGATCCCAACTTTTGATTTGGATGAATCCTCTAACAAACGAAGCATTTCTGAATGCTCGTAATAATAACAATAATAATAAAACCCCTAATGAGATGTTATTTACAGCAGACCTGCGGGTCCTCTGCCAGCTTCTCTTCATTATTCCTCGGGATGACTCCAACTCCAACTCTCTTCTCTCTGTCTGAATCGTATTAACCTTCACATCGACTTTCTCCGCTGACCTTTTCATATCTTCCCAGTGAGGCTGATTTAAACGTTTCTGTGTGTGGACAATAAAAAGAAACAAAAAAAAAAGAATAATAATAAAAAAAAACTAAAAAAACTTGGGGTTGGGGGGAGGAATAAATGTTTGCTGCCAGACAAGCTTGCAGGCACAAATACATATCAATTACTAATGAAGTCTGTAAAAGAGAGCAGAGCCACATGAGTCAGAGGTGTTAAGTTCAGCACATGTTGTTCATACTGTGAAGAAGATTGTAAAAATGCCAAAGGCTGCATTATCTGTGAAACTCGTTCAGTGGAGGGGAAGCGGTGCTGAAAAGACTGTTACGGTCTCCACTTGAAAGCGCGCGGCCTCGGCGATCAAAGAGCCGGCAGCAGGAATCTGCTGGTCTGAAGCGCCATCTGCTGGACGTTCTCATAAGTGCAGGTTTTATTTTCAATCAGCAACATGACTTTTTTTTTAAATTTTGTTCTCGTTTTACGCGATATAAAATCCTGATTAGCACCCATAATGCCTGCAGTACATCTAGTTTTGTTTTTATTTTTTTCAGCCTTTTTTTTAGCAGTCCGTAGTAACATATGAAGATAACCACAGAATAATATTAAATGCAAATATATTTGGATCCTTCCTAATGTCAATGACAACTATTAAATAGAAACTAAAGTTCTGAATGATTAGAAGACTGATAATAAAAAAAAAACAGGCGGAGAAAACATTGTAACACAATGCCGCTGAAGAATGGAGTTATTAATAAAAGGTTGGATCAAAATGCTCTTCATTATCAACTTTTGTTAGCAATCATAGCACATGTTTTCCTTCCTCCAAAAAGCAGGAAGAAAAACATGCGTCGTCGTCATCCGCGAATCGACTTTTCACATAAAAGCCCTTCGGTATCATTTCAGTCGTTCCTCATGAAAACATGAAAACGCCACACTTTTAGGTTTGTTGTGACAAAACGTTTATGACGCCACACAAACTTTTGACCTTGACCCCGTGTTAAGTTTCCTGCAAAACGGCCATGGAGTAATTCAATCAGCCGATATATTATCCCACGCTGAGGACAACTCCCTGCAGATGCAACAGTCCAAACCTTTTGTCACACGGGCCAAAATCATAAAGTCAAAAGGACTGGATGTTTTCCTTACTCCGTACTCAACCGTAAAATAACCACTGAATACTTTAATTATACTAAACAAAAAAAGTACTCAGATTTGTTGCTGGAAATTGTCATAAATACATTTTAAAAGGGTTTTGCATGTCTGTCTTATTGAAATCAATTTCACATTTTTTTCTAAAAATAGAAAAGATTTAGTCAAAATAAGGAGAGGTCACCCTTTCTTTGAAAATGCTTGCTGTATTTAGACACATTTGATAAATTGAAAGCAGGTTTGAGCCAGAAATCTGTCCGCTTTCAGAAACAAACTGAATCTGAATCTAATAAGTTTGGACTGAATTGTAAATTTGATATATCCTCATCGCAGTATGATCATCCTGCAGCGGGCAAAGTAAACAAACCTTTAGCTCTCTGCTGCCCACATGTGGAGACCAGAGGAAATACAAGTGGAGTAGAGGTGAAGTTTTATCTGGGAAGAATAGATCAAAAGTGTTTTTTTTTTTTTTTAATAAAAATTATATTTTATTTGTGTCTGAGCAGTCCCGTCCTTCACTTGTTAAATACACCAAAAAAAAAAAAAAAAAAAAAAGTCACAATGACACTGGAGTGTTTGCCTGAGCTGCAGTCAGCTTCGCTCACCGATTTTGGGGGGAGAAGAAGAGAAACCCAGGCAGGGTTGAGACCCCCTCACCCAAGCAAAAGCTTCACATAAACAGAACATTAGAATCTTAAGGAGCGAGGACTGTAACTGCATGAAAATGTCATTTTTGTTTTATTGAATGGCACAGTTGTTCTCTCCCAGGTGATCCTTCACTGCATCCAAGCAGTGCTTGTAGTGTTCACACAAAGCAGGAATTCCCACCAAAACAACACAAAAAAACAAAAAAATGGATTTGATCCAATCAGACGGTCACTCGGCAAAAATAACAACAATAATGAGACATTCAAACAAACCAAAACAAAGTACACAGACAGTATTAAGTGCTGTAGTGTAGACAGCTTTGTGGATTGCAGTGCTGATTGGCATTGAGTCCAAATCACAAGAGAAAATCTGCCTACAGTTAAACACTTGGTTTTAAAAAATAAAAATTAAATAATAAAACAGGTATTTACACATACTCACACATACAATCGTACTTCCTGAATAAGACATGTGGACACGGAGCTGTACAGAGCAGACAGTGCATTCAACCATTACATCACGACGGCCGTTAGCGTCCACACAGCGGGGCTTCGTTAAAGTACTAGATTTCCCACAATGCAGCGCAGCAGCTCTAAACCACAGCGAGCTGCTCAACAGACCCCACGTCGGTTATAGAAACTGTTCGGCGTTGCTTGGTAACCGTTCGGTCACCGGCAAACACGAGCGTGTTCGCCATTTCTCTCAATGTTTCCTATGGTGCTTTTCCCTAAACGGGACCACAGAAGTTTGTACGGGAATGGCTCGGGTTTTTAGTTTTCGAAGGTCACAGTTATTCCGTCAAAACCAAACCGAGCGGTCAAAGTCGTTTTCATGAGCTGGAGTTTTCGGCCTGTATGTGAAACCCCTCTCTCACCTGCTGCTGCCGCACTTTTGAGGTGTAAAACAAAACGCTAAATCGGCTAATATTTCCGGTCACAAAAACTGCAGCCATGAGAAAGATGGCGGCTAAGGAGCTAGCAACAGGCTAGCTACTCGAGATTACCCCCCTAAAAAAAATGTACATGACAATATCAGCTTTTTGTCTATTTAAAAATTGAAAAAAAAAAAAAAAAACCCCACAGAACAGAAGAAATAAAATTTGTTGAGATAATCAGTTAAAAACCACTACATTTCGAATGCAACTCTGCTAAATTTAAACATGAGTATGGATCAAAATCTAACAAAAGTTTATATATGATGACATAATATTTTTTTTATATTATAAAAGTAGGTTACTTTAGATGAAGGGACATTTTTGCTTTTCTGTTTTAAATAAAACAATCCCGTTATATATTTTTGTTCAGAACTTTTAACTGCATGAATCATGCACCATTTGCTCCCAGATTTAAAACAGAAATGTATAACATGACTCAATTTCTGTTTTATACTCCACAAAACGAGCAAAGATGATTTCTAGTACAACATACTGATTAGTAATGTCTAAACAGCATAATTTGCATTTGTTTGTAATTTCTTGGATTCGGATACACAGAACTGAGCTGCAAATGTTTAATAAAAACGCCTCTAGATTTAGCAGCAGTTTTCAAGTGCTGATTTCACAAAATGTTCCTTCTCTTATCTGCTTTTCATGGAGAAATGCAGGTAAAACAAGATGCAAGCAGCTGGTCAATTAGTACAGCCGTCTGTCCAGGTCGCTACTTCCAAACATCCAAATCTGTACATCTGACACGTGCGCAGCAACAGGTGGGGGAAGGGCCACTCTTTGTACAACTGGAGAAAATTCTAATCGTTCTGGCATGATCTCTGGCATGTTGGGAAGAGAAGAATAGCTCTTTACGTATGGCATGACGGAAGGATGTTTTCAAAAACCCGGTATCCCGGAACCCAGCCTACACCCAGTAAGCAAGATAAACAGAACCGTGGATGGGTATTTGTGCTCAGCTGCATTAATCACAACTACTGAGACAACATTAATATTCTAATTTTGTGATTCTAAATAATTCGGACACAGACACACGTAAACGATGCCACGTTGCTGACTTTTTCAGACGAGTTGCGCGCACAGATGCACCGATCGATAACAGAGCGATGGGAACCAGGCCGATTTTTCCCTAATGGGATCCGATCCGATTTTTTTTTTTCTCCCCGTCCTTCAAGCACATCAAAGCGAGGAAATGCCCATAGTTTCAGGTAATAAACTTTTAGACACATTTAGAGAAATGAAAGAAAAATGCCACTGATATTCCTTCGTGCTCCGTTAAGATTCAAAACTACAATATTAGAGAACCCGCGGAAGTCATTTCTCCTTTACTCCTTGGAAGAAAACGTAGAAATCAAACCTCTAAGAGAAAAAGGAGAAAATTTTTTTTTTGAAAAATCGGTATCGGCCAGGGAAGCTCCGATTGGTGCATCTTCAGTTGTGAGAAATGTCCGCCTCAACAAACCTAAACCTTGCATTGTGAAAAAGTCAAACATAAAAACTCCGCCAACTTGGGAGACGAAAAGACGGTTGGCGCTCAACATCCTGAAAAACAAAAGACGAAAACGACGCTAGCTCTACGCCACGTTGTGGAAAAAGAGATGAAAAGAAAACCCATGACCACAAGCGGCGTGAAGAGGTTCTGCGCTGTCCTGTGCGGAGGCTTGGTCCCTCAGAGTGAGTCCGCTCCACTGGCGGTTTTTGGACGCACTCTTCATTCAAGCGCTGCGCAACATAACAACTACCGCAAAGAGAAGCGTAGCCAAAACGGATAAAAAAAAAAAAAATGAAATGAAAAAAGAAATGTGGAGAAAGCAAGAAGAAGAACGAATCAGCGTGAAAACACGACACCTCAGAGGGAAGGGAGAGCTGGTACTCGAGTAAAAACTAAGAAGGGGTTAGTAGAGGTCAACCTGATCCGAGTCTCGCCCCAGTTAGTCAATAATCAGCTCCGAGCGCAAAGGAGAGTAATTATTTAGAAAGGAAATGTGTCCCAATGGTTTACACTCTTTTAGGCTTTGTTACAGAAATTTCACCCCAAACAATGTTTTTAGAATATATACAAGTTACTAACATTTACCACAGATGAGTGACTGAAGATTAAAAAAAAAAAAAAAAAGGGGAATTGACCAAATGTTTAAATTCTGGACAAAACTGGAGCGACAGTTTCCCAGTGTTCCCAGTGCTCCCAGGTTCGATCGACAACACTCCTTCAGACATTCCTGTTCAGACATTTAGACTGAATTGGCGTTTCCCCAGGGCATTACTATACATTCATAATACTATGTGGCTTCAGAGATTACCCATATAATCTGTATTGAGCTCACACGTTCGCCTTTGCGAGCCGGCCCGACGGAGCAGACCGGTAAAGGTCTCGACTCGGGAAACTAGCTTCAGTTTAATTATTGAGGTTTGGATGAAGAGATCCTGAATGCTCCGGGTAATGAGGGGGGGGGCCCCCCTCGGTAAAGTCTCATGGCTCCTGCGGGCTCCCGTCCGCCGTGACGGAAGCGCATTTCCGTAGGAAACAATAGCACCTCATTGGCTCGACAAAGACGGCCAATCACCAGTGACAAAAGCCAGAGGCCCCGGGGGCCAACCCCGTCGCCGTGACCGGACTCTGATCGGGTCGCTTTGGGAATGTGTGTTCGAGTGCGACTGTGTGTGTCGTGTGTGTTAGGAGGGCCACTGTCCGTTTCGCTTGGAGCGTCCTTTTTGTGAAGGGGGAGGGGGCTCCGTTTCCGCGGTGAGGGTGAAGTGTCGTTAGGTGGATCAGAGGAGCAGCTTAGACCTCTGCCGCCGTCAGGCCGACTCGTTCCTCCTCCTGTCAGTCCCGGCTGGGCTTCTTCAGCGAGAAGGCAAAGATGCTAAAATGGTCGCTGAGCTGCTTCACCTGCCGATGACAACGACAGACGTTAAACTCCAAATTCAAAGACGCTGCAAAGCGGCAACACGGCTAAACCTTACAATTTCTAGTGGAAATATGTCACTTCTTTAGAAATAAGGCAAAACTAATTTACAAGTCACTTTTCAGCACTTCATTGATGAAATAACCAAATAACTTGGTTATTTCAATTCTAACTAGTAGAACAGCACATTTCAATTCATCATATGCAGCGTTTCTCCCAGTGTATTATAAGCCTGGCGGGCTACCAGGCTTAGTATTGCTTATTTTAAGTAATGGAGGAAACTTTGACATGCAAAAAATATCTTATTCCACTGGCAGATTATTTCACTTCCAACTAGTAATCTTTCCATCAATATTATGGAGTTATTGACGTAACACAAGCTCCTATTTCTTGCTGAAAAGCTACTGGACTAAATTTGCTTGGTAAGATTTTGTGTTTTTTGCGGTGAACGAGTGACAAACAGGCTGATTATCAAGCTTTCCACATGAAGGAACATAAATATTTGCTTTTATGTCCAAAATCTGCGAAAAAGCCATTTACAAAACTTTAAAAGTTAAAAGTACTGCATTCTAAATTATGTTGAGGCCCTTATTACGTACTTTTTACGTAATTTTGTATGAATTCAACTCAAATCGGTCAGAATGTATTGATACCATGAACACTGGGGAGACATAAAATGTTTCATTTATTCATTTCATGTCAAATTTGAATATTCTCTTCAATTAAACCTGTCATAAACGCACAGTAAAGCCAGGTTTCTACCTTGTTTGGTCAAATGCATGAAGGCTTCAACAGATTTCAGCCAACCTAAGATGGAAATCTTGGATTTCAGCCATTTACAAGTTAGCTCTTACCACAGACACGCCGTAGTGTATGTGTGTGAGGATGACCGCGGCTGTCCATAAGTAAAGCAGCAGGGTCTCGTTGGTGAAGACCCTCGTCACGGCTCCGCCCACCACCACCGTCATCGGCAGCAGCAGCCAGGTCAGCGGCTCGCAGCGGGTGTTGCTCATCTGACACACGATCAGCTTACACTGGAAAAAAATCACGATTAAACAGAGAAATTTGAGGGATAAAAAAAACAACAGCTGCAAAAAACAAAAAACAAAAAAACAACTTACGCCTGGTACTCACTGTGACATTGGCGAACGCCGTCCCCACCATGAGGCAGTACATCCTGGGCTGCAGCTCCAGGATCTTGGACGGGGAGAAGACGACCCAGGCGGTGGACAAGACGAAGAGGAGGACGGGGGACAGGAAAGGCAGGAAGGCTTCGTACAGGCTGCTGTGCTTCAGAGTGTTGCTCCTGTAAGCCCTGAAACATCCGCAAGGCCGAGACGTCTTCACGTTGTAGCAAGGCAACCGCACAATTCAAAGGTTTCGTTTGAGAGATAGAAGTAGCGCACAACTGGATGATGGGAGATTTTGCTTCTTTTTTTGTTTGTTTTTAACAAATGGAACCTGAAAAGTGTGGGGTGCATTTGGATTCAGCCTCCTGGGTCGACACTTTGCAGAACCACTTTTTGACGCAATTACCACTGCAAGCCATTAGGGGGCAGGTTTCAATCAGCTTTTGACAGCTAGACACGGAAAGATCTGACAATTCAAGTGGACTTAGATCTAGACTTTGACTAGGCCAATCCAACCCATCACTGTGGTTTGGTATAAATCATTCTTCTTTAGCTCTGGTCGTATATTTAAGAGTCTTTTCCAGCCTCTGACAAGTTTTTGTTCAGGACTACTTTTATGCTACGTTCTAGTTAAACTCTTGAACTGGGAAATTCTGACTTCCCAGTTGGGGAAAAAAAGAGTCAAATGGGAAAGTAGGAGCAACTCTGACTAAGGTTGTGTTCAAAAGCTTCCTGATCCATTTTATTTATGACTTTGGCAACTTGTGGATTTCATGTCCCTTTTGCCCACTCTTTTTGGTTATTGTGTTTGTGGGAAAGTGTGGAGAAACTTCAAACAGTATGAATGCTTCTGCAACACCTCCATTAAATACTCACTTCAAGACGTTGTAGAGGCTCATGGGTAACGTCACGGTAAACGAACAGCCTGGAAACCAGCAGAAGTTCACGTCAAAAGCAGCCGGAGGAAAAACACAAAATATTTTAAAGCGGCCAATCAGAGCCCACCTATGATCATGAAGGTGAAGAGGTCCCTGTAGAGAAGGTTAAAGATCACTGGCTGGTACCAGGTCTCCACTCCCACCACAGCAGTCACCAAGTAAACAAGGGAGATCGTCTAGAAGGAGACGTGACAAAAAGAACAATAATCTTTTGTGAGTCCAACATACTGAAACTATAATCACTACATATGATATGTGTGTGTGTGTGTGTGTGTGTGTGTGTGTGTGTTTGTGTGTGTTTGTGTGTGGTCCTCACCACTTGGCTGATGTCGTAGCCCCAGGGCAAAAACAAGATGCCCGTGTTGTATTTCTCCCAGTGGGACAGGATGAAGGAGAACAGCACCACCCACAGGATGTAGTAGAGCGTGACCACGCCCACGCCGCTCTCCCCGCGCCCGAATATGGAGTACACGGTGGCCACGAAGAAGATGCACGCCCAGCTGTCCAGGCCGTGGTCGAACAGCTCCCCCAGTGGCGTCGAGGAGTTGGTGCGGCGGGCCTGTTTCCCGTCGACGCCGTCTGGTGAAAAGGGGAAAAGGAATAATGAAATGCGCGTTTACAGACAAACGATGCAAACAAAGAGGCGTAGACGTGTGACACCTCCGCCCAAATGTAGCTGCTGCCCCCAAATAAATTCTTTAGAGTTTCACACATTCCTACGTCCCACTGCTGCTGCAGCACATATATCTTCCACTCAAGAATCCCATGGAAATGGGTTTATATGATTTATGGAGCAAACTTCAGAACAAAGAGGCGCTTATAGTGAAACAGTTGACTGGGTTTCCCTTTAACTTAAACAGCCACATGATTATTAAGGCGGCGTCTTTGGGAAATAAAGTCGAGAAGTTGTGACTGAAGTGGAAAGGAGATCTGATTCATATTTTGCTAACTTGTTTCAAGTGTCATGTTTTGCAGAGTGGAAGGGAAATAACATAAAAATGTTCTATGAATTATATATATGTAAAAAAGATACAGTTGAATTTGTGGTGGATTTTCTATAAACTTAACATGCAACAGTCTCACAAGCTCAATTATACAGACTGACACAGAAAGTACATCCTGTTTTGTTGCCTTCAAAATTCATAATTTTGCGAAGATATTTAATCAACCCTTAAATTTGAACTGAGTTAAAGTGGTTGGTTTTGTGTCATTGACCTGTTCTTTAAAGTTACAGTATGTAACATTTACAAAAACATTTTTTTAAACATATTTTATAAAACGGTCACCATGTTGTAATATGAGAGATAATCTGTGAAAAAAAATACATAAATAAATAACATCAAGCTCCTCCATCACCTCCCTGTGGTCTTACTGCCATCTGAAGAAATGCAAAAACAACCAAACAGAGGCAGGAGGTCGTCTTAGAGTCGACCTCTAAGACTCTAAGACTGCACCATTCTGTGCTAATGGTGCAGAAGCAACTTATCGTTACAAAAAACAGTTTATCTATCGTCATTGGCAGCCATGCTGACTAGCCTTAGCATTCATGACAGGCTGTGCTGGTGTGTGCCAGCTGTAGAGAGCCAGCACATACACGAGCTTGACTGACAGCGCTAAGACCCTCCTACTGGCTCTGATTGGCTGGTTTTAACCGAGCGGCGGCTCTTTGCTCATCGGCTTCCGTGTTCGGGGAAAAGCGGTTCGGTCGTTTCCGATCTAGACCGAAGGTAGCAGTTAATGATGTACGTCGATCCGAAGCCCCAACAAGTAAGCTGGAGAACGGTTTTAAGATGTACGCCTCATTATTTATGAGTCACGCTCAAGAAAAGTGGCTGTAAAGTTCTCACTAAAAATGGAAATCTTTTAGTAAAAAAAAATACATATTAAAAATGTATTCAAAGTATAATTTTACCAAAAATTTGACAAACTAACATCAATCTTTGAGTATTTTCCAGGGCTAGGAATTGCGGTTCTCAACATAACCGATTTCCTTCTGCACCTCTGATGGTACCCGACTGCTGTGTGTTACAAACTGACTGCTCTTCCTCATGTGACCCGTTTCCATGCGCCTGCGCTACGTGTGCTGAGAGCCTCCGAGACGCCGAGGCAAAAATAATAAACTGACCACCAAACAGATTTCCGAGAAAAGCTCCCCATCTCTGATCTTCTCAGAAAGGCAGAGAGAGGAGGGGGTGGGGGGCACTCCAGAGGTCGACGGGGTCAGAACTCACCGAGAGTGTAGGCTAAGAAGTTGAAGATCCCAGCAGCCACCCACACCCAGCTAGGCACATGCTGGTTTCCTGCAGCTGAAACACACAAAACAACTGGTTTCTACTTTTCTTATTCAACATAAATCCATTTGACATACAATGATTTTTTTTTTTGAGGTCAAAGTGTCTGAGGTAAGACGACACACCAAAACACAGAATGTCAACAAAGACTGTGTTAGCCTTTGTTTCTGCATTACAGATATCAGTTATCGGTGTTGCCACCAATGTGGCAGCACTGATAACATTCTCTGTGTATGTGTGTGAAGGATTTAGTAAGTTAAAAATTGTCCTGAGGAACACGTGTCGATCCCGTTTCCATAAGCGACGCACTTTGGCCCCGCATAAACAAAGACGGAGCGGCTCCCCCTTAAAACAGCGTCTGCAGTCGTTTGTCACGGCAACATATGCCCAGAGGGACCGGAGCGATGGACCTACAAGAGGCAGTGAAGTCGAAGTCGTAGAAGGCCAACATGAGGAAGTTCAGCACGAGGAACATGAAACCAGTAAACGTGATGAGGTTCGGAGCCAGCCATGTTGGTAAAAACTGTTGGAAGAGAGAGAGAGAGAAACACAGTTGATGGAGTTTTATCCATTAGAAATGAAGCACAAAAATTAAAAGAGCATGTTTCTGTGCATAGATGAAGCAAAGTACTTGGAAAAAAGATTTCTTGTAATCAGGTCAGAGAGATTAATATGAGTCATATTTTACTCTTGTTATTTTATTAAAACTTTTTATCCGCCTAAATATGTTGCCTCATATTTTTTTACACTACAAAAAAGCTGGAAGTCCAAATTTTTTGGGGCCAAAAAGTTTAAAATTTCACAAAATGGTTTGCATTTTTCTTTTTAATAATGACTGCAGAAAGTTTTTTTTTAAATTTTTACCCCCAAATTAAACACACAAAACAATATTTTAATATAATAAGAAAATCTGCCAGATTCCCTTTCGACATACTTTTCTTCAATTTGGATGATTTTGGGTCAGGAAGAATACTTTATTCTCTGCATTGCCGGCTGGATACGGAAAATGCTTCTACCTTTACCATTTACGGACATGACGTCACAAGCTGAAGCTTTTATTTTGTCGGTAAAGGGTGATGACTGGAAAGGTTTTAAAATTTTTTCAAGAGCGTCTAACAAAAGTACTTTATGTAGTCCAATGAATCGCCAGGTTTTGTGGAAACACAGTGAAATCTGGTGGCATACTTTTCCAAAAACACCACACTTCAGAAAAAATGTCTCTAATTGCAGGCCGAAGACTTCCAACGGACTACTGTTAATATTAAAGCATTTTTGGCTGGTCGTCTTGTTCTTAATGGGAATGAAACCCGTCCTAAACGCCCCGTCTGCCCCAGTCTAGGCTCTGGGTCCAGCTTCAGGTGCGCCGTCTCGGTAAGGCGAGCCGGAAGCCTTCTAGCTTTCACCCTGCTGCGCAATCAGCCATCGGTCGACAACCTTTGGATCGTGTTTTGATATCACTTTATCACACTTGCTTACTCGTAATTATCTTTTTCGCAAAGATATGCAGCTCTAAATGGCAAAAAATATGTAAATGAAAGAATTGTAAAGATAAAAAAAAATTTAAAAATCGGTCGTCTTTTTTTTTTTTTTTTTGTCTCCCGTTGTCGCCGATGGCTGGAAACTTCATTAATGATGGAGCGCTCCACAGGTCTCACTCTTACCTTCACTAAAAAGTTCCAGAAAGGATGCATAACGTAGACGGACAGGGGATTCGTGTCCACGGCGCTGTACTGCGAAAACAAACACACAAAAAAAAAATCACCTCATTTAAAAAATAATTATTTTTTTTTACACATAAAAGAATTCACACATTTTCTATGCCATTTAATTCCACGTGTTTCGTGTTTACAGGTTCATCCTGTGAGCCTCGAGACCAAAACAAACCCGGCTCCAGTGTCTGTAACTTTATCTAGGTATGACAAACACGTGTAAGAGATCCAGCGGAGCCGGAGCGGGTCGCTGCTGTCAGGAGTACACGCTGTCCGCCGCTCGTCACCTCGCAGTTTTGGTAAACAGGGCCCTTTCCAATCCGTAGCCCTTAAAGGAGGAGCAGGATCTTCTTTTCCACTTTATTTAAAATAAATATTTCACAGGAGCCACAGCTGTGTTTACTGTCAGCAGAGCAGCAAGAAAATGCAACCACACTCCACTGATGTTTAACATAATGTTACTACAATGCAGCTGTATCAATATTGTATTTTTCTTGTTCCTGTTAGTGAGAATTTCTACACTTCAATCGCACTGCAAGACTTTTCCAAGTTTGCATTCTTATCTCCGAAACAGGAAGAAAACTGGGGCAGCGAAAATGTACACCAATCATAGCAGCACAGTACACACACACACACACACACACACACACACACACACACACACACACACACACACACACACACACACACACACACACACACACCTCGTCTGTACGCTTTGGTAAATTATTTGAAAATCGATTCACGTTATAAACAACCTGAAGGAGCTAAAATATAAATGATTTCGCAAGCAATGGCGGGTAACAGAGGTTTAAAAGCTCGTGGTTTAAAATAAAAACATTAAAATGTTCCCATCGTGTTGTTCTGCCTGTTGAAAGGCTCTGGAGTGAGCCCCACTTGTTTCTGAATACTAGTGAGAAGCAGGTTACGAATGAATCGCGAATTACAGATCTAGTTTCTACACACACACACACAAAAGAAAAATCAAGCCAATTCGTTTTTTTCATTAAAATATCTTATGTTTAATTTATTGCTCAGCATGTAAATGTAAGAATGAGACAATTTTAATTATTTTTTTTGTGTGAGTTTTTAATTAAAAGTCAAGTTTTTGTGGCCCTTGAGTCGATTTCACTCTACAATTCAAAGTAGAGTACAATTCTAAATTTCACATCTACGTCAATTAAGACTAACTAATTTATCCCTGCTTGAGGTCTATATGTTCAAACTATAATAATAATAATAATCCAGAAAACATTAAATGGACAGCCATAATCAATGTATTGTTTTTGGGTTTTTTTTAAATTAGCATGAGGAAATATTTTGTCCTTTTTTTGTTTTATATAGATGCACTAACACCAGCTGAATGCCTACTTGGACCACAGTGACGTAACAAGTGGAGGAAGACAATGAAAAGACAATTACAAACAAATCGCCTCTCATGATTAACAAAAAATACAAGAACACAGCTTAGAAAATGAAAGCGTAACTTGCAATGTAATTGTAGGCGATAACCAACCATAAACATAGCTCATACTTTACATTAAATTTTTTTTTTTCTGCTCAGTTCAAAGATAAACTGCATGATCAATAAATTTGGGACAAATTCACTTCCAAACAGGAAGTGAGAAATATCCAAACTGTGACGTTTCTGCTTGGGAACTACCTAAATATTTTTTCACTGGCGTATTATTACAGATATACTACAACAATAAATACCAAATGAGCCTTCCACACAAACCAAACCTATGTGAAAACTTTGAAAAAGAAAAGGAAGAAGCTTTTTTGTCAAATCGGAGAGAGAAAGAACGAACTGCTAGCCATTAGCAGGAGGCTGCGTGCCTCTACACTTCCGGTCAATATGAAAAGGATGTTTAATTAAGAACACTATGTCAGGTATGGCGAGAAACACGCCTTAATGCTCAGCAGCGGCAAAGGGTCGGCCACAAACAACAATTACAAGCAGTAGGAATATTTTATAAAATTATTAAATAAAAAGTTAGAATCGACAACCCAACAAAGAACATTTTTATCATGACACAAATACACCCCGCTTACATTTGGTTGATAAAAAAGAAGCTTTATCGAGGTTTAAAATGTGTAATTCCCCAGCATCAGCGAACAGTGTCGTGACAGCTATCAGCCCGTCATTTTCCGCCTTACCTTGTATCTGTCGAAGCCCGCCAGCTGCTCCTTTGTGACATATTCGTAAAGAGCCATGACGGTTCAGTTTGGCTCGCTATCTCTTCCTCTGGAGGTGCAAATCCTTCACGCTAGCTGCCGATTCGGAGAACCATCTAGCTTAGCCGCCGTCTTTCACGCCGGGTGAGGTGATGTCGAGTCGAACCACCGGAGCCACTCCTTCACCAACGAGCTCTCGCAGCTCGTGGTGCTCACTGCCGCCCCCTTCAGATCTGGATGATAGGTTTAAAAAAAAAAAAAAAAACGGCACGAAAGCGAATGAAATGTGTAGCTTGAATAAGAAGTACGAGACAGATCGTGTTTGTAGTAGTAACATGTATATTTTGGAAACGAAAGATAAAAAATTTCCGAGACGAGGTTTCAAATTTGTTCATTTGTGACGAAAGTGCGATCTATAACATGAATTTCTATGGCACGAGTGAAATAAACGTGACGTGGCTTTAGGTTGCATCCCGGAAGAAGGCAGGTTTATTTGCGTATGCCGAGAGGAGCTGGAGTGTCACTTGTACGTGATTAAAAAAGAACAAACTAATTTAAAGAACAAGGTAACGACTTCAGTGCATACATTTAATTTTATATCGATTATGTTTTTGTATCTACTTGTTTGCACCTACGTTTCTTCATTCAGCGTAGCTAGCATTAGCTGCACTAGTTAGCCTACAAGCTAAGCTAACATCAGTCCCTGACATTTCCACCTTTAAATAATTCCTCAAGCTAATTTGATGATTAAGAGATGTTCTGTTTAAAAATATCATTTAAATTAAGTTGCGTGATAGGGTGCAGATGTGTTTTTGTATGTATTTTGGTTGTAGCACGAACGCTTGAAGCATATCGTGCTACAAAATGTTAAGCTTCTAACAATCATATCTCTTGGTCAAAGTTAGCTAAAACGGTACCATGACCACAATGTTATTTAATAAGTGATGAAGAACTACTAGGAAGATAAATCTGGTCAGTCATGCTTTGTGTGAATGAGTTTAGAGTGCCGAGTATGCACAGCATACTCACAAATAAACTCATACCAGATATCAGTTCTTTGGATTGTCATTATCAACATCTTAATTTGCTTCATCTAAGACAGCATCCATCAGGGATTCTAGGACACTGGTCAAGCTGTAGAGTTCGCCTATAAACGTGATAAAAGTTGCTCAGCTGTCATAAAACCAAAAGGTCAGCCTGATTATTCTGATGTAATGCATGCAGTGTTTCTTTTTTCTTTGGTGTTGTTAAAGAAGAAACAACTGCGTGAACTCTTGTAGTTGAAATCTATTAATTTCCCCGCTGTGTTCGTTTGATAGGAGAAACAACTTAATTTAAGCTTTATGTGGAACTCTGTTCTCTTATCTGAAGGGTAAACATTGACTTTAGGACAGCTCTTACTGAAATGGTACCCATATTTTTCCTTTTAAGTCATTTTAACTGTTTGCTTTTGTAGCTGCATGCAATATTCCTATGTGTATTTGGTTAGATTAAATAAACAATGGTTGTTAAATACATTACAAAGTGAAGTAAGGCTGATCCGACCCGTTCTAAATCCGTGGCCTGAGCTGACATGCTGTTTCTTTTCTCCAGGATGGTGACCGACGTCCAGCTGGCCATCTTTGCCAACATGCTTGGCGTGTCGTTATTCCTGCTGGTTGTGCTCTACCATTACGTTGCTGTAAATAACCCCAAGAAGCAGGAGTAGGTTTCACTACAATGACCCAGGAAGTGCGTGTATTTCTACTTAACTTTTTCTGGGGGTTTTCAGCATGATGTTACCTGATTGAAATGTTTTTTTTTTTTTTTTTCTTTCATTCCATAAAGTGCTTGATTTCAGGGGCGGGTGCAATGAAATCTTTGACTTGCAGTCTTAACACGCATTACTTTTCTTCTTCTCCTCAGGTGAGATAGTTGGAGTCCTGATCTTCCCCTGTAGAAGATGAAGTTCTGTTGCACCACGTTTTGTATTACTATTAAAAATGTCTGAATTCAATTAGTCGTGATCCATCTTTTTCCACTCCTCCTTGAAACGTTCAACTTTATTTCAAATTGTAAAGACACTAACCTAAAATATGAAACCATGCTGAACTTTAACTTCCAAGTGATTTATTTGATCATACATGGACAATACAATTCTTTAAAAAAGGTAAAAGCAGCTGTAGCTTTAATTTGGCAGCTATAACTGATTTGAGGAATCAGTTACAGCTCTATATGTTTAGAGGTCTTTACACATACAGATATTTTAAGAGCGTAATCTTATTGAATTCAAAACGTCTAATTAGTGTAGATTTATTGCACGTGACCAGACTTTCCTTCCACTCAACTTTCCATTAGTTTGTGCATGCTGCACTGCAGCTAGCCAGATTCTGAAGCATTGACCTGTTGTGGCTTCGCTGCAACACAGTTTTCAGGACAAAAACAAACACAAAAAGAGTTAAAAGATTTCCCCATTCTTCACGACTAACATTTTTGTATTAAAATAAAGTTTCTTGCACTTTTAATAAAATTTCCTAGGAAACTTCCAACTTATTTCATTTGCGATAAGCTGTAATAAGAAACATGAAATTCATCTGCGTATGGAATACAACAGTGAGACATTCTGGAGATTATTTGTATGTAGAAATCACATGACCGAATGTTTATTAAAAGGACCATTGCTACAAAAGACAAGTTCACACGAGGAAAATATCTTTTTACCAAAACCACAACAAAACACACATTTCTCAGTACAGTCCATTTCATGACAGTTGTCGATTTCATTCATGTTTAAACGAATGACGTTTAAAAAGGTGCTGTTGTGCTCAGTATTGAAAAGAAAGAAAAAACAAACAACAAAATAAGCAATACAAGTTAAATAAACAAGTAGCAATGCATAACTGTACAGGTCAGAGCATATTTAAACTTTGCTGGAAAGACAAAATAAGACAAAAATAAAAGTTTGAAATACAGTGATGGGAACTGAAGTGTTAAAGGGATCTTTCAAGTTTTCTTTCTTCAGCAGCTTAAAAAATCTGAAGGGGCATCATTTATGCCACAGCTGCTGTTAAGAGTCATGAGGAAAGGCACTTAATCCTCAGTTGCTCAGTGATTGTAATGCACACTTGTTAATGCTGCTCAGCTACTGGAAAAGGCCAACAAAACAGTTGTATTGCACGTTAAACGCTCTAGAAAAAGGCGCTGTCGCTTCTTAGTCTAAATGTTGGTAAATATATTTTTTTTGAAACAGGAATGTAGGCTCACAGTTGGCAAATCCCCCCCCCCCCAAAAAAAATACTGCACTTTAATTCCAAGTTGGTGGAGTTTCTGGGCTTGTCCACACAGGGTCACTGTCTCACACGTTCATCACCTCTGGCACGGCACAACGGCACCCTCCTCAGCCTTTACAGAGAAACACTTGTGAGGTTTTAAATGTGTATGCCCTTTTATTTTGAACCTGTTTTTCCTTTTACCTGAATCTTAATATGTAGCTTCTCACCTGTTCTTCAGTTTCATCCATCTCTGCTGTTGTCTCTGTGACAGCTTCCGTTTTGTAGTTTGGACTCCCGTCTCCGTTCTTCACCAGCAGCTGGACGCCGTCGCCATCTTTCTTCGGCAAACCTGTTCGGCCAGGAAACTAATATTTTCATCTACAATTTGACTAAGGGATTAAAAACGTCAATACAAAGTATCCATACCCATTAAACCTTTTCACCACATAACACATTTTAGAGTGATTTGTAGGGATTACATGAGGAAATTCATGAAAGTAAAAGGAAGAAAGGGCTTACAGGGGCAGTAGCCCAGGGCCACAAGTTTTGGGAGGGAGGCCCTAAAATCAATTTTTTTTAATGTGTACTGTGCATGTTCACACTGAAGTCCTGGGCTCATTTTGCATGTGGTGTTTTATTAAAATATTGCTGGATTATTAACTGAAACGAACACTCAAATATTTAAAAATAATCATTTTTTTGGGACCAACATGGAGCCATCCATTCAATTCATACCGGCAAACATGTAGGCCTACTTCTTAGTGTTCTGTAATTCAAATGAGTAACTTATGCCACAAAAACTGGCTTAATCTGAGGCTCTTAATCTTCTAAACCTGGCCCTGTTTAATCTGTTTACCAGCTTCGCACACCCCGAGATTGGAGTTTGGACTTTTTTTGGCAAAATAGCTCAAGCTCATTCAAACTAAAGACTTATATAAGACTCTTCCATCTTCAGGTTTTGAAATGCATCTTTAGGCAAACGGAAGCAATTTGGATAATTTCATAAAACAAGTTGAAAAAGTGGGCATACATGCCTGATATGGTCATATGTCGGTGGATCCCAGGAGGTCTCAACAGCTTAAACACTGTAAGGGTGGAGGACACCTCCTTGTCTCCAGACAAGGTGGCCGACGTATTAACGAGTGGGAAAGTAACGTCAGCTGACACCGCTTGGCGAATCGGTATGCGGCTTCCGTGCGGCGGAGGCTCACACCTATGCAGGCGAGAGAGAACTTACCAAAAAATAAAACAAAACAAAAAATAGCATCTCTCATTTCTTTTTAAGCTGACAAATCTCCACGCAACTTCTTTGTGGCCGACAATCCCGACTGACAAAAGAGGCTGGACTTACCTGCTGAATTTGATGGACGACAGGATATGTTCAGGGCCCGCGACTTTAGATTTCTGTGACAGATCGACACATTAAGATGTCATAAATGGAGTCTGGAACCCAGCGCTGCAAGTAGACTTTTTTTTGCAGTTCCTCCTCTCTTTGAGGGTCTACGTAAGCTAACCTCTCTACAGGTGTCTGCTGGGTGATGGGAGCCCGCAAAGCCTCGGCGGCCTCGGCCTGGCCGCCCGGCGCGCATGTGCAGAGGCATTCTGGGCCAGCTACTTGAACTGGCTCCATAAAGCTTAAAATCTGAGTTGCTGACGCCTGTCAACAACAGGAAGGGACATGAGTACATAGACATCTTCCGCACAACACTTAAAAGAAAACATGTTCAATCTCTACAGCTACTGGCACTCTACCTAACAGCTAGCTTCTAAAGTTAGCTTATTTTATTACTCTGTAATAAAAGAGAGATCAGAGGACTCAACACATTTGCTTCGTAGGGAGACAGGGTTTTTTTTTTTATTCCAGAAGTCAAACAGTGAGGTGGTAAAAGACAGCAGCACAGTCAAGAAAGATGATATTAACTAATTGTTACAAGGACAAAAAACACACATCTGTTTGGTGAAGGAGGTTAGCACCACATTGAGGAAAACGGCACGATTCTCACAGAGAGTATAAAGCATAAGCATCTACGTAACTACGCACCTAAAGCTGCTTTCCTGGTTTCAAATAAAAAGGTGGGCGCACATTAATGTTGAACCAAGTCGGACAAAGACATCAAAATTCACAGTGAGAGTAGAATAAGACTACAGTATGCTAATCCCGGTCGTTACTCGACGCGCCGAGCGGCTCTCCCCACTTGGCTGAACACTAGAAAACGGCTACACGGAAATAATCAGCTTAGAGATTTGAGGGGAGCATTAAATGAGACTTTTGTTCGTTCGCCAAACACCAACCTGCTTCTAGTTGTTTGCTTCATTTGCTCTTCAAAAGCTGAAACTTTGCTTCAAGTCATTTACTGATAAGGACTAATGTTATTATATGTTACCATAATTTATAAATGTTCTGGATTCATTAATTGTCAAGATATGTAAAAAAAGCTTTAACATAAATTCTTCTTCTATTGCAGTAGTGCAATACAAAAAAAAAAAAGTGTAGAAAAGTACAACTTTTAATTGTAGCAAATATATTCAAGTGAGGAAAAATATCCCAAAATAAGAAACAATTGCTTTTAACAACAAAAAAATCCAATTGCAAAATTGTTGATTCCCCTAAAGATATCACAAATGTAACCAAACCCCTTGAAATAAATTCCACATTTATATTTGACTTTTTTACGTTGATTACAAATTGTATTAATTCCTAATTAGTAATCAATTACTTCCAGTGTCTCTAGCTTATTTTTGGTTCAGCAAGTCTCCATAGCAACTGTTGGGTATGGTAGAGATCCTGTAATCCTGTGGGCCTGTTTCTCTTCCAAAGCCCCTGATGCCGTGTTAAGAGTGCATGGGATCGTGACTGTTTTAAATTATATGTACATAAAAAAGAAGAAGAAAAAAAAAAGTTATCTCTTAAAATGGGATTTTATTTCTCCCCCCACTGAATAAATAAATCCAAATTAAAAGTCAGATTTTCCTAAACTCTTCATTGTAACATTGTGCGCCAGCCGTCTCTTCATGTCAGGTTAAGTTGTACCATAAAAACTCTGAAAAGAAGTTAGCAGAAATATGAACAGAGCTTTTCAAACAGTTCACAGCAAAGCAAGGCACGCTAGACCTACAGTGGCTCACAGCACAGGACCAGATGGCAGCGACAGCAAAGCCACGTCAGAAACTACTTTGATCCAAATCAGCCCATCGATGTTTCTGCTAACAAACCCTCCTAATATCACAGATACTCCACCCTGGCACCAACTAAAACACACACCACCTCTAGGTGCCAGGAGGACGACATGTAAAACCAAAGTGCAGACGATCACTGTATTTATTCCACAACTGAATAAAGACGTTTATATATGTAAATTTTTTTATTTTTAATTTTTTTTAAAAATGGTCATCAATTATGGTTTTTCTAGCTGCTAAAAATATAGAAACTTTAACCAGTGGCTGCCTACGGTGTCCTGTTTACACCACAAAACATTGAAAAGGCTTGAATAAATAATGACCCATATATATATTATTTACAACTAATACTGACATCTTCTAGTAAATATGTGACATTTGATTTTTTTTTTTTTTTTTTTTTTTTATGTTGGCATCCCTTGCTTACTTTCAGGCAACAGTATGATTGCACCACTTATGAGGATTTCAGCCAGTGATGGTCTGGATGAGGATTTTGGCATTAGGCTACTCAGTGAGCATCGTGTCACGACCCGTTTGGGTCCGACACCGGAATGACACAGCTTTGAGATAAATAGAAAAACGAATAATCACTGAACTGCATACACATATTTTTATATATAGTTCATATTTAAATCAAATTCTGATAAAATAGAGACTCAAGAGAGTCCTAAAATCTACTATAAACCAAATGACTGTTAGGAGGCAATCTGCACTTGTTTTACATATAAATAAGAACTAAAACACAACAGGGAAAGTTCAGTCTAACAGAAAAATAATAATGCTACAGTTATAAGTGCAACATGGGAACATTTCTGTTCTCTGAGTGGTAATGAGGAACTCCCTTTAAAATCCAATAGGAAGTGTGAATAAAGAAAATGGAAACTGATGGATCGGCTCTTAAAAATGTAAATTACATTAATTTCTTGTAGCTTATTACTTCTTCATAAAGTGAATATTACCATATCAGAATTTCAACATTTACATTTACTGACAAACGGACAAAAAGAAAAAAAGTTAAGCACCACGACAATCACCCATAAGGAATGGTCCAGTTTGGACATAATTTGGTACCCATGGAGACCAGATCTGGGTTATGTCAAGAATTTAATTAGCAATGAACGGTTTTAAGAAGTTACATCTCCAAAACAACGTAAACTTCCCACCGTACCATTCCTACTGTTCCAAATCCTTTTAATGTGATCCATTCCTCACAACAAAGGAAGTCAGTTTTTTTTTACAACACAGTGACGCCTATTACTCTCATTAAGGTAAAGCGCCGATGTTAAAAGAACAATAGGTAGCCCAGCTAGCCAATCAGCTAATAGCTTGTTACACTGCCAGTGTTACTCTTAAAAGTAAAAAGTAAAAGTAAAAAGAAGAATAAACTTTTCTACAATAAGCTGAAGCAACTTCAGGACTACGGTACTACTAAATTTAAATGTTAATGTAATCACCAGTGTAGCCAACTATACTTGTCTGTTTGTTGCAACCTGTGCCTTAAACGCAAGTACAGCTTATACTTGTGTACGTTTTTTTTCTGTTCAATAGTCTGGAAATTACAGGACTGAGAAGCATCATGTTAAAACAACGTCCGACTCGGAAATCATGCTGGCATGTCAAGTTGATATAAATCAATTTTCTTTGAGAAATGGAGAAAAAAGTGTTTCTTTCTCCTCAAGGTAATCATATATTTTACTGACCACGCCCAGCATAGATGTCTGAACACACCCACAAATTGTGTCATCCCAATTCAGCTACAATAAAAGCGCCTGACCTCCTGTAAACCGAACATGCGATCTCTGTAAAAGAAAGCACTGAAAACACCTTCTCTCATTGTTTTGACACTCCATGTACTCTTACATCTACCTGTAACGCTCTACGCTTTGTGCCCACTTTTGCTCCTTGAAAGTCAACAGCATCGCTGTTCTGCATGTGGACCCAAACCACAGCTAAACCAGACCATTCCTTCAGGGTGTTTAACATTGTTTTTGTCAGTGAGTGTATATGCACTGTTGACATTCCAAAACGTCCACAACGGAATGCAGTCGGCACTGACGTGCCTACAAAACTAGCACCGTCGATGTTTTAGCACGCGGAAACGCACACACAAAGTTTCTATACGGGACTCGACACGCTTTATGATTTGCCATTCACACGCAGACACACGCTCAGCCTCACTGGGTGGGGTAGGTTAGATTTAGTCCGAGTTCGGCCCCGTCGGGGAGCTGGTGGCAGGCGGCAGGCTCTGCAGGAGCAGCGGGCTCAGCTTGGACAGCAAGCCGGGTCGAGGCAAAGCCTGGAAGGAGGGGAGCAAGGTGGACAGGCGGGGAGGCTGAAGGGTGTACAGACCTGTGATATTGGCCGGAGTCGGTAGAGGACAAGAACCTGCCGCGCACACAGAGGAAGAGGAGGAGGACGACGACGAGGAAGGGGGCGAGCGAGGGTGGCGGGGGGGTTTGTGGCTGTTGCTGGGAGACCGGAGAACAGAACGACTGTGGGAGGGACGTCTCTTCTCCTGAGGCTTAGAGTCTGAAGAAAGAGAAAGAGGAAGAAAGAGAGAGAGAGAGAGAGACACACGTACACCCGGCTCAGAAACATGCAGAGAACTGTGCGCGCACACACACAGAGGTAAAATGGTTTCCAAGTTTTCTACTTGAAGAGGAGTTGGGGGGGCGTTGTGATGATGGAAAAGAAAGAGAGGAGATGAAATCTGGATAATCACAAAAACAGGGTTTCTGTCAGTTTCACCAACTCAAATTTAAGGTCTTGTTAAGACAATTATGAGTCAAATTTAAGACCTGTACCGCAACAGAAATTTACAAAAGAAAACTGCCAATTCTACTGTATATTCCTTTTTTTTTTTTTAAAACAAGTGTAAGACATTTTTTAAAGCCTTAATTTTAGATAAATTAATCTAAGCATTTTTTTAAGGATGTATGGACACCCTGAGTTTGTGATACTTAAAGATAAAAGTTGCCGTTTTGTGTTCTAATTTGTTTGAATGTATGAAACAAAAGTATTTTGCATATTTTGCATAGGCAAGATTGGGGCTTTGAACTTGGGAAAGGGACCCTTGTAAATAAGCATGTTTACTGATTTTAAATAAATCTGACTGTAAAGGTTTCCGAGACGCAAGAGAAAAAAAAGCAAAATAATTTTTTCTCCAAAGTGAGTAATTAAAAATCCTTACCCGCTTATAGAAATCAAAACTATGGAATGCAAACGCAATCATTTTTTTCTAAAACATATTTGCTTCCTCTCAATAATCCTGGATGAAGAAAAACAACATAATAACTGCAAAACCTAAAACAATATGAAGGAAAACATTTAAAATGACTGATTGAAGATTAATGGCGGGACGAACACATGAGAATGGAGTTTATGAGGTGAAATCCCCTCCAGCGACACGGCGAGACGGTTTGGACATCAACTCACCTTTGACAGGCTCGAGTGACTTGTTGCCTCCACGTCCACCGGCGTGTGCGCTGTGGTGGTGTGTGTGATGCCGGGGCGGCGGCGTGCAGCCGAAGGTGAAGCTCGGAGAGCTTTGGATTTTTGGAGAGGGAGTCTTGCTGCTGCTGCTCTGGCTGTTGTAGCGAACGCGGCCGTTCCTGTTTTCTGATGATGACCCAGACAGAAAGCTGTCGGAGGACGGGACAAACACAAACCAGTTGGCCCAACTGTTATCCGGAAGCAGGGACGGCAAAGTCTTACGGAGAGGGCTCACTTGTTGAAACTTTTCGGTGGCGACACCTTGCTGCCGTTGTTTTGTACTTTGGGAGGCGGGTGGATTTGCGTGTTGAGGCCTTTGGTGTTGCGGACGTGCTTGAGGATCCAGGCTCGGAGGTTGGTGAGGCAGGTGTGCTCGGACAGCACCAGGCGAGGCCACGGGTTGCACTCGGCCATGTCCAGAGCTGAGACGGCCACGGCACGGCCCACCTGGTGCACATCAACAAGAATTATGGAAAACCAAACAGCTATGAACGACACTGCCTTGGAAAAGTTTACCAGGAAAACGTTCAATGTAAAAAGAAAAAAAAAAAAAAGTCAACATTATGAAATGGAGAGAAAACTAGTGACAGTATGTCAGCTGCCCGTATGACTTTACGGTTTTGTTTCAACGTTGGCTTTTCTCTCGTCACTCAAGCCAGAAGTGTGGGATGGCACGGAGGCTTCTGTTCAACAGAGCACATTGAAGTTGTCAATACTTTCTTCCCACCTGCTCAAATATCTCCGGAGTGTATTTGGGAGGAAACGACGAGGGTGGAGGCGGGGTCGCCCGGCCGTTGTCGTGGCAGGCGGGCGGCATGGAGTTCATGATTTTTCCTGTGTTATAGTTGCACTCCAAAGTATAACTGATGACCACCAAAAAAGAGAGAGAAGTGATTACCACCATGTCTGTTAAAAGAAATACAGCAGCAGTTTTCTGCAAGACTTCCATAAAGCTCATCATCGCCACTCGACAAATAATCACTGTGCCGTCTTCAGTAACGGTGAAAATAAAATGTTGCACTGATACGTTTGTGGAAGAGTAACCTGTGAAGCACTCCTATCGCCTTGTGGACAGCCACACGACCGCTGCCTTCTTTAGACTGACCGTCCCGCTTGTCCCGCGCGTACATGTTTTTTTCGGAGAAGTTACAGCCCAAGAAGTCAAAGTGGGCCGAGTTGACGGCGATCAGCCTGGGATACAGCATGTTCTCCACCTGGAGAGAAAGAATCAACAACGGGAAAATAAAGCACAGGCTTATTTGACACAAAATATTCCTTTTATTTTATTTTATTTTTTTTTGACAAAAACAGTACAAATGTACAATGATCCTCCCACCTGCTGGTTCTCGTCAGCCAGGTTATTTCCATACATGAAGCATCCCCGTTTGGAGGCGTGGCCATGTAAGTCCACGTAATAGGCCACGCCTCCCTCCTGCGGTGGCACCGACTCGTATTCCTTCTCCTCCGGATCGCCCCGGTCCCCGATTCCGGACGCCACCTTCTCCGGGGAGTCGGCGGAGCAGTTCTGGTCCCCGTTCCCCAACTCCCCTGGGCTCCAGCTGTTCTCCTCCATCACCATGGACACCTCGGCCGGCGGGGGAGAGCTCCCGCCTTTCTCCGCGTTCCGCTGGTTCAAGCTGATCTCCAGCGGCGTGAGGGGAGGGGACTGGTGCTGGTTTGTCGGCTTGTTGTTCAGAGGGGTGGGCTGCGTCTGGAGTGTGCCTATGCCGTGCGCGGTCGGTTGTGTGGCGGGTAAGCGGTTGTGTGTGTGGTGGTACAGCAGTAAAGCTTTCGCTGCGTAGATGGAAGGGTGGAGTTCAGGGTTGGGGTTCAGGTACTGTCTGTTTAGGTTCACTCCTCTGGAGTCAGTTCTGTGAGGGGAGAACAAACAAACAAACAACAAAACAAAAAAAAAAAACATTAGTGCCTTGCGAAAGTATTCCCAACCACAAACCGCCAAAGTTGTTGAGAAATTGATGGAACTCCGTAAACAGCAATCCTTGAGACAAAGGCAATGTTCACACCATTTTAGATCAAAGCATCATTGGCATCAAAGTTCAGGCTTAAATACAATTAAGAAACTGTGGCGAGACGAAAAAAATTGAGGTTGAAAGCTGTGAAGAATGGGGAATGAAATTCAGTCTCCAGTAAAGTTGGTGGGAATTTATCCCAAAGAGTTGATGGCGTTACTAAACACTGCAAAGACACAAAACCTCATTAGGTGGTTTTGATCTCGTTTCTAGTTAAAATATCTTAGTACGCTTGAAATAAAGCAAAACTAACATACACATCACTTTGCAGAACGACATAAGAGCTTGATTTAAGTAAATAGTTTCTTAATATCAATGGAAAAGTACTAGTTTTCCATAGTTAGAAAGTTTTAAGTGAAATAATCTGCTAGTGGAGCCAGTACTTTTTGATCAAAACTAAGGAACTATTGACTAAAAATAAGGTCCTCCATCATGTTGTAAGTTCATTTTATTTTATTTCAAGATATTTGCACAAGAAAGCAGACCAAATATTCTTGGTAAGATTTGATTTTTTTTCAATGAAGAAAATTGTGGTCCTAGAATGGATCAATTCAGATCAAACTAATCATAGAAGAATGTCGCACTTTTTTGAGAACCCTTGCAAAAAAGCACTAGTTTGTGTTGGTCTATCGCAAACTAGTGCTTGTGGTTGCAATGTGGCAAAATGTGAAGAAGTTTCCGGGGGCACGGATGCATTTGTCGAATCGTCACCTGTAGTGTCCTCGGACCACGCCGTCTGGGTTCAGCATGGGAATGAGCTTGAACACGAACATGCTGCGCAGCGTGTGCGCACGCGGGTCGTCTCGCCGCAGAATGAAGTTGAGGAAACCGTTGAACACGAACGAGGACGGCGTTTCTCCCGGGTGCACGCGGCTGCTGAGGAAAAACACCTGCAGGAGCAAACCAGCAGGCCGGGATGAGCTCCGCCCCCGACGCAAGAACACGCCAGGCCAGAGCTCTGGCGCTCTGATCAAAGCTGAAAACTTTACCCTCTTGTCCGGGAAGCGATGCGGTCTGGGGGTGTTGGTGTCAGGAAACAGCTTGGGCAGACGGGTTTCTCTCTCGTCCCACATGCCGGCGCAGTTGGTCACAGTGAGGAGGTCCACCCTGTTGCCGTCGAGAGAGTTGCACAGCAACTCCCTGTGATAGTACACAGTGCCCGGTGCGCTGAAAACAAGACAAAGAGGAGAAAAGAAATGCTGATAACAATCCAGCCACCAAGTTGCCGACTCCCACCTTCTTCAAGTTAAACGAAATCGGTGTGAAACGTTTGTTGGAGCAAAACGTTCAGTTTGTGCCGTTTTAATTTTTTTAGATTTGAGAAAAAAAATAAAAGCTTCTTGATGTCACCAGAGATCAACGTGTATTAACAAAAAACTAAATAAGGGCTGCAACTAATGATTATTCTAGTAAACAATTAATCCATCGATTATTCTGACAAATAAAAGACATTTTAAATCGGCACATTCTGCAGATTTTTCATTTACCACTTCAGCATTTTTAATACAGTGTTAGAAATACGTTAAAGATCCAAATAGGAACAATTCACTTCCTTTTTAAAATAAGAAAATCAACCTTTTATTCCCCAAGAAGCTATAACGTAGCATTCACTTAGTGAATTGGGACCAAGTGAAGCTAAAACTATGCCTCATATTTGCAGATAAAGGTGTTTTTATCTTAAATGCAATATTTACAAAATGGTCTCGGTGACCTTTGATGATGTCTGGAAACATTTATTAATATCTTTAAAATAATAACATCACAAACAAACTGTTTTTTTCTGCACCAGTTTTGTTTGGTTTAAAGACGGTGGAGGTGAGAAGGGTTAGTAGTGACTTCAGGTGTTCCCTGTTCGTCTTCACCTGCTCGGACTGAGCTGAGCAGCGTTGGGGTAGCTCTCGTCCAGCTGCTGCAGCATCTCCTGGCACTCGCTGTAAGAGAACGGGTAGCAGAAGGAGAAGTAGGTGGTTGTTCCTCGCACTTCCAGCAGCCGGTGAGTGAAAGACAGAATGAACTGGTTGTTTACAGTCTGCGAGGAAGCGAAAGAGAGAGAGAGACAGAGAGGCGTATTTTTAGCAGGATAACATTTAGCTGCCTCTTTCCCAGATTGTGATACTGACACCTTGGAGGAGGACGCGGCGGGTGCGCTCATACCTCCACTATGGGTCTGTCGCGGATTCTCTCCCAGCGGTTTCTGACCGGCAAGGTGCGAACGAAGGGGGCCATGCCCTGGCTGTAAAGCTTCCTCTGATTGTTCATGTTCATCACGTTGATCTTCAGCAGTCTCCCGGGCATGGCGCCGCGCACGCTGAAGTAAAACCACGATCTGGAAACGAGGCATCACAAACGTCAAGAAAGCAAGTTGCCACGCGACGCCGACGACGCATTTTTATTGACAACAGCTCACCTGTTTCCGTTCTCATACTCTGTGCCAGCACAGTCCGGCTGGGTCCACACGTTGAACTCGTAGTCGGGGGTGATGTGCAGCCCTGAGGGGGAACTTCCAACTTGGGCTCCATCGGACACAGGGCTTGAGATGCCCTTCTCTACTTTCTCCACTCGGGCCAGGTTCCCAGAGTCAAACTTGGAGCTAAACACGATGTTCCCAAAGCGGACCTCCATGTCTATGAACACAGTTCTCTTTCTGCACTCAGGCGGATTATTAAGTGCCAGTCAGATATCTGACACTGATAACCTGTAAAAAAAAAAAAAAATTTAAATCTGGGTACAAAACATGCCACGTTTCCTACGCGTCTGTTAAGGTCGAGATGGAACTGAACATGAAAACCATTCAGACAACCAGCACAGAGGTTGTCAGAGACACAATCAAAACTGTCAGATGACTTATTCCCCGGCGATAATAACTCAGAAATAGTCCAAATATTTTGGATGTATTTTTATTTCTTTCCTACTTACGGAAAGTTTCTGTTTATATCATAGGTTTGTGGAGCCTTTCTATCCTAAAGAAAAAGATATCAAATGTCAGGTATTTCACAAGAAGATATTAGCAAACATGGAAAACCTTACATAACCTTGTGTTAAGGCAGAGAGAGAGAAAGGCGTACAGTATTCAATTATGCCGCATAACTGATCAGTAGATTATTGGGAGGGAACGCAAAAGAAAAAAAAAATCCCATGTCCCCTGGAGGGCTCTGTAGTTAGCACAATTCAGCAACAAGGCAGAAAGAATTAAGAAAGACCCTGAAAAAAAACGTTCCTGTGAATTAAAACCGTTCACAACCAGAAAAAAAAAGGAAAAATAAAACGTATTCATTAAAAGAAATATCAAAAACATTATAGCTTCTAACACTTTAATAATTTTTTTAATAAAAACTGCAAATTTATGACATGCAACAATGTTTTGTTCTGCATAAAAATTATTTCACCCTCATACTTGGGCATTATCGTGACACAAAAATTAAATTTCCAGTGGCCTCCATATTCTCCATATCTAAATTTAAAAAGAGTAAGAGAGACAAGTCCAATTAGTATTCAGAGAACCAGCTATTGGGCATTGGTTTCAGTCCAAACTTCTCCAACCGTGAAGTGAGTTTCACAGGATCAGTGGAAAGGACAACACCACACGCTAAAATATTTAACAGAAAATAGCAAATCCCTCCGGTCGGCACGTAACAGCGCCGCTCTGTGGACGCTCAGAGAACTACAGAAGTGTCTGGAACAAACAGGGCGCAGTCTATTCTTTAAACACGCGCACAAAACGGTTGCTTTCTCTTCAGCAATGGCTGCTTTGTTGTCAACTCTAACAACCCGAATGCGACCGTGTACATGACGATGCAGCCACGGACGGCCTTGTTTAGGTGTAGGATAAACAACATTAACAGCTGACTGACCCAGCAGGGCGTAAAGGGGGCGTCAAAGCAGCAGCCTTTAAAGCACAAACAACGCGCCGTCCACATTATCTAAACAACCGCGCGAGCTCGCAACACAATAACGTTCCGAGCAGCGGTCGCCGTTAATGATATATTTCAGCTAGCAGGATTTCTCGAAGCTACCGAGGCTAACCTAGCAACCAACCTAGCAGCGACTGCTCGGGAAACATACACCATAAATTGTTCCTTTCCGACGGCGCGTTTTCCCACCACAATTATTCTCCAACGGATTCCATACGCGAATAAACAACGTGTTTAGTCTCACCGGGCTATTTTTGGTCGACGTCCATGTTTATTGTCGCCGTCCGTTCTAACCCTCAATACATCATTATCGGTGCTGCGTTCAGGTTTCTCCGGAGAAACTACAGCCTGCGGGAGGCTGGAATCCGAAACTCTGTCTCCCCCCAAATAAAAACAAACAAACAAACAAACAACAACAACAAAAATCCTCGCAAACCTAATTAAGTGCAGTCATTAGCAAAAAAAATGAACACGCAATCAATATAAACGATTAATAAAACCGTAAATAACTTAAACGAGCGCACTCAAAAGTTTCAGTTCCCTTTAACTGAGGGTAAAAAAAAAGATATATTTTTGTGATTTATGTGCCATGTGATTTTTCTTATATTTTGTGCTTAAGCTCGTAAGCAAACACACTCGTTACATTCAAGCCCAATATGAGAATGACTTACAATAATAATAAAAACAAATAAACACTGTAATCTGACACTTTTACCAGTTACCTGATGGGCTCAGTTATCAAGCTTGAAAACTATTTGTAAGATATCAGAATGATACGATTTTACGATTATTTAGTTTCGCTGATTAGTCGATTACAAAACATTTAAAGAATGGTCTGATGATGGCGTTTTCTTCTGTATTGAAAGGCAAATGAACAGAAACACTGCCACCTAGTGCCCACAATTACCCAAAGTGTCTTTCTTCCACAAATTCCTCCATCACACAGAAAATGTATATATCCTACCTTTTTAATTTTCGCGAAAGTGTTCTTATTTTAAAAAAACAAGACAAAACACAGAATTAAAATAGTTTTTTTTTTTAAATGACAACACCTCACCTGGAATAGATATTTATCAAACATTACATCCATTCAGTTAATCCATTAATTTTCTGAAGCGCTGACAAGTTTTCTGCTCCTCTATTAAGGTTATTAAGAAGTCTAGTGAAAAGCAGGTGATTTTTAGCAGTTACGATAGGTAAAATGGAAAGTCCAGATTTATTTATAAAGCACGTGTACAACAACCTCAGCCGACCAAGGATCACAACAATCACAACATCACAGGTAAATAAATAAGAAAAAAAGTTTGATTAAAAAAAATACTAAGTCAATTATGAAATTGGCAGAAAATACCAAAAACTAATAATATGAATGAAAACCAAGACATACTTAATAAAATAATTAAAAAAAACTAATGTGTAACCGTACACAGCTGTTAAACATAAAAAAGTTAATCTAATCTACTTTTCTGATCACCTGCACCATCCAATAAGAAAAATGTGCTGAGGTTCCTCTGATCTGCTTCATGACTCATAATAACACCTTTGTAAGCTGGTTTTATTACAAACTAAGAGAGGAAAATGATCCTCGATGCCACTCTGAATCTTTACCTGTTTGGTAAAGGATCTGTCGCTGCATGTGACTTCCATTTCATGCAAATCACATTTTTGATTTACCTTCGTTTCCTGCTCGTTGTCGGGATGTAGAACAGTCTCCCAGAACTTTCTCCAGGATTTGGTAATTTATTCAGCACTCAGCCTCGCAGCAATTCAAAAGGGGATCGTCTTTTGTTTGCAGCTGTAATGAATTTAGATTTGTACCCATTTTCGTTTAATTCTGGATGTAAATGAACGTGACAATCAGATGTTCAATTTGACCTCAGTTTGCACAGGTAATGTAAGTAAGAAATCTGTCAGTTCTTTGCTGCATATTTTTTTTTTTTCTATTATCAATTTTTAGACACAAATATGGAAAGCGCTTTCATTTCTGTTCTGAAGTGTGTTGTTAAGGGCGTGGCTAATATTTCAGCTTCCCTCTAAATTCCTCAGATTTAATCCGGTCGTATTGTTTCGCTTTTTTGAAAATCTACTTCTACTTTCTTCTGATCTCTGTTTGCTTCTTTAGTTGACTTCAGATATAAATCACCTTTTCGCCGCATTTCACTCTCACAGCAAGCCAATTCGAGCTGATTTTTATTTGATCACTTATTGGTGATCAGTGGCTCAATAACTGAAAAAAAAAAATCAACATATATTTTACTATTCATTAAAGAGATGAAAACTAAAACTTCCCACCATTTTCAGCTGATTTATCCATCAACCATCACTATGCCTTTATTCAACTAAACCAAATAATGGTTTGATTTGTAGTTGAGATGATTCTTAAAAAGAAAAAGATTCATTAGAGAAAAAAAAATACTTTTAGTGAACAGAAGTTGTTTCCTGTGCTTTTCTCTCTCACACATTTACAGGTGTTACATTATGCTGGAGGCCTCTTGGGCTGATGAGAAGAAGCAGCTTGAAATATGAGTAATAACCACTTTCAAGAGTTTAATCAGCGTACTATTAGACAGCTCAATAAATTATTTCCTAACTAACAATACTCCTTTTGGACTAATTCTCTTCGGTTCAATATGTGATTTTCACCCACCGCACAGAGTTCACCTTTCTGAAAAAGGGAGTTTTAATTACTTTGCCAGAAATATAGTCCCATGGGGTCAAAGGTCAACTATGCCAATCTTCCTGGCTGTAATTCATTAGGTTGCCTGCAGTATTTGGCATGTGAACCTGCCTGCTTCAGAAATAAACACAGAACAATGTGGGTGATTGGTAATTTCTTCAAATGTGCTTTTCTCAAGTGTTTGTCACTATGTATTGTCGTTTTTGTTTGGTTTTTTTAATCAATTTAATAGCTAAATTCAGAAATCCCATTTCTGCTTCATGTTTGTCATTGCTGTCTTTTACATCATAGCTGAAAACAATTCTTTGTATGCATAGGATACGTGACCATTTACGTCAAGTCCATGAAAACAAGAATGAGGAAACACGATGAGGTTTTGCATTGCATTAAGTATTCTGATATGTTGATGATGCTCTATTTTCGGGGTTTTCATAAAAGTTATTGCACATCTGAAGAAGATATAAAGTTACCATGTGCAAGAAATTACTACAGCAAATTTATTCGAAAATATACTTTGAGCTTCTTTTAGTTTATTTCTTAATGTCTTCCTCTTTTCTTACGTGGAAGACTGACTGCAGAACAGAAATACTTAGAAGAGAATAAAATCTCCTTTCAATAGTTGTGAAGCTCTGTGTTTCTTAACACTGCTTACATTTTTTTTTATAGTTTCTTTCATTTTGATTAGAATAATCCCTACATGTTTTCCACCTTCAATTCCTACAGGAATCTGTGTCTGATTTCCGGCTTCCTCCCTCCACAAGGTCTTCACAGAGGAATCACTTTCCTAATCCGGAGATCACGTAATAAACTCGACGTTGGTAATGACCCAGCCTCTCAAAAACCTTCCACAGGTCATTGGGAAATGTTGCCAGTTCATCGTGGGACCGGAGGACGTTGTTTCCCCTTCTGAAGGCTTCAACTACTAAACAGAAATGTACTGGCTGTGACTAACATTCCTTAAGAGTCTCGCTCAGTCAAAGTCTATCCCCTCGTGACTGTAGGTATGCTGAAACTTCTTGAACTGTATTAACTTCCTTTAAACGTCTGATGTTTACCTGAAAGGACTCACCTTCAGTCCAACAAATTGATGTTCCTTGAACCCTGAGCGAACCCACTCCTCTTGTGAGATGCAGCTTATTCCCTTTCCACAGATCACAAACAGACATTTCTGTTCCTCTGCAGGAAGGTATTCTCCCACCTTGTTTCGTCTTCCTCCCAGACAACACACGACATTCCCTGAAGGTCTGTGGCTTCGTTGGGACGAATGTGGTATTTCCACCACAAGAGGGCAATGAAGCCTTTCTGCTCAGTCATAGTGGCATTTGGTCCAAACACACATTGTTCAAGGACTTGTCACTTTGGTGACAGTGAGAAACTGGTGTGGTTTAGAGGTGTTGGAGAACCTTTATGTTCGTGGATCTTTTTTACAAATACATTCCGGTGATGGAAGTAAGAAAACTGGGTTGATTTAAATTGATTCTAACAATTTTCATCTTCTGTTAATGATAAATGATGACATAATCTTACTATTTTTCACTACTTTTTTTTTTTGCTTTTGCCTAACTGATATGTTATAATTGTTAATGTTTGTAGTTTTGTTTTCGTGCGGCACGTTGTGATCCGTCTTTAAAAGCCCAGTATAAGTAACATTTCTTTAAATAATACACACATCGTCGTTCTTTGATTTTCCTGGCAGCATGTTGACGATGTTAATTGTTTGCTGAACTCTTTGAGCCTTTTTGCTGTATGCAGTTTTTTCTTTTCTTTTTTTTTTTTCTTCCATGAGCTTCGTTCTCTGGTTTTTTAAAATTAATTCCAGCCTGAACTCAAATACCACTGGGATCCCCGCACTTTTAAAAGAACCGTTGGAATTTCATTTATATAAAAAACTATTTTTGTCATTATTTTGGGGGGTTGAAGCTATGTAAATTTAACAACCGAAATAAACAAACCCACTAGCAAAATACTTGCTAATTATCAAGTCTCATGTTTGTCCTCTCATGTTAAAACAAAGCAAAAAAAAGAAAGAAAAGAAAATCAAGTTGTGATTAAGGCACTACAAAAGTAACAAAATGTTGATATTTATTCTTTTTAAGGTGACTTGTTTCTGACAAACACAGCTAAAACGTGCCATTCATTGGGGCCAAGAGGCTTAGCTAGTTAGAAAGATTCCCCTTAGCGTTAGCGGTGTTGCTAAGCTAGCTAAAGCGTGATACAAACTTAAATCCTTGCTCCAAAACGACACATTGGTTTATCACACAAACCTTGTAAAAAATTCCCAGCCTTCCTGTTTTCCGAACAAGAGAGATTAGCTAACATTTGATTGAAGCAACATGATTAATTCTTATCGAAATAAAACGAAATAAAGTGGCTAACGTTTAATTTAGCCGCTAGTGACTTTTGCCATTACACAGTATTGTGTCTAATTAATTTCTTCTAATGATTAATAATTAATATGCTCAAAAATGAATTTTTAAAAGGGTATTAGTAATATCAATGCCCAACTAGAGCGATAGTATAAAAGAACTAATGGGTCTGGATTAAGATTTGCCGCCTCATGGCTTCTGACACATTTAATCATAAGCAAGAAGTTTTGATCATTTACAAAAATAAGCATCAAACTTCATGTATCTGATTTGATTGTGTATTGATTCTGTCCTCATTGTAGGATTCTCCTGAATGAACAGTCTTTCTTTGACGTAATGTACATCAATTATTATTTACAGTTACATTTTTTTTAACACATTCACATTGTTAAAATTTGCATTTTAATGCTAGCCGACATTAAAGCCGTCATTCCCTGATTTGTCACCTTCAACTGTAATCATTCTAAAAAAAAAAAATAATACAAAAATAGTATAACCAAACCAAGCTGGCTAT
This sequence comes from Poeciliopsis gracilis, assembly GCA_911649635.1. Classification (NCBI taxonomy): domain Eukaryota; kingdom Metazoa; phylum Chordata; class Actinopteri; order Cyprinodontiformes; family Poeciliidae; genus Poeciliopsis; species Poeciliopsis gracilis. The sequence goes on from CAJVRI010001517.1 coordinate 1,549,077, forward strand.
TGTTCTCTTTATTGTGCCTTATGAATGTGGAGTACGTTTCATTAGGAGGAGATTTGTGCCAGACGAGACGCGTTGATACCCCGCCATAGGGAGCAGCCTCATAACATGGCCTAGTTAAAGGGTTCCTGTTGTTTGCGTCCCAAGTTGGTCAAAATTTCCCAAGATGAGGCTTGTAAGCGTGTGTATGTTGTTGCTAAGGAACTGTTCCTCCTGCGTTCCGCAGTAGGGGGGTTTCTTTATGAATATCATTACATATCTCCATTCAGAGGAGGCGAGACACCTTTATCCCTAGCAGAACATGTATATCAGGAGTAGTCTGAACATTTGCTGGCAAATTCAGTTGCATCCAAAGTAACAGCTCAGAGGAGATGTTCCAGTGTTTAGTGAGACTTTCTGAAAAGTTTTGATCTAAATGCCACTGATTCCAGATCCTAACCAACTGCTATTTCACAGAAGAGGCTCCGTCATATTCGCCTCCAATTAATCATGGAAGACATTAGGACTTCATCCAGAGGTGTAGCCACAGGAGGGCCAGTCTGGGCCATGGGGCACCCCTAAAGTTGTGGCCTCTCTTCCTCCTACCGTGTGCTCTCTGTGTGGGGCGGGGGCTCCGGGCGTGGCCTCCTGTCGTCCTGCTGGGCCTCCATCTGCTGTGGAGGTGCTTAGGTCCTCCGATTGATGGCAAGACAATGAGTTTATGACACGCGTGGCGGTGAGTGACAGAGGGTTCCGTCCCAGCCGGGCCTCCACGACGACGACTAACCTCCCATTTGTAGTGGGCTCTGTGCCAGGGCTAATGGGAGGAGAGATCCTCCTTCAGTCGAATGGGACTTGTAGTTTACAGCTGGCTGGTAATTTAGGACAAGGAGCTGATCTCTCTGGCTTGTGTCCTGAGAGTCTTTGTGGAGAAAGCGGCACATAGAGCAGCCTTTCAGTGTTCTGCTCAGACTGAAAACAACGATGAGCAGTGAAACCCACCATCAGTGTAAACCAGCGCTAATAGTTGCTCTGCTGCCGGAGAGTCTATTGTTCCCCTTTTCAGGGATGAATCATGACGCCTTGTAAGCCGGTTTCTGAAGCATCCCAGTTGACCCAGCAGGACTGCCTTCACACACCTGTCAACACGCTGTTTCCCTCCACTTTGGTGGGCCCGGGTTAAAAAGAAATCGCTTCCTTCATCTCCTGCTTCTCTTCTCCTTGCTGAAAACAGGGATGATAAAAGCTGGAGTTTCACATCTGAGCGACTGCAGCAATGCTGCCGCGCCTTCAAAGGGGAAGATGGCACATTGAGAGATGACAGGCTGTTGATGTGAAAATGTTGTCTTCTTCCCGGGTGAGATCAGAGGAGGCCCGGTAGACGCGCAGCAGTCTGATCTGACCAGTGTGGCGGGAGAGAATCGTTATTCCCTGTCACCGCACGCGCGTGTCGATCAGTTTGTCCTTGCTGGGATTTATCACAATGCAGGTCCAAAAGAGTCGAGCTGCTTTCCTCAATCGTGGATGTAACGCTGCTTTTTTCGGCGCGTGTCAAACAAACTCTTAGAATTGAACTAATTTGGTGGAAGATGATTTGCATGTGTTTGCATGGATTTATTTCCAAGTAGAAATTGTGTAACAACTGACATACAACAGTAGTAGCTCAGCTGATTTCTCCCTCCAGAGAGGTGGAGGGGGACACCTGGCTAGACCAGGTGTAGCTTCCTCCATCCTCCAGTTTCATCCCTTCATCCATCCATCTTACACCCTTGTCCCTACTGGGGATGGGAGGGGTCTCGTTGTCTCTTTGGGCAAATTTGACCAAAAATATTTCACTTTTGACTTGAGGGCAAACTGAGAGAAGTCATGTGGAAGTCAAAATAAATCAACAGATTTCCAGGTTCCAAAAAAACTAAGTGCTCTCCTTTGTCAAGACAAGGACACGTTTGATTTTGTTTGTACAATTCTTTCTTGTTTTTTTTTTTTATTCGAAAACGTAACATTTATTTTTATTTTTTTCATAAATGTACATGAAATACATTCAGACTCTATTTTAAAAGATATATGCAAAAGTTATTCTACCATGACGGCAGCCAGTGTGAGGTGTCTCATAGAGCACAAATGACGTAACACTGATGATTTTGGACAAAAATGACCAAATACTCAAACTGAGATTACACCTACTGTCTAAAGGTTGACATATTATGTGACGTGTCATGGTTTTTGTTGTTTTCCTGAAGAAAACTGTCATAAAAATCACATTTCTGATCCTGCCGTAAAAGACAAACAAAATTAAAGGAGAAAGACATGTAAAACGGAGGAGGCACCTAATTTGTAGGCATCCTAACGGATGTAATTGGGGCCTACGGACACCATAAGCAGGACATGGAGGAGCACCTGTTCCTGCATGGCACTCTGCCACTGATCTCTGTCTGCCTGCTGTGGAGGCTAGCTACCCGCTGATGAGGAATTAGAAAGTCATTAAGGAACACAAATAGCAGGATGGCACTGCCGAAACCAAACTCCCCACTACATTTGGGTCCTCATTGATAGAAGGAGACAAAGATGCAAGTTACTGGTTGCATTTGTTTCATAGCCAGGTCATTTCTTTTATTCGTATAAAACCTTTTTCCCAATAAAAGTCAACTCTGAAACATAATTATTAATAAGATATATTATCTTAGTATTATGTAAAAACAAAATAAAAAAAAAGTACAATGTTTAACATTTTGATAATGTTCCATGCCTCATTTATGTCATGTTGAAAATGCAGTAGTGCTCCCGGGTGCCATCTGTTTGGTGCTCTCACTCATCATTTCCCCCAAATACAACTAGTTGAGGGAGCCTAATTAAAAGCTTCAAATAATGTTGCAAAAAAAAAAGTCTCCACAGCTGCCTGGGTGGGACATCGCTGACTCCAGAAGTTCAGCAGAGGGACAGGAGTCCCTGGTTTCAGGTGACAGATTCAAAATATGCAACTCTAACGTCGCTCCAGTATTTCACCCAAACGCTGAAATACTAAGATAGACGGGTATTTCCGTTGGGTTAGACTTAGCTGCCATTACTAGAAGTCTTTGGACAATTTTCAGCCCGACTATAAGAACGAGGCACTCCCTATATATTTTAGTAGCGTGCGTCATTCCATGTGCAAAGGGGCACTTGTGGAAAACCCATGAATAAAAAGTACTTCACTTTGCAGATTTACTCAGCTCTGTGTCACATCCTTGTTGGTGGCATCAATTTCCACTTCAGAAACGTGCTCAACAAAGTCAGCCCAATAGCATTCTTGCACACAGTCCCCAGATGAAGATTAAAGCTTAGTCGCTGATTAAGGTTTATAGCTTGACGTCCAAAAATAAGAGCAAATATCAAAGCTACAACGCTGAATGCCTTTGTCTAACAGTCTATATCGGCATCGACAGCTCTTACAGTGTCAATCTTTGCATTGTCATGTCTTGTGCTGAAACTCATGGTCCAGATCTTGATCCGGCTGTAAACGGAAGTTATAAACACAGGCAGTTACTTAAAAACTGTCTATATGATATGAACATCTGCTCACGGTAATATCGAGACGTGTGATTTGTGTAAACTGTCTTCCTCCGTGACGACAGAATCTTAGAATGCAACCTTAGGCTGTCCCGAAGTGAAACGAAACCTGTTCCTAACTTTTTTCAAGTAGATGCTGTTAGAATCCAGCTCCAGCAACAACCCCAGGATTCTCCTCAGTGTATTATAAGCCTGGCGGGCCACCAAGCTTTATTTGTGCCCCCACCAGGCTAAGCATTGCTTATTTATTTGAGTCTTTTTAAAATGTTTGCATTTTTTCAGTCTTTATAGTTGGTGCTCAGGTATTACTCTTCCAATCTTTCAATAATACATAATTATCAAGTGATATTTTCAAATTTTCTGTCACAACTTTAGAGAATTTTTTTTAACTCAAAATCACGACGGGCCGCTGGATGAATGGCTGCCCTCGCGCCCCAATCACCGGGCTTATTAAGTTTTCTGGGGGAAACCTTGAACCCTGATCTTGTACCTGATCTATTTTGGTAGAAAACCCTTCACAGATTTATCTGACAATGTATCCATTGTCTTCCAGTTACCCTAGATTTAGTCATTGGAGCAACAGGTCCAAGAGATCCAGATGACTCCTTTCAATGTGGAGGATAAAAAGCTTTACTTTGATGGAGCTCCTCGAGGCTAAGCAAGTAGCGAGATCACAATGTAGCAGGATCTCCTGGTACATCGCGATCCCACCTCCTGAATAAGTCAACTCCTATCCTTCATTTACCCAGACGTCATTTTTCTGGTCCAGAACCTTGGCCTTAGACATAGAGGAGACGACTTTCACCTCGCATGCTTTAGGCTCAGTTGGGTTCCACTTCGACCGACTTTAAGATGCCTGAGCGAACAACGTCAGTTACAGAAAGCCAAGATGAGACATGACCTTCCAAGACAAGATGCCCTCCTTTTCTCTGCTCTGCCTTGAGATCCTGTCCATGAACACCACAAACTGGACTGGTGACAAGAGGGAAATAAAGCTCACCTCTGTGCCAAGCTCTTAAAAGGTTCAACGGATTTCTCTACTTTTGAATCCCAGCCCAAGGTTTACTGTGGCCAGGAGCATAATTCATTCAGCCGACATAAAATCTAGAGCCCCAGACTCCACATTAGGGATTTATTTATACGTATGAGCAGAGAAATGTGACATACTAAGCAGCTACAACAGCAGATAGCAATGCAACAAACCAGGGTTTCTACTGATTTTTAAGGGCACATTTCTCATTTTTCCATACTGATGTTAGCATTAGCATATTTCCCAGTTAATTTCTGATCTATTTATAAATGTCCATCATACATTTTCCATTGATATAGGAAGGAAGGAAAGAAGGAAAAGCAAAGAAAATAAGGGAGGAAGGAAGAAAGGAGATAAAAATGGAGAAAAAAGGAAAATATATAAAAATAGAAAAGAAAGAAAGAAAAAAACCAGAAGAAGTAACGAAGTAAATCAAAACATAAGAGTGAGGAAAAGATAAAAAGAAAACACTCTATTTCCTTTTTACATCCTTGACCAGACTTGTAGAAGAAGCCCTAAATTAAATTCAAAACATTTCCAATACGTTGCACTTTACTCCTCCAAAGTTCAAACTTGTTTACTCGTCCACTTCTCTCCATAGTTGCTTGTTACTCTCCCAGGTTCTCGATCGCCCAGAGCCCCTACATCACAGCCTGATTATGAAGGAGACCAACTACAGTTTTCTTGTAAGTTAGCGCCGACGCTACCATTCCAAAACCTTGCAAAAGCTCCTATGGATCCCATGTCCGGTGACTTCGGCAGCGCGTGTCGGATTGCCGCGTGATAAATGTCCGTTTCGCCGAAGCCCTGCGATGCGTCAAGAGCGTTACAAGCCATTTCAGGCCACAGTGCTCAAGAGGTCGCGGCGTGTGGGGTGGAGGGGGCTCTGACAGATGCAATGAACATGGCTTTAACTCCTATCTTTTACACTTAAACTCCGCGTGCATAACGCACTGTACAACAGAGAGCTACCCCAAGGCTCAGTAAGCGTGTGAGTCATTGACATACCAGCGTCTCGACTGCACAGTCAATTACACATCTACCTTTCATGGGACAGCAGCACAAGGCAGCCAATGAGTTCATCCATGCATTCAACCTACAGCAGCCGCGTTTTCACCAGAGGTGAAATCCATATGCAGACCAGGGAGACAAGAGGATATTAGGCTAGATTTGTTCTATGCGGAGAATAAAGGTTAATAACAGTCCTTTCCTGTGTCATATTTGACATGACCAGTCATCGCAGTAATTACAATCATTACACTCCAAAGGATGTCTAGTTATCCCTCTTAAACACAGGCCACACAAAGGAAATCAATTATTCAATCAGAGCTCTCCCATTCATCCCTGCCTGAGTTCACTTAATTTTGGGCCTGGGTGAATCTGCCGCAAATAAACCCCACGACTGCCGAAGAAAAGACGAACAGGCCCCTAATTTGTACGCTTTCAGACGGTCAATCACGTTTCAAAGGAATGCAAGCTTATTCTGACAATCAGGGAGACATGAATGGGAATGGGTTTCATCTGCCGCTTTACATAAGTTATCTGGTGATAAAGAGGGCAGACGAGGAGAGGGAGGGGTGAGCTCTCTGACGAGAACTACAAGCCTGTGCCCCCCAGATCACCCCCCCTCCCCACCGGCACCAATCCTACGCTCACCCACCCTCCCCTCCTCTCTCGTCTTTCTCTCATCCCCCTTTCACCTCATCTCTCACCCATCCTCCGCTCCTCGTCTCGCCCGTGCCCACTAGGATTGGCAGCATGTAATTTAAAAGCATGGGCACAAAGACCAAATGCCAAGCCCATAATGGAAGCTGGTTGTGTTCAGATTTAAATGGGCTTCTCTGCTCAGGGCTCAGGGCCTGTAATTAAGATCACTGGGACAAAGGAGAGGAGACAGTTCGACAATGCAGTCGGGACCTGGTTGAAGAAGAGGGGTGTGAAAAATATCAACTCCTTGCACCAAAAATGGAAGACATACATATATATAATACATATATATTTTAAAATGGACTCCTTAGTAGCGATAGAAGGAGAGCAAAGTTATTAAGGTGAAAGATGAAGAAATGTCTGTTTTTCTGCTACGTTCAGATTCATGGAGTCCATTTCTTAAAGGGATAGTTCAGGTTTTTGAAGCGAGGTTCTGTTAAGGTGTCAAGAAGCCTTACCTGCAGTAGATGTCTCTTGAGTTGCGATGGTTGGAAGTTCATAATAAACTTAAACTGAGACAGTCGACATGTCTTATAGATGTCCATTCTTCAGAACAAGTGGTTGGATGGTTTTTAAATAGCTTTTTAGGTAGGCTACAAAATTTATACTTCAGACCCATTCCAAATCTATAAAGGAGTTCCACAAGGTACAGTTCTCGGTCCATTCTTGTTTTTGATAGTAATAGCCTGGGACTGAGCATTCCAGCCTCAGCTTTCCACCACATCCTGCGCAGGGTATCGCCAAGACCTTTTTAAGTGGTGGAGTGGCAATATATTTTAGCAAAAGCAAGGTCAGTTCTGTCTGAAAAGTAAGTTTGATATGTCAACAAAAACACCATATGCCTGAAACAATCTTCAATTTGAAATTCATCTGAAAGACCTCAAAGACCTCTGGGGAACCACAGAGTCTGTGCTAACTGTATACAAGTTTGTCTATCTGGGTACAATTTGTATGAAATTTGTAACTCAGCAGTTTTCCTGCAGCCTTCTGAGGCAGATCTATTGTCAAAAATGGGACAAAAGAAATAAATGAATCACTGAATAAACTTATGTCCGATTTGGTCTAATTTAATTTATGCTAATTTAAGGGACATAGAGGGTCGTCTAGCACAGGTAGGATATTTACTGCTTGCAACTGTTCAATATATAAATTGAAAAAAAAAATAAATAAAAAAATCAGGACTGTCCCTTTAAGATGACAACAAGGAAACGTAACTGAAATTAGTCTCAAGGATCCACCACAGAAGATGCACGCCTTTGATTCCCTATGGAGTCTGTCGCGTCGCAAAGAGCAGATGAACTTCAGAGAGAGTTACTATCACCGAGCACCGACTCCATCAGCATTCCTGTAGGGCTATTTGATCAATCTGAATGATGAAAAGACGATGGAGAGGCCTTCATACCCGGATAGAGGGCTGGAAGTTTCATCCTCCAACACCCATACTCCCGCCATCGCTCTTTCGAGCGTTTTTTCTTTTTTTTTTGGTTCCCGAGGACACACTCTAAGCGCCTGGTGCTCTGGGTGGTTGTGTGTTCAGACCTTTTTCCGTTTAATTAGATTTGTTAAAACAATTTTTGGAGTGCTTTATTCGGTAAAAGCTCTCAGGGGTTAATATCCGCGGAACACTTCTGTTCGGCTTCTTTTCACCAATGGAGCATAAATTATTTAAATTATTCAGAATTGTGCGACCTTTTATCTCACCCCCTTTGAAGGCAGCAAATTAAAAATGCAAATGGGCTAACTAATTAATATGCAAATTCATTCATTCCCAGTTAACAATTAGCAATTAAACCTGCAGTGTCTAGAAAGAGCACTGACAAAATTAGCAACTTTTTTTCCCCCCATTTAAAAAAAAATAGCCTATACGAAAAAAAAAAGAAAGAAAAAGAGAGATGACTTTTGCAGACAACCACCTGTCTTGAAGCAAACTAAATTAATCAGAGAAGCCGCAATGTGAGCGTTGTCATTTCGCAAACACAAATGTATTGGCTTTTCTTTTCTTTGTATATTTCATGACTCAATCAAACGTTAATTGAAACATGAAAGTCAAAGAGAGATTCTCCAAGAGTGTGAGGCGTTTATTTTTTTTCCTCTCTCTCTCTCTCTCTCTCTCTCTCTCTCTCTCTTTCTCTCTCTCTCTCCAAAAAGCAGAAAAAGCCGGCAGATAGAGAGTGTTCCTCATTACGTAACACAGATTTAATAGCGGGTTCGACGTTTTATTTTATTGCTACGGTCAGATATCCGGAGCGAAGAAGAAGAAGAAGAAGAAGGAAAAAAAAAAAAAAGAAAGTACGGCAGCAGCAGAACCATAAAACACAGAGAGCTGTCAGGCGGCTTCCTATTTCCTTCAACGCGCTCAGCTGCAATCACGCCGCTATCTACCATATTACACCTTATGATACCTAATGTTACAAAGCCGACATCAATCATGCGCGCCGGGCCCCTGAATGTCTCTCCAGTGTGTGAATGTAACCAGATCCAGATCCTTTGAAGTGATAGCTGGAAGGTGCAGGGGCCGGGGAGGCGGCGAACGCACCTCCTTGTAAAGGTTATCTGTGATACACAGACCCGGGGGCAGCCTGCCTCCGCGCACGTCGACGCCATTCAGCCAGGAACGTACACAGGCGATGCATGCGCGGAGATCACTGTCAGCTGCCAGGCTGCGTATGACAATGGAGGTCAGTCAGTCAGTCATTCTGGAAGAGGGAGGGGAAACAAGAAGTAGTGGAGAGAGTTGAAGACGAGAGATTTTATTTTCCTCGCTCGCTTTTTATTAACCCTTAAGTGAGTTAAAAAAAAAAAAAAAAAGAATAAAAAAGACCTTTCGAGTTCATTTTCCTGAAATATCTTTATAATGAACACTTAATATCATTTCATTTTACAGCTACTAATTAAAAAACGTTTAGCTTATGTTACGTCATCTTCATTTTTTATTTCCAGTGAGACTGCAGTCATTGGGCTGCGGCTCCAAACTTTAATGAGCGCTTCAAGAATTCATTTCCGGTCAAACTGAATGGAAACTTTGGTTCTGATCAACAGTTTGAGTCAGGACTGTGTATTTTCTGAACCACAGTGTGTATGTCTCACCCCTTTAAGGGATTATTTAACACAGTGACATCTGATACAAGCATTGTCTTCATGGAGAACCTCGGAAAATATCACGTCATAAGACTGATGCATGTCAACAACACACTTCCACGTTTGATTTATGACTAATGTGTAAAGATTATATATTAATATGTGGCAACTAATACTTTTCCTGGAGATTGAAAGTTGGTATTGCTCTATTGTTATGAAATTTGTTTTTAATTTGTTTGAATGTGAAATTCCAGCTCTTACATACAATTTCCTTAAAGGGCCGGTATCATGTAAAATTGACTTTTTGAGCTTTACACCATGTTATAATGCCATTCCCTCATTAAGACATAAACTGAATTTTGCCTTTATTCTTTCATGCATGTTTTGGAAATCCTTTAATCACCTGTGGCAAACATTCAGCTGCTCAAAACGCTTAGGAAGACTTAGCTCCGCCTTCAAGGACGAAGCTCCTCCTACGATGATGAAGCTCCTCTTGGGGGCTGCAGTTTCCAAGCTTCAGAGTGTCCAACTCGCGGAGCAGCCATCCCGCTCGGCCTCCTCACTCAGCTCCTTCAGACTAGCCAGCAGCACTTAGCAAACGCCTGGTGGAACTGAGCATCTGCTGAGCTGATTATAGGAACAATAGAAAAAATGTTTTTAAAGGGTTAACAGAGGAGCGATGTTGGTGTCTCAATGACATCGGCGGTTATGGCATCTCTGATACCACAAAGGAATCTCTCTCTTGATTGCAGCACACAGACAGCATTTTCTCAGACCTGTTCCACAGTTCTATCACGACAGATCACTCTTCAAAGCACGTTCGAAATTAATCGATTCCAGATATTACACACCTTTCAGAGAAACAAGAACTTACCGGAATATAGACATGAAGCAACAACTGATTACTTATGAACATGAAGCTTTTCCAGCTGAGCTTTAATGGATTGAGATGATGGAGCGCAACATCCAAGTCCACTACGTCGCTGTCCTTTGTTTTGACGATGACGATGACAGCCCCATTGAGCCGGAAGATGAAGCAACAGAGATCCTGGGGGAACCAAGTCATTCTTGTCCTACAAGAATGATTGGAGTGAAGAGACTAGCCAATACATCAGTGATCTCACTAGGCAGGTAGACGATCTGAATAAAACTTTTGATGTCAATGAGGAAAGAGAGCGAAGGATTGCATGTCAGACTAAAGTCATATCCCAGCAGGAAGAGATTCAAAAACTGCAAAAAATGCTAGAAAATGAACGTCACATGAGACGTCGCATGAATGTCAAATAAGATCATGGAAGAAACGGCCAAGAGATTACAGGTGGCTCAAAGGTTTCTTGCTCTTGTAAGAAGATTACAACCGACAAGAGTATTTTTCAATAGCTGGATTATTTCAGGAGGGAGGCTGAAAAATACGCCTCCCGCAACGAAGGTTTGATTGAAGCAATGATGGAAGAATACAGAGTCAGACTTAAATATGAGGAGCAGCTCAAAAGTCACTCTGAGCAAGTTTCCAAATTCAGAGAACAATAGGAAACCGAGAAATCTCTGAAGGATCTGGTTGCAGACCTGAAGATAAAGTTGAAAATCTCAGATGAAAACAACCATCCGAGAGTCTCCACCCAACCAGATGCCCCCCTTGCAACCAGAGGAGTCCAAGCAAAGACAGCCCTCCAATCAATCAGGGAGGTCTGAGGAAAGACGGACCTACAGTAAACCACAGTGGTGCCACGAAAGACGGACCTACAATCAACCACAGTGGTGCCACAAAAGACGGACCTACAATCAACCACAGTGGTGCCACGAAAGACGGACCTACAATCAACCACAGTGGTGCCACGAAAGACGGACCTACAATTAAACATGAAGGTCCAAGGAAAGACAGACCTCCATGCGACCAACCTCCACCGGTTGCATGAAGGGCCTTCATGTTGGTGTTGGCATGAAGGCCAAATTATGCCCGGCTCAGCCTTTACGCCGACCCACACCCAGGTGGTACTAACCAATGTTTCACTAGATCACGAGGTGAGTGCCTTGACACATCTAAAATTCCTAACTCCAAAATCAATGGAGAAAACACAAAGCAAACAAAAACTAACAAAACAAGATACATTTCAGAATTAATGACAGCATCACAAACATTAGTTTTAAGTCTGTAAATTACTCTATAGTATTATATCTCATGACAACAATGAGATATAATACTATCTCATGATATCGAAATAGTATGACATCTCAACATAATACAGATGTATGAACACACATAACATATAATTTACTGTAAATTACAAAAAATGTTAATAGTTATTGTGATCCGAGTTTGTATTGGGATCAAGATTCAAAATTTCCCATGTTTAACTGCATCAGGGTTGATTACTTTTGAAAATTTGGTTTTATTTTTTTTTGTTTGCTTTTTTCCACATTTAGGCATCATCTGACCACCTTGGAATTAAAATGCCACGCAGTCCTGATAGATATTAACCGGATTAATCAAAAAGTAGGTCATGCTGTCAGTCCCACCACTCGATGTTAACTGGAATATCACAGGGTGAGTGAATCAAAGAAAACCTTGAGTCTCTCACCTCAAAAGAGTGAGAATTTGCAATCCTGATTATGCAAGTTCTATTTGCAAAACACGATTTTCAGTATTTGAATTTAAAAGAAAACAAAAAACCCCCCCACTAACCATAGGAAACCTTACATGCAATTAGAACGCGCTCAACCGGGGTGTGACGTCATCCCCCGATCCGACGTTCCAAGACAAATCGGTCGCACCATTATAATCACTGTCAGCTCCACTTCGCCTGTCAGCCGGCGACATCCACCTTGAAGCTCGGTCAGCTCCATCATCACCTTCTGACAAATGCTCTGTGATTGCCGGGGCCCTTAAACATGATTCTTGTGTTTCATTAACTTGCACTAAGTGCCCACGTCCCCCGACGCTCGCATGCTATATTGCCCAAAGAAGGCTCATATATTATTTATTGCAGTTTAATATTGTTTTTGAATATTTGTAGTGCCTTTGGGCTTGGCTTGAAGACGCATTTTGCGCTTTTAATTTCTCCTCGGAATTGATTTTCTTTTTCTTGTTTTTTCTTTTTTTTTTTTTTTTTTAGTTCGAGCGTCGGTTGATTAAAAGCGTTTTCTTGAGTGAAAAACATTTGAACAGTCATGGCGACGTTATCCATATTGCCGCTCTTCCCCTGCAACATCTTCAAGATAATTTATATTCAAAGCAAACTGTTTAATCAGATCATTTCCTGTTTATGTCCTGCAAACCCGGAGACGGTTCCGTACATTCACCTTGCTGACCGTTATGCTACCAACACCCTGCGGCTCTAATTCACTTGCCGGTTCTCATATACACGCTGCTAATATACTAGCTGCCGCATAATTGCTGCACTCCCCACAAGACACTCCACATGCATCTCTTTATCCGCTCATTCGTGGAATAAATAGAACTAAAACACAAGAAATGCAGCAAAGAGCCTCTTTCAAGCAAATAGGCTGGGGGTGGGGTAGATAATTAATTCTGAGATTAATGTACTGTAGCAGTGGTGTGTTATTAAAACGCTATTTTTAAATTACAGCTCAGAAAGCACCCCCTTGGGATTAAGAGTGTTAGCCACTGATCTCTGCTTAAGTTATGGATGGAAAAGGAGGGGGGTTATATTTAACATGCCCAGGTCCCATCTTATGGCTCATGCTGTGGGCTGACACTGGAAATCTTTTTTGGTGTTTTTTTTTTTTTCTTTTTTCCTTTCTCGTCTTCTTCTTCGTCTTTCGCCTCAGAGACTCAATAAAAAGCCTAAAGTGCCTTTATCAGTGCAGCTGGAACTTGTGCTTTCCGCTAAGTATTTAGAGTGTTTGATAGGCGAGGGCCACCGCCGCCTCTCACAAGTGGCATTTGATTAATGGAGCATGCCGTGTCTATTGTAAAACAATTGTTGGCGGAACAAGGGACTGTTGGGAGGTTGTCGGGAGGTAGATGGAAGGTCTTTCGGTGATTTACCGTTTCGAAAAGGTGCAAAGCTCAGTGTGGGGCCCACGGTGTGGCTTGAAGACCAAAGTTGTCTTTAAGAGGTCGTCTTACTTTTCTGGGTTTTACTTTTCTTCTCGTGGCTGCAACGCGGCTGCTTTAAAGAGACTTCCAACATTTAGAAGGTCAAATTTCAAGCCTTCACCAGGGAAGGTTCTGGGTTGACTAAAACCTCAAACTGGCGATAAATCGCAATAAATTGCACCCATTGTGCACCTTCAATGGGTGCACAATTATTGGCACCCATTGAAGAGGTCTGGAAAGACCAGTGGAATAAATCCATCTTGGCTTGCGAAAGTTTTCATACCTCTTGAAATTTTACTTTTGAATGAATTAGAACTATACATTTTACAGGAATAAAGTACTATCACTACAGTAGAACATAGTCATCGAGTGGGAGGGAACCGATGTGTTGTTTTTCAAATAAAATAGGAAAAGGGCGGTTGGTATTTGAACGAAAAGAAACTACAAGAAAACCTCAGAAGAAGACAGAAGCGCAACTTCCTTCTTTTACCAAGTGTAAACAAAAACAGAGTGGTGTCAGATTTTAGCCGTTGTAGGATTTCTCTTTTGTCTTTGGCAAATGTCATTTCTCCCGCTAGAGTTGGACACATGGGTTTGTTTTGGATGCATTTCCTCAGAATGCCCCTTACTATATAGTTTACTTCCTGCTTTTGTCGCCCACATATACATTCAAACCGCACCAGAGTTCACTTCAACCAAACCGAGACCAGGGTTTGTAGGCGGAATAGAATTCTTTTTGTTGTTGTCATTTTTATCGCCTCTCCTATTTGACATTTGTCTTAGGAGGATCGCACGTCTACCACGACTGGATTGAACTGCAGCACACAGGATTATCGGCTAAGAAATTCAGTCTTCCACTCAATTGACCATGCAGTAGCAACTTCTTCCATATGTCAGCTGTGTCTTCTCTTTGGCCTTCAACAGTAGCATTTTTCTTTATTGTATTTATGCCTTGATATTCTGTTTTCTGTTTCTAAATGAAGCCAGCTTGCACCTGTCTGATGAATCGGATGAACGTGAAAGGGAGCATAAGGTTGAAGCAGATGAATTCAATATTTTTGTTTCACAATCACATGCAGGAGCAGCACTGACTCACCAAAGCAGAGGCAGACTGTAAATTTAATCAATGTGGAGAATGCCTAACTTCTTGTGCTCATTCAAATCACTTTTTTCCCTCTTCGTTTAGATTCTAAGCAAGATAAGGACTAATTGAAGGGTGAAACGTAGATGTTTAAAGATTGTTTTGAAGGTTTTCTGAAGAGGAAACTCCTGAAACACTTTGGTGACCAATTTTAATATGAAAGTCTTCCTAAATTTTGTTCAATTTACACATTACTTGACCTTATGAAACAAATAAAACTGTGCTTTAGTGTTCAGCTTCATTAAAGTGTGAGATTGGCTAGAGGTCGTAGCTTCTGCTGTTTTATAACGTGATGCTTTATAAAGCAATGCTGAAGTTACGCAGATAACTTACGATGAAGTCAAAGTGGCTCCTGCCAAAGTTTGTACGCTGCTGGTCTGATTTGCCTGTTTGTCAGCAGCGCTTCTTTACGTACTGTGGGTAAAGTTGCATCATCAACATTTTGCCAGATGTGAGGCAGGGCCTGAAGTGATTAAACTTTGGTCTCGACCAGAAGCCAGTTCTGGATTCGGGGAATGTTTTCTCACTCTTCTCGGAGATGTCTCACGGAGCTCGCGTACATCTGCTAAATCTGTATTGTGTCAGCTAGTCTGTATTAAAACAAGCTAGTCGCTCGAGCGCTGAGTCAGATTTTGACAGTCACCTTGATAACTCCAGTACAAACGAAGGTGGCCATCCACTACACCAGTCATAAATATGAAGTGTGCTAGCTTAATGCCGGGAAAGACAAGCATCAGCCTGTAATGGTTTTAGAGCACGGGGGTCAAAAATGTGGTTGGGGGCGTCATTTGTGGCCCTTGAACAGATTTTGTTCGGCTCCAACCACAAGACGAAAAAGGTAAAAAAATTAAATAAATAAGAGCAATGAAACAGAAAACAACTGATGACTCAAAAATTTGGAAATTGCCTGTTCTTCTTTTAATAAGGCAAAAGTTCCAAGTCATTTTTATGTTTTGTTTTCTAATAAACAAAAAAAAAAGTTTATTATGGAGCAAATAAAAAAAAGAAATTTTTGCACTTTTAATTTGATTCGGTTTGCGCTTGAATCTGCCAGTTTTGGGCAAAAGGTTTGTACGCCACTGTCTTGCAGAAGACAATTATTGTCACACATGAATCTGTGCAGCACTTTTCCCAATAACTCCACAAAGAAAGATCTTACAAGTCGAAATTATTTACGACAGCTGCCACTCTACCCAGGACAGGACGTCCTTGGAAATGAAGCTGGAGCGATGTAAAGGTCAGAGCAAAAACAACAAATATGTTGGGAATGTCCTTTAAACTGATTCCAGCACATGACCGTAAAACTAGTCGCTATATTAATTTGCGTTACAGAGTAATTATATCAGAAAAGAGAAAACACACACATTTGCAATGTGGAATGAACACCACTACTAATTACTGACTGAACGTTACAACTTCACACACGTTTAAGTCACATTTGCGGCAAATACAGGTGCTGCACACAATTCACACCAAGTGTTGCACTCCAGCATCTTTGGTGTTACTTCATGAAGGAAGAGAAACATCTCAATCTAAAAAATACTGCAAAAAGTGGAAAAAAAAAAAAAAAAAAAGTTTGTCTGCTGTGAGATGACCAGCGCATGAAAGAGGTCGCGTTGCAGCGCCGCGCCTGTGTGGGCGTTCGGTTCCGTTTTTAACGCTGGCAGAGAGCTCCACGCACCTGTGGCTGCTGGCAGACCATCCGGTGCGTCGCTACTCCGGAGGGACCTTGAAGCCGGTCGCAGTGGGAGAGAGGATCTGTCCTGCTAACCGTAATTAGCGCAGGCCTGTTGATTCACCGATAATGAGCGGGAGTTCATTAGCGCCACTCTAATTGCTGCCTCCTTTCACCGCCGCCGCCACGCCAGCCCCAAAACCCCCTCGCACTCCGAGAAAAGTTTCCTCGTCTGTCGCATAAGGCAGACACTGAAGAAAAAAAAAAGAAGAAAAAAACGAAAGAAAACAAACGTGTGACTTTTCAGCGCATTGTAGTAGAAGCAGACGATTGCATTCTCAGTGTATTTAATCA
The DNA here is from genome assembly GCA_911649635.1 of Poeciliopsis gracilis. NCBI lineage: Eukaryota > Metazoa > Chordata > Actinopteri > Cyprinodontiformes > Poeciliidae > Poeciliopsis > Poeciliopsis gracilis. The sequence continues at coordinate 1,565,644 of CAJVRI010001517.1, forward strand.
ACTTTACAATCAACCTCCTTATTAAATTAGATAACATTTTGTGATATAGTTTGAATAATTGCATAAAACGAGACAAAAAAGTACATTATGATGTAAGAGTGTAGAAGCTGGTAGTTGTTCTCTCCACAAACCGTCTTCTTTGGAGGAAATACAAGAAGAAAGTCGCTGTTGAAGAAAAGCTGTGCTCTTTCTTTGCAGATATCTGTAGGCTGCAACAAAAACGTCTGATTAAAAGAGACCAAAGCGGAACTTTTTGGCAAGAAACCTGGCGCTAAACATGCCACCATCTCAGATAAAACTGGTATCGATCAACTCGACTACATTTGTGCAGCAAAAGATCTTTGTGCTGCTTCGGCTTTGAAGATATTAATGAAAGTTTAAAGGAGCTGGTTAACCTTTTGACCTTTAAACTTTCATTAGTATCTTCAAAGCCAAAGCAGCACCAAAAAAAAAAAAAAAAAACGTGGTTGAGTGGGTTGAGGTGTGGGGAAGGAGTTGGTTGACCTTTCATGACCTCTGGAAACATTTCTTAATATATTTTAAAATGATAGCGGCACAAACGGAAACTTTTCGGCACCAAGTTTGTCTGATTTAAAGAACTTCAGTCAGGTCTTGCGCCACCTGCTACTGATTTTTGTTTCATCAAGGTGACAATGTTAGGAGAAACTGTGAGAAACTAAAAATACTCCCATTTCCTTAATGTAAGTAAACATAGCGTGTTTCTGCTCGAGTTTAAATTGTTACCTAGGTTGGAAGAGACACATCCACTCACTTTCACTTCTTCATGCTTCTAAGGAGGAACGATCAAGATACATAAGATATCATGCCATAAAATATCAAACCAGAGTGGGTTGTTGTGCCAATTAAACAGTCGGAGAGAGAAATAAAACGCTATTTTTACGCTTGATAGGGAACATTGACAATGACAGCGACCGTCTAAATCGATCAGATTATACCATACCACACGTTCTAATGCTTGGCTTTTTTTTCTTACAATTATATTTTTTCTTTCGCGTTTTGCCTGACTACATGACATTTGTCGACATCATTATGAAAAGAAGAAAATGAGAGGAAAAAGTACTTTTTTAAGTAAAAATCTCCTAAAGCTAACTTCCTCCCCCCCCTGCCAAAACAAAAGCAGAAATAGTAAAGCATCGCACCAGGCGAATCGTCGTGTAACTTCATTGCGGCAGAGGTTGGTCTTTACACTGAAGCTGTGGAGAAAATGTAAATTGTTGGCAACTCTGCATTAATGCGGACAACAACAAAGCGTTTTCCATTGAGGTTTCTTTTTTTCTAAAAAAAAACAATCCCCTGGTCCGCTGCACCTTACGGAAAAAACTAAAACGAGTCAGACCCAGACATACCTGTTATGAATCCAGCCTCATGCCACATATTTCACAGAAAAAAACAAACAAACAAAAAAAAAATAATAACATTTTTCTGGAACATTTGCAGTCTGTCTGCTCAACAATGAAATGAAAGATTTCGTTTGGCTGATCGCAGTGCAGACAGCGTCGTTACCTGTGTGGATTCAGAGTCGACCGGGTCATGGTAAACCGCGGAGGTGAGGCTCAAGTCAACTAAACCGTTTAGTAACTTTTGAAAACTGTTCACCTCAACGACGGAGGTGAGGTTTTATTAAGACCCGTCTTCATTTATAATGACTGGGGGACGTGTTTCCTGTCTTCCTTGTACGAAATGTCGCTGAGGTCAGCTCTTCTGTTATAACTGGAATGCTGTGTTTGGCTGGAATTGCAAAGCAGCAAAACATTCACATGTAAAAAAAAAAGCTAGACCTTTATGCGGTGCCTTGTAACATTATTCACCTGAAGCAGAAGGAAAACTGAAAACTATATGTGGTTTTCAAACTTCTTCACAAATAAGATCTAAAAAGTGTGGCATGCACATGGTATTTCAACACTTTGTAGCGTTTGCTGCAGCTTCCAGTCATTGTACCGTATTTTCCACCAAACATCAGCGCTACGATGGCGCATTCAAAATTTAGGTTTTCGCGTGTCTGTTGTCTTCATTGGTCTTCATGTTTAATTATTAATATTCTAAAAAAAAAATTCCCTTATATATATGGAGATTATATCACATACAGATGGACTTTTATTCAATTACTGATTGCACTGTACTATAAATACGCGGGTGAATACGTTTGCAAGCCACACTTTTCAGATTTCCTCCCCTTTCACTTACTTCATGACTCCCTTTGTTTCAGTTTGAAAACAGATAAAGAGTCAAACAGAGTCAAGAGAAGCAGAAGTTGTTTGGTGTATGAAACCTTACATACGCGTCTGCAACGCGCTCGTTTCTAAGATGAATGGACGGAGGGCATCTGAGTCCGAGAAGAAGACGGAATTTCCAAAGATAATTGTGCACGCAAGCAAAACAATCGTGCCGATTCAGCAATACGGTAAACTCACCAACACCTGCGTTACGGCAACAACTGTGTCACCGCCACGTTCCCACTTCGCTCACATGCTTGGAAAGACTTTACTTTCACAAAACCGATCATTCAGGGGTAAAGATTAGTTCATCTAAATACAAAATTATATTGAAAGAAATGAGTAAAAACTCCGACTTAAAATATGCAGAAAACACAAATTATAATTAAAATATATTTTAAAAAAATAATTTTGTTGCTTTCGATGATCTGCCAGTGTGTTTAAGTATGGAACATAAAAAAAGCTAGTTGGATTTCTTTCATTTATTTATTTTTTTTGCTTAACTTTTAAAACATGCAAATTATAAAAACCTGTAACACACACTTGGAGAAACACATATTCAGCACTCAGCACCTTGCCATTGTTCTCCTGTCTGCGCGCTCAGATCCCTGCTAATTGCTTCTCTCAGCTGAATGATGTAATTTAATTGCATTGGCTCACATGACCGTTCTCAGACAGATTTACACATGTCGGGTTCAAAAACATGCCGAAACTTTTTCAGGGAGTATGGAATATTGTCGCTGCCTAAACCGCCAAACAGCTGCTGCGCTCTACAAACAAAAAGGCGTCTTGAACAGCAATTTAGTTATTTGTATTTATACAGAATTTGGGTGCAAGTACTCAGCAGAACAGAGTTAAAAGGACGGGATTTAGTTGAGTCGTACTATTAGTTTTTGACAGGAGTGTGTCAAAAACTAAAACCTGTATCGTTTTGGTACAGATTTTCCACCAAACAGTGTTGTTTTTAGCAGTTCTTATAAACATATTATCTACCAAAAATAATTGTTTGTGAAGAACTACAGACAACAAAGTCTTTGGCGAAAAATGTTGGACTGCGTAAAATGACCAAAGTTCATTGCTGCCATTGTTTGAAAATGGCAGCAATCCAGTCAAAATCTCCTGGTAAGACACTGACTGGTGACGATGACTCAACAGAACCCCGCTTTCACCAGCCAGTCTTTATTTCTGAAGCAACTTTTAAGCACAACTAAAACTGAAATGAAACCAGTCTGATTTTTTGGGGGGGATACATTTCAGCAGGTTGTTTCTGTGCCTTTCAATCAGGCCTGTTGCAATAAAAACAATCAAATGAAGGCGTTTTTCAGCTTTCAGTCGACTGGCTCTTCTCTTTGAAAAGTTATTTCACTTTACGTCCTCAGAATTCAGCCAATATCGCATAACAAGACATCTCAGTCTGGGGGAGAAAAAGTGCTGTGACGTAAAATGCGAAGGACGCGTTTTTGCTTTCCTCCTGTGTTTATTGAACCGCAGACAGATCGAAAAAACGGGACAATAAACGTCATCGTTAATCGAAAGCTAACGCTTGGATGTTCACATGTAGACGTCTGTTGACGCTCTTGATCCCTACCAATCTTTATAACTATGTTTCTTAAATTTTTTTTAAAAATCACCCATTTAAAAATCTTTTCTCCACGCTTTAAGTGTCTGCAGCTGGAGAACACTCGCTTAGCCGCAGGAGACGGGTGTAAGGACAGGCACAGGCGTGAATGCAGGGATGCCGTGGTAACGTCGTTTAATGCCGTGTATTTCTCCGTAACAAGTGTCCATCCATGAGGCAATCTCACCTCAAGAGAGTGATCTGTCTCTCCTTTCCCCTTTCTAAGAGGATGGGGGCTTTATCAGTGAGACCATGATGAATTCTCAGCAGACTCCCACTCCGTATGGGTGCAGAGTGAGCTTGCATTTAAATGAACCTTGTCTTCCTTCTACACTAGGATTTCTAAACTCTCTCTCTCTTGTCAAGCACTACATCAAACACAATAACAACAACAGTCCCAGCCCTCCTTTTACCCCTCCCTATCGTTTTCTACCTTCTTTTTTAAGTCATTTTCCTCACTGACATTTTACTTTCTTTGGTCCACATCACCAAAGACTCCTTTCATCTCCTTTTCATGATGGACTCATCTACATTTTTTATTTTTTTTTTAAAGAACATTACGTCACATTCGAGTTTGTTGCTGCGCCCCTTTCAAACCACAAAGTCGAAAAGCCATCACGCTTAACCACCTCGTTTCTTGTCTTCTTCTTTTCTCTCTCTCACTGTCTCTCTCTCCCTCTCCCCACATTTCAGAACCAGAAGGTGAGAAGGAAGCATCTTAGTGATCAGAGCATCAAAGCCGCCAATCTGCCCCCAGGCTGGTGCTTCAATCTCGTGGTGGATTACAATACTACGAGAGACTTATCCCCCAATGGCCGCCGCTTCTTAGGGTACAACATGTCCACCGTTCACATAACGCCCTCCACTCATTCCTGCTGTACTTCCACAAACATTCAAATTGTAGAGCAATTACTTAAGGTTAAGGCTTTGCTTAAACTAAGACTAGATAAGAACATTTCCACTATCTAGCAGCAGTGTTGGTGCAGACTATGGGTGCATTCACACTGTTTAGTCCACTTTAATTAAACTCTAGTTGCCTACAAAGACCTGTTTGTTTTGGGAGGCGTGACTATCCAATCGAAATCTGATGTGAACCAAAAACAAACTCTAGTCCGCCTAAAAACCTAGATCTATGTTCGCTTGGATTGAATCCGGTGGGATTAGAGTGCATATGTGAATGCCACGCGGCCCAGAGACCGCTACAAAAGCAGGAAGCGGATGATAGTGTAGTGCATTCTGGGTAAATACAACCAAAACAAACCTGCATGTCTAGCAGGTTTGTTTTAAACTTACCAGATATGGAAAAGTGAAAGCCTACTAAAATGTGACGCTACTCTTGTTTATGTTCACATTTTATAAAGAAGGATATTTTGTTCAGCGTCTTCTGTGCCAAGAACCACCGACACAGAAACCTCTGTGTCGGTGGTTCTTGGCGCAGCGCCACCACAGGTGAGGAGGGGAACTCTGGTCTGTCTCGATTCGGTTGAAATGAACTGTGGTACTTTTCAAATGCATTTGGGAACGCCAAGACCGCTCCAAAACCAGGAAGTATACTATGACCCAGGGCATTCTGGGTAAGTACAACCAAAACAAACACACAAGTCTAGTGCTAGTGGGAGAAATGGCTCCTGCTCTTTTAGCAAAGACAAAAGAGAACTTCTACAAGCACTTCAATCTGACTCCACTCCATTCTTGTTTACATTTTGTGAAGAAGGAAGTTCTGCTCATGTTTTGAATTCAAGGTCATACTTCAGGTATCATCTAAACTATTGAGATGCTAATCAGTTACTCCCAGTTGTAAAAATATATATATATAAACCTTGTTGCCACAGTTACACATCAGAACATCTCTCAATAGGTAAAAAAGTAAAAGAAAAGAAAATAATAGTTCAAAAAAACAAAAAGAAAAGCAATGCCTCGTCCAAAAGAGCAAATCAAAACTAACTTAACAGAGTTGTCCAACACACCATCACCATAAGAACACAATTGCCCACTATGGTAATGGCGGGCAATTCATTTTGCCAGCCATTTGACTAAGAATCTATGAATTGGGTCATCAGGCAGATTATGTGTTTCATGCTACATACTGACATTAACTGCTTAAAAATAGATCGTTTCTGATATGTTGGACCTAATTAACAAGGTCTACAAAGAGAAGACAGATCATCCTAGAAGCCTTGAGAAACGCCATCACTGCCCTGCGCCGCCTCCGTGCGCCCCGGCCTCTGAAACTCACACCAGCTTCACACTCAAACCGGGGATTTTCCCCAGTTAATCCACAGCCGCTATTGTTTCACGGCAAATTGAGGAAAGTTCCCGAGAATGTGGAGTAATTATTCATTATCCCAACAATTTGAGAGCAGCTACCTAATTTGGCTCTGTAGTTTTGGCTTTTTCCTGCATACATTTGCACACTGATGCGGCCCGCTGGATGCAGGAGAGGCTGCGTTTTTCCTGTGTGATGTCTCACACTGTGGTGCGGCCCAGTCGGGGAGGCAGGGCCAGCTGAGACACAGAGATTGGTTTTGTTCTGCTTTCGCTGAGCAGCACTTTAACATATTCAGCGTTATTGCTTCTTGTCAGCGGCATTGTGACGGTAAACAAACACCTCTGTCGTGTGCGTGTGGCTGCATGTATACCTGCTGGAGATTGTTTAGGGTGAGTTCTGTCTATTGGATTAGGAAAAAAATCTACAAATTTGAGAGTTTTAGAGCCGTTTTCATCACTTTATACGTAATATGAAACACGAGATCAAGTCAAGTTTGTGTGTGTCGCACATTTCAGCGAGAAGGCGGTTCAAAGTGCTTCGCCTCATAAAAACCAGTTGAGAAAGAAGCTGCGAACATTAGATTTTGTCAAAATGTTGACATGATGTGTGTTGCTGTCAAAACCATCAGCACACATCAAACATATCGATCGATGTTCCGCTTACGATGAATCAAAGGCAACTCTAAACAGGCGGGTCTTTAGCTTTGATGTAAAGGAACTCGGATGCCATGAATTGTAATGCGGAACTGAAATTCCGACACAATGTCCATTCATCAGTAACATTTCATTTACCGGAGGTTTCATAAAGACCACTCTCCCTATTGCCTCAGACTCTGCATCTTTCATGTATTCCATGTTTCTCCAACTATTTTATTTTTTTTCGAGCTGCCGGGCAGAGATACGGCCACCGGCGTCCGCGGCCGGCTCAGTGTGCTGTGCTCCGACTGTCTCCCCGAGATTTGCATAAATAAAGCACGCGGACGGACCCAGCATGCCCACGCTATTGCCCAGGTGCGAGGACATTTGCATATAGAGCTGTGATAGGGCTCCCCTGGGTCCCCTCGGCGACCGGTGAGTGGGATGGGGGAGGAGGGGCTGCGGGGCCGCCAGCGCCACAAATGAGTTCTGAATTGGAAGCTTGCCGCTGCCCTCCATTTAATGTGTGACGGAGGCATGGAGCAAGCCCAAGAATGACCAGCGACGGAACAGGAAGAGATAAAAAGAAAAAAAGAGAGAGAAAGAGCGAGGAAGAAGACAGACACGCGGAGATGGGTAGCATATGGCAGAAGGCAAGGAAAGCAGCAGAGGCAGCTGCTTAGATACGGCTAACCCATATGTTTGATCGTAACTTGGTTTGCTGCTGGATTTCCCTGACATCAGGGTGGGTCACTCAGTTGTTTATGTACATCATATAATGAATCCCATAATAAGTTTCAACAGCTCCGCTGATATATTGCCCCATATTGCGTTGGACATCCACCAAAGCAATACGAGCCACAATATTTCTTGACTTTGTGCGACTCCCTTCACGCGTTTCCATTACCGCGGAGTCTCGGTGGCCTTTTGAATCAGCAGAATACGGTTTGGGGAGGCAGGGAGCCGAGCCCGGTCCTGATTAGTCACACGCAGCTCCTCCAGGCGGTGCTCTCTCATCTGAGCACCATCGAGCCATCCCTCATTCAAGAGACGAGTTCTGACGGGACGGCAGCCAAAAAAGGAGCCTTGCGAGATCGGCGAGCGGATCCTGCCAAGTGATAGATGCGGTGGAATCGCACGCAAGCAAAAATATTAAACAAGAATGACTGGATGGGGACGTGGCTTGATAAGCTTTAAATATGTCATTATCATTAAATGCTGCAGTGACTTGTGTCTCTTGAACTTTGTGATGTTACAGTCCCAAACTTCTGTGTATTTTATTGGGATATTATCTGATGGACCATCAGAAAGTAAAGCATAACTATGAAGAGGAAGAATGTCTGAATATGGTTAAAAAAATGCAAATAAAATCTCATGGAAGCATAATATACATAAATAATACTTATCCATCAGTCCCTGGAGTCAATACTTCGCACAGATATACTGAAATATTTGCCAATTTTTTCACCAAAATACACCATATATGTGTTGCCATGTCAACCTTCAAGACTACTCAGGTCTTCTGGTTCTGGTTCACATCTGCATCCCCAGAACCAGAGTCAAACATGGGGAAGCAGAATTCAGATTTTATGCTCCTCTAATTTGGAACAAATTTCCAGAAAACTGCAAAACACCCGAAACACTGAGTTATTTTAAAACAAGACCGGGAACCCACCTGCTTGATGACGATTGATTGATATATCTGATGCTGATGATTTTGTGTAATGCTTGCTTCATAGCTGATGACTGTATGTTGGTTTTATTATGTACCTTCACCAAGAACTGCCTTCTTGGTGAAGGTACTATATAAATAGGCTGGACTTGACCCCTGTTATTTGAGCCCCAGACCTTCCTCATCCTTCTAATGTTAGAATAAAAGAAATGTTTATTTCTTTCAGTCGTTGGTATCAAAGGTTTATTTTATCATACATACATATAACCAACACGGGGAATGCCTGGGCACAATCCAAGCAGGAAAAAAAGAGAGAAAATCTCCCGGCAGCATGCAGCTATGCTCCAAAAGGCTCCTGCACCTGGCCATCACCTAAGAGAGACCGAAATATAAACAAGTATTTAACTAATTGTCCACAGCTGCAAAGACATTTTGACCTCAATTAACAAGGAAGCTGATCTAAACAAGCGAGTGAAAAACTCAAGGCCAAACAGTGATGAGTTGCTCTCTTCCAATATGCTCAGAGGTCACTGAAAGACCTCATTAGAGTTCCTCTGTTTGGGATTGTAAATGTTTCACAGTATTAGCACACAGCTGCAACGAGGTGAAGATGTCTCTTGAATCGAACCGCCGACACACAATCAGCTCTCCAAAAACTCATTTAAAAATATTACAGGGGCCATGGTTGCCTCCTTGCCCTGATTGACCTCATGTGTGGTTCGCTATCATCCGTAAATCTTTTTTCTGACTGGAAAAACCAAGTGTGTTTTGTATTTGCCGGTGCCCAAGACGCTCAGTAGACTCCAGGAACCGACCTACTGCTACCCCGCAACTTGACCTGAGATTAAATGCAACTTTATGCTAATGGCGGTAACCCACCGCCGATGTTGATGTGTCAGTTGAGAGGCTGATTTGAAGTAGTGTTGCAAGAGACACCTCTCAAGAATGATTCAATTAAGGACTGCAGATCACAGCAGACGTTGCCTGAGCGACCAGACGCTGTTGTTCAAATGCTTGCTGCTATCTCTTGGTGTTGGAGTAGTTCAGGTGTGAAAAGGGTCCTATGTATATCAAATATTTTGTAGTTTTTATAGCTTGGTGAAGGGGGAGAGAGAGGTAGAACCCTGACAGAGACAAACAGAGCAACCCTTGCCATGCACTGATAACATGCTAACTTCACACAGCTCTTCTTGTTGTAAGCCACTGTGCATCTCTGTTTCAGAAGCAAATTCTAATGATTGCATAACCATCAACTAGTGCAGAAGCCTGTTAATCACCCACAGATCCAATCCAGGTGTAGCAGAAGGGAAACACCTTAAAAATGCACGGCAGAGGGCGTGAATTGAGGAACCCTGCTGTAAGGTTACAGTGGTTAACCTCCAGAGCACCCCAAAAGAAGTACTGTCCATCTCATCATTTTCTCTGCATGTACGATATTCAGTCTTAGGTCAATTTCCATTTGGCATTGGACACCCAGTCTGTTACAGTTCAACACAGAGCCACAAGACATCCAACTTTGTATGAATACGCTCATGCTTAATGGTAATAGAGGAACTCCAATAAGAAAAAACTCTCAAACGGGAAAACATGTTGACTCCAACTCTTAACTCTCCTCATTTAGAGGCAAACAGTGCTAATTCATCCAGTGGTGGTCTTACACGGCTTATTCCTTTACTGTGGAAGGAAGCAAGAGCCTGGGAGGGACTGGCGACCTGTCCAGTGTGAACCCTGTTGGCGATAGGCATCAGCACATGTTGGATGATGGACGGACGGAAGGAAGAGTACCAGGAGAACAAACTGTGCTTTGGTAGAACAGAAAGACCCTTGGCTGAGATCCAAACCCACCACTTATTTGCTGCCATGCAAAGCACTTTCCAAGGCCAACAACTGCTAACACATGTAATGCATGTAATATTTTAAACGTCCAACAAAAGTTTGTACAGAAGACTATCGGAGGGTATTTTGTATCTCACAGATTTTTGGCTACATAGAGCATCTCCTTTTGATGGCTGGATGTAAGTTCTTTACAAAATTAGCTACAAAGGCCTCACACAAACACTCATAGTGTGTTAGATTAATTGCTGCAAGCTATCATTCAGTTATCCGAGCAGATTGATACCGTCCGTTTGTTGTTTTTAATTGGTCCATGGCTCCAAAAAAGGCTTTAAACTGTTGGTCTAAAGGACAACATGTAGCTTTGCCACTGATACAGCTCTGTGGCTGGCATGACCTCCACTCCAAGTCTATTCAGGGCTTTTTGTTTGGTTCTTTGTTTGGCTTCGAGCTCTAATGGCAATCAAAAGGGACGCCGTGGTCGCTCTCAGTCCTCCACACTAATGACATTGGCACAGAGGCAGACAGACACTGCTCATCCAATCCGCTGGCCTCCCAACACGGTCTCATCGCCGTACAGAGAGCCTCGCCTGAGTCTCTTCGGAGAACTCCCATTTAGCCATTCTCTGTGATTTCCCTCTCAGGAAACAACCAAATCATTTTCTCGTAGACACGCTCATTAGCCGACAAGCCGTTCGCTGCCAATTTCAACATTTCAATATTCCCGCGTGTGCCTCGGCAAACATCGGAGGTCCCGTCGTTTCCAGGCAAAGTCAGCATTGACGTGCCAGCAACACACTCCAAGGAAAGCGATCTAGGTGCCAAGGTAATAAGTTGAGGTAGTGAGAGAAAAAAAATAAATAAAAAAATGGCTGAAGTGTTATGATAGTTAAAAACATGATGGGAATATGTCACAGTGTAATTAGACATTTGGGTCGGATGAGGTGGCTTTACAGGTAAAGCAATTAAATCAGTGGGTGTGGGAGTTACAACCAGAATTGACCCAAATTGGGAACATTACCGTCATAAATATAATTTACGAACCGCCAGTCAGAGCAATTAGTCTCTGATAAACACCAACACACATGCCGTCGGTTTCAGCGAGGTCGGACCCGGCAACCGATTTTTAAAATTTTACTTATCTTTTATATTTCCCTAATATACCACGCAGTAAATCTGCTTTGTCTGCGGCTATTGAAACACAGAGAAAGAGAGATCAATATAATGGGTTTGGCACCTGGCCAAAATCATCCCCGACAATGTGCGAGGAAGGCATTTGAAATCACCGGCGCGTATCCGCGTGTTTGGGGGATAAAAATAATTCCTCGCCTCTTTGCCAAGGAGCGGGGAGGCACAATGCCCAGGTCTGGAGGGAAGGGTGCCACATGGGTCTGCAAATTGGCTCAGGCGATCAGACACGGGCATCTCATTTTGTAGAGGAGAAGGAGGAGGAGGAGAAGGGTGGAGGAAAGGGAGATGAAGATAGTAGGCATGTGTGTGTGTGGGTGTGTGTGTGTGTGCGTGTGTGTGAGATGTGGGGCGGCGGGTAAACAATTGCAATGATTTCCCCAACCTGGCACGGTCCAGGATGTGGATGGCTGCACTGGAGAGGAGCGGCGTCGGGTCTATTTGGCTCTCGGTTTGTTTCTTTATTGGGAGGAGAGAAAAAGAGTTGAAAAGAACGAGGAGGGGAAGAGGAGGAGGACTTCTGTTCCCCGTCAGAGCAGTCGGAACGAGGGAGGACGTTCACAGCAAATTATTTCATTCAGATGAAGTGAAAAATCACCTCTTTACGTTACATTTGCAAACATTGGCTGCCGGAGATGCCAGTCCTGACTGGGAGCTGGAAAACACACACTGGAATCATTTTTTTCCAGAGGCCCACTGATGCCATTAACCCCTACTGGTGTCAACTTTAAAGGGACAGTTCAACATTGCTGAAATGAGGCGACGTTGAAAAGGTTATAAGCAGTTAATGTCTTAACTCCAGTGGATTACTCTCTCGGTGTCTTAATTTACAATGCCTATAGAAAAAAATCTATCCTATTCTACTCTTTCATTGCTTTTGCAAATAAACTCAAAGAAAATGTATTTTTATTTTACCAAAATGGTTAAAAGGTTTTCTTAACCCCCCCAAAAATTTACAGGAAAACCTTTTACGTAAAAGTGCAAATAGATTTCTACTACATAGAGAATAAAAATAAACGAATGCAAATATTCACTTCCTTCAAATGTTGAGTAGAAGCATCTCAGGATGGACATCTGGAAAAAAACTGCACAATTCTTTGCAAAAATTTTCAGTTCGCATAGGGATCAGATGTGGAAGGTCCTTGTTAAGACCAGTCAAAGTTTCTTCATCGGATCGAGGTCTGGGGTTTGACTGGGCCACTCCAGAACACCCACCTTGTCGTCTTCAGAGCATTTCCACGTGGCTGTAGCAGGATTCCTTGGGTTCCTGTCTAGATGGAAAACAATGCCTTGTTTCCATCGAGTGTTACAGTACTTTATAGTCCGGCGTATTCAGGAGAGAATTTGGACTCTCACTTGGGCCGGTTGAGTTAAACCCAAGCGCCCAATGATGTGACATATCAGTGCAATGACAAATGTGACGCTCTGGTATGTCTGTGGCTGTGGAGATGATGCATTTGTGGTGATGTGGAGTGTTTGATGTCCGCCAAGTATAGCATAGCGTCTTGTCTAATGGCCAGAAAGACCCAAAAATTTCCTCCCACTTCACCATGGAGTCTTCCTCATGCCTTTTGGCAAATTCCAGTCAGGGCTTGATGAGTTTTCTTCCACAGTGGCTTTTTGTTACCAACCTTCCATAAAGCTCTGGCTTTATGGAAGAACCTGGTGAAGAACATGCACCAAGTTAAATGAACAGCATCTGGATTGTCGTGGTTTGTCCAAACACCGTTTTCATCATCCTTTTATTTGTGATAGCTGGTGATTTACAAAGACATTGAAATTATATGCATTGCATGGGAAACAAGAGTAGAGGATACGCCTAATCAACGAGTTTCCTGTGTGAAACGAAACATGTAAAACACTTCTTGTTAGAGTGAACCGTCTAAAAGAAATTAAAACATTGTAACAAAAACATATAGAACATTACACTGACTGGGAACATCTTCAGAACAAGTGAGGCTCAGAGCTTTCAAAGTGAGCTTCTGCTAAAAGGTTATAAGCAGCTAATATCCAAGTACTACAGTAAGAAACTCTTAAGGTCTTGTGATTTCAGATAAAAGATCAGCCGCTAGTAGGCTAAGGCTAACGGCTAGTCCAAGAGGTGCCAAGACGCCAAATAGTAGCAGCATTGCAACGGCTAAGTCACGGTCATGTTTCCATTTGATGGTTATGGAGGAAGCTGAAATGGAGGACAGAAGGTTGTGCACCACCAATAATCTTCATGAGAGAAACTCGTATATATAACAATGCGTAAAGCATCTCTGGACAGTGTAATTGTCTGACAGAAAGGTAAGCTATTGCTACTGAAGTGAGGACGACCGTGAGTGTTTTTCACACCTTCTTACTCTGGCCAGAAATGGCTTGTACGTTAAATTCCCTCTATGTGTTTCACACAGGAAGATCGCTGGTTGTGCACCGCCTCCAACCTTCATTTCTCATGTAAATAACCTCTGAAATGTTCGTAGCCGACTGTCTGACGGTAATGTGCAGCTGGTTTAAAGGTCAGTGAAGCAGCATTCAGAGATGGACTTGGTAAATGAACAGGTGAAGAGAGTCGACTGCCTACAAACTCTATACAGAGCTGGTGTTAATCGTTCAGGTCGACTATTTTAACTAAATAGTTAAATTGCACAAAAAGTACACACACACACGTTTATTTTTATTTATTTCATTTTTTTTTTTACACACATCACCTTTAATGTGCGTTCAGTGACACATGCTTGGCTAACCGGAGAGTCTCTCACACAAGCGCTGCGGCGTGCACAAGCACACTAACGCCCACGCGCTTCCCATGCAGGTACGCTCGGGCCCCCCCACAGACTCGGCTGCTCCCGAAGAAGTCTCAGCGGGAGCACTAGATTAAAAATGACAATCACTCGGGGTGCACGGCAAACACCACAGGAAACGCAGGTGCCTTTGTTAAGAGACACCCAGCGCTCTAAAGGGCCTAATTATCTGCTGTTATTTTGGCAGTTATCAGGCGGAGAATAACTCCCCTGCTCAGACTCAGACTCACACAGCGAAAAATTACTCACTCGCTCACAGTGAGGTATTATACTGCACCACTGACAAGGTATGAATATTATATGCTGCGTTGGAATCTGAATAGATTTTTTTTTTTTCTTCACAATAGGCTGTTGTGGTTTCCTGTTTTTACTTTTTTTTTTCTTTTTACAGAAAGGAAACTATTAGTATCACTGTGATCATTAAAAAAGACTCGACTGTTGCGACTAAATTGCGTGGAAAATGTTTCCCCCCCTCCCCAACAACAAGTGCCAGCTGTAGGATATGACAAAACTTTGAATTAAAAAAACAACAACAACAAAAACAATGCAACACAGAAAACAGAGGTGACTTCAGATCAAGTTCTTGACATTTTGTATGAAAAAAAAAAAAGAAGACAGAAAACAGTGGAGGATCCAACAGCGCGCCTCCCCCTCTGCTCTCCAGGGCTAGGTGGCAGTGTTGGGCATGGTTTCAGACACATCCTGCCCCTCGGCTCATGAACAGATAATTGGACAGTTTTATGGAGGATATGAACTCTGAAGGGGAACTTAAGCCATCTAATCATTGGCATTCAGCGTATGCTATTCATATGCATAAATACAAATAAAACACGTTCCATCGGCACAAAGAAAGCTCCGACTGCCACTTAGATTACTATGGAAATAATGTAGCAAATGAATTACTTTAAATGAATGTTTTTGTTTTTATTCTGCAATGCAACTGTTCTAATAAAAGACCCCAAAAAGTGGGAACTAAATCTTTCCGTTTATTTCACTGAAACTGTAGTTTCTTTGATGGCAGTGAGTCTTCCATTTTTCTTTTTTTTTTTTCTCATCTAAATGTTTTGAAATGTGCCACATTCTGCCGTTATGTAGTTCACTAACACACGATTTGGCCCAAAGCGAGGCCTGACGCTCGCCCACCAGCGCCGACCAACTTTTCCCATATGCATTTAGCACTTTCTCCTCTTAAATCGGGTGTTTATGTGTTTACATCATCGCTCAGGCGTCTGTCGTCTTTCATCAGAGCGACTTCCTGCTCGTTTCTCCACACGCTCTAACCGCTAATGTCACGAGCTCCATATAATATGCAGATAATGGTTCATCAGGCTGTCTCTTCTCCGTGTCGCCCCATCGCCGCGTTGCGGCGGATCACACGACACGGCCGTGCCCTGCAGGAGTACAAGCCGCCCGTAATTGAAATGAATAAGAGAAGGAGGAACATGCCCACAAAGGGTCCAAACTTTCTCGCTCTCTCGTCGGCGTATTCAGAGGGGGATCTGGCCCTTTAAGCTGGCGCAGCCGGTCTCGGGCGGCTCCGTCGTGGGGGCTGATGCTCATCCGTACGGCTGATCGGAAGTGGCACGGTCGAGGAGGAGAGCTATCAGCGTGGGGTGCAGGAATGGGGACAGTCCCCTACGGTCTCCTGCTACCTCTCCCCACTTCTTTCACTATCTCTCAAGTGCAAATTCACATCCATCTCTTATGATCTTTTGGGCTGCTTCTCCCTTGCTAAGATCTCCCTCTTCTTGTTTCCCTCCCACTCTTTCTTGCTCCCTCAGTTTCCTTTTCTATCTCTGTTTCTCTTGCTCTCTCCTTCCCCAACGGCCCGTCCTTCCTTCATCTCAATCCCGGTACCTCCATGAGTTTTCTGCCTTTCTGTCTTTTTTGATTTCTTGTCTTTATATTTTTTTTACCCCCTACTTTTCAAAAGGTAAGTTCCTGATTTAAAAACAGAAAAAGGAAGTAGCCTCAGCGAGGGTATCACCGAAACTATTTAACTTTATGCACTTTGCAGAAAGTAAAGTACAAATCATACAAAATAGTACAACAGAAGTGCATGGCATGATCTAACTGACTGTTGTTTTATTTCAATAAACATACTTGTGGAAACAAATAGACCGCTTGCTTAGTTTGAGCCTGCTAAGAACCAGGCTTCGTTCGACTTCTTAGAATCTATGAAGCTTACCGGAAATGTCCTGATCTGTAAACGACCTTCCTCCACTGCGAAGAGAAGCACCGATGCTGAAGGCGTCGGCTGTTAACGTTAATTTGATAACATGGACTGAACGACTTTGTGCATTTCCTCTACCGCCATTGGTAAAACTACAGACAATTCTAAAGTAGCGCACTAAACTGATGTCATTGTTCACGACTTCTCCTTCTGCTCGCTGTTTGGCCAGGTTGAAAATCTACTGGAGGAGTCGAAGTCAGTGAGAGAAATCCCAGACAGAGCGCTGAGGGGAGATTAGAATTGGAAGGAATTGCATAGTAAGGCAATGGCCAGGCTAGCTTAGTGTAATAATAGATCATACGTCACATTTGATGCTTAACATTAAATATTTTGAGCTGTTCTGCTGCCCAAATAGTAATGGAGGGATAACACAAGCTCATGCTAATTGGTCAGGCTCTCTTCTCCGATACATGCTACTTAAAGCTCAAGTTTCTAGTTTGGTAGGAAAGATGGGCTGCCGTCTTTTAGATTTTTTTTTCACATTTTGAATCATGTCCAGTAGAGGAGTAACTGGACATGACTCCTTTACTGGACGTTATGCACTTTCTTACCCATTTTAAACTTTTTCCTTCTTTATTCATTAAACCTGCAGCAGTTTCCTTTGACTTTATCTTTTATCTTACTTCATGTTCTTGGTTTCTTAGTCAAAACAAAAACACATAACACAGTTGTTCTTGCACCAGTGCAGTCGTTCCCCCCACCTCCTCCACCTGCCTGCTTCTTTACTCTTCAACCCATCTGCGGGGGCAATTACAAACCCCCCACCCTTGTGCCAGTGCAGGCACACACACTCAGCAAAACCACACTCATCCCTCAGTTGCACCTGCATCCCTCCAGCTTCTAACAGTCCCACAATGCCCTCCGTCTGCCGGCCCGTACGGCGCCCTCCGGGTTTCCGCCCGAGAAGATCATTGTCGCCTTTCTGTTTTCTCCCCTCTATCTGCCTCCCCACTTGGGTTGACATCCACGTTATTTATTTTATGGCTGAGGACTCAATTTGAATCCCCTTTCCCCATCAGTCACATGCCACACAATTGCTTTCTCCTTATCTTCCGGAGTGTCCTTTTTACAACACATCAGGGCGCCATAACGCGCCTATAAATCCCACTGTTTCCGTATTCTTACCTATCCAAACCCGCGCTTTAAATTCATCCAGACAGCGAAAGTGGCTATGAAAAAATTATTACAGTTTGCTCCTCCGTATGTCAGTGAGATAGTTGTAAACAAGTAGCTCCTCCTCAACTTTCATTCCTTTTTCATGCTTTGTAAGTTTTGCAAGGATTTCCTTGCAGGGGAGAATAAACAAGCCGATCCGTTTTTCTTCCTCGACTCCGCCGCCGCCGCCGCCACAGAGGGACGGGCGAGCTTCACGGAGGACTCGGACGATGTGGGGGTGGAGGGGCGAGGGGGAGCTGGGGAGGTGGCGGTGACATTGCTGACCATGTCCGGCGGCCCAATTACCTCTCTCCAAATACGGCGCTCAAAAAAAAAAAAAAGGAAAAAAGAAGAAAAGAAAAAAAAGAAAAGCCGGGCCGGCGTGTCGTGTACACATGGTGTCTGTTACTCCCCAATTATTCCTGCATAAGCAGATTGTGTGGAACATCAAACTGGGGACGTGATGGCTCGTGTGCGGGCTGCCTCCAGCAGAGTGCTCTTTCTTTCCTATCATTTGATCTCGCATTGTAATCCCAGGTGCTTTGAATAATTTATAGGATACAGCTTCTCGTTAAACAATAATTTATATGTGTCTATGAGAATTGATTCCACAGGAATGCACATCTAAATAATGAGAGAAACCGCTGCATTTCATCTACAAGGAAGAGGCAGAGGGATAATAATAGCAAAACAAAAGGCACCTAAGCAACAGCAGCGGCAGCCAGACTAATATTAGCAACCCAAATAATAACAGTAATGATGCTGATGTTGGTGAAATTATTTGAATGTTTTGATGTATTTCATCTTTGCAGAAAAACTCCGGTTCTGTGAATTTAGACGTTACACAGGGTGTCCGGTTTCCTCACACAGCACAACATGTCAACCCCTCGGCCATTTTTACTTTGATTGCATTTCCCCTATTCACATCTACTTATCAATTCGCAGGAGAGGGCCACACTCATGCATGATGAATTCGCTGTTAATGCAAAAGGCTTGTACCGCCCAGCGCGCGGCTTCCCCGAAGAGAAATGATGCAACCGACTCCCCTCTCAGGCGGAAGAAGCCGAAATGTTCATCAGACACGAAGACGGGGAGCGGGGGCTCGGCGGGGATACGCTGACCGGTCGCAAAGTTCATTAGTTGTCATGAAGAGCAAAACGGTGTTGAATAAGATGCTTAAAACTCCCCCTCACCTCCCCGCCACCAAACATTAAAGATCAGGTTTGGAGCCGATTGAAATCAGATGACAGGCAAAAAAAAAAAAAAAAAAAAAAACACTTCCTGTGCAGTTTACATTATGGCTTAAACAGCAGCGTGCGACGCATAGCAATGCAAAAGAATCTGTGGTGTTGCTCGAGGTGAAACACTGTGAAGAAAGTTTTATTGGGACCTTTGGAAAAAAGAAAAATAAATGAGGAAGTTGCAGCAGGAAGTGCTGGGAACCAATTATCCAGAGGTGTGACGCTGTCAGAAGTCTCCAGGTTTTGTCAAGTGTTCTGACACCCTGCCAGTGTTGTTCTCTGGGAAATGGAACTGTTGAGTTTTTTTTTTCTTTTTCTCCTAAACGGGATGAGGGAGCACGGAAAAAAAAAAAGAAAAAAAAAATCACTGCCTTCGTGAGTACGCTAAGGGTCTAGATTCACCTTCTTACTTCTCTGTGCGTTTTTAATTATTTTCTTTCTCTCTTAACATCCGGTTTTGTTTTTGGATTCCAATCCCCCCCCTTTGTTTTTTTTTTTTTTTATTGCTTTTTTGCTTTAGTTAAGATTTTTTTTCTTTTTTTCCTACTTCAGCGTCTGAAATTAAAATGTCTGACATTAAAACGTGTAAACGTCTCTCGTTAGCGACAAGATTTGAGATGTCATCGCGATCACGTAAAACGCAAAAATAGAAAAAAAAAAATCAGAAAAATAAGATGATAAAACGTAGATTAGCATTTTAGAACTGCCTGCATCTAGTGCATCATTCTGCTTCAAAGAAGAAAAAGATAAATGATGATGCCATTAAAAGTGAACTAATTAAGGAATGCTTCTTTTAAAAACTCATTAACTGCACCCTCATTTACATAATGATGCATATTAATTAAGTTTTAATGAATCTGAGCTTCCATCAAGTCTCCTCTCCTTGGCAGTGGAGCCATCTCTACAAATGAATAAACACTTCTCTTAAGTATATTTCTCCCTGCAAATGGGAAATGGGTTTTAAACAATAGCAACAAACAAACAAAAGCCTTCAATCTCTGCTCAATAGAAATGCACATAATTCAGGGTCAAACTTGAGCAGAGAAATCTGCATAACCTCTTACTGGTTAAAGGGGGGAGAAGGAAAAAAAAACGCAACAAAAAAAAAACAAACAAACAAAAAATGCTGCAGCTGTTAAACTGGAAGTTCTTGCAGTGGGGCTTATTTACCCCGGGAAATATTTCGACAGCAATTTCTTGACTTTTTTTTATTTTTATTTTTTTATTTATTTTTTTTTTGGGAGTAGGGGAAAATTACTAAATTGTGTCTCCATATAGAGGAAGAGTACAGTGACAGGCCATGGGTTGCTTCTAATGAGATGCATTTTAAATTAGAGCGCACCTCTCACATTGCCAGCTGGTGTCTGCTCAGGTGCTTCTCTGTTGTGTGAGTGACGGAATGCACACACACACACACACCGACGGAGACGCATCATCATCATCATCATCATCATCGCCACCATCATCATCAACAAACTCCCTCCCCCAACCCCCCCGACCCCGTCTGAACGCATGAACCCTCCAAATAAAAAGTGGCTCCCCTCGCAATTCGGGGGGCTGCTGCCTGCGGAGTCTGACTGACTCGTGTTAATCCGGGCTTTTGCCACACTTTAATTACGTGATTCCTCTTAGTGAAATAAAAGTCATTACGGCGCCGAGAGACGAGTTTCCTCAACTTAATGGAATGAGTGGAGGTTTTCCTCAGAGAAAGTGTTTTAAGAAAAAAGAAGAAAAAAAAAAGAAAGAAAGAAAGAAAGCGGAGGGGGTTTTAACATGAGTTAAAGTCTCGCGTCTGTGAGTCTTAAAGAAAAAAAGAAAACAAAACTGTTTCTTAGAAATAATCAGCTAACTGAGCAACAGAGGAAGCCTCATTCTGGAAGTTTCTTTCTTTTGTTTTTTTTTTTGTTTTGTTGTTTTTTTGGGGGGGTTTTTGGAAATTGAGCAAAATCCGATCTGACGCTCGCCGCGAATGACGACGAAGCGGCGCGCCGGAGACAGAAGCAGCCGTGTGCGACTTCCGTGCAAACGCTGCCTACTTCGGTTTGTTTGTTTGCGTGCCCTTGCGTCTCCCCCCCACAGCTGGTGCAACCGGCAACGGCAGGTACGAGAGGGGAGGAGGCGAGCGGGCGGGTGGGGGTTAAAGGTCGTGACGATCAGATGATTGGAACTACAGAGGGAGAGGGGTGTAGCCATGTAGGGAAAATGGGGGAAGCAGATGCCCGTTAATTAGGGGAAATGCGACGGACAAGATTTGATCAGCAAGGGGTACGGCTGCCTCCCGCAGCACGGCAGCTGTTGCGAGGGGGGATGCTGGTGGGGCTTGTGCCTTGTATATGTGTGTGTGTGTGCGTGCGCGTGTGTGTGTGCGTGTTCCAGTCCCCACAGGGCACCGCCACACTTCACAGACATCCCAGGAACCATCCGCAGGCCAACGCAGTGCCCTGCGGAGACAGACTATTTACAGCACAATGCAAGTCATACTCATTAAACTCTCAGATGAAGTTGGATTTGTCAGTGTTGACTTTTTTTTTTTTTTTGGAAGGAAACTTGATTTGTCTAGATTAAAACCTACACATCCATAACTGTTTTTTTTGTGTGTATGTGTGTTGTGTGTGTAAACTTTGAGAGGAAACATTTCCAACACACACAAACTCAGCTGGCAGGTTTTTCTGAATCAGTTTAAGTAAATGAAAGCATTTGATCATGTACAAGTAAGCGCACAATGTTTTGTGTCGCCTCTGGATGTCAAACAATCATCCAGAGGAAAATCTCCTCCAACTGCAAACAAACTGGGCCAGACTTTAGAACGGGCTTACACAGGCAATGGCCCAACACCTTGTCTTTTTTTTGTGGAAAACCTTTATAATTTATATGCCATTCATAGGTGCAAATTGTGTGAGTTGCATTATTTTTAAGATGTTTATAAATAGAACAATATTCAAGCGTTTGAAGATTATAAGGTTATAGTCGATTTCTTTGGGAACACACTTTGTGTTCTTGCCATATACATTTTGAATATTGTTTATCTCCTTCAGTACTAGATTTTTTTTGAGTTAGTGTTGTGTTTTTTTCTTTTTTGACTTGTGTATGGTAAAATAAGTAAAAATAAGTAAAAAAAATAAGTAAAATTTGGAGTTATTGGCTAACGGATGCATTCAAACTACAATGCATGAGTTCATCACTGCAGATGCTTAGGACTTCCTATTAATGTCCTGTAATTTGCATTAGTTAAAAAAATCAAATAAAATCCTTAGTGGATAAGGGGACCAAAACTTCCTCCAGCCCAGGGGCCCACATCCTTGTAAATACGGCCCTGCAAACCAGGGAGGAGTGCCTCATTCAGACTGCCGTGTCGTTTCATGACAGTCATACCAGGAGAAAAACTTTCTAAAAATATTTTCAACTCTTTTCCTCGCCTCTCTGAGTCAGGCTTTGATAACCACTGACCTGAGCGTTTGCCGGCAGCGTTCGTTCCAAAGCCTCTTCAGAGAGTACGGGTATCCCACGCTATCTGTCACTTCTTTGTGTCCTTTCAGTTGCAAACACAGAGGAGTTTCAGTGACTAACTTCTCCACCAATGACTCTCCGTCTGTCTCCTTGTTAGCGTCTCTTACTTGTTTCTTTTTTCTTTTTTTTTTTGGTTTCTGCCCCCCCCGTTTCAAATCACTGTTTTTGCGTAAGCAATTAATACGTCGGCATTACTTACCAACTTTAACCGTATGCTTTAATTGTAACGTGACAGACTGATCTTAATGGCCAAATATTTCTTCTAAAGATACTCCATTGCTTAAAAATAATCAAAGCTTATAATTACGTTCTAAATCATTGTGCTCCTGAGTGTAATATGTGCCGTTGCTCTCGAATTAAAAGCGTCAGCTTTTAATGATGTTTTCGAGCAAAACTATGAGGTTGCTACTTCCTGTCATGAGACGCGCGGCGAACCTTTGAAAAGTCCAACTAAAACTCAACAAAGTGCAAATAATTAAACGAATTTCAAAAAATGTCCAACATTTTAGAACGCCGTTCCGGCGCGTGTGATATTGTTGACTTATTCATGCATCCGCAGCATGACTGTCAACCTTAAACAAAAAAAAAGAAAAAAAAAACAAGAAAGAAATCCTCATTTGCTTCAATACCTTGACTTTTTTTGATATGCCATTGATGTTTTTTATGGTAAATTTATCATTTCATCGTTCCAAGCAGCAGAACGAGGTGCGAGCAAAAAGACAAAAAAAACAAAAAAAACAACAAAAAAAGATTGCTGTGTAGAAGATTCCCTCCCCCTAACCCCATCCACCCACACCACCAGCCACCTATTAAAAGTTATCTTTCTTTAATCAATTGTTAAATGTCATAGACAATCATCATTTAACAGCGTCTTCCTGTGTGATTCTTTTTAATCTGGCTGTAAATAGGGCAGCCCTGTCTATCACTTCGGTTTGTGCCGTACACCAGAGACTTAAGGTGTTTCAACAATAGCTCTTGAAAAAAAATAAGCAAAAAAAAAAAGGGAAACAGAAAAAAAAAACAAAGAAGCACTTTTTTTTTTTTTTTTTCTTTCCACTCCTCATCTCAAATCCCTGCAGAGAACACCAAAGGTATGAAAAGTGAAGAAAGGGGGGAAATAAATCCGGGCGATGATGAATAATTTGAATGTAGAAATGAAGCTGTTTCAGGAGTGAGTGAGATACCGCACAAGGAGCAGCCATGGGGAGCACACAATTAGGTCACCCAAAATAAAAACGCTATCCTCCAGAAAGTCTTTCTTGGAGTTGTCAAATTCAATATATTTCACTGCCAACAGAATTCTTGATTTGGCTGTGAAGTGAGAAAGGCGAAAAAGAAAGGAAGTGGATGAGGGGCCTTTTAGAAAGCCGAGACGGCTCAGGACTCGAGCGCATTTGATAATTTATGCACAAAATTGGGACTTTTTTTTTTTTTCTCGTTTAAACTCCCGACTATCCTCACAGGAGGGGACGAGACGAGCCATACGGTACGACGCGTGCGGCGGGGACGTGAAGGGGGCGCAGACACGTTGTTTGCTTTCTGCGGCTTTATTTGAGAGTTAATGACACTCAAAAGGAGATCTCGCCGTGTGGCCGCCGCGTTCGCCTCATGTACGGGAGGAGCGACGAAACTTTGAGGGTGGTGGAAAGTTTATGAAGCCTCGCCGCGGTGACAAAAGTCAACAAAACAGCCTGAGCCAGCCCCGGCTTCTCGCCATCCTGCGCCGACGCCAACCCAACAGGAAGGCGAGGAGGCCTCTCTCCGGAGAGACAGAGAGAGAGAAAGCGCGATACGCCGCGTCTCCAGGTGACAAGATATGTCACACCACCTAAAACCCTGTGGCACAATTATACCTCCGCCGCTCTGAAGGGAGAAAGAGGGGGGAGGAATGTGGGGAAGGTGTGTGTGTGTGTGTGTGGGGGTGGAGGGGTGACGGTGGGTACAGAGTGAGTGAGAGGGAAAGTGGAGGGGTGCGCCGGGGTTGGTGGTGCCGCTGGATGCTTTACTCCTGGCTTATTCAAAGAGACAGCCCAAGGGATGCCTCTCGCTCTTCTAACAAAGCACTTCTTCTTTTTTTTTTTTTCTTGAGTATTGCTGGGTGTGCTCAAGTCAAATCCTCTGGGTCCCAGTCTTACCCCCCCCCGCCCCCCGTCCCCCGTCAGCCATTTGAGGATGCCTCAGAAACTTTTTCTCTCAGACATCGGGGCCTGTTTCAGAGCTGATGTTTCAAATGAACATTACAATTCTGCAGAGGCCACAGAGACAGACAGAGAGAGAGAGAGGGGTTACTGCGGGAGCGAGGACGGCATAGTGGTTGAATGTCAAACTTGGATCTGAGCGAACGACGCTTCATTTACTTTAAAAAGTATATAAAATGATTTCCAGAAATTTCCAGATTCCTGATGACTTTCTGCTCAGTTTGAGAAAAAACAGGGAGCATTTTTATCTTGGTCTAATGACTTTTTTTTTCAGGAGATGTACACACAAACAGAGGGAGTTTGTATTAGCTTCCATATGACATGTGATGACTTGGGAGTGCCTAATACGGGCCCACGGCTTTAACAATGCATGAGTGAGGGAAGGAGAGAGGGGACGTGCTCGCGCTCCAACTAGGTCAAACTGTCTAAGGAACAAAACAGAACAGACCTCAAGTTTGCGGAAATCATTACAGGAAAACAAACTTGTCACTCGCTCGACACCCTTGACTGTTTTGCTTTCCGAAGCACAGAACGATAATAATAATGATAATAAAAAAAATAAATAAAAAATCTCCAATGCAAATTAGCTTCTGTGTGTGTGTGTGTGTGTGTGAAGTTTTTGCTCTGTTTGAAATGCATATATTAAAAAAAAAAAGGGATCCAAAGCCACAACTTACCTTGTCATTGACATCGGGGGACAGGAGGAGGAAAGACAAAAAAAAAAAAAAAACAAAAGAAAAAAAAAGTGCTTTTTCTCTTCGAGAGCTGGATTCGATTGTATACACAAGCCCCGCAAAGGAAGATAAACCACAGGCATAGATTCATAAAATATACATCTGCTTCTTTGTCTTTTGTTAAGATCTTCAACAAATACTGCTGATGCAAGGAGGACAAAAAGAGGGAAGGTTATTGGGGGGAGATGTGGAATCGCAGCAGAATGACTTCACCCCTACCTTTTTCTTTAGAAATTACTGCCATCATGGGAAGAGACTCATTCATACTTAAAGCCGCTTTAAGGGCATTTGGAGCATTGTCGCTACACTTCTACTCAGCTCAGTATTTGCTGACTTCAGTGTGTTTCCCTCCAAACTCACTTAAAACACTATTTCCTTAAGACCTACCGCTGCAGTGACAGGTGTCAACAAGCAAAGCTCCCCATGTTGGTATTTGCCAAGGTTCTTCTTAGAGGGTTTTTGCCCAGGCAACATGTTTCAGGGCCCTGTAAGAGGTTGGCTCTGGCTGGCTTCTCATTTGGGATCTACCTGGTCCTGCTGAATCCAACCAATGTCAGCATAGTCAGTTATTGATGTCTAGGTCTCAGATGAGTATTGCAGCTGAAATCAGTTCAAGTAGAGATAGGATCCAGAACTGCCCTGCCACAAACCTGAATACAGACTTACAGATGGGGTAAGTAATTTTTATATATGAAATAAAAAAGTTAAAACTGTCACTATGTCCTGACAGTACAATATGAGGTAGATAATCTGTGAAGAGATGACGTTCCTCCTCCTCCCTGAGCTGCTATTGCCGACTGAAGAAATACAGAGCGCCCATAAAAACAACCAATCAGAGCCAGGAGGAGGGTCTTAATGGTGTCAATAAACCTTAGGTATGCACTACACGATGTACAAATGGCGAGAAACAACTTAGACACATGAAAACTGTCATCGTCATCACAACCCTTCGCGTTTACGGCATAGCAGAGAGCAAGTAGGAGTGTGAGAGTGTGTAAACAAGGATAACTGACAGCGCTAAGACCCTCCTCCTGGCTCTGATTGGTTGTTTCTGACCAAGTAGTGTATTTTTGATGCTAGTCTTGAGAAAAGGCAGAGAAGCTGGATTTTTATTTCACATTTTATTTGTCCCATATTATACAGTCATGACATAGTGACAGTTTTAACAACCCCAGCTTTATTATGTAACAAACTCAATGATTTCTCATTGAGCTTTATTTTTACCTATTTTCAACTAATTTCTGCAACACTGGTATTTATTTGGCGGTACTTCTTAACTTTGTGTTGGCAAGAAGAAACATCGACATGATCAATTCAAAACCGATTCAGTGGGACACACATTAAACGGCCAGGAACCGAGGAGATGTTCATGAAAATTGTTGCTTCCAACAGAAGCTATTAAAAAGAGAAGTGTGAAAACGAACATTTTAAGTCACATTTTGAACTAACGCAACCACCAGAGTGATCTGGACTTAAGAGCTTAGCACCATAAATAGCGGTACTATTGTGATAACAATAAAAGTGGCAACAATAACTATTTATTATGTAGTTTTTAGGTAGATATACGAGTGCAACTGCATGACCCAGCAAATACGGCCCCACAAATTCCCCAAATTGCATAAGCAACCTCAAAGAACGTCACCTCTTGTTAAAAATGCAAGCGAACAAGTTGGAATAATGATAAGGAGTGAAAAATGACAGAAAAGGATAGAAGAAGGGGGACAGATGAATGTCAAAATTAATTTTTCGTCAGCAATCAGTGGAAATATATTCATTGCCATTACAGCATCCAAGCCCCTTTTGATAATAGCTGACCAGCTTTTTGCACACTAGCACTGGTATTTTGAGGATATAGCTCTGGTGAGAGTTACCACAGGGTTGCTTTTAGAATGACACACTAAATACATATGCATGTAAACACACAGACAAATGCTCATACTCACATGCTCACATATACATGCTCATCTCTTTCTCTACATACCCAGTAGAAGTAGTTATCGCAGTTATGATCTGGAGCTGATATAAACCATCTTCCTGTTACAAGTCAAAATTTCAATGTGATCAGCGACCAGTTAATGATAATTAGCTACACAAGCATTTAGCACTGTTTGTATTTGTGTTTTATGTATTGAATCAATGCAGATAGACGTTAACTAAAAGTGTTTTAAAGTGTTGTCAATGTGAAATGTTTAAAAAACAAACAAGTAGTCCAAAGTACAAATAAAAGGTACATAACTGTCATGGTTATATCGGATGGTTGGCGTGAAACCTCTGACATTCTCCTTTTGAATTCCAACTTCTGAAAAACTTGATGATTAATCTCTGAATTGGAACGTGGGAAGTTTGGCTTCTAATTCAAGATCTGACTGAGTCTTGTTTCCACTGAGTGGTAAGGCACGGATTGGTGTGGTTAGAGCACTATTCATGGTCCGTCGCATTCAGGAGAACGTTTTCACTTGACTCTCACCGGGCAGGCAGGGCTAAACCCAAAGACAAGACGTGGCATCACACTAGTATGATGACAAAAACGGCATACTACTATGTCTCATGCTTGTCGCCAGTCACTATGTTCTTCTTTCTGCCAATCAAAGGACAGTGTTGTGTGATCAGTACCACACCATTGTATGAACCATACCATTGTCCAATGGAGCTACAACTCAATGGTAAATGTCCTGTTCTGGAATAGAGCTTCATTAAGTCCAGAGGACCCCAAAGCTCTTCAAACTACATTCAGTCATTCACAAACACATCCACACACTGATGGTGGTGAGCTACATTGTAGCCACAGCTGCCTTGGAGCAGTCTGACATGTACCGGCCTCGCAGGGCCTTCTGACCACTTCTCAGAGGAAAAGTGGGTAAAGGGTCTTGCTGGGTAAAGGACACAACGACTGATGCAAATGACCAGGAGTTCAAATCAGGCAAACCCACTAGATGCAGGACAAACTCCTACCGTCATGGCACCATTACTCGGTACCGGTATCGGTGGCCCATTTTTACAAAATAGGATGCCGTGGGAAATAGGCATAAATAACAACCTTACATCAAACAAAGCGTTCTTTAAGATCTTTCTGTACTACTGTAGCCTATATTTTAAAAGAAACATCTGAGAAGTTTTAATCCATGCTGATCAGGCCCTAACAACCAATGCCTGGTTTGAGCATAGTCACCTAAGCAGCCTATCCATTTGGGGGAGCCTCAACATTTCTCTCCCTTTGTGTGTGTGCTTGTGTGTGCATGAGTCAGAGAGTTTGGATGCTGTTGTGTGTGTATGATTGCTGGTACAGGAGAGAGCGGCGGGAGTGACAGCGCCCCTCCCCAAGGTCACGTCCAAGGAGAGTCGAGCCAATTACTATGCAGATCAGAGCTGATGGCGTTTAAGGGGATTGCTCCGATGCAATCACATTAGCTGGCCAGAGAGGAATCTCCAGCCTGACCCCAATCACAAGGGCTACAGCGCCGAGGTCAGCCGGGGAAGGAGGACTGGAGCCCATGTTTTCTTTTCACAAAACACTTTTTCCTTATCTCAAGCTGGCACGTGATCATCAAGCCAAACATGTCTTTCCTGCCACCGCGGCTTTACAGCAGGCGTGAACTTGCATATGCATGTCTTTTAGGGGAATACATATGCACTGCAACACATACAGCATAAAGCGGCCACAAGGCCATTTTCTGGTGCACAAACACGGTCCAGAATCGCTCACAGTTGACCACAGTTGCCCACGGACGTGTATTCACTCTTTGCCCGCCGTCTCATTTCTCGCCACGCTCCTCTCCTCTCTCCCACTCGTCTTTCAGGTGAGCGCCTGTCTCTGATCTGCAGCGGTCTTGGAGGGCAGATTGCAATTTACTCTATCCCTGTGGGTGAGGTGTGTGTGTCCAGGTTGTAAATATGCCTCCTCTATTTCTTCTCTCCCTTCTGTCGCATCATCTCTCCCTCTCCCTCTCTCCTCGCCTACCCCCTTTCCGTCTGTAGTTTCCCGCCGCTGCCCGCATGGCCAGTAATGAGACTGAGTCTGATCAGGTCGCCCCGGTGTTCCTGGAAAGATCTCACTTGAGCCACTGGCCCGTAATGGAATCTGCATCTAATGCATACATAAATCACACCTCTTTCAGGACATTTTCATATGCATAATGTCTTCCAACCCCCTCCTCTCCTCTTCGTCTCTCTTTCCACCCAATGAGTCTGGGTTGATGGAGAGGAATGGCAAGATAGGAAAGGTGATGAGACCCCCTTTTTTTGTGTGTGCAGTTGTGTGTGTGTGTCTTTCTTTTCCAGACCTGTCTGTAATTCCACCTGGTATATTGTGCTGACAAGACCCGCTGAGTAGTGAGATGATACCAAGGCTTGGGGAGGCTCTTCTTTAGGTAGATCGACATCTGTTCTCACCAAGCGTATCCTGTGTGAATGCAGTGTATGTATGCGTGTGTGTGTGAGAGAATGAGAAAAAAAAAAATAGAAGAAGTCGAGCTTTTAGGAGAATTTTAAATAGAAAAGCTAAAAAAAGAGAGTGGTGAGAAATCCTGTACATTGGTCAGACTTTGGGTACATTTGTAGAGGACAGTTGCTATGGCCTCTATTTTTTTTTCTTCTTCTTCTTCTTCTTCTTCTCCACCTCATGTCTCTCTCTCTCTCTCACGCTCTCTCTCATTCCCCTCGCAGGCTTTGTTATGTTAATGCCGACGGATGTGGCGGATTCACAGTGATTTTTCATCTGTCGGCGACGAGAGATAAAAGGCGAGTGACGAGTTGTCGCGATCGTCCTCACTGTTCGCCTCTCAGTCACTAACAAGCTGCTGCATTGTACCTCCGCCATTTTCCCCCCCTGTGCCCCATTTGCATCTGCAAGCCTCCACTTCATCCTCCCTCCTAAAAGTTTATGCCTCCTCGTTAGGGCCACGTAGGTGTGAGATTAAAATGTTGGGCACACTTCCGTTTTTATAAGCGCGCCGACCGAGCCTTTTGAGTGCGTGTGGCTGAGACCCTTTCTGTTTCTATGGTCGGGTTGGAGGGGTGGATGGGGCCCATATATGTATCTGTGCATGCTGTAAAGCAAAACATTACCATACACCTTCTATGCTACTCAGTGTTATTTATTTATTTGAGTGCCTCCTTAGTACGTGGCGCTTTTTTCCCCCCTCCCCGTAGGTGCCGTGCATCTCTTTAGATGATACAAGCTGCCATATCAGCACAGGCTAACCCATTCTTAATCACATTTGCATTTTTATTTTGAGATATTCCTCAAACGTTTGCATTATTGAGGATTTATGATGAGCTCTTCGCCTGATCCTCCATCAACTTCACTCATAAAAAGAGGTTCTCCATAACTCATAGGTGAGTGGAATATGCTGCCCCCCCCACTCATTCCCACCCTGAAGTAATTAGATAGCAGAATTCTGATATGGAAAGTTTGAATAAATCACTTTGTTTATGAGGGCTGAGGCCTTGAGAGCGGAAGAGGGCCTTCTGTAACCTCTGAATAAAAAGGGAGCAAATTTTGCATTTCAGCAGTTTCACTCCAATTCTAACATTTGATTTTGATCCGAAAGCGAGAAACATTTCGTCAAAGTTCAACCTTGATGACATCTCAATAGCAATAGTCCTGTAAAAAAAAAAAAACCAAAACTGAAATACAGACGAAACCAAACTCGAGCTTTCAGATCTGTAAATGTGAGCGTACCAAAAATATCTCTTTGAAAAAAAAAAAAAAAGAGAGAGAGAGCAATACGTGTACAGCTGGGTAAGGTTGAACCAGGAAGTCGGTCTTGCAGGTGCATCTCAGAAGAGTCTTACATTGATGCTACATTTTGCAAAGCTGAGATAATGTGTGAAGAGATAGTGCCAAGAGGGGGTTTTTTTTCCGCGTACATTAAATACTCATTAGACGTACTTCTCAGAAAATAAATAAAGAACGACACACATACCCAATTTGGACATCTAAAGAGTTTGAGTTCAGTATCAAATGACAGTCTTAAAATTATGTCATAAAACTCCAAGAAAGTCTGGCAATGAGATTAGGAAAGAAAAAATTGCAAAAAGTAAAAAAGATCTAATTGTTCGTTAAAAGACAAATAAAAACAAGAAACGCGCAAATCGCCAAAATCTGATTTATCACTGGAAAGTCACAGATTCTCCACCCAAATGAAAAGTAAACTTCTGTACAGTTCTCTACTAACCCTCAACCACTTAGTAAAAGATATATTTCTGTCTCCAACCGAACTAAAATATACAACGTTTTCCTCTTTAAGTTGCTTAAATGTGTTGCAAGTAGATCAGGTTGATATCAAGATGTCAGTTTTTAATCACATAAAACATCATGGTGGTATGATTGTGAACCAGCTGTAGAATGAAAACATCTTCTAATTGCTTCCCTACAAGCTTGACATCTTTTTATCAGCCTCAGCTAGATTTTAAAAGTTCAATGTGAGATTTTAAAAGGATTTAGTGTAACCTTGTTGAATCCTATGAAAGGAATTTGTTTATTTTCCACAAACTGTTTAAATTGTATGGCGTAAAAAACAGATTTCTTTTGTAAGTCGCAGGTGTTTACAGGAAGTTAGGAGGAGATTTGTAGCAAATGGCAGTCATTTCAAACGCCGCACATCCAGTTTAGCTGGAGAGCTGACAAGTGCTTTTTATTCTTCTTATTTGGCCTTCGTCTTTGTTTAAGATATTAAGTGCCTTCAAGTCAAATAAAACAACTCTGCATAAAGCTTTGAGTCACACATGTAAAAATCCACATCAAGCCTTGTTTTCTGGCACCAGCCTCACACCCAGTCGCTACTTGACATGTCACAACCGGAAGCAAAGAAGATTCTGACAAAGGAGGCTTCTTTCTGCTCTAATAGTTCTACACAGTTTTGTTCTGAACATATGGGTTTTTGAAATATGGATTCCTGCTGCAGGGTTGACAAGTTCCTATAGGCTGCTTTGTGGTGTGTGTGTGTTTTTTAATAAAGACATTGCAGGATAAGGCTTATCAGTACAGCAATTCAAGAAACTGTGATTTGAAAGAAACTGGATCTCTTTGTTGGTTTCCCCCCAAGGTTACGGTAAGTTGGGGCTCAGGGTGATCTTGTGATCAACAGATCAAGTTGGTGAAAGACCTCTGTGACTGTATGATGAGTTATACATGTACAGAGTGTGAAAGTTATAGAAGACACGAGGATGGAATGGAAAAAAGTCTAAAGTGTCAAATGACTAAATGATTGGTATTTAAAAGAAGTCAACAATCCCTAAACTCAAGGTGAGAGTTCCAGAAGGCCGGTGCTGCCGCTTCAACTGTTAGCAATGTATTCTGCACAACCAGCGGGCTGTGGTCCAAAGACCTAAAGAACCTTCAACGGATGAGATGAGACATCGGACACAGTTAAAGGTGCTCATAAGGTCATGAAATGTGACATAAATCAGAAATGCCAAAGGGCCCAAAACCCTGATGTACACCATAATGACGTGAACTATAGACTTGCATTGTTGTGTAATTAAGGCTTTGTGAAAGGTTTTCTACTTCATATTTTTTTTTCATCAAAGACATCGCATCCACCGATTTTTTTCTTGAGATCACATCCTGGAACAAAGGAATCCAGTTTGGAGACAAAAAACATAATTTTTATTGAACGATGCTGTGTTTTGTTGAGCCCATTTAGGGTCGAAAAGGTCAAAGTTAAACAGCTTGTTCGTGCTACACTTATTTCTCTCAATAGCTCAATATTTTTGATGAATATAGATCATCATAAAGATGCTCAAAAGTCATTTATTTCAATATCCCGTACCGTTTTCTGTTACTGTTTCATATTACACCGTAATCCCGTTGGTTGTGGTTGTCGAATTTAGGCAAGTTGTCTCTGATGAAATATGTCAACATATGACCATGATCAGATGAAAATTATGAGTGACCTACTGCTGGTTCATAACGAGTTGTAATGAGTCCATTATGAGTCACATTAGCACATCTCCTTGACCAGAACTTCCTTTTTAAGAAGCAGTTTAAAAGGTTAAACTAAGACTTACTGAATTCAATGCAAATGTCAAGTTGTATTCATATTCATACCAGCCCAACAGAAACAACCAGCTCACACTCTGTAAATGTCAAAATATAATTTCTGACAAAAACAAGAAGGAGTACCAGCAGATTCAACAGCCATCACATGCATGTTGCTGATTCATCACTTCAGCTGATGCATGTTCAAAACTTTAGCAGTTCAAGTGCAATCAGTCGTTTCAAACATCTTTCATGAAAGTATTGATTTGATCATGGTAGGTTGCTCAGCTAAAATGACCCTAAATGCTTCAAAACTACAAAGACGATGGAGGAAAACTACAATCTGATTGGATCAAAGACTCAGTCGATAATCGGTGCCATGGCGATCAAAAGTGGTCTCCAGTTACCTGTGGCGACAGTATAATTAGAAGAAGTCTAAGTAAAGTTTTGGCAACGATCACAGTGGCTCAGGTTCAACTCCATAGATGTTTCTCATACTATGAAGTTGAGCCTATTTATGGCGTCCCAGGGATCAGTTCAGATCAGTTTAAATCTATTAAAATACTTGAAGAGTTCATGTTAAATATTAGGGATTCATGGGAATGGCAAATATTTGAACATATTTAACTTTATCCAGGTGAGTGTTTAACTGTCGTTTCCGAATTATTATTTTTTTTCCCCACTTTCTTTAGGGTGACAGTCTTGTATTCCAGAGAAAATATCTTTGTACACTTGAAATAAGACAAACCTAACTTACCAGTAACTTTTAAGCAAGATGCAGGAGATTGTTTTCCATAAATAATTCCTTAATTATTTATTAAAAGAGTATTAGTTATTCTGGCAGGTTATTTCCTACACAACAAGACATTTCCTCATGTTATCAGTGAAATAATCTGCAGGTGGAGCTAGAAATTTTTTATAAAAATTAAGGAATTACTGACTTAAAAAGGTTAAAAGTTACTTGGAAGTTGGGTTTGTTTTATTTCAAGAGCACTAATATATTTATACTAGAAATAGACTTAAAAAACTTGGTAAGATTTTGTGTTTTTGTAGCTTTGGATGTATTTTGTCAGATATTGCTTCTTGGATGACATGATATTAGATTCATTAATTGTATTCTATAAGAAAAAGGAAACAAACAAAAAATTTATATTAATCCAACTAAGCATTTGTGCTGAGCATTAGTTTTAACTAATGCAAATATCTCAATGTACTTCTTTTATTTTCCATGTGCGCATGAGTGCAAAACTCAAGTTTCTCCTATTTAAATACGGTCTAACGTTCACGCCTCGAGACAATGGCCTTTACCAGGTGAATACTTCCTCATCCTCTGTCTGTCTCTTCAGCTGAAAAATTCAAATAACGCCTTTTCCAATTCAAAGTGAGCGTTTTTGGCAAATCTACGGGAAATGAACCAAGCTGAGTTTTATTAAAAAGGATTTGAATATTCAAATGAACGCTTGACTGATCTTTTGTTTAAGCCCTCTCCCTGTTACCAGTTATTAGCTCAAGCGGCTGAAAAGTTTTGGTGAATTTCACATTGGATTTACACTGGGGCGAGGAGTCAGAGGGTGCGGTGGGGGGGGGGCGTTATTAAACCATTATTTACATTGACTCATTTCCATTTTGGTTCCCTACAGAAAGTTCAAGATTGACATTTTTTGAACAAACTTTGTGTGTGAGTGTCTTTTTCTTCTTCTTCCTCGTTTAGTTTTTCTTACAGATTTGCGGTGATGCCTCGATAAAAACTGCGCCCGCTGTTTACCGAGACGTAATTGGCTATCTGGAGAAGAGGAGGAGGTATTTGGGTCTGAACTTTGGGATGAAACAGAAATTACCGCCTCGGAGCGTTTCCTCCTAACCGAAGGCAGTTATTCTCCAAATAGAAAATCTCTGCCTGGCGATAATTACTGCCACGCACTCTCCGAGCGATGCGATACGAATGTGTGAAGCCATTGTACGTGCGGGATCAAAATAATGACATGTCGACCCCACGAGGGGAAAGGGATTAAAAAATGAGATGGATTGTTTTTTTTGCATGAAAAGCAGTTCAGTGATGTTGAACAAGTGGAATTCGGTGCAGTGATTCAAAAAAGGACAACTTGCCCTCTGTGTGAGGCGCGTTAAACAAACCAAGTAATAGTGGCAGACTTCCCATTAATTAAGCTTGAAGGATTCTGTTTCAATCCTCCATTTGTTGATGGGGAATTGCATACTTCACAGCCCCTGCCCCTTTGATGGTACTTTTGGGACCAACAAATTGATTGATGGATCGCTATTTGCATGTGTCTTAAAAATGCATCTTTTTTTTCCTCTTTTTCCTCCCTGTTTTTATTGGAAATAATGGAATGGAAGTAAGTGTGGTGGTGGGGCTGGTTGTGTGTGTTTGAGGTGAGGCGTGGGTGGGGGGGGTGGGAGGGGGCTTGTTAAGCAGAATTCATTTTCCACCAGATCATAATGCAATCATGGTAGTCCCGCTTTATTGTGCCAGTCAGCACAAGCGCACACACACACACACACACACACATACACACATGCTCGGTTGCCACACTCACACAAATATATCTTACTCTGTTTAGGAGATTTGATTTTATTATTCCATCTCACTGTGTCCTATTCAAGCATACACAACAGCCAGACAGTCCTATTTATTTATTCTCAGACTTTTGTAATCAGCCATATCAAGCATGAGCGAGGCTGTTACCCACTTCCTTCACGTCGCTCGCGAATATCACAATGCTTTAAAAGAGAAAAAGTAAAGTAACACTTTGTTGGCGGTGCACACACACACACACACACACACACACACACACACACACACACACACACACACACACACAAAAAAAAGCAAGGCTCGATTACATGTTGGCCCTGCTGTAAGAAAATTGAAACCCTCTGTAATCCCACCTTAAGGAAATTGCTTTGATTTCCATGTTCGTGGCAATTTCATTATTGATGAGGCAAAGTGAATTGGAAAGAGGTTGCTGTCCAAAAGACCCGCATTAAGTGCAATATTCAAATTGCCCACAACTCTTTCCAGTGTGAGCGGTGACCTTCGGGTGCCACGAAAGAGCCGCCTTATCACCGAGGTAGCGAGTTTTGCCTCGGGCACATGAGACACAAGCATATGTATATTGATATATTGAGGTGGCCCGCTGCCTCGCCGATGCAGGGATATATATTTATATGTCGGTGTCCGGTGGATGCAGCGTCTGTGTCCGCTGATGGGAATGGGTGTCTGGCTTGTGCGGGTGAATTTACTTGAAGGAGTGCATGCAGGGGTTTCAATCTCCTTGCAAAGCATTTGAATATAGGCCGCTGATTTATTACCTTATTTGGTCTGTCTTCTGTATGCAAATGCATTGGTGTGTGTGTGGGGTGGCGGTGGGGTGGCAGTGGCTCCGTTGGTGCGCGCTTTGGCTATATGCATAATGAGATTCCCAGGGTCATCCCTCCGGTGTGTCAGGGACCCGAAGTGAAGCCTCCAGGGGGTGTAGAAGTAGATGGGTGGTGGTGAGTGGGTGATATAGGGGAGACCTTGCTAGTCTTTGGATGACCCCACTCCCCTACCACACCACGCTGGCATTACGAATCCCACCCTTCCTAAACTCCTGGCATGTCCGCAGCCTATCTGCTGCCAGCTACGTCTACTGCTGCCACGCAAGCTAGCTGGGAGTGAGTGTCTCCTGTGGCTCTTGGCTCGGTGGAAGTGCATTAGGCCTCATGACAATATATTTCCCCCCTCTCCTCCCATCCTCCATGGCCAATTATGGATCTGATCTGTGTGTTTAATAATTGCCCTCTTCAGAAGCATTCAATTGTGTCCAAATGGGAGTGGAATTGATTTTTTTTTTCCTTTGTACGATATTAGCCGATTACTTTGAGTGCCCCCCTAATTTGAATCGATTTGAATAATGGTTATTCATGTGATCTTTGCTTTTGCTACTGCGCCGCGCGCCAATGACACGCCCTGAAGGTACAGTACTGCCACTGTGATAACCACACTGTAAGCTCCAGTGTTGGCATGCGCACACAGTTTGTGATTGCATGATCTGTCATAACTTTGGAAGTGTAAAATTATTAATACATTAGAGGCAAGGAGACACAAAAGGAGACCGCAAGGGCATTGATCAACACAAAATCCGGAGATTGATCCCTCGTGCTGCAAATCAAATCACGTTTGACAATTTCTGCTGCGTCTTTTTTTTTTTTTTTTTAATTTGGGGCAGCTGAAGAAAAGTTGCCGTTAGCATATTCAGGGGATATTTGCTTGTTTATACATAGCCGGGCCTCAAAATGCATAATCCTGGAGGATAGAGGATGAAAATTTATGAAAAAGACCCGCCTTGACTCACTTTGGTTGAGCATGTATGCAAAGCGCGGTCCTGAGTGCTGTCATTCGTCGCAGAATGAATGCTGCCTTGGCCATCATATGTGTCTCAAAGAAACCTGGGGGACACAGACGGTGATTTACCCCCACCAACACCCTTCCAATAGATAGACAATAGGGCTGTCTGACACTTAAAATATTAAAGAGTGGAATATGCACCACTACGTTGATGTTCACTATCAATATTTAACATCCTTTTATGCATGTATGCTGAGTTGTCCAATTTCATTAAGGCCATTTGTCATCCTGGAGGGCACTGGTCTTGGGCACTGAGGAGCCCAGGGACAAACCCAGGGAAGGGGGGTGACACATGGACCCATAGGGGGGACGCAATCTGGCTTTTGTGCATTATATGCACATAATACAAGTTGGATAAGTCTTTGCCTCTCACAGGACAAATCTTATTACATTTTTTTTTTGGGTTGCACTTAAACGTTTCAGAACGTAAATAAATGATCTGGTAAAAAGGCAGTTTTCAAATGATTTCACTTTATTAAGGTGAAAATAAAAAGAAAATCTTGCCTAATGCGAAAAAGCAGTCGCTCCCCTTGTAAATCATTAATTACCCATAATTAACCACATTTCTTTGGAAAGCTGAGGTCATTTCATCCGACACACCCAAGCCCGGCTTCAGTCTGTTCTGCTTCAGCAAGAAATTAATTCAATACAAAGCTGCATTTTTACTCAGTTACATTAACTTGAGTAACTTTTTGGAAAAACAAAACTTTCAGGATTATTTTTACGTTGCCATTTTTACTTTTACTTAAGTGTCTTTAATACTCAATTTGTTGAGAAATTAGATTTTTTTTCTCGTTCACATTTCCAAATATGTGCCATTATGTGATTGTTCATGTGAACTGTGGACAAGCTAAAAGTGTCTGACATGTAGTCATGCAGTAAAGGACAGTGATGTCACAGTAGTCACATGCTGAGTGTTGGTGGACGTAAACATGGATGGTAATTGTGGAGCTAACTAATCCTTATTGTCATCCGCAGGATTGTGACGTTGGTCGAGTATCAGTGATGTTGACGTCAGATGAATGCGACCAGACTCAAGTCACGTTTGAAAAGGTCGGATTCATATCAACTTTAGGACCACATAGCCAGATGGAGTGGCTTGCATTAAAAAAAAACCGATCTGATCTGTGTTGTTCACAGTGCCATGATGAATAGATCAGATTCAAGTCGCATAAGGGAAAAAATAAATGTAAAAAAAAAATGGAGATTTGAGTCAGTTCAGCTTAAAATGTGAATGTAACCTTTGTTTTGCATCTGCCGTCAAACTGATTCAGTGTTTCAGGAAAAAGTGACAAAAACATCATACTTATAGTGAAATACGGTGGTGGGAGTATGATACTTTGTTTTTCAGGACTCTTGAAAAAAACCCTTACTAGTGGAAGTATGACTTCTGTGTAGCAGAAATCCTGAAGAGCAAAGTCTGACCATCAGTTTACGACATATGGCTCAAACATCCTTTGCTTTAGAAGGACAAAGATGAAAAGTACACCAGAAAGTAAACCTTTGAATGGCTCAAAACCTCTAAGTGAAAGTTTTAGAAAGGCCTAGTTAAAGTCAAAACTTCAATCCAATCAAGATGGCTCGAAAACCAAACAAAGTGGTTCGATTGAGCAAAGAAGGGTGGGTCACAATGACGGAGGTGTTAAAAAATGAGCATTACTTTCTCACAAGAGGCCAAGTTGGCTTGAATAGTTTAAAGAATTAGATTATTTAAACGCATCATTTCACATTTTCACAAGTTCTTTTAGTTTGATATAGGAATTTGTTTTGCCAACATTTAAGTAACATTTAAGTGTGACAAAAAAAAAACAGAAGGTATCTATTGGGGGCAAAAACCTTTTTTTTTTTTCTTAATTTATGTCTCTGTTGCAGAACGGCGAACAAAAAAGCAACAAACAAAATTTCCGTTGCTGCTGGTGCCAGTGCTAATCGTGCACAAAGGTCGATCTACTGAAACGCCATCAGTGGTTTGGATTCCAGGCATCAACATCTCTGTGTTGCTCCACTCAAAGCAAGTACATACAAGCACCTTCTGTGTTTCTGAAATCTGTCATTGCTTTGAACGACTCAACATTTGGTTTGCATCTGTGCTATGAATGTCACCGTGTGGGTACACGCTCCTTTTCTTTTTCTTCTCTCTCTCTCTTTTTTTTTTTTTGTCATTGTAGAGAAAACGTATGAGTTCCTAAAAGAAAGGTGCAAGGAAGCATATAACCACAAATTGTGCATTCATCAGTATGTGTCTGTTCTGTGGGCGTCGCTCTGAGCTCGTTGACTAAGACAACGTGATATACGCGGAGCTGTATTTGCTACCCGTACATTTGGCTCGCGTTTATCACATTTCCTCTAACAATACATCTCGATTCCTAAAGGCACAGAATCTCAAATGTGACATTTTAACAACCCTTATTCCTTTCACGCTGCACCATTTCCTTTTTGCACTTTAGTGTCATTTTCATTCCAAACCTGAATTACCAATTTGTCTTTGTGGCACAGGCAATTTACATGCATCCGTTTCAGTTTTTTCTTTTTCTTTTTTTTTTTTTTTTTTTTATATGCAAAATGCACTAAAGTGTAGCATTTTTCCCATCACAAGGATATTTTCCCGGGTCTAATTTCATGGTTTTGATGGTGAGTGAGTCTGTCTCGGAGGAACTGTACCTCTTGTTCTCATAGCTCCTGGGTGACGTCTTGATGACAAGTGTCTTTAATATGCATGGAGAATGGCAGGTCCCACATTTTGTCCTCACAGTTTTGCATGTTGAGGGGAAATTGCCCGGCGCTGGAGCTGTGGTTACTGTAGGAGACGGATGTCAGTACCCATTCAGAGAGAGACCCTGGCTTTTTATGATTATTGCCTCTGTGTACGGCCATTAAAAAGCCGAGTGGGGGGAATTGTCCGCGCGGCGTTTTCGGCTCTCAGAGTGGTGGCTAAGTTCCAGCAGGAAGGCCTGCACAGACTTTTTCCTTCCCTTCCGCCCCCCTCCTTCCCCGTTATCTTTGCCAAATGCAAAAGGCCAACATCTTTCGCCACCGCCAGACTCGAATGAAATCACAAAGATTATTTGCTTTGAACACACACACACACACACACACACACACACACACCCACACACACACACACACACACACACACACACACACACACACACACACAAAAACAATGATTCTCAAGCTCATAAAGGCATCAAAAGTCTAAATTAAAAACAGAAAGAAAAAAAAAAGAGAGACAGATTTAGCTCGCAGGGAAGACATGTTGCTTTCACTTGTGTCACTGTATGTGTTTTGGCTACGTAAACAGAGGTTCACCGCAATCTCAAACCCCTCTGCACGCAATTAGGCTCTCAGCCATTCCTCAATGTGCACTGAACGCTTGTGCTTTGCAGTGTGATGATTAAATCTAATTAAAATGCTTGCATTGATGCCTCAAATCTGATAGGACATGCATTGTCTTATGATTCTCTCTGGCTAGTGAATTTTAATGTACGTTTTTAGTTGGGGTTTTTTTGGCTGAAAGTATGGTTGGTAAATGCACTGCTCATTTGAGTGATGGGAAAAATAAAGCTAAGTTATGTAAAATGGCAAATATATGTGTTTTTTGGACTTAAGTTGACCGTTTTGTCCATTTTTTTTTATGTACAGG
Organism: Poeciliopsis gracilis; assembly: GCA_911649635.1. NCBI lineage: Eukaryota > Metazoa > Chordata > Actinopteri > Cyprinodontiformes > Poeciliidae > Poeciliopsis > Poeciliopsis gracilis. The sequence continues at coordinate 1,606,979 of CAJVRI010001517.1, forward strand.
ATGGATGCACAGCTGTACTGCTCCGACCGTCGACGCTGATAAACATAAACCACGCGTCTGATTTCTTTTTTTTTCCTGACGTGACGCCGAGCGCATTTCGCTACCGATAGATTCAGCCAGATTGGGGTCACATGAAATGTTTGATTTAAATGAAAAGTTTTCTTAAGAAACACCCTTGGTGCTTCGAGTTTTGTTTCTTGTCACAGTGATGCAAGTCATGAACGCGGAGGTGTTCTGAGCAGCAGGAAGTGTAGATAAAAGCGGCACGTATCAAACATGTCCTGTCACATTAAAAAGCTGAAAATGCATCTTATTGGGATTTTGTGCAACGTAACACAAAAGCAACTGCATAATTGTAAAGCGAAAGGAAAAGTATGCTGTGTTTTATAGAGCAATTACAGCTGGAAGTCATCAGTCCCGCGTCTCTTCAAGCACATCACGAGACTGAAGGTTTTTAGCAAATACTTTTACCGAAATAGCTCAAGTTTACATCCAATACGCGCGTTAACTTTCGTTTTTAAGTCTTGCCAAAAAATGATATTTTTTAGATTTAGGGCCAGGCCGTTCTAACACTGAAATGTGCTTTGATCCAGACCCTGGGCGTTTTGGTTGTTGTTCGTCATTTAGCTGTCAGCGTCGTATTCAGCGTTCGGGGTGTTGCTACCTCGCAAATCGTTTCCATGCCAGCCAGAAATTTAACTCGGCTCTCATCTGACCTGAGCTCCTCTCTTTACCTGAACGTTCCTCGGCCTTTGTGATGCTCTTTGCTCGCTAATATTCTTTAAATAACCTCTTCGGCCTTCACAGCTGAGTTAGATTACACACAGGTGCCCTCGGTTTACTCGTTATGTTCTTGGAAAAGTGGGTATCCCGGGTTCTGTTTAGGAATTTCAGAGTCAACATGGCAGAATAAAAAACATGGCACATTTTTTTATGCTTTTCATTGTAAACCGTGCATATTTTTATAAATCTTTGTTGGTCAGTTTAAAAAAAAATCTTAATAAAATGCACCAAAAAAATTCAAATGTGGAGAGAGATGAAGGTACGGATATTTTTGTCACAAACAAAACTGAACAAAAAGGTCCGATCGCAGTAAACTGTTGCTGTCAGCACCAGGCAGCAAGAAATGATATATCTGTCAACCATTAACTTTTAGTCTTGTAAGGAATGTGGTGCTTAGCCATGTTTCTGAAAGTGCACGACATGACCTGCAGTACTGGATGTGTTTTATTTCTAATCTCAAAATCAAATCGTTAAAAATGAGTTTCAAAATGAAAATGAAAACCTTGAATTGAGCTGACGTCCACACAGAAAGACATGGAGCATCCTGAATGAGTCAATAAGACAAAGAAGGGGATTTGCTGCTGTTGCTGCCGGTCAGCTTGCTGAAAGAGGACCGCTACACTTTTCTCCTTATTGAAAAAAGAAATGTAAAAAATAAGTTGATTGGAAATTGTTCTGGTCACGGAAAAACATCTGTCGTATTGATGAAACTAAAGGGATTGCACCTATAACTCTTAAAATATTTTTTCAAAACTATATTTAGAAACTATGTTTGTTGCTGCTTTACAGTAACGCTACGACAGGCGTTGTGGGAAAGCAGCGGAGTGGAGGCTGGCAGAAACTGTCAGCTTGTTATGTAAAGAGTTATTCTACAAAGTGCAGAGCGATAAGATGTGACGAAATGAAATAATTACTGATTTGCTTATTGTTCATCATTTGTTTGCGTCACATTTTGCTTCGGTTTGTCCATGAAAATCAAAACAATAAGTAACATGAGAAAATATATATGTTTAGTTATTGTAGGAGGATTAGAATCTTTTGGACTGTGAAAAGAAAACTGAAGTTCCTCAATATTCTGTCGCAGACGCAAACTGTGAGGATGCACAACCTGAAAGCTTCACAAAAAGTGATAATGACGATGTTTGATAAATCTGCCAAACTTTGATTTGGCACACGCTGAACTTAAAACTTTTAACAATGTCAGCAATAACATTTTAAAGTGACACTTATTAGAAAACAAAACCTCATCTCTTATGACACTGATAAATAAGACCTAACTGAACATATGTTTTTGTTCACATTACATATCGGCTTGAATATTCCTGTCATTTCACGCGATGCGGATGCTTTTTGTCGTTCAAGCTATTTACACCTATATTTAGCACTTAAGTCTGACTGTTTGTGGCGAGGAGGAGAAAAGGAAAATTAATCAGCTTTGACAAGAACCCAGAAGTTCTCGTGATGAGCTCTAACTTTTGTCCTGTGGAAGATTTGTTCAGACACCGATACCTCCGACTTAAAGCCGGGCTGAACAAGACGCATCCCTGTAGAGTTCCATGACTCTACATGGAACATGACAAGTGAACTCCAATCACTGAGAGCTGGAAATATGTTCAGGTATCTCAAGTCAAGGAGATATATTTTTCCCCAAGAATGCAGGCTATATAACGTGGGTTGTTAGGATTGTTTTATGCTAATGTTTGATGGTCTCAATACATCGAATTTATGAAGGAGAGATCTTGTTTGTCTCTTACTTCACGCTTTTTTCCCCCCTCCCAGCTCTCCGCCGTGTCTCATTTCTCACCTGAATGACACTCTTTGCAGTCAATCCAAACACGCGCGCACAGATCACACATAGCAGTGCACTTAACCATACACAGTTACACCACTAAACTCCTTTTCTCTTTCCTTTTTGTCTCACACACGAACGCACACCTCCGGTGGCCGTATCCGCCACACTTCTTACTGGCGCTAATCAATCTTACAATACATTCATCATCAGCTCCCCACCGCAGGCTCCGTCCTGCTGAGTGAAATCTCATTTAGGCCTCTTTGGATGTTTCTCTGCGGAAATGCAAAATTACATCACGGACACGGAGGGGCTCGGCCTGGCAGGGAGCAGCCAGTGACAATTAGACACCGAACAGACCAGGTGTGAACGGTGTTACCGCACTCCGCAGAGAGAACGATGGCTCGCGTGAAAAACGTCTTAAAAACCGTTCGACTGTCTATCACATTCAGAGCGATTCGACGACTATTTTTCTTTTTTGTTTCTGTGGAATAGTGAGAAGTGGAATGGCTGGGAGATAAAACAAAAAAAAAAAAAAAAAACTGGGAGAATTTGTTGCTTTGCTTTATTTCCAGTATACCTTCTGTAACTTGTATTTTGAAATGAAACTAGAAATCAAATCGCTTAGGGTGCATTCACACCAGTCTGGTTCGGTCTGCTTTAACGAGCTCGTTTTCCGGAGTGTGAACGCGCAATCGAACTCCGATACGGACCACCCCGTTGAACTGAACTCTGTCACGGTTCGAATTCATATGTGGACGAAAGCAGACCAGAGACCACTCCAAAAGTGAACTAAAAACGCAGAGAATTCTGGGTAAATACAACGTGAACAAACACTTGTCTTTTAAGAAAGACAAAAATGAAATCCACTCCATTTCTGTTTACATTTTGCGAAGAGGGAAGTTGCGCTCATGTCTTCTTTAGAGATTTTTGTGTTGCTTTCTTCAATGGTTCTTGATGCGGCGCCACCACAGGTGAGGGGAGGAACAACTTTTTCAAAGGGTTTGGATTATTGGATGAAGCGCAGAGAAAGCGAACCGCACTGATGTCGGCTGTAACAAACCCCTGACATTTGTACGTATGAAGCGTTTTGGGGAAATTGTAGTTGGTGATTTTACAAAGGAGCCATGGATTCAACACATCCAAATGGCAACTTTTTATTAACTGTGCGAAGAAAAAGTGTTTAGAGTGTAGATTTGAGAAATACATCTATTTCTATATGGCTGAAAAACCACCTCAACCTAGTACAAAAAGATTTTTTACTGAAAAACATGTTTTTTTTTCTAAATTGGCATGTTCAGCCTATTTATTTTTCTACTTTAAATTTGCGCAAATATATGATTAATGGAAACTCAGCTACTGACTGGGTTGTAAATGAAAAGTAAGAGCCTGTGTATCGTCCAACTACTTAATTCAAGTGTCTATGTTCAACCCTGCTTATCTGGTGTGAATAAAAAAAATTCATCAAATCATTTACTCCTTTATAATTTATGCGATTCATCACTGCACAAGATACAGTTGTTAAATAAAGAAACATCCTCCTAAGATTATGGATTTAAAAGTGACTGAACTAAACAACTGAGATGAAATGCAACATTAGAAAGTTCTCTATGGTTTTAGTCATGTTAAGCCGCTGCGGCTTTTCCCATATAACTTGAGCCTAGTTAGCGTAAGAATTAGCCTGCGAAGCTAAAACCGACGTCCATTTTTCAAAGTCCTAACAATTACAGTGCAACTGAGACTTAAATTAGGAGTCATGCGGCAGTAATGGCATTATTGTTTCGCCGAATCCTTTACACAGCAGTGTTTCCGCTTTAAATGATTCCATCCAAAAAGGAAATTTGTTCCACTCTTTAATTAATTTTAGGAAATTAATGAATGAAAACTTAAGCACCGCATTGCCTAATTACAATGAACCTGAACCTCATATTGGGAGTTTTAAGTTTATCAGTGCTGTTAAGCGTACAAGGGGTGCAGCAATACATCCCCCTCTCACAGCCTATTAATACAGAGATACACACTGCAGCGCCGCAGCGGAAAGAACATATAGATCCTAAAGGTAAAACTAGGCTCACTGTAATGCTCACTCCTCCCCAATATGACCACTTTAAAGTCTTTTTTTTTTCTTTTTTAACTTAACTTGCCTTCAGGCTTGCTTATGAGAGACAGTATGTGACAGAAAGTGAGCGGTTGCCTGTGCTGTTTTGACAGCACAGAGATGGAGGAATACAGGAAACTTCTTGAAGACTTCTCGCCTGTGAAAAATATTTTTTTTATTATTTCAAAATTCATTGGCCCCCCTGCAGACTGCGTTAAATGCCGTCTTTGGAGTTGGTCATACAGCTAACGGTGAACTACGGTTACGAAACGAGAAAAAACAACTGTTTTAACTTTCATAAGATTATGTGTGGAACAATACTTTGTGCAACTCCCCTTTGGTCAGTTGTCTGTCATTTCACATGCCTGGATCTCTGAACATTTCTTATTTTTACAGTCTCTGTAGATTAATAATGGTCTCCAATTTTTTTGCCACATAGACCACCACTGTCGTCTTGTAGGTCATATCAACTTTTTTATAATTAATGAACAATATCTATTTTAACTTTTTTAAGACCAAGAGGATTTGATATTTTTCAGGTCATATTTTCCCTGGGAACTCAATCAGTTGTCTGTGCTGATTGGCCAAAGTTGTACAAATTTTTAGTTCTAGTTAGAGGCCAAGCTAGAATCACTTCAGGGACACACCTGATCCCGATAATCCAGAGTACCATTTCTTTTTTTTTAATGACGTTTTCTGCAAAGTTCACACCATAGAACTCCACATAATTACTTTTGTGACAGTAGGTAAGAAGTGGCAACCGGTGAGATTTTGTGTATTGGTTGTTATGATGGTTTGGTGACCACTTCTTTACGGTTCCCTAATAGGGAGCCTTTTTTGACCTTTCTTCATTGTAGTCACTGCCTGACATGACACAGTCTCTGTGTCACGTTATAATTCTACCCCAGGGAAACAGAAACTCATGAATAAAAAGCTCCCAGAAACAATATTCAACTTTTGAAAAAGTAAGGTAAAGGTAAAACAGGATTTCCTTTCATGCTAGAGAATGCAACATTTTGTTAGTTTGAGCGAAAAAAAAAAGTGATTTAATTTGTTTAAGGCACATATACTAACCAAAGATACAGAAAAAATGTTTCCTCTCTTTCTAGAAATGTGTGAACAGAGAATTATCTTCAATACAACCTGAAAGGTGACGTAACACATGCGTTAATTATCACTCTTTCACACTAATTTTGGCTAATGTTTCAGGAGGGTCATCGCGCAACTGGACGGTGGCTTCACCGTGACAACGCCAAGAGATACAAGAAAATCTGTGCTAGTGAAGTATGTTCACGAGTTTGTTTTGTTCTCCATATTCCAGGTGCCTCTTTAGACACATCCAGCCAACTGATAGGAGTGTGAGCATGCAAAGTAGACATCTTTACGGCGGCAGGAGTGTGTGTGTGTGTGTGTGTGTGTCTTTGTGTGTCCGTGCACGTGGGCCGGTGTGCTCGCGCGGTGCGCAGGGTTCACAGGCCCAGGCTTTGACATTCACGCTACACCACCTACGCGCCGGGGTCCCATCTCGAGGTCATTTACATATCTTTGAAAGACAGATTGAAAAGAAAGAGAAAGGAGGTGGCAGAGGGAAAACGGAGGGAGGGTGCGCAGGGAGGAAAGGAGAAAAAAAAAGAGGGGGATAGACGAGATAGATGGAGAGGAAGAGGAGTGATAGAGAGAGTGGGAAAAGGGAGGAAAAAAGGGAGAGAAAAAGACCAAGCTGGAAGATTACACCCCCCCATCTAGCAAAATGAGGGAGGGGGAAGAGTTAGAGGGGGGTGTGCAGGGGCCTACTGGGAGGATCCTTATTCATATTTGTGTGTGAATTGTTTATCACGGTGACAGAAGCGTGCCAGGGCTGAGATAAAGGCAGCGCTCCATCACGGGGCTGTGACAGCGGGAGGACACGGCGGCGCACTCACCGCAGCAGCCCCAGAAATATTATTAATAGATGCTGACTTGATTTGCCACGATTGCAGCGTCTTGGCACCGCTTGATTGTGGCCTGTGAAGTTCCGTCCAAAGGGGAAGCTATTTTTCATGAAGTGACAGAAGTCTTTGCGATTTCTATCCACACTCCCCGCACCACCACCACCACCACCAGCAGCAGCAGCAGCAGCAGCAGCAACACCACCTCACCTTCCTCTCTCCTTATCCCCTCCTCCCTCCTTTCCTCCTCTTTTTCCCTGCAGTTGAGCAGTTGCATCTTTTTTTTTTTTTTTTTTCTACAGAGCCGATATGCAAGGCTGCTTATTATGAGAGCAGTGTCAGATTTAGAGAAAGAAGGGGGGAGAAGAGGGAAAAAAAAATAAAATCGGGAGAAATAGTCGCTCCTTTGATGGGATGGCCTGTGAGATGGCCTGTAGATGATATCCACTGTGTGTGTGTGTGTGTGTGTGTGTGAAGCTGCCAAGCATGCATAAACTTCAGTAGTTTCAAAGAACATCACAGCCTTAGCTATATTGGGAAATTTGTTATCACACATGTACATGCATAAATGTATAAGTTCTCACAAAGCCAGTAAACACAGATTTTCTTATTTTTTTTTTTTTCCCTACAGACACGTCATGATGCTTGCATTAAACCCCATGGCGAGGTTCGAATGAGGGCTGGTTTACAGTACAGAGCAGGAAGCTGACATGCGTCGCTGCCGTGCTGAAGGCGGCCACCCCGACGTGGATTGAGGGAGACTCGTTTTTACCCACAATTCACTCGTGTGTGTGTGTGTGTCGGCGCCGCCATGAGAGGGCATCGCAGTCCCACGATCTGCGCCGAAAAAGTGAATAAACCCGGATTTTTTTTTTTTTTTAAGTGGGGAAGGCTGTCAAAGTTCAGCTTATACACACACCATCTTTGATAAATTTCTCTGCGACTATGATTTGAATTTCAATCCTGGCCCACCAACAAGTTTCACAGGCCTCACACATACAACCCAACCTTAGTGCAAAAAAAAAAAAAAAACACACACACAGGAGGGGAAAGATCTGGGAGGATATTTGACAATGAAATAGAGACACAGTGAGAAAACCTTTGTGCCTAGCTTTTTTTTTTGCTTTTTTTTTCATCTCCGAAAAAGAAGAAAACCGCAGACGAGCCTCACTGAGTGGAGTTGAAAGCTGGAGAGTTACAGTGAGATCACGGCTCGCAGACCGCCGTCATAACGGCACGGCCGCCTCACCCTCCCTGACCTTGTTTGCGCGCAGACTTATCAAAACGACCATGAGATCAGAACGCGGTGGAGTTTCTCAGGTCTCTCTCTCTCTCTCTCTCTCTCTCTCTGCCGCTTGCGCACACACACACACCTGCGCCTGGCAACCGCAGGCTCTGTCCTCATTGGCGTGGAGACGGGAAGGAGCTTGCGGTCGCACAGACAGACACACACAAGCAAACACGGCCGCGCACACTGCACACACTCGTACGCACATTTTGCAGCGGAGTGCTGGTGGGGGCCCTAACCTCATACAGGATGTGCGCTTGTCTCCGTACAGCCCTTATCTCTGCGCGCTGCACTGCTACTGCAGCCAAGAGGCCACAGTGTGGGTGTGACACCTGCCAGGGAGAGGAGAGGAGGCAAGAGGGAGGGAGGGAGTGGGAGAGTTGACTGAACAAACAGCGAGATCGAGAAGGTGGGGGGTGATGAAGATAACTTTTTTAGCTTTATGCTTCTTTTTTTTTTTTTCTAAAAGAAGTTAGATTTGTCTTTTCACTAAGTTTTGTCAGTCATAATTCTAAGGAAATCGCCCTCCCGGCGCCCGCCAGCCTCCAACTAGCCCCAAAATGTTTCCCGTGTTTTATCCAAGCCGCTGCTTCCTTTGCGCCGGCCATATTCTGCACGTACGTTTCGTTTTGAGGACCGCAATCTTTCCAGTCTCCTGACAAATAGCCGCCACTGTTCAGCGTCGGCCGACAAATTAATTCCAATAATATTCAAATACGATGGCGGCGGCAGCGACGGCGGCGGCAGGCCATCTTTATTCAGCATTATGCTTTCTCCTCGGAACATTGTTTATCCAATCTGCGCCCGTGCCGGCCGCCGTCTACTTTGGAGTGTTTCGTCTTTTTCAGCAATCTGTTTCTGATATTGCTCTATTTTCCTGGGACAGAGTTATTTTTTTTTTCCTTTTTTCTTTTTTTGCACTGCCCTCATAATATTCCACCCTTAATGGAATCACGGTGCTGAACCCCACCTACCGTCTCCCCCCACCCCCGCTATGCCCCCCCGACCCCTCTCAATTTGAATAAACGCATTCAATTAAATCAAAACCTAGAATAGTGTGGCTTTTAATTGAAAGGGAATTATCCTCTATATGATTTCAGAAACGATCTCTGGGGAGGTAGTGGTCCTTTTCAACAACTCACCAATTAGACACTTGTCTCTTAAATGGAAACTACCTCCAAAGGAAATGCCCCGCATTAGGGCTTAATGATTTGGGCACTTACCAATTACGGTAGCAATGAATTTCTTTTCTCGTTAAAACAAGACGTCATTTTATGGATTCATAAAAGCTGCTGCTCTGTATACTGTTGAGGCTTAGAGGGAAGAATGGGGGAGCGCTAAGTGGTGCAATTACATCATATGTTTTGTAACACATTGTGTATTAATATCTGCATCATAATTCAGATGGGTGGATTTATGTATGCTGCATAGATTGTTTTTTTTGTTTTTGGGAAAACTGGAAAAAGCAAATCCTTTAATACTTTGTCTTGTAAAAAATATTCACACCCTTTATGCTTTTTTTACATTGTGCCACGTTACAGACAAATGTCTTTGTATTTTGTTGGGACTTAAATCAACATGTTTTGTCACATAATTGTTAAGGAATGGACGGTGGAGGGGTTGTTCTTGTTTTTTCCACCTAATCTGGCTGGGAAAAGTGAGAATTGACCCGAGAAGCAACCTGGAGGCCTAGTTTTAAAACTCAAAACTTTTACCTTAAGCATACAGTCTGATTCAGGTTGTAGCATATGAAGGTTTGAGAATGTCCCAGTCCAAGTGCAGAACTAAATTCAATTGGGAATCAGTGGTAAGAAACAAATTTAATGGTTTAACTACTTTCAATCTGACTTGGCTTGAGCTACTTTAAAAAAAACAGACAAATACCCCAAATATGCATTCAGCTGTATTTGTCAGAAAAGTTGCAAAGTACTGACATGAGCAGCTGAATGAAAAAGCATGCCACACTTTTAAGATGTATTTTTCTTAAAACTTTGGAAATTCAGCAGCACAGAATCATAAGACTGAAACTGGTTAATAGATGTGATTTTTTTTTTTTTTGCTAGACATTCTTCTTTAAAAACTTATTATACTCGTTATCAAAATCCTTTTTTGTTCAGTAAAGCCATTGTATTGACAAAAGAGGGCAGCAGGCTGCCACTGAATGACCGTTTCAGCGAAGGGGGAAAGCAAGGGGGAGGAGGGGTGATGTTGGCCAGAGGGGAGACTGCGCGTCTGGTTTTGCTCACTGAAGAGGGCCTGCTTGTCTGCTCGCCTCGCCTCCAATAGCTGTCTGTCTGTCTGTGTGAGTGACTGCGAGATTGGTTTATTTTAGTTCATCATCTCGCTCATCAATCTTTTACATGGGACCGGGTCAGCAAAGATGACAAAAGCGAATCGCTTATGTGGTCTAAAGTTTCTGGCAGAGACTCGGTGTGAGTAAACACAAAAGACTCACTCTTCCCTTTCTTCTTAAGCCCCCCCTAACCCTCCATTTGCTCTCAAAGTGCTACCCACCCCTCTTCCCCACCCCATTTCATTCCCCGGCCATCACACACTCTCCACTCACCCCTCCGCCCCCCCCACACACACACACACAAACACACACCACCCGTTCCAGAGATATATGAAGGCAATGTGTGGATCTGGATGGCTTTGTGAACTAGGTGCCAGACCACATCTGAGAAGTTGTGCTGAGGGAGCACATTGCTGGTGACGTCGTCCTCCTCTTCCCTTCTTCTTTCTCCTCTGCTTGCACTTCTTCTTCTTCTTCTTCATTTTCTTCTTCGAGGTGTTTGCAAGTGACCACTGATTGATGGGTTTCTCCATTCGGCCAGGCGTCGTACCAGAAAAAGTTCCTTCTTCTGCCCAGATTTATTCCCAGGCATGTGCTCTGCTGAGTGACAACTGGATTGCAGCTTGTGAGGGGCGGAGCAACCAGTAACAGTTCTGATCAGGAAGGAGAGTTTCAAAGGCGAAAAAAAAAAAAAAAAAAAAAAAATCAACAGAAGCGCGTGAAGGAAATATCGGAATCTGAGCTTTTTCTGCTGAATTCGAACACGTGTCGAGTATTGAACGGATGTGTCAAAGTGCAGAAAAAACCCGGCAGATGCAACGCTGAGGCGTTACTGTGCATGTGAGCGTTTTCGCTGAAGCTTGACCAAAGCCTTCAACAGTTTACCACAGAAGACTTTGTTTCTTTAACCTTTCTGCATTTTAAGACTCCCAAACTCATCCAGCTGTCATCTCCCGTCTAGTAATGTCACACTTTAAATATGTGGTAAGAGGTGGTAGGGGCTGCTTCCTATGAATAACATGTAAATGTATTTCCTATTTAATTAGTGTGAAAACACATAGAAGTACACTTGATGGGAATAATTAATTAAGATGGAAATGTTTCGTGTCCTAAATGCCAAATGTCTTTGAAGCCCAAAGTGAAACTGTGAAAGAGGCTTCAAGCAACTGTCTAAAACGCCGACGACGTTCAATCTGATTAAAAGAAAACAGCAAATTTCGAAATTAGCCGAGGTCAAAAGAATTGAATGTTTTTCAATAGACCCAGAGAGCAATGATATTAATTAAATTTGTGCTTCACCAACTAAAAATTTGTATCCAAAATCCCTTCGTATTAGTCATTTAAAGTAATAAGTGTAATTTTTACGTGTGGTTGAGTTCTACCAATATCATCTACTTGATTTTGCTAACAGATTGGCTTTGTGTAAAAAGTATTTTACTGAACATGATGGTCTACCATTAGCCTCATTCATCGTGTACAGAGGCAGCTACATAAAAAGTTCACAGGTTTTATAGAGATTAAATATGTCAGCAAATATTAAGAACCGTCTTAACACTTGTGTTTGGGAACGTTTCTGTGTCAGAGCTGGACATTTCAATTTGCCTGTCGTTTTGGTAGTTTAGCGAACTTAAACTTGCTAGCAGGCTAAGCTACTTAAAGGGTTAGTTCAGAGTTACTAATTTGAGGTTTTGTAAATTTATTATTGGTAAGCTAATATTACCATTGACTTACCTCAAGTGGAAAGATATTACATCACTGTGAGTTTGTTGAAAAGTAGTTAAGTAAAACCGTCTTTGTATAATTAAAGACATATTACAATTTTAATCAAAAATCTTTATAAAATCATTATAATTTTATATTTCCTTGTTACATAATAAACATGAATATTCTTGTGTTGTTGAAATCAACCCGATTTAGTTGTGCAAATCCCCGTTTCTTTAATCAGTGTAGTTTTTTTTTTCAGATTTGTTAAGTTTTGCCTAATTAAATTCAAATAGAACTGTATCATAGAACAGGTTAATAATCTCTGAGATGAAAATAAATGGTGGCTGTAATCTGAAGACCACATGTAAAACATTTAATCAATTTGAGAAATACGTTGCATCCTAAGGGAGCAGATGTCCTTGAGCGAGAAGATCATTGGAAAAGAGTTTTGCTGTAGGCACCGGTGTCCTCATGTGCTACTTCTTACCGAGGAACTTTAAGACTAAACTCACACTAAGACTTTAAGACTGCACTGTTGGTTCATTATCATAAAGTGCTGATGTCGTACGGTGTTGAGAATGATATTGAACTGTTTCTGTAACTTTTTTTCTTTCTTTCTGCAGCTAACTCCAGAGGCTCCACAGCAGTCCCAGTGCAGAACCGTCTTTGATTTTACTGGTTTGTTCAGTTTCCCGAACACTTATTTCGATGCCCCAATTCACAGTAGCAGTGTCTCACTTTTGTTCTTAGACTTTTAGAAGATATACCAAATCCTCAGCTAAAATTCCTCAGAAAATGCTATAAAGTTTGGTCTGAGCCTCAGTGTTGCATTTCACGTCTAATCTTTTCCCTCAGGTGATCGCTCAGTTACCTGTAGTTATCATCGTCATCATCATCATCCCCACATCTTCTTCTAGCGTTAATTTTACCAGAACTTTAAGTTCATATTCACCTCATTTCCTCCCAATTATTTTTATATATATATATAAAAAAAAAACCTGGCTGTAGCTGTTATTAATATGTAGCCTATCTTTTCATTAACTAATATGGGTGAAAAACAGTTTTTTTTACTCTAAGCGTTCGTTTGTAGTTTGACATTTTCAATATGAGCTAAGATTGATCTAAATGCAAAAAAGCACTGATTATATAAATATATATTTTTGCTCTATCCACATTGTGTCCACCTCAACCTTAAAGGATCTTCAAGCTCTTTTTTGTGTTTCACAAACAACATGAAGGCCTCGTAAGTCAAACTGTTTTTAGAAGTGTTTTACAATCTCTGTTCAGTCTGCAATAATCCAGCTCATTCCTGATCAGTTTCGGTTTTTTATATTTTGTACTGGAAATGATTGAATATAGTACAACTTATTAAAACATGGTGAAACAGACCTTTAGTTTAGTACTGATTTTAAAAACCAAAAGCTGTAGAAGTAGCCTACAGTAGCCTTACCCATGTTCTACGCATTGCATTGTACAACCGGTCCGGACCGTTGACTATTGAGGATTGATTGCTTCCTGGAGGCGTAGACTCCCAATTGCTAATGTTTGCCCATGACGTAGCTAATGTGCCAGTTTGATGCCTACGAAGGTTACCAAAAAAATTACCTGGGACGTAAAACAACCATCCTCCACTATGAAGACAGAGGTTCTGAGCCAAACAAGATGGCTGATAATGTTAATTCAATATTTTTAAGAATGGCCAACAGTGTCCAAATAGCTTTGTTCACTTCCTGAACTTCCTAACCCTAACCCATTGCTAAAATTACATGCACACTACAGTCCTAAAACAGTGGAGAAAATTGTTGTTCAAAATTTCTCCTTTCTGTTTGCTGGTTGGCCTGGTTAAAATTATCCATCTCAAAGGGAAAAAGATCATATTGTGCTGTGAAGAGAGATTAGAGTCTAACAAAACTGCGCAGGAAGGCGATGGCCAGGTTACATTAGCAACAAACGGTTAGCAAGTTGTGCTATTCTCACAAAGCATTAGTTTTTCCCACTGATTACCATGTGTACTTGAACACAAACAATTTCAAAGTGGTGTGCTGCTCAACAACTACTTCATGTGTCTTCAAATTAAAAGAAACACACGGCGGTTTTCAACCATCACATTCAACGCTTAGCAACAAGTCAGGAATTTGACAAGAAATATGGTGGCAATTTAAGTCTATGCAAACTTTTTTTGTATTACTAGAACTTCTGACTTTGGATACTTTGGGTTCATGTGCAAATTTAAGTCAGTTTTTCGGTCTTCATCTTACACAGCCATAATTTGGAGAAGTAGATAGAGCTCTTTGTTTCTACTTGTTTTTTCCTCATCCAAGACACCAGGAAGGGAGGCCAGAGAGAAAAGTTGTGCCTTCATCCTTATGAGCTGAGGGCAAACACAAAACAAAACCAGCGGAATTTAACTGCGAGGGGAAAAAGACATAAAGAAAAAAACAAAAAAAAAACGCTCGGACTTTGCCAAACGATGAAGACACAACTCTCCAGGAACATGTGACTCACCACACAAACTGCTCCGCCACAGACGTGATCCGCTCTCTTCCAACGCGGCCTCCGCTGCCCTCTCCCTCTGCACAGAGAGAACACGGGCGCAGGGTCGGCCAGCGCACATTAGAGAGAGACTCTTTGAAAAATAAGCCCTCATTTGGGCAGAGTGGATTCAGATGGCTTGGCTGTGGCTCAAAGGCGAGCGGCTCTCTGGGTCAGCTTATTATTTCGTTGGAGGCAAGGCGCTGATGTTCTCAAGTGTGGCGCACTTCAATCAAACAACCCCGGCAGCCCTGGCACACGGGTCAGGGCTGCGGCCTCGTCTGCAGGGTCTGAACCGGCCAAGATGTGCACCGTAGCGGACTAGGATGGGGCCGCTGTCCCCCCGGCATCTCCTGTCGGAGGCAAACCGGGTTCCCACACAAGCGGCGCAAATAAATAAAAGGCTGTAAATTGAATTCGTCTGTGGTTAGGGAATCCCAGACCTGACCAGCAGGAAAAAAAAACAGAAAGAAATATGACTAAAACGTGCCAAGTTTTTGTAGTCGTGAGCGAGAAGGCAGATGTTTAATTTCCTTTAGTGTGAGCGTTGATGCAGAGAGGTGTGGATGTGTGTGTGTTAGGTGGTGATGATGGAGGGGGGCTTCTCCTGTTTGGTTTCCGCCTGTGTTTGTGAGGAAAAATATTTTTGACTCTTTTTTTTTTTTTCTACATTTTTTTGCTCCCCTCAAACATAGGAGAGCATAATTAACATAAGCAGACTCTCCAAACAAAAACAAACAATTAAACTCATGAGTCACAAAAAAGTATGGAAGTAATCTTTGCCGTTTTCGTCTTTAGCTCGCTTTCTTGCAGGTCTCCAGCGACTCCCCGTTCACGCGATTAGCTCTATAAACATACTTTTGTTTGTTCGGCTGAGCTCTGATTATTACCATGAAGGATTGCTGTTCTACTTTTAATGTTGCGGTAGTGAGTTCCTTAAACACCGGCAGCAATTAAATCACACTACAATTGACCACACGGAACAAGATCCACCTCACACACACTCACACGCATGCACATCAAAACCACACACTCAGAAACGTCCGATCCACATATGCGTACAAACTCTGAAATTACTAAAACAAATAAACGCTTAAAACAACGGAGTGAAACGTAATAGCGGCTGAATTGGAGGCGTCGAGTGCGCTTGACCTACGCTGTTGCTTCCTGACTGGTCGAAGGCAGCCTTGCGAGAAGGTTAACTGGACTATATTTGCTGTTATTCCACCGTGGGCATCTGTTCGCCGGCTTACATTAGCAGTTATCGGCAGCACCAATATTTGTCATGGCCCTGGAGTTGTGTAATTCAGACTTACCAAAGCGTGCCATCCGCCACCATGGTCTGTTTCCCCCCTCTAGCCGTGCCCTGATAGGGTAATGTGGGATGTAATGACGGCCAATTAGATGGGATCACCAAGCAGGACGCGCAAACGGAGCCCAGCAGACCCAGACCTTGGAGGGGAACGTGTCCTGCCAGGGCTGTCGGCAACTTCGCCTTTCACTGATCCCTTATCGACATCGGAGCTCCACTTTGGAACGACTTCATTAAAGCCGAAATTATCTCAAATCGGAGTCTTTGGCTAAACTCCACTGGACTTGCAGAACAGCGGGGTTCCTTTACTGAGCCGGGCAGGGGAGGAATAGTTGGACCACCCACTTTCCAGCTGCAACCAAAGGGCCATTGTGAAGCCGGGCAGCCAGCGCCTCGAATCACAGCACGGCTGAGGGTCGGCGGATGAATGAGTGCAGTATGAGGCGAGAGCAGATAACCTCTAGAACTCTGTATCGGTAATTGGACCTAATTAATTGAACAGCCTTTGAGATTAGCTTGGTGCAAATTGAATAACAGAAGTTTTCCTGCTGAAGATTTGTTAGATATTCCACACAATTGATCAGCAAGACGCTCATGACTTGATTTACTTAGAGTGCTGTAAAGTATTCACTATATTTCTAATGTGAATTCTTTTTCAGTTAGTATCAATATCAGAAAAACATATCAGTAAAAAAAGGCAATTTTGAAGATTTATTTTCAAAATCCCACAATATCAAAAGATTGGTTGTGTTACCATGGCAACGGGCAAGGAGTCTTTGTTTGCTGTACATTTCAGATCCATAAATATTTTTTAATTTTTTTAACCAACATTACTGTGGAGGAATTATAACCCTTCATCTTTGAAGAATAGTTTAAATTTGTCCACACCAGTGGGTTTTCTTGGGTGGGTTTTTGAGGTCAAGCCACACCATCTCCATAAGATTCAAATGCAGACTTTGACTAGGCCGCTCAAAACCACTATTCCTTTTTTAAGCTTGTATAGCTACGGTACATAGCTTTTACAAAAAAAAAAAATAGTTCTTTACATATTTGCTCAAACTGTCACCATGTCTTGGTGTGATGATGCACTTCTGATCATTGTTCTGAAGTGCACTTTAGCTTTCAATTGTTCAGATTTTGAGGTTTGTTTATTCTGTATTCTTTAGCTTCTCTTTATTAGATCAGTGTTGGCTCTGTTTTACTTTAATTCTTTTGTGATTATTATCTCGCTTTCTCCCCCCCCTCTGTCTAGCCTCCCTTTTTACTCTGACACCTCACACCTGCAGCCTGTTTCTAATCAACCATGATATATAAACCTCATTCTCAGTCCCTCCTTGCTGGTTCCTCCTAACTAATCCTATTAAATTTTATTACTATCTTGTTGTACTTGGTTCCAGTGACGTTTTTTGTTCAGTTCTGGCTCCCTCTATTTTTTGTTCGTTGTTATTTTTTTCAATTTAAATCCACAAAATCTACTCAAACAGCAGCATTTGGATCCATCTACACAAACGCATCATGACGTTCAAATTGACAGCCCATTCCTATAGGATCACCAACTCTGACCATAACTGAGGCAAGTGAGGACTGTAGTGCTGGACATGTTGTTCCGGGATGCTTTGTGACTAATTGTGGTTTGCCAGAGCCTAAAAGGCTTAGAAAAGTCTTCACAGTCCTCTGTCTCTTATTTGTCCTTGCTTTTTCCTTTGACTGGAGCAGGTCAGGTTGCTTTTTGAGGTCATACACCCTACTTTATAGAGTTAGGGGGTTTCCATTCAAGCTATTTGTTGATTCTCCAGGTCTGGGACTAAACACTACGTGTGGGTGCTTCATAATTTAGAAAGGGGCTTTCTTAATCTCAAACATCTAAGTAAGACAAAAAGAAAGAAAAAAAGAGGATATATTGGTACTTTTATAGAGGGTGTAGCAAAACACCCTCCATTCCAACATAGATGCACTGTATAAACATGAACCTTTTGCCAGTCGCAGTGAATGTGTGACAGGCAAAAATGTGACAATACTTGATTTTTTGCACAACTGTATCAAGGCACAAAACAGATTTTGTTTGAACAAATTGTTACAATTATGTGTAAATATTTGTAAGCTATATGAGATTAATTTTTGTTTTAAAATAACTTAACATTATTACTAAGTAAAAAAAAAAAACATTAAGTATAAGCAAAAGTCTTTATGTTTTTCTTTTCTGTAAAGATTTCCACTCAAAATCTTGACATTAAGTCCGCTGACATAAATGAAATCACGCGACACGAAAGTGACGGTGGGAATAAAGTTACACAGTGGGTGGAATTTGTCATAGAAAGCTGGAGTTTTCTTCTTCTCTAATGATCTCTGGATGACACTTCAGTCTGTGTATGCAAACACTACCATGTCTCAACCCAAACTGTAAAACCACACATACCAACCTGAATGTTAATTTGCGATGTTTATGACAGAAACGATCTGGAGCCGCTGCGACAGCAATGACTATGTGACTGGCAGAAAAAACAACAACAAAACAAAAAACATATTTTTGTCAAAATCCCTCGTAAATACTTGCAAAATATGTATTGTGTTAACAGTTCTCCAGCAGGAAAAAGCCACAACACAGGGAAATCTCCCTGGGAACCGTCCTAGCCGCGTCAACAGCTCAGAGAGCCCGAATGATGTCAGAAGCGCCTTATTTCTAGCTATAGGATTAACTTATTTGTATGTGCAATTCACATTGTGAGCCGGCTGCCAGGGAGACGCACATGCGAATCTGGTTTTGTGGAGACTTTTACTGTTGACACTTCAGAGGCTGAATCTCACTCGCTGTGACCAAAGATACGGAGAGACTTCAGATGTTTTACAGTCGGTTTTAGCAGCCGTAAACGATTGCATCACTTCGTATACAGTAGTGCAGTTCGACGTCTGCTGGGTGAAACATGTGGGCATCTTGAAACGGCATGGAAAGCATATAAAACACATCCACGGACAGGGCGAGGGGTGGTACCCATTACACCAAGAAGTAACATTTGGAGGACATGTGAATTCACCTCTGAGCGATTAAGTCATGCTGGATGTGGATTTACAGCCACTGAGAAACGTGTTGCACAGACAGGCCTGCAGAAAATATGACCTGTTCTTGGAATTTCTTTTTTTTTTTTTTTTTTGTGGCCCTGTTTTTACCTCATTTGTGATTCTTTGTTTCTTTACGTTTATGCGATGTTTTGCTCTGTATTTGAGTTTGTAGTTTTGTCACACAAGCATCACCAGGACAAAAAAAAAAAACATTTTTATTTAAATGTACTTATTTTTTTTTTGCATAGCCTCTGAGTTATTTCTTAAAATTTCGTGCTTTTTTGGCACAATGACAATAAAGAAATTGATGTTGATTTGACCTTCCCATGTTAAGTCATAAGTCATGTTTGTGCATTTCTCCTCTTCATAACCAAAATACACATGTCGAGGGCACACGTCAGCTTCAAAATGTTAGATTTTAAACCTTATTGTGGGATGTTCAGCAGAAGGAGAATCCAGATTTTCTTTTCTCTGTTCTTCAGACGTTGGTATTTGACTAATATTTTTTTTGTTAAACTACTTTTTTGTCATAATAATTTTTTGCTTCCTGCCATGATCGATGCTGCTTCCAGCCTCTCCCAAACCTGCTGATTAGCTCACTGCTCTCACCTGTGCCTCGTCTCCTACAGCTGGCTGCTGATTGCTGATGGCTTTCACCTGTGCTGCTGCCAATGTAAACTGTTGCTCTGCACTCACTCAAAGTGAGGTCGTTTGTTGTTGTTTTTTGTTTTTTTTGTTTTGTTTTTTTGACTGTGGCAGAAAGAATATTTGGAGGAGAAACAGTGACACTTTCAAACCTGATGACGATGCATCAGGTGATAAAGGCGCCATGAAGCTGAAGTTCTGATTTGTGGTCAATGATGAACTGAAAAATTCTGGAAAAACAAAACCTAAAAATTCTCGCACTTCGCCTCTAACTGATTAGCGGGACGAAACTCTTATAAAACTATCTAACGCAAACGCTTACGTAAAATAAGGTGGGCTAACGTTAAGCTCCTGGGATGTCCGAGTCATTTAAGACTTCAGAAAATCCTCTAAACTGATTCTACGAACCAGTTTCCACTTCGACTCTCTCCCTCTACATCAAGAAATGGTTTGCCGTGCTTGAATTGAACGTAGCCTCCGATAGCCAGACGTTTGATCCAATTCCCTGCTGAGTCGTTTTCGAGAGAGCTGTCTCTCTTTCTCCATAACTCCAAGGATCTCTTCTTGGGTGGCTGTGTGTGAACTAACCATCTGCTGCATCAGGTTCAAATCTGCAGGAAAAAGAGTAGATGGGGGTCTGTCCTGACATGCAACGTTTTGCTTTTGTCCATCCCTGCATGAAAGGTGGAAGCTATTTTAAAACTTTTTTTTTTTTTTCCAAGCATCGCAACAAATAACAGGCTGTAAATCTGTCACCGATTTCATGCGCGTGACCGGCTATTTTTGAGGAGCAGAAAACCGTAAGTTATTGTAATTATTTAGAAAAATCTAAGCCGGATTTTTTTCGCGGGGCTTGTAAAAATTACAAGTTTATGACAGCACCTTGAGCCTATTTTACTACCCAGTACGAGGGGTGGAGTGGGGGGGGGGAACATGCCAGTATAAAAGAATCTGAAAATATTACTTGTAAGCACAGTTTATACGTGTAGTAAAGTTGTGTGCTGAAAAAGCTCCAGTTTCCTCCGTTAGAAATGAATGACCGCAGCTGCCAGATCTGGCTCCCGGCCTCCTCTCTCGTCGTCCTTGTCTGGCGGCGAGAAACGCACATGCAAACATAAATTACGCTAAGCTTCGTGCACATGTGCATGCGACCCTCGGCGCATACCACGGGCACGCACGCACGCTTTCGCATCGCCTTTGTGATGCCTCCAGCGGGTCACAAAGCAAAACAGGCGATTGACACCCTCTGGTTTCAACTTCTGTGACCCTTCCAGCAGCCTGTGAAGTAGGCACAGAACAGCAGAGCGGGGGCCCTTTGGAAATATCTGCGGTCAGCTGCGCGGGGAGGAGGGAGCGAAGGAAAGAAACTTGCTTTTAATAAACAAGATAATGGGTGCCATACGCCCCTTCTCACACCACTGCTGCTTGCAATCTCTCCCTCTTGTTTTTTTTTTTCTCCCCCTCTCCTTTCACTTCTGTGCCTTTTCCACCTTACATTTTCTATAAAAAAATTGCATTCATGTTTCAAGAATGGGGTGGGGGGAAAAAAAAGAGAGAAACTGAAAAAAGAAAAAAAAAATGAAGTCAATGGAGTGGAAAGGTTTGGCTTTGGTGGTGGTGGTGGGGGGGTGATCCTCAAACCAACAATTAACTGGCGTCAGGATGTTTATGGGCAGAGTTAGCTTAAGCGACTGGTCCTCAGATACTTCGGCGGTGGCCCTGTGCTCTTTGAACGTGGAAATTATGCAAAAACAACAACAACAAAATAAAAAAACGGGAGGGGGGGGAGCAGATCATTTGTTGTCATAGCAAGGGAAAAAAAATATATATTTTTTAGAAAGTTACTCTTGCTGTCTCAGATGTGAAGTCGCAGCGCTTCTGTTTTTCTTTTATTAATTTGCTATGTGTGTCTCGAAGTGGGTAGAAAACACCTTGAGAGTATTTCTAAAGTCAAGTTCAAAACAGATTTAAGCAAATTGAACATCGATGCAGACGGGACGAAGGACTGCTGGCATCAGCATGAAAAGCTGTGACGCCAAGCATGCGCCTCTTTCTTTGGGAACCACGTTCTTCTGTTATAGAAATGACAGAAACAGTGTTGAAAACAAATTCTTTCCTATTAGGATTTTTTTTTTCTCTTTTTTTTGTTTTCAGGAAATATGCAGGGAGTGACACTTCATTCTCCAACATTTCCCTAAACGCAGATTAACGAAGCATTCTGCTGTGATTGCAGCAAATATTGGCAATCTGCGAAGCGTTCCTCTCAGAAAGCTTGTTTGTCCGTCTAAATCAGCTGGAGATTTAATATTAGTTTGAAAATACATGAAACTGACTGACATTGAATAATCGTAAATCATCTAAAGAGTGAGGAAAGATAACTTTCCAGAAGAGGTACGAGGTGGGTGTCTTTTTTTTTTTTTTTTTTCCACAATTAGCACCGCCGTTGTTACGAATATCACTCAGACAAATTCAGGTTGTCACGTCGTAACCTCGCCATGCTGAGATTTCAACAGTTTAGCCTCTTTTTGTTTGACAAATGAGCAAAATCAGAGCTGCTCACATCTTCACAGCCAACTATTTATATTAGAACTGAAGGTAGATTAGACTGGAAACAGAACTAAAGTCATTGATTTGTGTCAAAGTGCCATTGTGGTGACACTGGTTTAATTATAATTCTGCTCTTATAACACAAACCTGAAAAATATGTATTTTATAGAGCCTTGAAAACTTATTTGAACCCCCTTAAAATGATCCATAAGAGAGTCACAAACTTCAGTTTAAAGAGATTTTAAGTGATTAACCAACACAAAGTAATTATAACTGAAGTAAAAGGAAAATGAATGTATTTTTGAATTTTGGTGGAATTGCAGCAAAGCATTCACGCAGCATCATGCTGCCTCCACCATGTCGCTGTTTGTTTTCTATCGCATTCAAATCATTTCTATCTACGTTAATTGTGTTGCTGCAATTCCTCACACTGAGCAAGCATGTAGCGACACTGGAGAGAAAAAACTCCTCTTTAACAGAACAGCCGTGACTTTTAAAGACCGATGATTCCCATGGATTTTATTTAGAGGTCTCAGGGTTGCCACGCTTTTCCGATTTTTACTGCTTAATAATTTTGACCACTCTTTCCTCTTTAATAAAAATCAATAAAGTCCCAGTAGAGAGCTTTGCAGGTTCTGGATGCAGCAGAACAAAATGTGAAAAAGGGGTTGGAATACTTTTGCTGGGAGCTGGGCAAGTCCTGTTAGTTCAGGCTTTTGTGCTGTCTGGTGAAAGGGAGAAGAAGAAAAAAAAAAGCACAGGGAATCAGTGTTTTGGATCATTTCAGTGTCAGAGCCCATGACTCCGTATGAACACGTAATTTACATCCAAGGCAACAAAGTGGTTTTCACCGCAGAGTCATAGCTGTAAAACCGCCGCTAACTGGTTGATGTGGATCCCAGCGTCTTGTGAGACTTTATATTATGAAATCTAAAGTCTCTGAAGACTCCATCCTGGCCACCGCTCTGCTGCGCTGGGACCTCTTTTTTTTTTTATTAGCTTGTCCGATCTTTCTTTTTTTTTTTCTCCCCTCATTCCCCATTCCCCCTCTTTTTCTTAATTTTCATTGTCTTTCTCTCCCAGCTTTGCTCTCATCTGCCGGTGCTTGTAAGCCCTGTGAGAACGTCACTGTGGTGTCGCGCCAAGTATTTTTGGCTCAGCGGTGCTTGCATGTAAATTGTGGAGAAATCCGATCTAATTCGGTGCTAAAACTGTGTTTTTTAATTTATTTTCAAGGTAATACCTGCTCTGTCACCGCTGCTCTTGACAGACTGACTTTCTCTGACAGATTAGTGACGGGGCCTCATGTTTCAGTGGATGATAGAAAAATTTAATAAAACGTGTCATCGCTTGACTTTAAACAGAGATGTCGTAATCGATACGGTAAAGTCATTCAAATGAACTAACCGCACGATATCTGTTCTTCTCTCAAATTTAATCACAGGAAGAGCAAACGCCTTCCCAGGTATATCGCCTTCACCCTTCTACACTAATGTATTGTTTTCAACCAGTGTAGGGGCAGGGGATTCCCCACCACCCCACCACGCCATCTTTTCCCGCCTTTGGCCAGACACTTGGCCGGCCCGATCCTCTGCTGGCACGGCGTGAGGCGCGGGCCTGCCAGAACACGCTGGAGAGCCAGGATTTAGCTGCTCCGCTCGCAGGAATGTGTCAGTCATCCCCCACCAGTCCGTCGCTGCTGATGATTCAAAATGACAATATAATGAAAGCGGTGAGGTGGAGAGAGTGGGTTACTGTGATGTGCTACTCTTACCCACTTTGCTATCAGCTGAGTGGGAGAGGAGAGGGGACAGAGCACGGTGCCAAGAAAAATGTCCATTCGGAAATGTTGGCGAGTCAGGGTAAGGTTCAGAAACTAATGATCAGTTCGAACTGGGGCCTTGAAAGAATATTCATACCTGTTACACTTTTTCACATTTTGTTATGTCACAAGAACAAACTGAAGTATGTGAATTTTAAAAAGTATCTTTACATATTTGTTAAAAATGTCACTATGTGGCAAGTGTTGTATGAGATGGATAATCTGTGAAAAACCAGAAAGGTCACAGTATATGGCTTGACCCCTGACCTCTGGAGCCTTGCTTTAAGTTACCCTCCCTTCTCTCTGCCCGTTTCCTGTCTGATTACTGTCATACATGGCACTAGCAATAAAAAATTGAAAAATTATTTGTCATGCGGACCAAAAATCTGGACCTCATCAAAAAATGGCAAAATCGAAGCCATTCTTGGAAGAAAAAACATGAACGGTGACTTTGAAAGCAAAATCAGAGCTATTCCCAAATTACAGTCACAGACTGTTTATGAAAGATCTCTACAGAGAGGAATCACACAGCTCATTTAGTCTTACAGGAATCACAGTGTGTGTATATAAAGTCGCTCCCTTTCTCAAACAGAGGGTCGGTCTCTCCTGAGACAAAAAGTCGTCCTGACAATCGTCTCAGGAGATTCCACACCTCTCTTGACTTTTTCAGTCTTTCTTGACAAAAGTTGACCTTGTGTTCTACAATTTTCTATTTTTGTGTGTTTTTATGATGTATTATGAACTCCCTTGTTGCTGACGTGCTATACAAATAAACTTGACTGTCATTGTACAGAAGCTCAACAAAATTTGTTTCAGTGCAGCCCATTCAAAGAAGAAAAAGAAACAACACAAGACATGGGTGGACAGGTACCTGTTGGCTTTCTAATGCAAAAGACATTAGGCTGATCAGCTGTGGATTGGAAGACAATGGACATTTCCAGCATTTTCATTTGGTATTGGTGGAGTGGCCCAGTCAAAGCCCAGACCCAAGTTGTAAGATTTAAAATGTCCTGTTCATAAATGCTCAAGTAGATTTCAAGGACTACACAACAAATTCCCAGCTGATTGACACATGGTGAAGGAGTCACTGTGAAAGTTGGTTCAACTTAGAACTGACTAATAAATGCAAAATGAACACCAGAACTTTGATTTGTAATTAAAAGCTTTACCTTTTTCCTTCTAAATACATTAAAATAGTGCTTTGTGTTGGTTTATCACATTAAATCCCAAATAATTACATTTGAATTTGTGGCTGCACTGATACAAAATGTGATAGTTCAATAGGTTGGGTACTTTTAGACAACATCGTGGGAGTCGGTACCGGTTTTCTCCCAGTTGCAGATAGATGTGGTAATTTTTGGGTCAATATTTATGGAATATTCTCCTCGTCCCCCCCCGCCCCAACCTTTCCGAAAGCGTTCAGGAAATAGAAATGACTTCAAACGAAAGTATTCAAAACAGAAAAACAAAGGATCTGGATAAAAAGGAGAAAGTTTTCATCCTTCCCACTCCCCCACCAACACAACTAGTAGATTTCCAGAACATGAAATATTAATCAAGACGGATCGCTTCAACACGGGAGTAGGTGCATGGAGGGATTTGCATATTCAAGCCTCTTTCAGCTCACCCATTATTTCGTCCACCTTGTGGCTTCTGTCAGCTGGAGAATACCTCTGATGAAGGTGTCCTGGTCCGTCTCAGCGCCGACTCCGTCGCCAGACAGATGTTGGCATTTGAATCAGAACCCTTGTGGGACCAGCGAGCTCCTCTGGGGGGTGAAGGAGGGGGGAACAAATTATATTGACAAACATGCATGAGATTCATCCCTCTGTCAGACAACCTTTTCAGCGGAGGAAACTTCCACTGAGTACGGCACAACATTAATATTCTTCTTTTTTTTTTTTTGAATAAGTGACGACTCGCTTTCTCTTGACTGACGGATTTGTGGAGAAACGCACACACACACACACACACACACACACACAAAAACGCAGTTTTTCTGTTTTCCTCTCAGAAGATTGCCGTTGGAACTTTAATAAAGCGCCGTCTCCTCACTTAACCAGGTGAGCGGAGAACAATTGCAGCCCCCTTTTAGCGCCGGCGTCCCATTTCGGCGTCCCAGCGAGGGTGTTGAGTTTAATCTGTGGCTAAGTATCCTGATACTCCTCGCTTTCCCTGATGTCTCCCGGGGGATGTCCTAGCTTGGCCGTCAGCTCAGGATTAATTAAAACTTCCCGTGTCCCTGCAGACGTATTAGCGAGCTGAGAGCCAGTCAAACACCAGTTAGCGGTTAGTGCAACAGAGGCTAATACCTTCCGCCTCAGGATGCCGTGCTATAATTAATAACTACTACCTCTCTTCTTGCTCAAGCATCAGAAGTTGGTATTCTGAGCATGTGACCTAAAGATTTTTATCCTTTTATAAAGACTGGCACTGTTTTTTTTTGTTTTTTTTTTTTTTAAGTTAACATCTTCAACATAGCATATGTGTACCATTTTAAAATCGACTCATGTTTCCTTTGCCTTTTTTCAGAATGCGTCCATCAAATGTTTGTAGAGCTAAATATCTGCAAAGGGTTCGAGTCTTATGGATTATACAGTAATTTTGTATTTGAAATGGTCAATCCTGGAGCTAATCTGATGCAGTGGCCAGAAGTTTGCTCATGATCAGCGTCAACATCAAGGATTTGGGGCTTTTGTAGGCACTGTGCAAGGAGCATTTATAGAGGTATAGAAGAATTGAGGTCTTTTTTTTTTAATTATAGGTACAAATTTAAAAAAACATATATATATATATATACAGTATATAAAACCTTAATATTTGGATGAATTTCTTCTGGCATGATAGAAATTTAACAACTTGTCTTAATGTTTAAATTGTTTGGCTTCCTGGCTCAACCCCATTTTAAGCACAGTGTACAACATTTCAGTAAAACTGAGGTCAGAGCAAATCAGGAAGTTAAAGTATTTTTTTTTCCAGTAACGTAGTGCCATTTTGTAGCACAATGAAGTAACTGTTGCCATCATGTCAAACATAACTTTAAAAAAATTAGGCTTTGTAATTTAATGCCTTGAAATTGGGCCTCCGTCTCTTTAAAAATTCCTGCTCTTTCTGAAATTCCTCCTTGAAAAAGTCTTCATAACATTAAACTTGTTAAAGGCTATGCAACTTACTGAGAAGCAATTATTCATGACATCCATGGCATTCATGTTTGCACATTTGAGAATTGTGTGTGTAGGTCATACAGTGTGATCTACTATTTGAGAAAATTCATTTGTGACCATAACTTTATGTAGTTATGGTCACATAACTAAATAAAAAACCCGGGACAGAAAACCTGGCATTGAAAAGTTGGTTAAAAAAATTTGTTTTGACATTCTGAACATTTCATCTGGCCAATCATCCTGTTATTGAAACTAAACACATTGATGCTTTTGGAATGATGCACAATTCCCTCTATGTTCAGATTTGTTGTAGTCCCACAAAAAACATATTTTAAGAAACTGTAATGATAATCAATTCAGTTCCTTTGTGAATCCAAAAATAACTTTTAAAGTCAACAGCTAAACTTTTTGCAACTGCAGCTAAATAAACCAACTGAGATTAGATGCTATTAGCACACAACTTTCCTCTTTTGCAAAGCTCGCTGATTTTTTTCTCTCTTCTTCTTCTGTATCTTCACACTTCCTGTTACCAAATGGACCCATGCTCTTTGGATGAAGTTTTATTTTCACTTAAAAGACTCAAGCTGTCTCCAGACCTGGCTTTTGAATAAACATGGGCTTAGGGGTGTGGGGGGATTCAGGGGGGACTAGATTGCCTGTGGTTTGGCAAAATGTCACCACAGAGAAACACGGAGCTAGATGGGGCCCTGATCTGCTTGATCACAGAGTCCACTGAAAGGGTAGGAGTGAGATAAATTTAACTGGCACACACAAGGCAAAAATATACAAATACACACATACATAGTCTGGGCGGATCATAGCGTTGCCTTTCTGTCCAACTGGAAGGCGGGTGAAACGCTGAATACGAGCTATTCCAGGTTAGAGGACCTGACCAGCACCTTTAAAGGATTCAAGGAGAAGACACGAGGGTGTGGAGAGAGGATCTAAGGAATCCCTGCAATATTAATGTCCAAAATGTCACAGAAAAGTCACTGGAGCTCCTGGTTAGGTTTGCAGAGCAACGTGGAGTCTTGGTGTGAGACTGTGCCTCGTATAATGAATGAACTAAAGGCTCCCGCCATCAATCCCTCTGGACTAAGGTGTGTCTCTGAGTCGTGCATGGTCAGGACTGTCAAGAGACACCGTGTCTAGACATAAAGGGTGGGGGTGCGAGGGGACAACAGCCCCCCGCCCCCCTTTGGGTTCGTTTCAAAGAACAAGATTGTTGTCGGGGGAAACTTATGCGGTGATGATTTGCTTATATTCTGGGCCAATTTATGAAGAAATTAACCGTAGATGGATATGGCGAGGTCTGTGTTACTCAGTTTTGAACTTCCGTCTGTAAAAAGTGCTTTTCTCCAGGTCCCTTCAGAATGAACCCGTAGAACCATTGGCCTCAACAAAACAACTCTGGCAATGAAGCTCCAAATAATTAGAAGCATATGACGCTACTAATTTGTTAAAGTCAAAGCGTTTTACAAATGCCTGTCCATGAGTATGGAAAAACTCAGATATAATTTCTAAGTAAGTGCACATTTAAACATTGGTTGTTGATTTGTCCATTTTTTTGTTTGACTCTATTCATTCAGTGGAAAGATTCGTATATGTTCATTGATTTCACAATGCCCAACGTTCACTTCTGATTGGTCGATCAGTTCTTCCTGACCTTGACCCACTGAGTCAAGGACAGGAGAAAGTTGAGGTTTGATTTCAGCTTCATCCTGTTAAATGTTGATGTATTGATTTTACAATTCTATGGGTGACCTCAAGATGGCAGATAATTAGCCTACTGTCCTAACTGGAAAGAAAAGAAAGATGTCAACTACACTTGCTGTTTAATGCATCCAGCATTCAAGGTGAGTGAAGTTTTGTTAGTGTAGACACCATAGCATTATTCAAGATTACAAAAATAGAAAAAAAAAAAAAAAAAATCACAATATACTTTTAAATCTCTGGGTAAGATACTGGTCTGATAGGTCTCTAATGTACTGCTTGAAGGCAGCATTTCTCCAGAATTCCTCCTCTTCACTGGACAAATCACCATCAGCTTTTGAAGTCACACTTACGCATTTCATTTGAGCACACCTCTATTATCACCCTGGGTTGAAGAATATTTGGATATTTGCTTTTGATCACCTCCCCCTATAAAAGACGCTGCACTCAGATTCAAACTCAGGCCAAGCGTGCACAGATGAGCCCGCGCAACGTCTCTTTTGAGAGCGTGTAAGCCTCTTATATCGAAATGGTTTGTTTGTCCCCGAGTCACAAATCATTAAGTATTTTGCTCCACTTTTTCGCTCAGTGGGTTGTATGAAAATGAGCAACAAGCCTGTATGCCTCCTGTGTACGGATTATGAGCCCGTGTTTGTGAGGGTCTGACTCTAATGGGCAAGTAATTACAGTTTGTTTATGAGTTTATCGATGCATGCCACCACCATGCCTGCATGGGTTATGGGCAATGTGAGATAAGGATCGCGCATTTATTATTATTCTCCCGCACTCCCTCTAAAGAGCGAGTTAACTCGCATTGTGAACTCCCACCGAGATCATATTACAAGGCCCAATACTTTTAATCTGTGCTGCTGTTGGTTGGGGAATGAATCTATCCCGGCTTCACCACCTTGGGATGAAGTAAAAATCTAGATTATTCTTTTTTTTTTTTTTACTTTGATCTGAAGAATAAACGTGGGGAGAAAAAAAAAATTACTAATCTACACCTCCTTAAACAATATTCTTAACCTAACAAGGTCAAGAGTTCGTCTGTGTTTACAATCCCTCACCGCTTTGGGGCAAAATCTGTGGGGGCCGGATGGTAGGTCAGGATCCTGAGCGTGTTTTTCCGTGGCATGTTGTCAGCACGGCAACAGCAGCAGGCGGCTTCAGATCCTGCTCTCGTTTCCCGGGCTCCTGACGACCTGCATGGCATATGCTCTGGGAGCGCTTGACGCAGACCTGCTCGCCTCCATTTGTGTTTGTGCGGTCAGATTTAATCAAAATGGCATCTGTTGGTGTTTAATGTGAGTAATTGTTCCATACAGTACACGCCTGTGTGTGTGTGTGTGTGTGTGTGTGTGTGTGTGTGTGTGTGTGTTCGCGCAAGCGAAAACCAATGTTAGCGCACACCGAAGGGGAATGTTTGGGCAAATGTGGTTTCTCACTGTATGCACTCACTCGGATTACCATTGATGCATAATTTTGCCCTACATGTTGTCAACACCCTGGACTGCTTTTTTTTCTTCTATTTTTTTTTTTCTGCAACTATGTCTTCTTGTTATGAGCACATTCCCTCTGTGATGGCATGCTGGCCTGTGTCAAATTATGTGCCAAAGTAATAACTGTGTTGTATGAATGTACCTGCAACTGGCTGTTGAAATAAATTTCCTCCTCGACAACAAATACATCTCTAATCAAATCTACCCCCTCCTATCTTGCCAGAGCGAAGATGCATGGACATATAGCATAGGAGTGTGTGTGGCCGCATGTGTTTCGCTGCCAAGTGTGAGAGCAGAAATGGAATACAAGTGTGTGCATGACTCCAGTATGTGTGTGTATGTGTGTTTGCATTAAGGTTTGCCTAAGAGCCCATTGTTGACTTCAAAAGGATTCCTCTGAGGTTTTAATTATGCTACTGCTTAGCTTGGCACCAGAAAAAGAGAGTGATCCTGGCTGAAGCCTATAAATCTCTCACTGCGTTCACATCCACGCCCTTCAAAGTCATCGACTTGCCCGGACCTCCCAGACGCATTAAGAAGAAGTGCTCATATAGGGCCCAAGGAGTCACCTCGCTGACAAACACAAACACATAGACACACGGACGGGAGCAAAGAGCAGAGGACACATGGGCCACATGGGCTAAGAGCTGCTGGAGCTGATCTGTCCACACGTGTGTTCGTTTATGCTGCTGACCATGTTTGTAGGTGTGCAAAAAGACTCATTAATAAAGACTACATTTCAGTGTTTGAGTCATTTAGCAGTGTATGTTCTTCAAAAAGAATTTTGTATGTCTGAATTTCTTTCATAGGCCCCTTCAAACAGTGTTAAAAAAAACAAAAACACAGTATAGTCATAAGAATTACCAAGAACATTGATATTCAAACCTGGTAGTCCAGTAGTCTCGGTTTGATTGGGGACCAAAATTGCAACATTTTCAGCTGATGCGGTTCGCTTTGTGTCAAACAATCCCAACTACTTGAAAAACCTGTTCCCCTCCACACCTCTGGTGGCGCTTCCCCAAGAATCACTGAAGGAAACAACAGGAAAAAATCCAAAGAAGACATGAGCACATCTTCCTTCTTTACAAAATGTAAACAAAAATTGAGCAGCATCAGATTTAAGTGGT
Organism: Poeciliopsis gracilis; assembly: GCA_911649635.1. Lineage (NCBI taxonomy): Eukaryota > Metazoa > Chordata > Actinopteri > Cyprinodontiformes > Poeciliidae > Poeciliopsis > Poeciliopsis gracilis. The sequence goes on from CAJVRI010001517.1 coordinate 1,638,280, forward strand.
AGAATTTCTCTTTTGGTTTTGGTAAAAGCCCACATCCCACTAGTTCTAGACAAATATAACCCAGACAAGCATGATTGTTTGGGTTATATTTACCCAGAATGCTCTACGCTGCAATCTGCTTTCTGCTTGGAGCGTTCTATGGTCTGCTTGCATCCCCATAGTCAGTCAGACCGCATCAAAATTTGGTTACGCAATCACACCTCTGCAAACAAAAATTAGTTTGATTAAAGCGGACTAAACAGGGCTGGTATGAATGCACCCTTAATAGGGTGTTGGCGGCACTTTCATTTGGATATCTAAAGTGTAAAACGATTCTGAGTATTTAAGATGGATCATGAAGGTTTTCTCTACTTGGTTGTCCTTTATCACATTGTTAGCCTATCAGCTATTATTGAGCCTAATAGCAGCACAAGCCAGTACCATGGCCTCATACCAAAGTTAAAACCTCATCACACAGAGACCAGAAAGGCAGTGCTCCAAGTATATTATTGTTTCAACACCCACGCTGCTGTGTACCCTTGACTTCTCTGGATTCAATCAAAATCTCATCAAGCAACTGCTACAAACGGTCCACTATCCATTACAAAAATGGTGCACAGTGTCAAGGCCCGCACGTACAAGTTTGAATGCACTGAATTTGGGCTCCCAACTGGACAGTAGTCCATGCACCTCCACATCGTATATACACTCAAATTTTCTGGATAATTGGAGACTGGGGAAAAATTTGAGGTTTTCAGCATTTTTCAACTAAAGGTGTATTTGTTGAGTTGTCAAAGAAAAACCTCAGAACCATATTTTGGACTAGGGCAGGAGACGAAAAAAGTAAGACATTGCTCAAAGGGTATAGGTAAAAAAAAAAAAAAAAAAAAATTCTAATTATTGCCAACTTCAGCTCTCAGTTTCCGTATGATTCAATAACAATGATCAGCAAAAAACTTTTCATTTTGTTTACTGTTTCTTCTTAATGAACCATTTGAATTATGAAGATGGGGTATTTACAGAAAAATCTTTCATTTGGACCCTTGCATGCTACCGATGAACAGATGAAAGTGCTGATGTCATTTTGTCATCCATAACATAAGATTAAACTACTGGTGAAAGTGCAGGTACCTCTTACTTGTAGCACACAGAGAAGATGTACAGTCTAAAAGGAAACAAGCTGCTTCCAAATTTGCTGAACACAAGGCATATTTGGAGGCCATATCACAATCATCCACTGCAAAAGTGGCCTTATGCAACATCTTCAAACTAACTATTGCTTGAAATCACAATTTTTATCAAAAACAATTACTTCCTGTAAAAATCAATGTATTTAACTAAGACTAGGTTTTTATATGGTGCTGCAAAAAAATAAAAAATAATGCCTAACATCAGATTAGAAATTAATCAGGGTGCTGAACTCAGACCCTGATCAAGTGGTAATGCTACAAGGTTAACCTCTGCCTTAGTCATATTTTAGCAAATTCAAACAGGTTTTTGCCTATGATTACTCTAGTGAAGGTGACTTGTTACATTGGATTTTATTTAGAAGCACCACAGAAAAATGGCTTCAATACAAATTTATGCCACACTTAATATTTTCATTTAATATAAATCCTAAAACAGAAATTATTTCTCTTCCACTTTACAAATGTGAACTACTTCACTTTGGCCACTTAAAATCCCAATAAAATACACTAAAGTGTGCAGAAAAATATAGGAGGATACTTTTGCTAGGCACTGTAACACTTTTTTAGAATCCAATTTTGTTAAAAAGAACTCAGAATTTTTCAGGAAAGTGTCTTTAACATACACCACTACTGATAATTATATTGCCTTCCAAGGAGCTTGCAGTTAGGGTGCAGTAAGGAGATAAACTTGGAAATTGTACGTCTCAATACCATCAGATTCTGAACCATAAATCCAGCTGATGATCCAGAACGGGTTTAGTTTTTTTAACGGACTTCTCGGATTGCAAAGAAGTCTGCCAACAGAGAAGTAAACGAGACAAGCAAACCTGCACACTCACACCTAAGGGCAATTCAGATCACCAATCAAGCAAGTTTTTGGATGATTGGAAGAAGGCAGAGAGTAGTCAGGGAAAGCCCACGCACGCACAGAAAGAACATATCAACTCCAAACACAAGACCTCTGTCAAACATTTAGCTGGGAACCTTCTAGCTGTTATGCTTAAACATGCGTCTGCTCCAATTGGAGCTGCGTCCAATGTTTCAACTCTGCAAGGTCGGCGTGAGTCCCCACAGTAAGTAGAATTCAATGAATCATTTGAGCAAAGAACTTCAGAACTCTCATTGGTGAAAGCATGATCGTAGGATTTAATTGATAACAACTACAAGTGTGGACTTAGTCTCCAGGTCTGGTGACCTGAGTCTTGAGTGCTTGCATTAACTCCCTACTACAATTTCTCTAAGAGGTTTTGTCGCAGTGATACAAAAATAATAATAAAAAAAACGTCTTCCACTAGCGATAACAGCAGAAAATGTTTTTGTGCCTGTATTTTTACCATGAAATGACTTTCTTGATGTCTTCCAGAGAGGGTGACATATAGTTAATGTAGTGTATCCCCCTCCTCCGTCTTACCCATATGCCTCTGAATCTGAAGTGGAATAACCGGAATTATCTCAAAGGCAAATGATGGTTGTTGGTAGCAGACAATCTTCAAATGACTGTATCTTTTATCCGTGTACCCTTATTCAGGGTAAAACAGAAGGAGTAAGGGACTTGAAAAGTGATACATCTCCGTACCTGCTTAAAAGAGTTTCCCCTCTCAGCGAGGGATTAAGAGCAAGATGTTATTTTTCTTTCGTTTTTTTTCTTCTTTTCTTGTTATTCTTCACCATTGCACTCCACCCTCCTCATTAGAGACCATGCATATTCTCCCAGGAGAGTCCTCCGACGTTATAACTCTTCTCCACAGGTACAGGTCTCTGGGGTCCTTCACTTTTTCTTCATCCTGTTCCATCTCCCCCCCTTTCCTCCTTTTTGCTCTCCTTCTGTGTTATCTACTCGTCAGTCTCCCAGTCCGTCACCCTTCTTTTTATGTACTTCCCACTCCCTAGCCTTTAGATCATCTCTACCTCCTTCGCTCCACCTATACCTCTGTACCTTTACCTCAGTTGGGGCTCGGTTGCACTCGCTCCCATCTTCGCTCTCTCGCCTTCCTCCTCTCACCTTCCATCTGCATATGCAAGTGCTTATTTTGAAGTCGTGGCCCACAACAGATATTCAATATTAATGAGAACCCTCATGAATTTTTGAGCTCTAATTAGACGGCTCACAGTTCGTTAACTGAGAGGGTTTCAGTGCTCAGTAGCGATGATGGAAGGCTTGAGGGGGGTGTGTGCTGCAAGAAAGGGACAGTCCCACCCTTATCTGCCACCTCTGCACTCCCCCCCACCACCCTAGATGCAATTCCTCAATGGTGGTAACAGCATTGTAAGGGGGTCGTGATCGGCAGGCCTCATTAGAAGACAGCTGGCCATTAGTTTGCAAGGCCCGTGCATTGTATCATCTCTGCGATCCGTCTCCTGCTGGGACATTATTTAGTTATTCTATTTTATCGTCACTTCAAATGATGCAACGGCCTTTTCAGGCACAAGGAGACAGATGCAGGACTGAATCAAAAAGTTGACACCTCCGCCCATCTGTGGCAAGAGACGCATCCTTTTTATAGACACGAATGGCCAAGTCATCCATCCATGACTTGTGTATCTTCTTGGTTGGGTTTACAAGCTTAAAAGGTTAACATCTCCCCAATGTCCACACATTCCTCAATTTCGCAATCCTTCCCTCAAGACTCTTCTCAATGCATTCAGTCTGCCCTTCTTTGATGTTTGATACCCAAAGGTGTGTCATGATGAGCAGATACTACAGGCATCCTCACCTACCGCCACCCCACCCTCCCATTCAGACCCCGTTCCCAATTCCCTCCCACGATTTTCCCTGCTTACTTGTGCATATGCAGAGGAAGGAAGCATCTCCGCTGTGGCAGCAGCAAAACATCGAACTACAAAAGAGATGCGCACCTCTGACAGTAACCATCAAGAAGGGCGTTGACAGAATAAGGGCGGGAGATGATGATCTGAGAGGCAGGGATGTGCAGGAGGAGGTGAGAAGGAAAGAGAAAGGGCTTTCTTTCCTCACGCTCCCCCTTTTTTCATAGTTTTTTTCTCTTCTTTTTCCCCAAGATTCATCAAGCCCCACTTGACATATGTCTGACTGAGGTGACGTTAATCTCCCCAGAGGGTAGGGTCCCCCTTTCTCCTCTCTGTGCCACTCCTTCACCGAGCCCTTTCCTTTTTCCGTCAATTTACATTTCAAAACAGGCGATGAGCCGATCAAAGACGGTCACTAACGATGAGGCCTTTCATCAGTGGCTGGCGTGGAATGCGGAGATAGTATACAGTCAGGTTTCATTGATCATAAGCAGGTGGGTGTGCTGTTTGGCAATGGGGCTGTGTGCTCGCAGGGCTTGTCATTCTTTTACCCCAAGTTTGTCTCTTGGGGCAAGGCGTTGCTAACGAGCAGTGTGCCAGCAGGTCTCACCCGGGAACGTCTTTGTCAACCGGCAGCCTTACATGCCAGTGAATTAATTGCAAGCACCTGCAATTGCATGAAATGCAAATAAAGATGGAAATGTTATTTTAATGGGGGAGTTTTGATGGTCACCTCACTGTATAAAATAGCAGGGCAGCAGATGGAGGCACAAATTGGCAACTTAAAAACAATAACATTTTATATATACTTGTAGTTTTGTCAAGTGGGAACTTTCTTTCGGTTTGTCATAAGAACAAAATTAAAACTTCTGAGCAAGCAAAAGCAGTGAATATTAACAATAAATACTGAGTCAGATCCATAATCTTGGGATCATGCCCCCCCCAGGGTGGGAGATTATATTAGCAGAGACATTTATCTCCAATAATTTAGTAATGTAGATAGTAGATTAACTCTATTCCCTCCTGTCTGCCAACACCTGGGGCATAACTCATATCCAATACCTCCTTGTTCTCGCACTGTATGTTCAAATGATTGTAGGTGGCCTAGCCTACCCACTCCGCTCATTTGACTCCAAATTACTGCACTCTCTGGGGAGACAATTCAATAGAAGCTGACCAAGAGACCTCACCTACCACAGCCCCTTCCGTTCTCCAACACCATCACCCCCTCCCCATTCACACAAGGCTACAGACACTTTTTCACTCAATTACTATCGCAGATTGCGCCATTAAGGTGTAAAAAAGAACCGGATTATGAACATTAATGCCTAATCACGTGTCATTTCATAGCACTCACTTCCAATGAAAACCGGTGCCCCTTCTTCCTGTAATTACAACGAAGTGGCAGAAGGAAGGCACGCTAAAAATCGTCTTTGAGGGAGGAATGGCAAAAAAAACCCTGCAGAGATGGATTTCAGATGGCATTTTTGCACTGAGGAATTTTGACTTTTTTCCGCCCTTCTTTGCTTTCCTTCCAAAAAGGACCCCGCCGTTTTGCAGAGCCTGCAGCTCCCGGGGTAGTATGCTTTTTATTATTTTTCCAATTAGAGTCAATTGACCTGACAGAATGGAGGGCAATTAGTGATATTTCCCCCTCCTCGCAGGCCTGCGGGGTAATTTGCTGGAGGTTCTCGGCAGTGCTTTATGTGGATACACGCCCCGCCCCGTAAACCCTTTCTGGAGCATAATAGCTTATGATTTTTCCAGAATATATCTCCTCTTAGTTTTCTCTTTCTCCCAAAAGAAGTACAATTTCAAGCTGGTGAAGAGTGTCATCTCTTAGTCGGCCTATAAATTCCCTCTATCGCACAAAAAGAGGGTCTAGTGAAGGCATCGCTTTAGCATTTATGCATGGAAATGAGGTTTTTTTTATTTTTTTTTACTCATGTTTGGGGATTGTTGCCAGAGTGGTAGCTGTAGCTGTGTTGGTTTCATAACATATCCATCCAAGGAGGCATAATTGTGAGTGGATCAATTCTCTGAGTGTATGCAGAATTAACTTGGGGCATTGAAAGACGTACTTACGGAGGATGGAGAGGAGGTGTTGCGGGGCGAGCTCGTTGGCTTAAATCTCGCCTTGCTATTGATAAACTTGATGAATGTAATTTGTGCCTGCAACCCAGGGTTTTTGTCCCCCCTTTTTATACCTGCGATGCCAGAATGCTCTGCTCCTGTATGCAGAAAAAGCACAATGGCCCAGTCCACGTTGGCTCCCATCTGAATACCTGTATCTGCCTGTGCCTCTGCTGACGAGCCTGACACACAAAGAAGAAAATAATCTTCTGAACTAAGCTCGTCTGGCACATCCACTGCTGAGTCTATAAGTGCGGAGGAAATCTCCTCAAACTGATGCACTGAAATAAATACGCTTAATTTACCGATGATGAAGCTGCGGCGGAAACTGTAAAGGCCATCAAATAAAGGAGCCATCGGCGGAGCCGCATCGAGACCGAGACGCGAGACAGTGTGGGTTAGTGGCGCATGCTATGTGTATAGTTAAATGCAAATTCACCCTGAGATGAGGGTGTTGAAAGGGGGTTTGTGGGGGGAGGTAGGAGGGGAGGAGGCAACAAAAACACATTTGATTCATTGGGTAAAATTTATTCCATGCATGCGAATGCACTGCCCCAACCCGAGCACATCATTTGCTCGACATTCAGTACATCTGTTGTGTTAAGTGACTGTAATTTAGGTGACATTGGCACAAAGCCTCTTAATGTAGCCCCGGTGGACCCCCTGTAAGAGGGGGCACGCGGGAACAAACAGAGGCATCTCGCAGCTGGAGCTGCGTCAAGGATCATTTCCCTCTTCACATGATTAATTACAATTTGATCACTTGAATCTAAATCTGATTAATTTTGGTCACATGTCAGGGAGGCATCGGCGGTCCGCGATGTATACTGTGTTAATCTGCGGCAAACTCTCCTTGAGAATCTGTTTTTTTTTTGTGTTTTTTTTATGAGGCTACAGCATGTGCAACTAATGTCGTGCACATGTGAGGAGCTAAAATGATCACTTTGTGTCGTTCAAGCATGAATCTTTGCGGTCTCATCTGTAAATGTGTGAAACTGGCACTGGGAAAATGAAATATGCCTCCTAATGGGCCATACTTGCAATGGGGTGATTTGAGATATACATTTATGGTCTCTGCGTTCTGCATAAGTAAAAAAAAAAATAGAGAGAGAGAGAGAAGCTGCTAACTGTTGTCCAACATTAACCTTCCCATGGTATTTTGTTGATTGCTGGTTTGATTAGCTTAAGGTGAAACGGTTTTATGTTTCACCTTAAGCTGTATATTCACTAGGACCAGCAGTGGATATACAGCAAAAACAGCTGTGATATCCACATGCAGATCATAAGGAGGAACTCCTTAGCCGTCAAAGCTTCACTATGACCACAAGTTTACAGTATGGCTCCCCATTGTTTACCCGCCCTTCTCTCTGCTGCAGCCTAAAAACCCACAAGAAGACTTTCTAAATTCACTTATTTTATGCCACTTTAGTTCTAGTATTGACTTTTTAGATCCTCAAAGCAGTCCAGAAAGTTATCAAAGAGCCTGCAATAACAGAATTTTAATAATGCTAGGATGGGGTGGAGTGGGGTTGGAGTCAGGTGTTAATGGAAGACATAAAGATGAAGCAAGAGTATCAATGACAGAAAAGGTCACATGCATAGCTATAAATGATTGATTAAATAACTGAAATGTTAAATAAAAACTTGTTAGAAATCTTCGAGCCCAAATTCATATTTCCCACAAACAAATAAATTACTCACTTGTGAGTTTTTGAGCAGATCAGGACACTGGAGGGCGATGCAAATTAATCAGGGTAGCCATAGCCCCACTGGTGTCTCTGCCTCTACTGCTGCCACCGTTTCCAAATTGGATTTTTTTTTTCTGCAAACTCTTTTTGTTAAAAAAAAATCTGCAATATACGTACATATAAAAAAAAATAAGATTACAAAGATTTGTAAATTAGGCAAAATGGATGTTTTTTTTAATCTTATATTTTTGGGACAATATTGTGGCTCGCATTTCTTTAAGCTTGTTGGTCAAATTATCTATTATAGATAACAGGAAAGTTTTTAAAGAGCTAGCAAGTTGTACATAATTTAATATTTTAGGATGGAACACCAAAACCTACAGACAAAACTGAATTTTAATATGCTGTTGCTATATTGATTGATTAAATACTAAAAACAACTTTTTAGTAATATTTTCTTGAATTTTTATTGAACTTTGACATCGTCACAATAGAGGCCCAGGCAATTTATGTATTTTTTTAAAGGTAGGTATTGACCCACTTATATTCCGCTTTAGTGCTGCCACTGCTTCTAAATAATTTCTTCCGCCTTTTTTTCCACAAACTTTTTTTAAGAGTAGATTGGAAAAAAAATTATAATTTGGCTAGTTTGATATTTTATGAAGATATATTTTTTAATCATATAATACTTAAGTTACTTTGTTGCGGCACCAATTTTTACTCTAAATGTTAGGTGTGTTCAGCTGCTCAACTTCAGTGCTTTATTCCCAATTCAATGGAGAGGGGGAAGAAAGTTTGAAATCAATTTCTACTCTGCTCTAGCTTGAATAGTTTTATTTTTGCTAAAGTGAAAATTGAAAGAAAGAAAAAAACAACACATTGAAAGATGGCCTCAGCGAGTGTGAGGGGAATCCATTGTGCAACACATAAATGCTGTCATCTTAGCCGCTTGTTTGCAAATTATCATCCGCCCTGAAAGTTATTACGACTGCACATTTGTTGCGCACATGCGCGCTGCACCTCTGTGTGTAAAACGTCTATCTGCTGGAATGTTTTTCTCGGTGTGGAAACTGAGAATAATTGGCTTGTCACCCTGGAGTCAATTTGGGCGTACCACTACCTTCCTCACCCATCCTCCAAATGCAGATGTATGATGCAGATGCTATTTTCTAGAGAATATGGCAGAGGCTTTGAAATGTTTATGCAGACCCCATGCTGTTAGGAAAGTACATTTGAAACTTCTTCTTAGTTTTCTTCTTTTTTTTTTAAAACTATTTTCTATATAATTAAAGAAGCATATATTTGATATGGCGTTGCGCAGAAAGGAGGCTCTCTAGTTAATTATTTTATGGTGCATTCTCGGGTTTCATTGAGTGCTAAATTTGTATTTTAAGCTTCTTATAATATCCACAATTCTTTTATTTAACAAAAACCCTAATTAGGCACAGGCATCACATTTTAGCTACTCAAGAAATAAATACATATTCTCCCATCTTTAGTACAGTGAAAGTTGGGGTATACTTTAAAATAGAGCCAGATTTTTCTTTTCTTTTAATCCAAACAGTTTTTTATTATTATTATTATTTTGAAATTTAATTTGTCCACCTTCCTTACATGTTCACGTGTTCTCAATTTTTTTCTATGTAGGTTTTTGAGTGGGTTTCTGAATTGTCGTACTGACTAATAAACGATTGCGATTCATTTTTTGGACTGTATGTGTTTTAATAACATCATAATTGGTCTCAAATCCTATTTTTTATAAACAGTTAATATATAATTTTTGACCTACTTCCAATCACTACTTGAAAATAGGTTTAACACATGGAAGTGGCAGCATCATGCTGTGGTAGTGTTTTACTGCAGGAGGGGCTGGTGCACTTCACAAAATAGATTAGGCAAGAAAACATTAAGAGGAAATACTGAAAGGAAAGTTTGAAGGCATCAGGATGTGAGCTCAAGCTTGTGCACTAATAGGTCAACCAAGTGAACCTAAACTTGAAATCTAATTAGTTACAAAGTGGCTTAAGGGCAACAAAATCAACATTTTAAAGAGGCCAGCAAAAGACTTGACCTCAGTCTCGTGGAAAATGTGTATAGTCGAACAAACCCGACTCAGTTACAGCGGTTTTATCAAGAGGAAAGAGCAAAAATGCCTGCTGTGCAAAGCTTGTAAAAGGATTCAAAAAGTACCTGAGCAAGACATGCAGTTTAGATTAGAGATTCTCATAATAAAGCGTGAATATTCTAAATTTGAAGAATGTTAAAGTATTTCTACTTAAAGTAGAAAATATTTGCTTTGACGACAGTGAGAAATAAAAAAAAAAGGCAAGCAACAATTTTTTTCTACATTTATATGAAAACCTGGATCTAAACGTTGCTAAGGTTAAGATATTCTGCAGCAGCACGGCTCTGTGTGTAGCATCAGCCGTCACATTACAAATATGAGAGGAATGTGTTGGGAGTACAAACTGTACACGTTTGAGGCCATAGCTCACCTTAGAGAACTCGGAGGCCCCGAGGCCTTTCTCTTGTTTCCCGCTCTCTGCCTCTGTCTGTGTGTGTGAATCTTGTGGTCATAACTCATCATTTAGAATCAACATTTCTGCCAAACCCCTATAATTAGATAAGAATTAAAAAACATACTAGAGTTACTTGAGGTTTTTAACCAAACTGAGTGTCCGGTAATTTACGAAGATTCGCAAAAAGTGTCTGGACGTTGCGTTTACGTATAACCCCCCTTCCAGAGGGCTTGCTCTAGCCGTCGGATAACAGCTCACTCACCGCGCCGCGATTTTCCAATCCTGCGATGATAAAATAATTTGTCAGTGTCAAACAATGTTTGGTCTAATAGAACTCACCTTCACCGGGCTTTGTGGACAAACAGAGGAGAAGCTGTAATTGTAGATTTGCTGTGTGTGTTTACCAGAGTAGACTCCAAAAAGAGGAGCGAGATAGTGGTGGTGGTGGGAGTGGGAGTGGGAGGGTGATACTCACAGGGAAGCTTTGTGAAGAGTGTGAGCTCTGGAACTGTGATCCTCAAGGGCGAAGCAGCGGAAAACAAAAGCGCACTACAGTCGTGGCCTACATTCACGTTGCGGGTGCTTTCAACGCCAACAGAGCTTATTTTCATACGCCATTAATTGCCTGAATAGATTGCCTGTTGAATTCTTAATATGCTATAAATTCCGTGTTTGTTTTTGCCCGAGTTGACAGGCACATTGTGTCAGGCCTTGCCCTGTAATCAGCACTGGCCTTGGAAGAAACTCATTTAGAAAGAAAACCAAACAACAACAAAAAAAAAAGCTTTCCTGCCTTTTTCTCTTCAACTTTACGCTCCCGTGGGCCTTTGTGACCAGGTTTGTGCCTCCGACTCTTTCCTCCGACTACACATCGGCCCCCTTTGGTCCGCGGTGGCCTTGTGTTTCGCACATTAGGCGGACTCTTTGTGCTCGTCTTCCCTATTCAAAACGTGGGCGTGAAAACTGGAGAGGGTCACCAGGCGGCGTGCGGCATTGCCAAGCAGATTATCCTGCGGTGCAGTGAGGAGTTGGACAGCGGTGAAGGGACATTTCTGGCAGGTTTTTGTCTGCCTCAAAGTGCAGAATCATTCACTCCGGGGCTTTTACCTGTAGGAGTCAAACCCCTGCTTCCAATCCATTTTAATGCATAACCAGCAGGGCTTTCCTTTCCAGCTTAATTCGTACGCGGGGACTTTGCATGTTTAAAGCTCTATGCAAATATTATTGGATTTTCCAAGGATTTGGGTGGATTTCCTGCCATGGATTTTCCTTTACAAATGTCTTTAGAAAATAAAGTGAACCTATTTTATTTAAATTCGGTTTAAGGAGGCAAACAAATATTTAGATGCTAAAAATACTGAAGGATCTGAAGTGGGGAGAATCTAACTTTGGAAGGTTTTTGTGCGTGCGACTGCGTTTACTTTTCCACTAATCTTTTTGATGGGAAATTTACTTTTTGCTCAGTAAATTCACAGCTTGATCAGCATCAGTGAATTTACTCAGAGGTAGCAGAATTCTATAGATGCAAAGAAGAAAGACAAAGGGAAAAAAAAAAAAGGATTGGCCCTATGCATCTCCGTAATGATCTTTTGTTTTGTTTTTTTTTGCACAACCTTGACAGATAGTATATGAACCCAGCCTTGAAAGGAAGCCCTGACAACATCACATCCTTGAGCAAACCAAAAGGCTGTCCGGAATAATGGGCTGCTGTTGCAGTCGTGTCATCCGAGAGGGGAGTCGTATTCAGGAATATGATGAGGTTTGGGGAGTAGAGGGGATAGAGCGAGGGGCGGGGGGTGTTTGGTTTGTTTGGACATGGCCGTGGTGGCGCCACACCATCCCCTGTAGCCATGGAAAAATGACACTGGGAAGCGCACGAGAAAAAACAAAAAGGTAGAAGAAGACTCTCAAAGGTGGCCCAGATGAGTGATAAAAACTTTGAAGAAACCTCGCTTGTGTATACCGTTCTCCTAATTGCAAAAAAAAAAAAAAAAGCCCCCAACGGCGCAACAAAGACTATAATCAGATGAGTGGAATTCGAGCAGCACATGTTTTTCATTAGTTGTAAATGTGCTCTCCTTCTGTGTTGCCGTATTTAACTGGGCAGACTTTTCAAATTTAGCCATACAAAATGCTTCCACTTTTTGCATTCAGGACAACAAAGTCCTCCGCTAACGTAAGGCGCAAGTTTGAAGCCCATCGTCTCACATCCCGAACCTCTCTGAACCCCCAGTGTCCTTCGTTTCTATCATAGTTTTGTCTGTTGGTAGCTTTTCTGGCTGGGAGTGGGGTAGGCCCCGGCCTCAAGCTGAAGGCTTGATTACAGTCCTGGCAAGAAAACAGAAAGCTGAGGGGCAGGAGAGATGGAGCAAGATGGTGAAGGTTGGGGTGGGGGTGCTGGAGGGACCTCAGGGCCTAACTGAAAGCAGCTGTGGAGTGAGCTGGGGTGAAGGTCCTGTTTGCTCTTAAAGGGCTATAATGTTCGCTGACCTCAGCAGAGCTACAGTACACACACGCTGTGAATGGGATAATTTAACCTTACAGGCCGTTTTTCTCAAAGAACTGGTTACTTTTTTGTTTCACAGCTAAAGTACTGACTGTAAAACCGTTGACTATTGTGTCTATAACTCTTCGTCCAAGGAAAACCCAAGACTGGGAAGCACTTTCAGAATTTCAATTAAATAAATAATTTGTATGAAAAACTGTCAAAAAAAAAAAAAAAAAATAGTGTTTAGTAATACTGACGTTGGAGTTTATATATTTCTTGATCAAAAACATACCTGATTCTTTTATGCACGTTTGAGAAACCTTTGAATCATCCAGCTGTGAGAAACGGCTGGGAATACCTACCTCCGTCTTTAAGGATGAAGCTCTTCCTTGGGGCCGGAGCTTCCAAGTTTCACCAAGCAGCCCTCCCACGCAATTCTTAAGCCATCCCTGACATTTAGAATAAGGTTATTAAAATAAGCAACTTAAAATTAAATACCTAAAAATAAATACATTTTAGAAATAACGTATCACATTTTGTTAAATTTTCAATAAACCTGGTCTCAAACCGTTTGGGGAAAATCCCAGGGTTTTCCAAAGGGCTAATTTCTGACCTCCCCATTCAGTGCTACTGTCTGTCACGGCTCAGAATGATTGACAGGTGTCCAGCCACGCCCCCTCGGTCTGTGGCACATTGGGGCTAATTTTGGTTAGCCCAGGGCCAGCTGTGGCTTGTTGCCACAGAATTCATCCAATCAGGATGAACTTTCCTCAAGCTCGAGTGTGTATGGGCGTGGTTTGGAGTAGACTGAGTAGGTGCGATGGCGAAGAATATTAGCATGAACGAGGGGGATTATTTAACCCTTATGCGTCCCAGAAAAGTTGTCAGACTTTAAATAAGGTAGGTCTCATTTAAAAATGTGTATCTTGTTTTATTTTATCAGTGGAATGGTATGGAAGTACATTGCTACAGAAGCACATTGCTATTGCTAAAAAAAACACCTCAAAACTTTTTATCTAAAGATGTGATTTTTTTTTTTCTTGAAACTGTTGCGTTTCCCTTGAGCGAATTTGTTTCTGTAATATCAATTTGGGCAATTTTAAAATCAGTGGAAAAGCAGCTTTTCTTATCTCATTTCTTTTCAAACGTTAACTCTGCCATAAAGGGTAAAACAAGTTGTTAGATTTGGGAAGCTTTTTTTTTTTTTTTGTGGGTTTTTTTAAAATGGGTCAGTTAGGTTTGTTTCACTACCTTTCTCCCAATGAATGAAATTATCATTTGAAAACTTTTGTTGTTGATTTTGCTCAGGTTGTCTAACGAAATTTTTTAAGTGTCACAAATGGGTAAAAACAGAAGAAATCTTTGAAGGTATAAATAATCAATAATAATAATCATGTACAAAGGGATTTGGGAATGGCAACAAATGTTTTCCCTTTGTTGTGGCTCCCTGCACGTCTGTTCGTGGGCTTTCTGTAACAATACAAATGTTGATTGAGTTTAGCAAAACCTCCAATGATGTCTGGTAGGTAATGAATGGGTTGGTATGAAGGGGAAAGGGAGCTGACCATGCTGAAAGAGTGATGATGTACAGAATTCAGTGTGCTTGGAGACTGAAGCTGAAGAGCAGCGCTATTTAAGCTGACATGCATTAACGCATTTCTGTACATCACACATTTTTTTATGCTAATGTTGCTTGGATAACAAAACAGATTTTTTTACCACAACACAACCACACATAAAGCACGGACCTCTGTGGACCGCTGTATGTCTGGTTTTGACCAAGTACAAAGCAGTGTTGTAGTCAAGACCACCTAACCCGAGACCAAGTCAAGACCAAGACCAGCACCCCGCCGCAGTTTACGGCAGAGCATCACAAAAACAAAGAACGGCTTTCAATGAGGCTCTAGTCCTATCTTCTTAGAAAAGAGAAGTTCAGAAGACTCAGATCGGTCGTGAATGCCACATCACTATAGACTTTTGGACAGAGTGTTGTCCCATATATACGACACGTTAGTCAACACCTCTACACTATAATTCAGCGCAGTGAGTGACTTTTTTTCATCACAAACACTTATGTGTCTCTGTACAGCTAGCTTTGCTAACATCACGTCAACAGAGCACCTTACCTTTCTTTGAGCTTCTTTTCTAAGTGACGAAAAAAGTTGTAGTCACCACTGTGAATTAGCTGTTGCCATCGGATTTCTTGTGATTTATGCAGCGCAATTCTATTACTGACGATTAGACAGACATCTTCTGCCGCTCAAAGAAAACCACTGCACATGTCTTGGAGCGCCGCGTGCAAGTGAAAAGGTGGGGAAGTGGGGTAACAGAAACATGTAATTAGTAAGTCACGTTATTGCTTGGATTTTAATCAGTGGGTTTTGTATCCAAACATGTTATAAATTGGGCAGTATGCTATAAGTTTAGAGATATTTTCACAGTTGTGGTTTTGACTCGTATTGAAATAAAATCCATAGTCCTGAGCGCCATACAAGACCGAGACCAAATGAAGTCGAGTCCGAGACGAGACCGAGACCATCAAAAGATGGTCTTGAGACCAAGACTGGTCTCGAGTATTACAATACTAGTACACAGAAACTCAGCTGGAAGATCATGTTTGATCTACAGTTGTAATGGAGGTGGTGGGAACTGTTGCCATTGACTGGTCAGTGCAGCAGTTGGTTACCATGGATACTTTGGATGGTTGCCAGTAGGGAAACGCTGGTGATTAGTGAGTTGCACTGATTTAGTATTTAATATTACGCACTGGACAAGTTAAACTCAATTTTACGTCAATATATCTTTAAAACATTTATAATGGCAGAAAAAATGCCCGTTTCTCGTGTGTAGAAAAAAAATCTAAAATTAAATTCAATTTCTAAGCAGTAAATAATATCAGCTACCGCTTACGCATATTTTAATGTTGTAGCGCACCCCTAATTATGCTCCATATTACCTCCACCCGTGTTCCCAATCCTGATTCCAGCCCTGTGTTTCTTGGCTTGAAGTCCTCACCAATTTGCTTTTTTTTTGTCTCTGGACAGCGTAATCTGATTGGCCGAAGAGAAGATTGCTTCCCTGATTGCAGGAAACAGACACAGTGAGAATGTGGCCAAATGCTCCCAGCAGGTGACGGTATCATCACAGGATACCTCCCTGCGACAGCTGAGAAAACTCCTACAGAGGAGAGAGACCAGGGAGCATTTCACAGCTCTAAAGGTGTTTTAACAGATCCTGTTGTCAATGTCAGAAAGGACTGAAAAATTTGTTTCAAATAATATATATTTTTCTTTTGCTTTCTTTGGATTCTGGGCTCTTGTATTATATTTAACATATTGCTTCCTTAACAGATCACAAACTCTGAATGTGTCCAATATAATAACATGTATGTTGTGGATATTAAAAGTTTACATCCAACATGGGAAGAGTCCATGTTTGTTTCATTTTCCAATTAGGAGGTCGCCTGATTAATAAAAATTACCTCCACAGGCAGTTACAGTTGTTTTATTCCAGGATGTTAACACAAACAGAGCTAGAGATAAAGTGTATGTCACACTTTTCAGATTTGTATTTGTATTGAAAACAAGAATTTTTGTGTCACTTTATAATTATGAACTACTTTGTTTTGTTCTGTCATATTCAATCCCCGGAAATTTACATTGTGAATTATAGGGTTGAAGAGGTTTGACCCCTTCCAAAATAGTTAAAAATAGGATGAGGGGTAAAAAGCTTTTACGTAGTAAAGTCAATATTTGCGGATTCACTTTTAAAATTTCTCTGTGCCACAAATAGGCACGAATCTGCACACTTTTTTAGTAGCGCATATGTAAAACATACATGACTGGGCCACGTTCATTTTTTTGTGGTTAAAATAAGCTAAAATATCCAGGCGGATTTGAAACTTAGGTCATAAAGGGTTAAACATTTTGTTTGGTTTCAAGTGTTCAGAGTTCATCTCTTCATAAGCAGTTTGGTCAATAATACCAGGAGTTTGCTGTATTCTGTATTATTTATATTCATAGTTTTATATTAGGTGCATAAACCTTAAATAATCCTCCTTTGATAGTGGATTAAAAAAGGTTAAAAGAAATAGCTTACTTTTCTTAGTTTAAATAATGTTTTACCGGGTGTCTAAAAGTGAATCTCAATGTTTTCTAACATTTTCAAATGTTTTGCAAACTAACTTGTGTTTTCTGAGTTCGCGTGCGACTTGTCACCAGTTTAAAAAGCCATTTTAATGAACTTAGAATCAGATTCTAAGGTCAGTTTTATGTTTTCCAATTCAATGTGTGAACCACCCTATTGGAGTTTTACAGACGGTTAATACACAGTATTGCGTCTGTGAATAGAAAAAGAGTCTAAAAAAAAATTTAAAACGTATTCCAACCAAAACAAGCATTTTTAATCAAACCCAATAAAAGTTTTTGCTCCTTATATCTCCTCACTTACATAACTTTTTTTTTAGGTTCAGTTAAAGTATCACCTGATAAAAATGGGGCTTTTTTACCCACCGAGGAAGACTTTGATGGCAGGAAGCAGACCAAGCTTTTGTTTTTACAGGAAACCTGCACATATGCATGTGCACATAGCACTCAATGGGCAATTTCAACAATGTGGAAACTCCTAATTGACGCACAAAGCTATGTAAATGTTGTGTTAACATTAACAAAGCCAATATTAATTTACCTTGATGGACTTCTTTGTGCAATCCAAATCTAGTTAATTAATTCATTCGAGTCGCGCATAATTGACACTAGCGATGGCCGAACATGAAAATTAAATTGATAGCCTTTGTTAATGCACTACTAATCATATTGCTTTTTTTCCTCACTAGGACTGAATGCGCATTCATTTTTATGACAATAAAAACAGAATGCATCTGGAATTAAACCACCACACCTGAAAAATAGCCAGGGCATTTTCCCATTAAAAGTGACGCGGCGCGGTCTTTTCATGAAGTTTTCATGAATTCAAAACAGATGGAAAAGGAGACAAACGATGATGAGCTGGAAGTGTTGCCAGAATGATAATATATTCAAAATAAAGGCAGCGAGAGAGAGAGAGAGAGAAGAAAGACAGAGAGAAAGAGTTCCCTAATGGCAACGTTCAGGAGGAGAGCATTGCAAGGAACTACGGCGGAGTCGACTTGGGCAAAGGATTTACTAGCCAGAAACTCCCACTCTTTTCCTCACTATCTGAGAGGGGGTGGTTCCTTCCACAGACTACACACATTGTGTCCCAGTATAGCTTTCTCACACACTCCCACAAACCGTCTGTTAGCATTTAAGACAGGGGGCTCCAGAGAGGATCTAGATTTGGGAAGCCACTAGATCTGAGCTGGCAGAGAAGATCAAAAATAAACAAGCAACCAGAACCTGATCTGAATCGCAACTTTGAGTGGGGACGATTTATTAAAGGGGCTGTATTACTTAAAGTAAACTTTTTTGAGCTTTCTGTCTTAATATGTTATTCTCTCGTCAAAAATATACCCGAGGTTTTATCTTGATTCTTTTATGTGTTTTTAAGAAATCCTTAATTCTCTCCGTGGCAACCATTCAGCTGCGCAAAACAGCTGGGTGCACCTAACCCCGCGTTCAAGACGCAGCTCCTCCTCCGAGCTGCAGTTTCCAAGCTTCCGCAACTCAGCTCCTTCAGACTAGCCAACACCAATTTGCAAATCACCTGGTGGAACTGCACTGTCAGCTCATTATAGGAGCCACTTCTCAGTGAAACGCTGATAGGAAAGTTGCTAAAGGGTTAACAGAGGAGCGATGTGACGACTTTTTGAAGGCGGCGTTTTGGAAAATGTTGATTTTAAAGCACTAGAGGTCCAATTTCAAGACAATAAATTAAATCAAAATTTCCTTTGAGTCATATTTAATACATATAGCACTTTCTCAACAGCTGAAGTTAACATAGTTGCTTGATTGCGTCATGCCTGGAAAACACAATACTGCCCCAGTAAAGGGAGATATCATCAAAACGTATCACGGCCATATTTCTGATTTTGACTGACGACCTGAGTTGGATTAAAGTGACAAGAGGCCATCCTCCAAGGCAGAGGTTGAGGATCTGCCCCTGCAGGAACGTGCATTTCGCGGTTCAAGCGCCTTTTGTTTTGGAATGGGACTCTAATGCGAAGATCACATGTTGTTGTTGTTTGAAAATTTTGAAATGCATTCTTAAGTATCCCTCTTGAATGTGAATCATCTCATTACCAGGCATTCTCACACTGAGATAATGTGAAGCATAATGTGTTTTATATCATCATGGTATGAAACAGGGCCAGCAGTGCACTGTGTAAAAATCCCCTTCAGTGGCATTATTTTGGTCGTCACAAGCATAAATTTGGATGTGAGAAACATCAAAGCCCCCATATAAATGCCTTTCTCTTCATGTTGTCAGCCTATCTTTGAATCACTCCCCCTCCCCCCTAGGGCCATGGTTATTTACATTTTCAAATCTGCATTTTTCATATAGATCTGTCTGCCTCTGATTTTAATATCAGTGATGTTTCCCACGACACCTTTTGTTTTATTATGCATTATGAATTTCTTCCCCTCTCACTCCTCCCTTTTCTCTCTTTCCCTCTCTGTCTCGCCTCCATCTTTTTCTAATCCCTATCCCCCACACTAGGCTTATGAGTCCCAGTGTTTTATCATGGGGAGAGAGATTTATCATTTCAATCTCATTTCAATAAATAAAATAATCTCTCTTCTCCTGTACGTGACAGCAGCTAATAGTATTTTGTTATCGTGGAGTGAAACTTTGGAGACTTGGCTCTCTGGCTGGAATGCTTTGCAGATCTGCAGTACAGTTGCACCACCTGCATTGTGAGGCATACTTAGCACACTAAGTGTATTTAAAGGGATGGTTTGGATTAGTTTTTTTGTCTAAAGTAAAAATATGTCGTAAGATTTGTGGAAAAGTGTGACGTAAGGTTAGAAATTTGTGGGATAAGACACGCATCAGAATATACGCGTTTATGTTTTTCTATTATATAATTTAGTGTCTTGTTGGTGGTGTATACCACTTAGTGTGGTTATAACCTTCAGCTGACAGAACAGTCCTTTGCTTTGCTAAAGTAAAAGGCTCCGTCTTAGTGTACTTCAGCACAACAAATAAATTCAAGCCAAGTGACTCACCATACCGCTCCAAATCTGCTAGTAAACAGATGTTAATCTCTACCTTCTCAGGTAGTTAAGTAACTCAGCACACATGGGCTGCAGGCTATATAAATCAACTCAATCAGCTGATTGAGATTCTGGAAGAAAACTGTCCAAAGAACATAAAGAATGTGGTAAACTCGGCATATTCTACAACGGGTACTGTGTGACTAAAAGGGTGACAAATATAAGAACAATATCCTATAAAATTGTAAAACAGGTGTGGCCGAAATACTGCCAAAATGGTAGAAATTTGGGTTGCTAACAAAAAAAACTTAAATATTTCTTTCAGTTCTTTAGGGAAAAAATTTTTACTGAAAAATTTCAATCTATTTCAAGGCAAAAATTTTAAGTTTTTGCCTTTCTGTTTTTAGTTCAGTTTTCAAGTGAACAGAACCTCAAACAGCCAACGACATTTTCCCCAAAGCAGATTGAGCCTAATGAATGAACTTGAATAAAATCAGCAAGCATGACCCACATCCTGTTGTTGCCGAGAAGAGATGAAAAAGAAATTTCTTAAGCAAAAAACGGAAAAACACTGACCCCAAAAAAGGCAACACCTTTTCTGTTTTCAAATCTACAAATATCTAAACCTAATTTTTTTCCCCCACAAAAATCTAAAGGCTTTATTAGCTTCATTCAACAATTCCCTGGTTAGGTTTTTATGAGTAGGTAAAAAGTAAAAGAAATTCACAAAAAAATTTAATTTGCGTTTTCAATTTCCACATTCAGCAAGTACCTTAAACTTCACAATTTTCACCTGTGTGGAAAACAGTCTGGGCACCACTGCTATGGGCTGCTAACATCCACTGCTATAATGTTGTATCCCTGAACGGGAGCCTTTGGCAGTTTGAGTTGCGCCAAATTGCTAATATCGGCTAAAACATGAATAATAATAATAATAATGCCACCCCAGAACCTTACTGCAAAGAAAAAAAAATCCCAGCTATCCTTGAAAAGTAATGTCGCTCAGCTCTCACTTATTAAAGCAAAGCACAGTGTTGAACCATTATATCTGCTGTTCCTATAGATGTAACGGCATAAAACACCCCTGTTCCAACATGCATTTGTCTGTTGCTCCACTGTCACTCAGAGGTTAAACTTAACATCATGTTAGACGCTCGGCTATTAGACGAGTAATGCACTTATTGCGTTTTTGGTTTGTTCTCATTTCAGCTCCAATATGGGGAGCCACTCGATGCCTCCTGAAAGCTACTGGGCTGCACTCATGTATGCTTTTATCTCTCAGCCAGGATATGTTCTTAAAGCACGGTCTGTCAGATCCGCCTGCACCGTGGTGTGCAGGAGAACAAGAGCAGCCATCAAGACGACAGTTTTATTTTAATTGCTATCTCCCTTTCCTCCCGGTCCTTCATTTTCCCTTACCCCTGGAGCAAATCAACAGAAAAAATGTAAAAGGACTGACAGGAAAACAATTGCGTTTCAAATTGAACTCCCTGCAGAGTGTGTTCACTTCCTTAACCTGACATCCCTCCCTTCCCCGCACATGGCAGAGGAGAAGGCAAGGCAACCGCACTAAAGCCGGTGGAGAAGTGGTGGAGGGTGGAGAGAGGGGGATGAGAGAGAGGAGTGGGGGGAGACCGTCCTTTTGAATATGTGTTTTCTGTTTATCATTAGCTGACTGGGTGCTTCATCATTCGGCGAAAATCCCTATCTGCTGAACATAAGGCCGAGAGACAGCGGGGAATCAATCTTTTGTGCTTGGGCAGATAAACACAGGACGCAATCAGGGGGAGACGGAGCGACGGAGCAGGCCGCGGGACTCACGCCGCCGGTGATGGATGGCGGAAGTGAAAGTGTCAGGATGGCATTATGCAAATGGGGGAGGCATCCGAGCATCGCCCCGGTGATTATGGGAGATGGGAGAGCAGCCTGTGGTCCCCCTGGCACCAAGGCAGCCATTTTGGGGGGCTCTCGTTGTTTCCTGCCGAAGCCGAGTGAGGGGGGTAGATGGATAGAGCGGTGGGAGAGAGGGAAGGAGGAGATGAAGGAGGAGAGGGGAGGGAAGAACGTGTCATGGTATCATTCCCTCACATACACCGCCAACCCTCCTCAAAACCCCCCACCTATTACCCCCCACCCACAAAAAAAGGGGGGAGGAGGAATAAGTCTATAAGCAGAGTGAGAGGCATCTGTGTCATTTACTGAAACAAATGATCAGCCTTCTCTTTCTGTGGGGATTGAATGAGGAGGGTGAGGCGGCCCAGTGATAGAGATAGAACACTGATGGAACAATCATGAATAATGAACTTGAACTGGACAGAAATAAAAGCCGGTTGGGGTGATTGCGACAGCTGCCGCGTTCCTGTTACTTTTTTTTTTCTCACCCCCATTTTATTATTATTTTTTTATTTCATTTTATTTTTTTCAGACAAGGGGAAACCGAGCAGCTCTCCGAGACCAACATGACCTCTGGGTACCGTAGCATCCATCCTGACTGCGTCAATTTGACAGACACACGCGCACGCACATACGCACACACGCACGCACGCACACCGATCTCAATGACAAGCGGCAGGCAGGACACACACTTTCACGGTAATGACCAAGGATGCCGCTTGTATTCAAATGAGGGTTGAAGTGAGAGCAAGAGCAGATACTTGTGGGAGCAGCCTGGCCCAGAGGGGAGATCCACTCTCAGTCCCCGCTGCACCATTACAGTAAGATTGGATGAAGATGGAAAAGATGATGGTGTGTGTGTGTGTGTGAGAGGATGAGGACGGAGCAAGGAGACTGGCTGCCTGGCCCCTGATGAGCTATGTATGTGTGTGAGTAGAGGGAATTAGCACCTTGACAGGCAAACGAGGTCGTTTTGCTCGTGTTATATCGTGACTCTCGTAGTGTAAACGTTTCAGAATGTCTCGGCGTCCGACCCCGGTCATTAAAACCGCACGCTGTCCGTCCTCGGCGAGACAAAGCGAGCCGAGGTGCCCCGTCCTCCACCTCTAACTTCAAGCGCTCGCCACAACACGCCAGACACTACCCCTCCGTTCCGCCTGATTGGATCCATTTGCATTGGACACCTCCTCTGCATATTGATTGATGGGTTTAATCAGCGAATCAGGGGGAGCGCTCAGACATCAATCTCTGTCAGGACCCCTGCCTTTTTTTTTTTTCCCCTCCCCGAGCCTCTGATTCCCTGCTAGGACTCATCAAGGGAAGCAAGTATAGACAGAAGGAAAGAGGGAGGGAGCGGGAACAGAGAAGAACAAAAAAAAGGGGGGGTGGGGGATGAAGAAAGGTACGGTAGTAAAGTGGAAGGACGACTTAGTGGAAATAAAAGAAAAAACTTGGGTGGATTTTTTTTTTTTTTTTTGACTGGTCCCAGTGAAAATACATCAAGTGTGGCGACAGAAAGAAAGAAAGAGGCTGGTCAACTGAGTGAATCCATGTAGGAGATTTAAAAATGGGAAAGTAACCAAACACAGATTTACACATCGTATCCATGTACAGGAACGCAGAACATGAAAGCATCAAGCATGTAGGAGGAGTTCAAATGATACCGGTATTATGTTTTACATGTGAGGATCCACTGTTATCACTGTTCACTCTTCTGAATCCTTCACAAAGTATTCCTGTGCCTGGAACTGATTCACATTGCAACCATATATGTTTGAGTTTTACTTGGTTAATAATAATGAAATATCAATTATGAAAATAATTTTTGACTTTCCTAATTTTTCTAACAAATATATGTCACGCGCTTATAATCAGCCCCCATTAGTTTGATACCCATGAATAAAATGCAACAAACCTCAGAGACTTTCAC
Organism: Poeciliopsis gracilis; assembly: GCA_911649635.1. NCBI lineage: Eukaryota > Metazoa > Chordata > Actinopteri > Cyprinodontiformes > Poeciliidae > Poeciliopsis > Poeciliopsis gracilis. The sequence goes on from CAJVRI010001517.1 coordinate 1,661,999, forward strand.
AGAATAACTGTTTATTCTGACACCAACATCAAACTTTTCTGTTTTTGTTTCAAGTTTAGGTTCATTTTAACTCACTTGGATTTCTAAAGAAGATATTTCACTATTTCGATTGAATTTTAATATGTTATCTGCTGTGCTCTTTATGATAAAACTTCTAGATAAAATCTTGTGCAAGCATCTATATTAAGATGTCAGCCAGTTTGTAAAAAGTGTTAAAATGTATATATTTTAAAGATACTTAGTCTTATGGTTGTTTTTTTTTTATGTAAAATGAATTTAACTGCCTGATTAAACGCAGATTTCCGCAGTCAGATTCACAAGATCAACTCTTGAAAGTAGACCATCTTGATTTGTTTTGTGTCTTGGTTGATGACATCGCAAGAGATAAACAAACTGAGTCAGTCAGCTGGCATTACATTAGATTATTAAACACTTTTGGAAATAACTTAATAAAAGCGAATGTAAATTTTGAAGCATGGCGTTGTCAAATATGGCTCGAGTACTTAGAGGCAGACCTACACAAAACAAGTGAACACCTTCAAAGGCAAGAATGAGACAAAAGCTTAAAGAAAAGAAGATTAAAAACAAGAAAAATTCAAAAGGACGTACTCAAAGTCATATCGAGTCGTGCCTTAAGTGATCACCAGAGGCATATGGAACATTTTTTGTAGAAAGCTGGATTTTATCTTGGTTAAACACATTAGCAAAACAAGTCTAAACACAGAGTTGCACCTACAGTTGACAAAATAAGTAGTTAGTTTGACTGATTGTAAAAAGTCTGAAAAGCAACGTAAAAGCTGCAATATGCAACATTTATATTAAAAAAATATATACACCAGTACACAAGAATGACTGACAGCGCAAAGACCCTCCCCCTACCTCTGATTGGTTGTTTCTGATTAGGACAAGGAGAAGGCAGAAAAGCTTGATTTTTTTTTATTTTTTTTTATTTTTCACAGATTATCTGTGCCATACTGTTGAGCATTGTGACAGTTTTATTTTATTTGGGCGTATCACTGTACACCACATGATTATTTTGAAGCAGTAATTATCCTCTCCTTTGTATTAGTTTGTTACATGAAATCCAACTAAAACCTAAAAACCTTGTAGTTGTCGCGTGATAAAATGTAACAAAAAATAAAAGGTAGATAAATCATTTTATAAAGCACAACAATTACCTGTTATATTGTGAAAGTGCTTTTTTATTTCCACATGACCTCACAAAGAAGACAAAACTTCTCTTTTTTTTTTTTTAACTCCAATTTACATTAAATTTCCATTTGTCTCTTTCAAAACTTCGCTGCTCGGAAGAGGCACGTGACAAAACAGTAAGTTAATTGGTAGCAACCGGCAGACTCTTCCGAGTGCTCCTTTTCCTGTCTAATTTCACAGGTCCTCCAACAGGTGTAGCTGTCACAGTCACAGGATCAATATAAGGGCGCTTGGAAAACAGCCCGTTCGCTCTTCTCCGAGCAGTTTGTGTGCGCACACGCGTGCTTCTTTGTCTGCACAATTGTATATATAGAAAGTGTTAATTGAGTTGTGATTGCCATTGTGTTCCTCGTCGGGGGGATGAACGAGAACCCCCCCGTCGACACCGCCTCACCCTTCCCATGTCAGTGTGAGTGTACCTGCGACACGTTGAGCTGACAGACGTTTCGTTTCCTTCTAACTTGATAATTACTGTAATACAAATTCAATTAAAAGTAAAGCAGCTCGAAAAGGCAAGAGGAATTAAAATCAGAATGAAAATAGAGATCTGAGAATGCATATTTTTACAGATGCGTGCAAAAGGTAGAGGCAGGTTTGCAATAAATGCATCAAATTTTTGTGTCACAGACTTAAAATACTTCATTTGACAACTTCTTTAATATCTGATTTTGATACCTTGCTTGTTTATTGTTTTTAAGATGTTTAATTGACACAAATAGCCACTTAGCAAAGATGCTGCAGCAGAACGCCGGAATTGAAGGTTTGTCAAATTAACAAACATCTTATAATAGAAGCACTCTCCTTAGATTAGTTTACCATGGGTAAGTTCCAGTGCTGTGAAAAGGTATTTGCCCTCTTGTTTTTCTTATTAAATTTTGTCACACGCACAAATTCCAGATCAATGTCAAACTTTTAAATGAAAGATAAAAAAAAAAAAAAAAAACGAACGTGAGAAAGTAAGCGTGTTGCTAAATGATGATAAAATCAAAGTCCTCAGAGTGGTGGATGTTACCACCTAGTCAGAAGTACAAAGTCTGTTTCAGCTTACTTTAGGCTAAGCAATTCAAACTGAAAATGTTTATATCAGTGAGATTCAACTCTGTGTTATATTATTACCTTACAGTTTCACAAGAGACTGATGTTTGATGCTGCATTGTTCAGTCAAATAACATCTGTGCTCCTATGTGTAGTTACGTTTTAGTATATATGAAAATCAATCGCACCTTAACAGTCCACTCTGGCTCCACCAAGAACTGAGTAAACCTCTAGATTTTGATTAGGTTGTGCAGCTGAGTAAAATATGTTTTTTCATGTGTTTTCCAGGTCTGGTTGTTGTTTGAAAATGATCCCGGCGGACCCACGATTAGCCGATCTGCCAAAGATGCTGATGAGGTGGATTAATACACCTGAATAGCATGTTGGGTAGGTGTAAATGCACAAAGTGATGGAGACCAAAAAAAGCAAACTCTGGTCTGCCTAAAAACCAAGATCTCTGATTAAAGTGAACTCTGGTACTGTTTGAATGCATCCTTAAGTAGAAAGCGGACAATAGAGCAGGGCATTCTGGGTAAATACAACCAAAACAAATGTGGGAGTCCAGCACTAGCGGGAAAAATGGCTTGTGTTCTTTTTCCAAAGACAAAAGAGAACATTTTCAACTGCTAAAATCTGACGCTACTCGCTTTTTTTGTTGACATTTTGAGAAACCTTCTTCAGAGGTTTTCCTGTCGCTTCCTTCAGTAGTAGAAAAACAGTCACAGTGCAGTGCCTCCTTCCCTGAGGAGGCACTGCACTGTGACTGTTTTTTATTTAGTTTGTATCGTCTCACACAGCACAGTGTGAAAGTGAACCACAACAACTGAAAAAGTAACAAATGTTGCAATTTTGGTCCCAAATCAAACCAAAATCTACTGCATGCATCTAAGGGTGTGAAAACACCCTTAGCTAAATCTTTGTCTAGAACCTGCCTGACAACATGACATAGGCTAAAAGATCTCAAAAGCCAACTCAAAAACACCAACACATACGCCACAAGATCAGAAATTTCTCCAGGCACTCAATACAAAGCGTTCTTCAGTTCTTGTTCTCGGCTGTTACACGTGCGGCAGCAGGACGGATCTCTGAGACTTTCCAGTAGTTCTGCACGTAGGTTTTTGTGAAGCATGTTCTGCCCAGAAAACATCTGCTCTTGTTCTTTCCACCTCAGGAAACAAACAGATGTGCCTGGTCTTGCGGAGTTTCTATTGGCCTGGAGTTTTTCCAGAAAAGGTGAGATACAAAATTAGTGACATCTACCAGTATGGAAAGTGTTGCAAAGCCAATGCTAATGTTCTGGGACTCCACTTAACCATACTGAGAGCTATTCTCAACAAACCATTGATGACGATCTTTGCAGTTGATTGGTTTGGGTGCAATTACTTTTTTGAGTAGGCCCAGATATGAAAATTAGTTTGATATGAAACATCCAAGTATGGCCAAAAAGAAGAGAAAAAAATACACTAGGGTGTACTTTTTGTTATATTGTAAACGTCGCAAAACAGCATCACAAACAATGAGTTAAAACATTAAATGAACTCCATTCCCCTGTATTTCATTTTTATACTTCTGTCTATTAAACTCAATTACTTCCTGTGTGAACTTGGCCTTGAGGAAAAAGAGTCCCATAATTCTGTTCAGAAGAAGAAAAAAAAAACTTGAACAAAAAAAAAAAAAAAAAACAACAAAAAAAACATTGCAACATGCCCGTTTTTTGGAGGAAGAAACTTTTAATACCCACAGCTCTTAATGACGGCACTGCAATTAGAGTGGCTGCATTTTTGCTCTAGCCGCGAGTCAAAGGAAAACAAATAAAGCAGCTCGATTTAGAAACCTTATTAGACTTTGAGTCCCTGAGCAATTAAAGTATTACAGCTGAAGTGCTTCTGTGAACCCAGCGATGGAAAGCATTTATAGGTGGTCTCTACTTTACTGGTGGTCTGTTACTGTTGCTTTTTTTTTTTTTTTTTGGTCCTTTATTTGTGGCATTCAGCTCTGCAGACGCTCAAGTGTTTATATGTAAGTACGCTGTGAAAAGGTATTGAACAATGAAAGCTCTTGAAATTATAGTGTCTTTCAAGGGCAAATTACACACATACAAACTTTTACGGCCTATGCTCGCTATTCATGCTCTGGTTTATGGCAAAATATTACCGTGCGCGTCAGAGATTTACACAAACTGTAATTATTTAGGGCCTAATTCCAGCAGGAGAAGGAAAAAAAATGATTAAAATGAAACGCATCTCGTCTATTTTATCATTCATTCTTTAATCTTCTCGCTGCAGTGTTTGCCCCACGCAGCGTCTAAATTGGCTTGGCTGTGATGATGCCCTTTGCAACGCAATCTCTCCAATTTGATGCCTTATCAAATTACTAACCCAGAGGAAATTAATGGTATCATCTATGTCAAGGCATTGATGTAGTTTCACTTAGCCTGAAACACTGAGGTCCTAATTGAAAGATTAGATTCCTTTAGATTTTCTATCCATCTTTACACTAATTACAATTGAAGAGGAAAAGCAGCTACCCCACATGTCAATTTAACAAATAAAACCAGGTAAAGATTAGAGGGGGGAAAAAAAGATGTTTCACTCACTTACTCAAAAAAAAAAAAAAATTCAATAACACATTAATGTAATTGGCTGTAATTGGAGTAGAAGTGCTCTGCAGACAGGCAGAATTTCATTTTCTTAGATATATTTTACTTTAATGAGTTGTAATACAGATCTGGACTGAAAACATTGACTAATACCGCAGTGCCACTAGGGGGGGTGGTGATGCTTTATGCACTGCTGGTGAGCACATGGCTTGCTCCGAAAGTACATTCAAGAGTTGTTTCTCATTCACACTCAGAAGATGCAGACAGAGGGGAGGTGTCTAGGAGGAAAAATGAGGGAAAAAATGCAAAAGAAAAAAAAAGAAAAAATTGGATCACATGACTGCCTGAATTGCTGCTGCAGCAGCCGGTCTGCCTCGTGTAACACTGGTGTGCAGTCTCACCCTCAGCCTGTTAATACCATAATCCCCCCCACTCCGATGACCTTCGCCTTCCCGGACAACTTCCGACACCTCCAGTTCGGCCACCTCTGCCCTTATCCCTCTTCTTCTTGATCACCCAGTGAGTCCCCTCCACCACAACCACCACCATAATTGACTAATGACCCCATATCAATATTTGACTGTGGTCACAGGCTTTCAGTACTGTTGTAATTTAAAGTGGATTAGTGTTCGCCTCAGCACGTTTCTTTTGGCAGCCAGCCAGTGGGACGAGCTTTTGATAACAGGTTCCTTCTTGCGTGAGTGTGTGTTTCCAGAGTATGTGTGGGTGTGTGTGTGTATGTGTGTGTGGCCAGGAGTGCATGCCTGTCTTGATGTGAACTAAATAAGCTGCCCATTGCCCCACGGGACTTAGAGACACCAAAGCAACTAAAAAAAAAAAAAAATGCTGCAGTGTTTCCTGATGAGAAGATGGGAAAGCATACACACATACATTTGCGGTCACAGGGTGACTAACTAACTGCCTGAGCCTGTTCCTGAGAAATGTCCCAGCCCAGTTTTTGTTGCTCTCTGTCAAAGACACACGAAGGCTAAGACTACAGTGAATACCTGCAAAAATAAATAAATAAAAATAAAAAATGTGGAAGACTGATATAAGAATGTTGCCAGATCATCAGCAAATCACAAACTCAGAATTCTTTGTAATTTATTGATATTTCCAACTTTTTATTAGTTTTTTACTTTGTCCACATGATGTTAGCTATAATCAAACTGAGTGCAATGGCCTCACAAGTATTCAACTACAGCTGCAAGCATATATGTATTTCACCTGAGTTTTGTGTGGTGACCAATACCAAATAGCTTATAATTGTGTAAAAAGCATCATTTTAACATTTCATTACAAATAAATCTAAATTGATATCCTAGCTTTAAGCAGTGCAAACAGCTGTGTATAGAAGTCACCTAATTACAAAACAATACCAACGCTAAACAAGGTGTTGATAACATCATGATGTGGGGATGCTTTTCTTCAGCAGGGACAAAGAAGCTGGTCTACTGGAAGATAAATAGAGCTAAATACAGAAAATTCTAGAAAGAAAACCAGGTAGAAGCTGCAAAAGTTAGCCAGAGCTACAATAGATTGGGTTTCAAACTCCAGTCCTGCAATGTTTGGCCCCGTCAAATAATTCAATCGCTTAGCAATGCACTTGCGTTCTACAAAGTCCTGCCAATGACCAAATTACATCATTCAGGTGTGTTGATGACACCGAGACACAATTAAACGTTCAAAGACAGCTGGGCAACTGTGGTTTAGATAAAAGAACGTTAATGTGTTAGAATGGTCCAGTCAAAGTCCAGGACCAAATCCAATGAATAATCTGTGATAAGACTTGAAAGCTGATGCTCATGGATGTTGTGTGTCAAATCTGAATGAGCCTTAGCTGCTTTGCGAAAAAAAAAAACCCATCAAAGAAATTCTTGTGCAAAGCTGAGAACAAAAAGGCTGGTAGTTGAAGCGGCAATAAAAGATAATTATGCACAGTATTGATTTGGAAAACATTTTGTTAAAACCATACATCAGTTTACTTTCACACAGTTAAAAACCTATTTTTTTGTTGGTCTGTCACACAACTTCTTACTATAGTTCATTGGAGAAATATTAGAATACTTTTATCAGAAGCTGATGATTCATTCAAGCCTCTCAAGTTATATTAATGAGACCAAATTTTAACTGAATTCTTATTTGATTTATCTATCTTGACTCTATTAAGATTTATGGACTCCTCTCCTCCTGTTTTATGTCTGCGTTGCTGGTCCAGACTTGTCAGGATACACTGTCTGCCTCTCTGCTGCGCTAAACAAACCATCCAGCTGAACTATGGCAGTGCAGAGACACACAGACAAGACAAACAGAGGGAGTAAAAAAAAAAAAAGAAAAAGAGACTTTGAATCTTACTTTGTATCCTGCGCAATTGCTTTCTGCATGCAGAGCACGCGGGCGGTGTTTATCTCGCTTGCCGGTGGAATGTTTGTGTAACCGAACCTTACGCTGATCGAGTTCAAATCACGGGAAGGATAATTAAAAACATGTTGATCCCTTCAGTCACGGCGAAAGGGGGTAGATTTATTAATGATACTCTTGCGGCAGTGGCGGACTGCGTGCTGCAACTGAAGAGATGGCGACATTGCTGGAAATCATTGGTTAGATCGTCGTTTACCTGCAGGCCCGTGCCGGCATGAGTGGTCTTTCATGTAAATGAATTTGTCTAGAGAATGAGAGAAACGAGAGACAGAGGGAGGAGTGTGAGATTGAATTAATAGCTTCAGGTCATGTGGGGGTACAGGGGGGATAATGATTTCTTCATGGACATAGAGTCAAATGGCCCGGGCATCTTGTTCTGTTCTTTGAAGGAGGAATGAATGAAAGGGTGAAACATTACATGGAACAGGGGCATTTGCTGAATATGTAAATGTATATGCTTTTACGACACAGTCTACATGCCAATAATGCTTTCAAATGACCCACTTGTATTTACACGGTGCAAACACAACATTAGATCTCATCAATTGAGTTGTGCGCCCATATGTTGAACATAATTTCCTAACAATATCAAAACATTTTGTCATGCCGAGGTGAAAACTGGTTGTTTCTGCACAATTTTTCTGTCTGTCCAGTCAAGGTTTCGCTTGGTCAAATGCCTGTTCTGCTTTCAAAACACGATATGCCCCTCTAGCATTAACTGTAAAGCTCCCCCAAACAAAGATCCAGGTGTTTCAGAGGCTACGTCAAAACCTGGAGGTCAATGCCTTTGCGCGTTGTTTTGTGAAGTGAGCCTCTGTGGACACGTGAACATAAAAAGACATACCTCCAACTTCCAACAGCCCATGCCGAAAGAGCCCCATGGGGGTCTGGAAGCAATGGGTGGGGGTGGGTTCTAGGCCAGGGTCTAATGGTGGGAACAGTGCCGAGGTGAATCCGTCTTTTTGTTCATTGTGGATAAAGGGGACTTTTGAGAGGCGCCGTGCGTTTTTGTTCAAGGGAGGGCCATCGAAAGCTGCAGGCCATGCTTGTTCTGAGCTGCGTTGTTTTGGTGCGTGGGGGGTGCAGGAGTTTGGACACGGACAGGGGACAGAGTTACTCGCTCCAGGGAGAGAAATATGCTGCTGCAAGAATGTTGGAAGCAGGACAGCGTATCATCTGTCTGAGAGAGAGAAAGAAGTGAGAGAGAGTAAGATGGGGCAATAGAAAGAAACAGATGGGCCGGGGGTAGAAAGTGAGACAGAGAAGGAAAGGTGTGAAGGTGCTTTATGGGGTACTTAGTGGCTCATGTATCCAGGCTACTGTCATCTCAAGACATCCATTGTGACATCTGCGGCTGAATAATCTTGATTTTTACCTCCGAGATTATCCGGAAATGTTTCAATTTTTAACTACTAAAATAACTGAGTAAGAGACTCCACATCTCTGTGACAAGCATTTGCTATTCAGCATGACCGAGAGATTGCTTCAGGCAGCCAGCAGTGAACTCTCCATGCTCTTTGACCTGTCTGACCCGTCCAACAGTTCCACTTCCACAGAGCAGCTCTGATTGATGGGCCTTCAGGAACTCTAGATTACTCCTTGTCTCCTCAGAAGAAGGTGAACAGGAATTTGGCCATTTCTACCCAACACCTAATCATTGCAAAAGATCAGAAGGAGACTGTGGTTCATCGTTGTTCATCATGTATTATCCACAAGATGGATGCAAAGACTTTAGGGAGGCCATTTAAGAAGCGTAAATTACTCAAAACTAAATCTGACGCATGTCTTTGGATCTTTGTCCCATTGGCAACCCCAACTGTGTCCAAGTTTCAACATCTTACCATCTAATGAAAAGTATTTAGTAACAATTCAGAAACTGATAGGAAACTGGAGTCACAGTCCACAATGATGCCAGCTTTACATCCATGTGGCCTGATGTGGCAGCAATAAAAAAAATTGAGTCTTCCGCCACCAGAAGATCAGCATGTTCAACGTTAATTTGCAGCTATGGCAACCCAAATGGCTTCTGGAGAAAAGCCTTCTTGTCAGACAAGCCAACAATCAAGCTGAAGAACACTGGATCAACTGCATATAGAGGATAGGGTGCTTTGTACAAACTCAACAAAACTGGTTTTAAAGTGAGGTAATGGTAAACTTGTAAACAGGAGATTACCTCAACTTTTTAGCTTAAACGTTGGTTCCTTGGCAGGAAACCAACAAATATAACTGAACTCTGCCAATTCTGCCAAACAGAGCAAACAAATATTCATCCAGAATGATGGTAGGTCCATGTTGATGACTACAAAAAGTATCTGCCTTCTCTACAACTCTGTATAAGACGTTTAGCGCAATAATAATTAGTGTGAATGTTTTCATTAGGGCCTGTAAGTGTATTTTTTACACTGGCTGAATTAGAGAACAAATGCAATTTTTGGGCTTTTCAAATAAACCCCATAAATTATTATATTTACATCAATGATGAGCTTATGTACATGACTGACCTTAGACGTTTTCTAGTATTTCATACAATTGTGAAGCAATTTGTTAGAGTTTATTGTGGAAATCAAGAAGTAAACTTGATGACTTATTTCATCATCACATGTTTAACTTGCACCTGCACTAGATGAAAGACATGAGAGCCTTGCACTGGTGTAGCTGTTAAATGACCCAGTGGGGATTTTTCTTTGGTCTTATCTTTTCAATTGATTGTCAAGCCTCTAAGCTCTTAAAGCATCTATTAATTTGTAAAGGAGCACTGGTCTCTTCCACAGCTCATTGTAATTGATGAGATCACATGGCCTTTTGAAACGGCAGAGCCAGACAGGTCCCTTAGAAGTAAGCAGTGAGTTGCCCGTAAAGCTGTCTGTCCTGTCAAAACAGGTTCTAATGTGTTTAAAAATAGGGTACATGTACATAGTGAACAAGATGTTCTGGAAGACTTTGCTTTAAGGTTAAAAAATTAGCTTAATCCATGTTTGAACACTTGGGAACATTAATATCTCTAAAATGTGTTTCTTCTCATCTTACAATGCAGCATATTATGGTTTAATGTAATGTTACACGGCCAATTAACACATCAATGCTCAGTCACCCACAGAGCTCGGAGGTCAGAAGTCTTGGTCTGTGTTGCGTGAGGCTTGGTAAGACAAAAGCAGAGGTAGTCCCGCAGAAAATCTATTTATTGTGTTTATAAATCAGTCAGAAAAAAACAGAAACGTCATAATATAATTGGCCTATAATACAGATAAAAGGAGCAGACGAGTGCAGGCTTCTTGATCCTTTTCATACTCCAATGCGTTCCTGCTGGGTAAATCTTCCTTCGAAGGACATAACAATGCACACAGTCATCTGTAAAAGGCAAATTAACGCTAATAAAAGCTTTGATTTGAGCTCTAATTGCCATAATCCATAAAGCATCCTCCGAGATGACATCATGTGAAGGCTGTCAAGTATCCGAGATGCATGAAAGAGATTCAGAAAGAGCTAATAACCGCTGACAAAGTATACAAAATGATTGAATGACTCCCCTGTAGATGAAGCTGCTGTGTGGACAAGCTTGGACATGCAGTGAACGAGGGATATTGATCTCCGAGTATTTTGTTGTGCACTGAAACATACATGTAGCTTTTCAAAAACAACTCTCCCATTCTTGCCTGCATGACCCTCTGTTAACATGGCCATGAGTTACATTACAGGGGTCGCCTCAGAAATGATTTGAATTCACCCAACCTATGATTATTTATCACATGTAAAATAGGCTGGGACACGGTGATGTATGTTATCGGCAGTGACAATGATAAGCAGGACAATAATTACTCAAAGCCCAGCTCATCCATCACAGTCACTTATCACTTAAACAATCAGGCATTAAACAGACAAAGGCGTGGAGACGAGAGGAAAGATGCAGGACTGGGATTGTTGCCCCATACCTCTGTCAAAGCACATCCAGCCCTGTTGCTTTTACACACACCATGTCATGGGGGCTTTTGGTGGGTCACTGTGCAGCGCTCCCACAGATGTGAAGGAATTATGCTCCAGTTTCAAGAGATAATCCATGAGAAAGAAATGCAATTATTGACTAGGGTTTTTATTTGATGAAAAGTCATAGGAACTAATCAAATAAGTGTGACTTAAAGAGAAAAAATAGGGAGTTTTAAACTGCCCCTCCCAAAAAAACAAACAAAATCTATCAGATAACACATAAACATCCAACAAGGCAACGGCTCTTCTTAACGCCACAGGAAAAATAAAGTTCCATTATATATTGAAAACAGCTGAAAGTCCTTTAACTGAGATGCTTGAGAGAATTCAAACTGACTCATATTTGCAGAGAATAGTGCAACCCATTGTATGTTTGATGGCCAAATCAGATACAGTAATGCCATGGTAACTGAACCAGCTATTGGTACCTTTAAGTGGAAAGGTTTCAAGTCCTATTGGAAAAAAATTAGGACTCATGAAGTTCTCTAAAACATCCTGGTTGAAGGCTAAGTTCACTGTGTACTTCAGAAAATCCAACTTTTTCTGCAATTGACTATTTTCCCTAGATGTACCTATAAATTTCAAACGTGCAATAAAACAGAATGAAGAATTTGGAATAAAAATTAATAGAAGGAAGTTCTATTAATTTTTAAGTAATACACATTTATTTCCTACAAGTGACAAATTATGACTTTCTTTGTTATAAATCCATATTATCTAGTCTTTGAGTGTGACGCTAACAAATAGTCAAAAGGCAAAACCAAAAGTGGACTTCTACTGCTCTCATCAGAAAAAAACACCGTAGGTGTTACATAAGTATAAGCTTCTGATTTTTTTTTATCTATTCCACTGCTTGTATTAGGTTTTCTTTTACTAAGACTATCATTTACATGTTAATAGATGACTGGAGGCAGAAAAATACAACATGTAGTCTTTATATATTAGCTGGTAAAAAATTAAATGTCATGAAACAGAGTTCACTTCAACCACTATGATATTTTTTTTAATTTTATTTTAAGAAGCTTATTGATGGTGCAGAGTCACCAAGTACCTTCATAAATAATTATCAGTTTCTGTGTAAATAGTTGCTCAATATCTACACAAAAGTTTAATAAAACTGTTTTTTGCATACATTGAAGAAATGGTTTTGGGCTTGGAGATTATTTCAGATGTCAACGACTTTAGTCTCACTCTGACTAGCCATTCAAGTTCGGCAACCAATAATTTGGATTTATATTAAACAAATATACCAGAAGAAATCTTTTTACAATAGGTTAGATATTAACTGCTTATAACATTTGAACAGAAACTTTTTATATAAATTGTGACTTGCCCTTTATTTTGGCAAGACAAAAGTTGAAATTCATTTAAATAAAGATACCTAAATGCTAAAATTGATCATCTTACCCGCTTCCTAACTCACTTTTATCAAAATGACCCTATACTAATTGGATTTTTACTTTGAGCATGTACTTTTTGGTTCTTGTGTGTATGTGCGGTGGATTGCCTTGACATGTCACTGATCATGAACTTGAACCCCAAAGCCCACGGCCACAGAGCAGAGATAGAAACTGGAGACTGCACAGCTTGAGTGACAGAAAGAGTGAGCTTCCCAAGCAGCGAGAGGTCAGAGGTTACCTAAATACTCAGAGAGCCCCCTGGGCTGGGTTGATCCACTCTGGGGTAATGAGGTTGACACCTCCTGGGACTTGTAACCCTTCCACCCTGGACCATCGATGTATTGGCCTGTTGGGAGAAAAGAGGACATTTATCCAAAGAGGCAACCAGAACTGCAGTAAGGCAGAGACACAAGGTATCTGACCTTTTGCCCAGCGCCGTGAAATATAAGACTAAACACCATCGGCTTAACATATCATTTACAGTAGAAAGCCAAGAGACTGAATGACCTAATGGAGAGAATGTGGTAAAAAAAAAAAAAACTGCAGGAAAAAAGAGTGAAGAGCAAACATCTGCTTCATTCAAGTAAAAGAATAAAATAAAATAAATGCACTTTCCAGCAGAGTTTTATTCCCTTGTTTATTGCTGAAGGATTGTGAATAAGTTTCCTTTGAACATGATGGATCATTAAAGTAATGGTGTACTGTGGTTTTGTTCTTTTTCTGCTTAGATGTTTCTTCTTTTTAATACAAATTTCTATCTGTGTCTTTGTCTCTCCTGAGAGCCGCTTTTGCTCTACTTACCAGGAAACACTTTCTAGATATGCAAATGTATTAAAACAAGAAAGAGTGAAAAAAGTGAGTATGTGTGCGTGGGAGAGAGAAGGAGGCATATTGTTGGATTTGTTTTAACACTGAGAAATCAGAGAAAATTATGTGTCTCAAGGCAACATGTGTGTCTCTGGGAACATACATGATATTTATTTTGATCTGTGTGCATACCTGCGTTAAATCTGAACTAGTAATTTTAGTTTGTAGGGTTTTCCAGTAGGCTTAAGCTGCAACTTTATTCATTTTTCTGTGTTAAACTACAATATGTGTTTAATCCTTAATAAAATTTCAGTATGTATTTTAAACAGGAGACATAATAAAACCAAAAGTTAATGCAACAATTTACAAACGTATCCATGAACTGTTTCACTTTTTTTTCTAATGTCTAAAATAGAGCATCAAAAAGTAGTACAATCCTGGAAGAAAATCTTTTGAAAGTTACCGCTACAAAGGACTATGTACAAATATATTTACGTGTTAAAAAGGCCTAGTCAAACTCCAGCTGAGAATCTGCGGGTGACTTAAACAGTTAGGTTCAGACACTCTGTCCCGTGACTTATCTTGGGTTCGTTTACAAGAGGATTGGGGATCAGTTTTAGTATTTAGGTGCGCAGCGCTGGCAAATATATGAAAGACGCTTCACAATTATTTATCTCATAAACAAATGAACAAAGACCTCTGAGAGACACTTTTTTTATTGTCGCAATCTGACACAATGTGAAAAAAACTCAAATGTCGTGGACGATTTTGCAGAGCAGTGTATAATTATTGACAGGAAATCAAATCCGTTTCCTCCAAACACGTTTATAGACAGATGGACACAACATGTTTGAAAGGAGCAACCATCCCCCAGAAAGGTCTTTGTGAGCTCAGAACCGGTATGTTTCTTCACGGCAAAAGCAAACAGCAATCATTAATTTGAGCTTGCGCATCAGCGTAGCAGCTTTCTGAGACCTCACCTTAGTGACCCGTGTCAGAAAGTCAATAACGAGACATACGCCGTTCTTCACTGGAAGCCCGGCGCACCACTTTAGCAGCCAATTTCCTTCACAGTCATTAGCTAACTGCTAGATCACAACTCAGGCACGGCTAAATAACAGAGCCTGATTAAAGCACAAAAGCAGGTGATTAGAAATTACAGGAAACATGTTGTATTTTTTTACGCAAACTCGTTCCGAGTGGAAAGTGAGCATATGTTCGAAAATGAGCCTGTAAAGTGATTTTGGATTTCTCCCACCACCCCTCAACAGCGCTGGCAGCGAGTGTCATTCAAGATGTGGCCTTTCCACACTCATAAAGAACACATAAAACACACATTGTGCACTCGTTAAGTACTTACAGAGGTGAGATTTATGTGCCGAGGTCTGGTTTTCCAAATAGAGACCGGCGCTGTCTATTGAAATGCCTGTGATATATTTAAAAAGCGCTCCGGCATGAATGCCAATATGATTGCGTAAAACAGGGGAATTATGTTTCCTTTGATAAAGGAGAGTATAAATGAAGAGGGTCCCAAAGCAGGATCCTGTTCAGGCAATTACAGTGGATATAAAAAGTCTACACACCCTATGTTAAGAGTCTTGTTGTTGTGATGCAGAAAAAAGAAACCATAATAGACGACAGTAGATCTTTTTCCAACTTTACTGTGAAATATGCAATATAAAAGTCAACTATAACAGAAAAAAAAACATCTGGGAAGAACAAACTCATACTTTTGATTCAGTTCTAGGACACTTGATAATATCCAGCAACCCTCACCTAATCAGCCTTTCAAATGTTCTTAATCCCTCATTTTAGGAAGAGATTTCTTGTCCCTAGTGTTCATCTAACATCTGTGACATTCTAGTTCAGCACTCCAACTGAGCCTTTCCGAAGTTTAAATTTTCTTCTGGGAAAGTTATTTTGTTGTTTTGGATGTATGCTTGGTCTTATTACAACTCTATAGTAAATAAAATAACTCTTCCTCTCCAGCTTCCTGGCAAACATTAGAGGGTTTTGGGTCAAAATGGACTAGTATTTAGAATATGTGGCACTATGATTAATCGTGATTTATCACTAAATCAAAGTTGTGGTTCTTTCAGGAATGGAGCCCTGGGCAAGATTCTCCTGCTGCACTCCAGCCAATTACAAAGCAAGACATGTTGTTGTTTTTTTTTTTGTTTGTTTGCTTTTTGTATCACAGCAACTAAGGGAAAGTTAATTATCTACTCATGCATGGAAGAACTAGAAGCAACCCAGTTCAGGGGACAGTTGCAATTATTAATGTGTCTTTTAACACATGTCTTCTTGTGGATCATTTTTGTGCCCTTCACACAATATCATGTTGACCTATTGTGACCTTTTTACAAGCTGTGGTTAAATCATGCAATTCAGGAACATGTTAAGAAAATCCTAACAGGATGGCTCAACTTTATTTATTGTTCACTGATTTACAACAACTGAGGGCATCAAAGAAGACTGAATACTGGGAATTAATCAATGCATGCTTTAAGAAGGGATTAGTATAAGAGTGTGTACTCTGGTGATAGTTATTTCACCTTATTTTAGCTCATTTTCCTCCTTAGCAGATTAGCTCATTATCGTGTCTATTTTATCTGGAATGATTTTGAAACATCACAAAAACCTGGTATTTTAACAAGGGCTGGAAGCCTCGGTTTTTAACTTGTTACAGAACAAATATGAAATGGATAGCATGGGTTTCATTCACTGTTGTCGTGTGACGTGACTAACAACTGGCAGTCTAAGTCTGAAGAGGAAAAAAAAAAGTACTGAGCAGAGATTTTAGCAAAAAGTGGGCAAGTGTCAATTTGGCTAATAGCCGTTTCAAAACAACTTCAATCTTAAACAGTTCATAAGAACACAATAGATGATTTACATGCTTTTACCTACCTGCATCTGGTAACTGCAACCCCACAGAATCCCATTATAAGAAATTCAAGCCACCCCTTTAAAACACTTCAAGGCATGCACTCAAGAAAAAGCCAACAGGAATCCAATGAGAGTCCAAAGAACAGGTACTGGCATGACAAAAACCAAACAGAAGGTGAGGAAAACCCATACAACAGAAACTAGGCAGTATACACACAACAGGAGCTAATAATGATGAACAGGTGTGTGATTCATGAAGATCAGACGAATGACAAGTGAGACAGACTTCAACCAGAGAGCTGTACAAGCTAAAAGCGAAAGAGAAGTAACAAAACCTTAACTTTATTTGAAAAAAAAAAAAAGCCGAATTTAGGGGTACATAAACAAATCGCAGTTCTGCACAACAAGAGAAAGTCTCCGTCAATGTTTTCTACTGTTACCTGGCAACCTTGGATGGGCTGAGGGTAATGTGGTAATTTTGTCATCTCAACGTGATGCTGCAATATAGAGAAGAAGAGACACACCTTTAGCTTCCATTAGCATTTAACAGGAAGGTTTATTTTTCTTCGGTGTAATGTACATGGTCCATTTACAATGCTTCATATGTAATACGTCAGGTATCCCTAAGTAACTGCAGTAGACAGCCCTTTGACTGAGTAGATTACCAATGGCTACAATGTCCCTTTAAACCAAATGAGAATTCTTTTAACATGCTCTGTTTAACGTTATGAATTTTATTAAATAAAATGATGATGACCATGATGGCTTTGAATTCTCTAAACCAAATTCGTTTTTTAAGTTAGTCCTTTAACTCAAATTCCTCAAATTTTTCTCAGACCTTTTGTATTTACAACAATCAAAAAAACATATGTGAATTGCCTTTTAACCATTTGAGTAGCTTTTGCAATTTTTATTCTGTACAAATAAAATATACTTTAATATTTAAGCATTTTAGCTTTTGACTGTTTTAACAGAACAACAATATTTTAACTCTTACACAACAACTGAAAAAGGTGTAAGGCTCCTTTAACGCTGTGTCTCTTTCACGCATAGGCAGCCATTAATGACGTAATACGGCTTCTGTGGCTTTTGCAATAACCCACAAAAAAGTCAATTTTAGACACAAAAACAACGTCTGTTGTGTGAGAACCGTTCGAAGAAGTGCAAAGTGCAATAAGTTCATAATAAATTCAGTTGTCTTATCTCAACTAGCTCAACAGACGTACAAAGTCCGATAGTATTAGCATATAGCATTAATTAGCCTCCACAAATATATGCCGTTATCAACACAATACTACTCAGAAACTGTATAACGTGGCTTACTAGTTGACTATGGATTCAATAATCTCTTCAACACTTAAAGGGAACCAATATATATTAGGCAAAAAAAAAAATTTTTTACTGACCTGTGTTAAAGGAAAGATGATATGAGCTTACGCTAGCGCAGAAAGTTTATTCTTCGGCTGCGTGCCCAATGTGACAGGCGCCTCCTAGCTGTTGTATGTGGAATTGCACTGAAAAACCCCCACCAAAGAACAAAAAAGTGTGCTTATTTTTATACTTAGTGTTTTCACTGACCTAAAGTCAAATAAGTTGGACAAGTGTAGTTTTAAGAAAATAAGATACAATTGAATGAAGTAATACAAAGCACTTAACAACAATTAGAAAATATATTTTTAAAAGTAAAATATTTAAATTTAACTACAGTTCAAAAACAAGTGAGGGCTTGTTTCAACTTAATTTTTCTAAATTTCAAATCAAAAATGAAATGAAATGTTGAACACTCGCCACCATGACATCGTTTCACCAATGTCTGTAAATCAAGGCTAACATCCAGCGATGACGCTCTGCTGTTACCACTGGTCACCAGGCAACCAAATGTTTTTCACTTTTCTGTTTGAGTGCCGGCAGTGTGAGTTCACTCTCCTCCATTCCTGTCTTGCTTTGGTGTCAAGTACTTTGGACATTATCCCCCATTTATTCATTTTTTTGACACAAGCAAGGGATGAAAGCAGGGTCAAGTGTGACCAAGGTATTCTTGGTTTGAATGAATGTGCCAAACTAGGACTTTTGTACTGCAAAAGTTAAATTTAAGAACTGTACTGTGATAATTTAATATGTCACATGATTATAGTCCTGACGTTATAAAAGAAAAAAGAATGTTCATTTGTTCCACTGCCATAAATTTGGAGGGAAAAGAAAGAGAAACGAAGAGAACTGCTTGATGAGCAATGGAGTCAAATGAAAGATTTTACTATGATTTTTTGTTGTTGTTTTTGCCAAATTTTAGACTAACTGAAATGATTTTAATTATTTGACAGCAAAGATGAGCTTCAGGTTTCTATTCTACTTCCAATTTCTCTCAGTTATAGTTCGTTTTTAAAGAAATTGATTAGTCTTTTTTGAAGTGAAGTTTTGTGGCGTAATATGAATATTAGTACCGTCACCTGTAGTAAACAGATGTCATGTCCCAGCGATGAGACCCTTTTCCATTGATTTTACAAATATAAAACAGCTCTAGCGGACAATGTTCATATCCTTGGGATACACTATATCAAGAAATAAACTATTGACTAAGAACTAATCAGTGTCTTTGACTGGTTGTAATTGGTTCATCCACTCCACTCCAAGTCCACTAAAAGCAGAATGAACGTTTGGATTTTCAAACAAGCTGTCAATTGTGACATGATATGGAAGGTGGTATGCACCTGTGGCTTTCTAGGTCTCATTGAAGTTTGCAAAGTAATAATTTTAATGATCAGTTGATTGCCAATTGACACAATAGGTTGATTGCCTACAAGAGTAAATCTGCACAGAGACCAAGGTTGCACAACAGGGCTGCAATATGTTTTTCATTGCAATGTCAAGAAGGGCAACACTGATGCTGCAAAAGAGTGTTTGTAATGCAAAATATGTTGCTTAAAACATGAGGAATTCACCCTTTGCATACCAATAGGATATTCAGCCTGTTGGACGGAGACTAATAGCAACAGATAAAAATATTAACGACTAAGTTACTAAAGGTAGCAGTGACAACCGTGATCACTGGAAGGATAGAAGAAGGAGGACTGATGAAGGTGTCGCTCAAAAATCTAAGCATCTCATGATTTATTATATCAGGTAGTCCTTAAAGTAGAACAGATGTTGTTTGGCTCTGAAACTTGCAGATCTGCTAATTCACCACAACAAATGCACTAACTAAAGATTTCTCTGATTGTGCTGATTGTGCAGCACCAAAAACACAGAACACATTTCGTAATTCTTCCCTCGGAGATCACAAGTTATCTCTTCACCTTTACCTTATCAAAGTGATGGAGTCCCTCGTCAAGGGAAAGCGTCACACTTGACGCTAATGTGTCTTTAATGCGGCCGGTTTCACCCGTAGACGTTAGAATCAAAACATTTAAGCAGACCTGCTCACCGGAGGCAGAGGCGAACCTTGTAAAAATGAATTATTGATGGCATATGAGGCTCCTTTCTGACTGGGAACAATGTAGCCGGCACATCTGAGCTCTTTAAAATCAAGGTCTCTCCGCTCGCTTTCATGTTCTGACGAGAGCCCAGCCTCCAAGCCACAAGACATTCCTTGATTAACCGGTGATGTCCAAGTCTCTTTCTCGGAGGCACCGCAGTCCTGTCGGGACAGAGCACGTTATTGTTGGGATACCTGCATAGCTGCATGATTGGTGTCAAATAAACATGGTACTAAAGCTGCAGTGCTAGAGGTCTTTTTACCTGTAATTATTGCATGGCTAGCTTTCTACTGTGGGACGGCTGCCAGCTTGCTTTGGCTTTTATGGGGCTTCTGGTCTTTTCTTGTGGTTGTCATGCTGCAATTAAAACCGTCTCCAATCGCTGGGTGGCAAAAGGCACTGAGACAGACTCTTGTCTCTCTCTCACACAGACACACATACAATGTGCATGTGTACGAAAGCGCACACACGCAAACACACTGTGGAGTCTCTGGCTGGAGGCAATGGGAAAGCGTATGATATAGGAAAAACATAGTTAATTACATTTGACAGGTATCTATTAAAGTGCATTCTTAGACCTTAGAGGCCTTCACACATCTAATGGAAACACACACTCAACTGCTGCCCATGAATAATAGGGCTTCCAAGCCAAAAGCTTTTGGGTTCCCCCCTGCCTTATCTCACCAACATCAAGCATCTGTCAGCGAATAGACAAATCATCACTAATCAAATTTACAAAAGTACAAACCAAGGTCTTACGCTGGCATTCAGGTGTTTTTTAATTAGTTATTCAGGGATTCTTTTCACTTTTGAGTTAACACACACTTGAATCCCTCATGAGAAGCAGCAAAAGCTCTCCTGTTTATTACAGACAATAGTGGTGTGATTATAATCACACCACTTTTCCTCCTGATTCCGCCATCAAAGGGAGGATGTATGGACTGCAGAAATGTCGGAGTTGTGATCTGCAGGGGAAACGTCCAGATGCATGGAAAGGTGTTCCTGTGCATTAAGGTGGACATAGTTTCTGGCTTTTTGTCTTCATGCTCTGATCATTTGTCTGCTGACGTTTGTGTCCAGTCTTTGCTGTTATGTCATCTAATCTTTAAGAGACTTCAGAGGTTACTGAAATCTGTCGGTAATCTTTGAAATCACATTTGGACAACTGATAAAAAAAATAAAAAAAATACTCTGGAAAACAACACAGGAGGCTAAATGGAATTAAACACCAGAGAAATAATGACTATGTAAATCCAGAGTGTGCAGCTATGATGGATGCAATAACAATTATTGGCATAATATTGTTACTTAGTCAATAAATCTTATGTTGCTGTTTTTAAAAATTGAAACTTTGGTTTCAGTATATTTAGTAGAAATAAATGCACTTTATAAAATGGCAGAGAACATGTTAGTCAAGTAACAAGTACCAGGCTAAATATGCCCATAAAATTAGGCCAGTTTATATATATATATATATATATATATATATATATATATATATATATATATATATATATATATATATATATATATATATATATATAATGAACTTCTCTCTCTCAGAAAAGGAGAAGGAGGCACTATGTGGCTCAGTGGTACAACAGGGACCGTATACAAAGGATACAGTCCTCAACACAGTTGTCACCAGTTCAAAAAAATCTGAGAAAAAGGAATGAAAACATGGGCTATGAATACCATTACAACTGAGTGAGTTAGGTAGAACACAAACGTTAATGCTACTGCAGAAGATGTAAAACTCCTGGAATGAAGTCTGAATTTTTGGTTAACATTTGATGTTTCTATTGATATTCATGCTGCTGGACTGTTGTCTACGGCTATAAATTTGATTATACGTACAGAGTGCCATCTCTATTACTCGTCAGTAATTGTTCCAAAGCCTTAGGCTTCATGTGGAAATTGGATTCACAAAGCCTGGAAAGTCCTGCTGATATGCTTGCTGCTAGTAACATTAAAAAATAGACAGTGGTAAGTATTTTTCAGAAGAATAGCATATGTTCGAATCATATAAACGAAACATAAATTGGTTAAGGGGAAAATTGAAAATAAAAAAAGGTGCAAGAGCAAGAGCTTGCTTTTCTAAAAAAAGCTAGGCTACTTGTTTGTCTTGGCTCAAGTGCCAGGACAAAGAATGTAAAGAAGCAGGTTGAAATAGAAAAAAATCTATATTTATTTTGACTATTGATGAATACATAACCTCAAAGAACATCCACCCGACATGGAAGACAGTGAATACATAACTGTCCACATGTTGATGTGAGAACAAAAGTCATCCGTTTTCAGGACTGAACATGTTTTAACTGCGTGTTCATTTGTGCTAACTGAGAATCCTTGGTCAGGTCCTGCTGTGTGGCCTAAATAGGTTACAGTTGTTCGAAAAACTCTAAATTAACTAAATCCCGGACAGGCCCCCAATTTCTAACGACCTGCTTCAGCAATCACAAAAAAGCATGGAGAGACACAGATAAAGGTCTGATAACATTTTGACTACCAAGAATTTCTTGACATTTTTTCATTTACATCTTTTAGCCAAAGCCAATAATTTCAGTGAGCCCACGACAAACAATGTGATCTAACATTAACAAGGCATCAGTGAGGAGAAGAGTACTAAACTTCTCACAATTGTTTTTTACAATCCCAGAAAAAACAAAATGATTTCACAAGCAGGAAATCACAATTTGGCAATTCTCCAGTCAAAACTCGTAAATGACAGACGTTTGTTGGGAACAAAATATTTTTGCAAGACAGAGAGAGGGGATATTGTTAAGCCAAAATATGTCACGCTAAGAGGTTCTTGCTAAAAATGACTAAAGGTGAGTCAAAAGATGACTCAACAAAGTTTTAATTTAAGGAGGTCCACACTGATGACACCATGTTGACACAGATTTGTGTTCATCTTCCATGCGATTGTACAAATTAAATCCCACATTTTGGAGGAAATAAAATATTAATATAAATGATAATGGTTTAATTTTTTTCGGGAGACATATTTATAGCTACTGCGCTCTACATTAGTCATTCATGTATGCAAGGTTTGGTATGAAAAGAATTCCCTTGCATCAGACGAATGTCTTTGGGGTTAATTGTGAACAGTAAAACCCAGGAGTCGTGTAGTGGTGACCATGTTTTTCCGTCTTGACTTAATCCACTCAGAGTAACTATTTCATGCTAAATGTCTCCATTTAAGTAAAGCCCCAGTACCGGTGTGGGAATTTCCTCCCTGAACCGATCGGCGACATTGTTTTAGCCTTTTTTCACGCTGTTTCTGAGTTTTATTTTCATAAAACATCCCCTCCCACAGCTCCAGGTTTCTCCCTGTCCAATCTCCTATCATTATGAGGGCTAAAGGATCACACACAAAGCCAGGAAAAGATTATGATGATAGTTTTGCTGCCTGCCCCCCTTTGTCCGCATTCCTCTGAAATGAAAGGCGGTGAAAATTACCCCAGGGTTTGATGCTTCGAGTCTTTTGACATCTACCTGGAGGTGCAGGTCTGGTCTTCGCAGATGTAGGGGGTTTCTTCTTTGTTGTCACTGTCCAAGTACAAAAAAGAAGGGAGTGCCCAGTCCCTTCATGAAGGGACTGGTAATAAGTCGTTTATTACCACGGAGAGCCGTTCCTCCTGTGCTCGCCAGCATTTTGCAGAACAACCCACAAGTGCTCCAAGTGTTAGTGACAGTCACGGACAGCTAGTCAGGATTCACTCAAAGTGCCACTGCAGGTCAGGGGGGGAAAGCAGCATGTAGGTATTTAAATAGGCCATACATCAAAACATTTTAGAGTGACGTCTGTGTGTGTGTGTGGAAAGTGCTAATACTCCCCCCGAGCTGATTCCATCCAACCTCCTGCCAATGTCAGAATCCAGCTGAATTTGCTTTCCAAGATGTTCTTCTGAGGTGAAAGCCAGCAGTCAGTTGTAGCTCCGCTGGTAGCCGTTTCCGACGCTTTGGTAGTGTAGCATCAAAGTCGCGGGGCACACATATATTCCGCAGGATTAGAGCGGCGTAAAAGGACAGCCCCAGCCCATTCACTGTTGGCACGGCCGCCACAGCCTCGGCACAAGTGAGTTTTTAATGCATTCCATTTAACTTTAATTACTCCAATCTCTGCGAGGGCACACAGGAAGAAAAGGCCCGGGCGTTTGTGCCGAGCAGATTACCCCACTGCCCTGCCAAGTCCGCGGCGCGCTGCATCCTAAGATAGAATTCAAATTCAAATGTGGGCTAAAGAAAGTGCAGCTGTCACCCCTCTGGCCTGCGAAGCCCCAGCCGGATCAAAGATGAGCTGTCCTCCTCCCCTGCCCGTGTAAAAATGAGCTGTCCTGGCCGTGCCAGTGTCTCGTCCCCCTGGGGCACCTAATCCTCCTCTCCTGACTCCACACTGACAGTCTGAATAAAGGCATTAAACCCCGCAAAATAATTACCAATTAAAACGGATGGAGAAGTCATCAGGTAGTGACTGGGGTGTTGTGGTGGGGGGGTTGCAGGCAGAGGCTGAGGAGAGGGATGGAGCTGTGGTGGGTTCCTTTCCTTCCTGCCAAGAACAACCTGTATTCCTCCTTTATGGGTTATGCCTTTGCAGTTCTGGATGAGTGAGTGACCTTACAGAGTCGTATCAGACCGGGAACAGATTTCTCAAAGCTTTGAGGATGTCAAGGAAAATGTTTGTGAGGCATCCCAACTGAGCCAAAGCTAGAAGTAAGTGTATAAGTTTTTTTTAAAGCTGCTTTATGTGGGAGTAGTTGTCTTATCTGGTGCTATTCCATCTGGGCAACTTCTGCACACGCTCGGGATATTGTGAAATTGTGGAGATCAGTGAGTATTTGTTCGCAGGTCTCAGGAAGTCTGTGGAAGTGTGCGGCAGGTACACAAGTGGGTGTGCGTTCGGGAGTGAAGTCCACTGCGCTGTGAATGAGCATGTGTGTGCTCGTACCTGTTGTCGGGTGTTATGGGGGTGTTTGCAGACTAGCGTGCCATGAGGCCTGAGGCACTAATCCACCAGCGCCGCGCTGCCGAATCCAGGTAAAGTGATCCTAAAGCCTTCTTACCTCTCTCCCTCCCCTGTTCTCCTGGCTCCCCTTTGAGCTCCGACTATTAGCAGTGGCAGAGATCAGACTAGAGAATATCCACTCAACGGACCAGTCTGGACCAGGACCCACAGTTTGACAACTTAATCTCGTCTTTGACGGGAGGTAAAAGACAATAAAATAAAAATAACAGAGCGTATGTGCGCAACAAAGGGGGTTCAGACTTGACCGAGTTCCAGAGACTCCTACCATCGGTATGCGAGATGGACTGTATTCGTCTCCTTTATGTAACATCATAGCTGTGATTGTTTTGGGGCCTTCTTCAGGTCTCAACCGACATTTTCTAATAAAACACATAAAATAAACATAGATTTATGTTTATTTTATCCTTCTCCTTATAAGATATACATATATCTCGAGTGTTTCTTCGTCAGACTATGCAACTGCTTAGCCACCGTTTTCCATTCTCTACAGTTGATTTATTTCTCTCACTTTCAAAGTCTTTATTGTTTAATCTGTTTACTTTTGATTTCAAACTTTACATGATTTCATAATGTATCTCTGGAAGTTATGTATGTATTTTAACCCCTGTGAAGCACTTTGCAATGCACTTGAGTGATCAGACACTGCAGAGAGCCATATGCAGTGTGAAAAGCACAAAACTCCAGCTGAGAGCCACAAACAGACCCTTTAAATTTGATTTGCTTGATTGTAATACAGTAGCATCCTTCAGCCATCCTCTATATTTATAGTTTTTTTTTTGTCTTAAATTTAATTTAAAGTGGCATTAAAAAGTCTCAAATATGACTTGCTCAAACCTGCAGATACCTTGGTTCAAAGGCATCACTATTTTCCAGTCAGACCTTTTAACAAGCAGACTGATGTGGAGAGTCTGTTTTCACTTTGGAAACTGTGCACCATAAATCAAACTTAAAATGCAAATGAATAATTTCTTTTTTTGTCACGCTTCGTTTCACAACCACGGTTGTGCAAGGTGGAGCGCTGCAGCTTTTTTGCAGCTTACTGCTCTGTTTGCAACCTGCTGCGCCGTTTTACTGATGTTGATCACTTTTGACCGGAGGGAAGGTTTGCAGCGCTGATGTGACTTGTCTTTCGGTTCTTGTACCCGTGCCAGAACGTCCCTGGGCTAAATACACTTGGACTGTGGGTGTTTGCGATGCGAGCACATGCTGATGAGTAAGAGTGTGAGTGATGAACAGTGGGTTTTCTTGTTTTTATTGTGCAGTTCTGTGGAACCCGTAATTACGTCTGGATTTAGCCACCCAGTCGAACGCAGTTTTGCTGTCTGTTTGCATCCAGATCACAGGCTACACTCACCTTCAGCAGGAATTTATGCAAGATGCCAAAGAGTGTTTTAATTTTTCACTCATTCTCTGTAATTAAACCAAAGATCAGTTATCGCGATCTGGTCAAGTTATTATCTTGATTTATGAACCGAGGGCCAGTCAGTTAAAAATATGTTTGTCTTTACTTCAAGTCATTGCCAATGCCAGGCTCGGGGCATTTTCAGCCTAACCGTTGACCCGCAGTCATCACTTAGCTATAAATCTTTTGATTTTGTTTTATTTTTTTTTTTCCTTCATCAAATGACATAATTTACATGCGGGTGCAACAGAATAAAATTACTCATAATAACTAGTTATACTTTTCACTTCAGTTCTGGAGGGCTGTGGAGATGTTTCAGATGAGATATGGCTCACTTTTCCCACTCAGTCAAAAATTCCCAGAAGACACACCGGTGGAAGGTTTTGTAAACACAAATTACCTTGCGAAAGAGACGTCGATAAAATTAATCAGAATTTTATGTAATTGACCAACACTGGCGACAAGCGTGACTGCGAAGCCGAAGGAAAACGTTCCATGTGTCGCAGTTTGCCTCACGCTGGCGTAGGGGGCGCAGTAAAAATGTGGAAGTCTGTTCTCGGCTTAGATGAGCCCGAAGTTGAACCTTTTGGTCAACCCGCCGTGCGCTTTCTACATCTCGTCAAACACCAGTCCGAACTGGGAAACATGGTGGTGCCGGCATCATAATGTTTGATTGATTGACGGCACTAAACCCAGCATCACCGTGGAAGGACAGCTGTTCAAGGACACAAAAGACTTGAAAGGGGAGCAGAAAAAAAAACAACTAAATGTGCTTAATAAATCACATGAAACAAACCGGTGGAGAAGCTCTTGTGCAACTGCAGAGTGGATGTGTAGAACAACCTGGCACCCGTAGATCAAAAAGCAGCACGATGCCTTGCTTTAAAAAGCTCCGCCATGACTGAGAGACCAAGAACTTCACACAGTCGCCAACAAAAGTTGTTCCTTCAATGTATTTGACACAACAATTCAAATTCTACTTAACACTTTCAACTCGCTCTTCTCTTTTTCACATCCACATGGCCGCCATCCAGGCGCGACGGCGTCGGCTCGATATTAACATGTTATTGTTTCAAAAATCAACTAGGAACGCTTTCCATTCCTGCTCTCCATTAAGTCTGAAAAGAAAGGCCTCTCAAATCAAATATGGCACTTAAGCAAATGCAGCGTTCAGGGTGTTTAAAAGTGCCTTTGATAAGGGAGATGAGAAACTTTGTGATACACTAAGGTCGAAGGACAAGTTGATAATTTAAGGAGGGCAAGGAATTCTGTTTTCATCAAAAGAAAGCCTTCGCTAATAGGAAGAAAAGGCCTTCGAGCCTTGTCAAACATCTTCATTAGAAGCCCCACTTTAGTTTTAATGCATCTCCAGTCATTATCCGCGCACAATATGTCACAATCCTCTCCAGTGGTGGGGGGGGGGGGTAAAAAAAATACATACACCTTTTCAAATAATTGCTCTGTGAAGGGCAAACAAGCAGCGCATAGAAAAGGTGTCATTATTTAGGTGCAGTCACAGGCAAGGCCTGCGAGGCCTTCGCTCCACCGTGCCATTGTTGTAGAAGGCCACGCGGTGCCAAAGTGCCCGAGTCATTTGGCAAAAAGCGGTGTGAGGGCAAAACGTGGGCTTCCACTGTGCTTCATCAGAGCAGAAGCCATGGTAAACACTTAAAGGTTCACAATTCCTAGTCTAAATCGAACAGGGCGCTTTCTGCTTTTAATTCAAACCAACGCCGTTGGCTGTCGCCGCACAAAACTCTGACACCCTTCAGGAACGCCACCCTCCTCGTTGTCAATCAGCTGTTGTCAGTCTCGGGTTTTTTTGTTTTTTTCCCCCCCTTCCTTTTTTTCAAATTAATATGCATAGTTAATTAGCTTCTTTCTGTCAGGCAGTGGTGAAATGACAGCTTGCTGAGCTAACCAACGTCACTATGCTTGGATGGCTGCCATATTGCCTTCTTTATTATAGTTACTCTCTCCTGATGTCAGATTCAAAACAGACTCTGAAGAAGTGTGGAATTAGTCACCTCCCCTACCGGGCAATGAAGCTGTTTAAAAAAAAAAAAAGGAAAGAAAATGTCATGTGCATGCTATATTAGTGACATGTTTGGACATGAGGGCTATAAAACCCCTCAACGGCGCTGAATGAGACAGTTTGTGCAACGGGATGTAAAATTATGTTTAGCATATTTATAACTCAGATGAAAATTGGTAGCTAGCTTTGAACACAGGAAATGTTTTCTGTTTTCTGTCCACAATGTGACCCGGTGAAAATCTAGACAATGTGGTAAGTCTTTTAAAAAAACAAACAATGAAAGTCGAGATGTTATTTTTGGAGAAGAAAAATGGTAAGTTGGATGGGTTTAGTGTAAGTTTCATTTATTCCGACTTTCTTAGAAATGGTCCAAGAAATCTTGAGAGTGCCGAGATAACAGTGTTTTGGGATCAATTGTTATTAGATTGATATGATTCTGATCATTTTGGCAGTAAAATATTTGCCTTGAAGCTTATATCTGGAGAATAGGGGGTGCGTTGGGTTGCAGAAATAAGCGTTTGTCCTGGGTTTTCACTAGAATTACAAAACTTTCTATGGATTCTGACCAACTGAAAATAAACAATAAAAATATGTATGAACACCCACCTCCTCTCTAAAAGTAGACAAGAGCGAATCTACATATTTTCTCTCAAATGATCATTTTAAGAAGGAAGTGGTAGAAGGCGTACAAAGCTCAGGCGAAAGGTTATTTTAAAAAATTGACTTAAAAAAAGTGTTTTTGTTCTTTTCTACGTTTATATATTTTTTTGAAGAATCCTTGTAACGTGCCATATGATCTCAACTCATTTGTATTTGTTTTGGTTTTTGTTATGCGGCGCTCAGAACCGTTGTCTAAGCGCCAAGGTGATGCTCCACACAATTAGTTTTCACTATAATGTTCTGCTTGATGTTAATGTGAAAGACCTTTTTTATTTTATTTTATTTCAGATGCAACACACAGAGATGAATAAAAGGGAAAAAGATTTAAAAAAAAAAAAAAAAGCAAATGAGAAAGGTGAGGAAAATGTTTAAACAGAAATAAAGACAGGAAGAAATATACAGTGGAAGTCTGTTTCTGCATCTGCAGAAAGAGAGAACAACAGAGAGCTGTGAAATCACAACAACATATGGACAAGTAGCAATAACAACAGCAACAGCAGCACCACTGAAAAGTACAAGGTACAAATTAATACAAGTTGTATTTAGTGGAAACAGCAGCCACATGGAGTGTATCTGTAAACACCTGAATCCAAGCACCTGTCTGCGTGTGTGCGTGTGTGTGTGTGTGTGTGTGAGCACGGTTGTGTATATAAGGTTTCTCCATAAGAATGTTCAATAGCAGGTGTGAGGAGCCACAGATCTGCCCGCCTGCCCCCCAAAGACCCGAGGCAGAAAGGGGCCGATGAGAGCCCTGGAGGAAGCATTACAGCCCCAGGGGGCCACAGAGACGAGCCCACACACTCCGCCGCGACCGGCTACGCTGGATCAGATCCAGCCCTGGACGCAGAGACCTGAGACCCAAGGGCACGCCACTCCCTAGCAGAGGCTTGATGGAGTCGGGGGACCCGGGCCCCGCCAAGCAGCCACTGACAAGACTCAGATATAAGATGTTTTTTTTTCTCAGATTACATTGAAACGCAAATGTTCACAAATCTTAAAAAAGTTGCTGTTTTTCGCCGCTGTGTGCTTTTGTATATGTGGCTTTTTAAAACTATACAATTTGTAGGAGACACTTTATTCAGTGTTGATGGATTTCTGGTTGGGTTTACCATCATTCTTTTGATCAGCACCTTCAATTCAGTCCAAAAGGACTTTATTGATACCAAACTGTTTTAGATGTTAACAAACTTGTGGAAAACTGCAAAACAACTGAAACACTGTGGACATGTAGCAATCTCCACAGTGTCCACAGTTTTTGGTCTTTAAATCAAGACCAAAAACCCCACCTGGTTGGATTTGCTTTTTTCTTTTTTGCCTTTAATAAATGAAATGTTGACCAGCATATTTGCGATGCATGTTTTAGGTGATGGCGCTCCTCAACGTGCAATGCTTGTTCGGTTGTTGACTGTGTGGTGTTTTCTTGATCCACCTTGCTGCCGAAATGTGCTTTATAAATAAACTTGATTGATTGATTGATGATTTTTATATTGAGCCTCTATCTCTCTCTATATAAAACACCTGCACTGAATATTTACTCCACTTACATTCTGATAAGAATAACTTGAGAAGCTGGGTGAATATGCCGACATGAAGTTAATACCCACGCAATGTCTGCCAAAACGGGAAAAGCAAGGGTAAAATAGGACACTTTTTTTTTTTTTTTTTTTGGCAGCCCTTCATCTAACGCAGAAAGCAGTGGCCACAAGGGGAGAAGTAAACAGATTAGGAAAGCTATTGACATTTCCCTGTAGCAATGAAGGGGTGTCGAATGGCAGTATGGATGATGAGGTGTACAGGCATTCAGCACCCCCTCACCCCCAAAACACCCCTACTCATGTTTTATGTATCTGCGATCACAACCGATCGTGAGAGAAATTAATCAATACCAACGCTGCCACGATGTGTGGATATGACACATGCCATTGCCCACCCCCCTAACCCCCACAATGCTGCCTCCTGTGCCCCCCTCTCAACCCGTTTCTTCACCCCCCGTCTTCATTCTCCTCGCCCCATCCATTTTGATTCGGGGGGCTTGTTGTTCGCCCACGTCTAGGTGAGGGATTTTTACATCCCCGGCGTGCTTGGAGGAACTCCATATGGCCGGGATCAAAGGTGTTGCTGGGTGCATGGTTCTGCTTGGTTGCCAGCCACCGCCGTTAATTAGAAAACAAGATCAGAGGCGGTATTAAAATCCAATTAAGCCCGTATGAACAGATTGCCAAGTGATGTTCACTAATGCATTACTGAGCACCATGCAAATTTTAGTGGCAGCATTTGGCTTTATGTTATGTGTTTGTGTCATTAGGAGTGTGTGTGCGCGCGCGCGTTGGGGAGTGCAGGAGGGGGGGAAGTGTACTTGAACGCGCGCCCGAGTGTGTCTTGTGCACGCGTCACTTGCCGGCTATTCAAGGCTCTGTGACATTGCTTGATCTTTTTTTTTCCCTGATACACAGCGCTAATCTCATATAAACAATCAGCTAAAGCTCTGCAGAGCAACAACACCTATCCTCCCAATAAGATTGGATGATATTGCTTCTCACAATTAAAGCATAATTGAGAATGCTGAATTATTGATCCGTCATAATTGAGTTCTCGTCATTTGATTTGCGCAAAGAAACTTAATATGATGCACGGAAAGGAGAAAAAGAGGAGAAGAAAAGCCTACAGATCTGGATGAACGGAGCTTTTGAGTTTTCAGCCGTTTGCCTTTAGGTCTCTGCTGTCAGGGTTAGGGTTAGGGTTTACTTGAGGAACGTAAATCCCAACTGGGACCAGTAGCTTTCAATCCAAATGATCTCACTCCCCCCCTCCCTCCTTCCTTCTTGCAAATCAGAGGTAGCAATCGGCAGACAAAATTAAACATATTAAGGAATTGGATGAGGCACATTAAAAATGCATGCGTAAAACCAATCGGCACAATAAGTGCCAATTTAGTCCATGAGTTTCATTCACGCAGCAGACAGACAGGGCATCTGTACCAAAGAGTGACAAGTGGATGCAGCTGGTGGCCTATGGCCCAAAGCATCCACGTTATCACAGACGAGAGCTGTTAATGCCGGCGCTGAATAGGAGCCCCTTTTGAGTTACAAAATAGCATTCTGATTAGAAAGCCAGGAAATACACATGTGAAGAGCCGGAAATTGTCACAATGCAGAACCGTGGCCCATTTGGCACCATCTCAAGCTGGGTATGGAGGAGTGAGATCCTAACGAAGGGATGTGCTCAATCAGACGCATTGAGGTTACTTATATGCCTGTTTTTTTTTTTGTTTTTGTTTTTGGGGGTTTTTTTGGTTCATTTACAGGAAATGTTCCATTTGTCAGAGTTTTTTTCTTTTCTTCCCATGTCACATTGAAAAAAAAAATGCAGTTGCACACTTACAGGTTTGCATGTAATATTTGTTACAACATTTTTTTTAAATTCCATTTCTGTTTCCCATAATTCAAAATTCTAGAAGTAAACTTTTTTTCTTTTCACTTTTTAGTTAAATACGAAATAGTCTCTCAAACGTAACATCAGGAGTCAAAACAGGAAAACAAAATCGGAATAAAAGATGAGTCTTTGGATGGATGGATGGATGGATGGATGGATGGATGGATGGATGGATGGATGGATGGATGGATGGATGGATGGATGGATGGATGGATGGATGGATGGATGGATGGATGGATGGATGGGAAAACAAAAAAAAGCTCTACCAATGGGAAAAAAATTCTACTCGGATTCACACTTAAACATCTTCACTTTAGCACACATTTTATTTTCTTTTTATCGATGGAATAATCTCATTTTTTTATATATTTAAAAACAACATAAACAGACAATTTTGTACCTTGCATTGTTGCGCAACCTAGTTTAAGGTTTGCACTATTTAATGTTTACATCTAGCCAGAGATAATCAAACCGCAAAACTAAAAAGTACATAAAACAAATCCCTTTTAAACCAAATGAGAGTGGGATAAAACACTTCTGTACAGGACTCCTTTGTAAATGTTTCAAAAACTAACCCTCTTGTTGAATTAAAGCTACTCTTGTTTCTCAGCGGACGAGTGAAAGGAGAAATTAGTATCCGTGATAATTAATGTGCTTTGAGAAGCAGCTCAGCACATGAGCTCACGCTTTAAAACACAAAGTTTGTAGTTTTCCCTTCGTTTAATTGAAGCAAATTGGAAAATTATTTAATTTACATGACGGAAGCAACTGATCCATATCTGGGTTTTCATTTCAGGCTGAGCCTCCACCTTCATCAGGATTAATGACTAGCAGCTGTGTACCTTAACTTCCAACGCTGTGATTGGTCAGTGAAAGTCTCCCAACTGTAATCAGCGATTTGCACAAGGCTGCTCATCAAATGTGATGGCTGGCTTGGCCTCCTCAAGGTAACAACTAGTTTGTGGTTTATGGTTTCCTTTTTTTTCTCCTTTCAACTTTATATATATATATATATATTTTTTTTTTTAAACAATTTTATTCTGATGTTTCTCAATAGGCTCTAGCTACTTGTCATACTGGCTGGTGCAATTAATTCACAAAGAAAGGTAAATCCATTTCTTGATCAATCTGGACACATTGTGACTCATCAGCAGAAAAACTGCTAATGTCTCCCTTTGCAGCTTTGGATCCTCTTGGGGTTTCTGGTACAAACCCTGTTAGTTCCAGTTGGGGGGAACCTGGCCCTGGATATGTTGCTGAAGGTTTCTCAAGTGCGCCAAAGCGAGCTGCACAGCTTTATGCAGACGAGCAACCCAGATGTGCTCAGATGAGACCAGTTCCTGCTCTCTATGGGACTGATGTATATCCAAGACATCAAGGATTCCTGACCTCACCAAACCAAGGTAGGTGAACAGCTGGAGGTGTTTTCTGTCTTGGGATCGAGACTAAATGAATTTCTTCTCTCTTTCAGCTCAGTGGGCGGTCGATCCTGCCACTCCTTTCTTTGGTAAAACTTCCCCTCTGGTTGAGTCAGGCTTCATCTCTGAAAGTCCTGCAGGGCCATTTTCCCCTGTTCCAGCCAGGAGAAGCTTCCTATAAGGAGAGGACCTATGACTCTGAAGGCAAAGGCTCTCCTCCCCAGTACCTTCCTGTCCTGCCTCTAGATGAATTTACCATTGGTCGCCCACTGGCACCGGGCACACTTGCAGATCAATTTCGACATGGTTATCCTCGACTTGAGTCCATGTTGCTCCAGGCACCTTTTCCACCGATCAACTTGACCATCGTCAAAACCAGAGGCCTGACATTGGCCACGTCGGCGATCCTTGCATATACAGTCAACTGGAACCCTACCCAAATCGTAAAAGGCAACACACAACCTTGCATTTAATTAACATTTAACAGATTTAACAGAGTTCCTCAACGTCTTATTTTATACTTTCAAAATACACTCTCACAATAAAATGTGCATCCATATTGTGAGGGAATAAAAAGTTTGGAAAGCTCACCCAACTGGTTTAATACATAACTGAAATAAATGCTAACCAGTTCATTTCACCTGTGATATTGCACACAGAAATTGTGACTGACATCAGAATGTTGTCCAGATCCAATTTTCAAATGGTAAAAACAACAAAAAAAAATTACCACCAGACCCTTAACAAAACCAGGAGTACATAGAAAATGGATGGAAGAATGGAAAGATCCAACATAATCACAATTAATGCCTAGCAGCTGTACATCATTAACTTGCTGCGTGCTGATTGGTCTGCGCTGCTTATGAGCCTAGCAGTGCATCCTTAATCGCAATAGTACAGAAGCTCGTCCAACATGATGACTGACTCGTTGGCCTCAGGGTAAGGAGTGGGTTACCGCGCTGGTTCGGTTCTGTTGAGCGGCTGTAGTCGTAATCATTTGTTTTTCAACAGGGTGTGGCCCCTTATCATGCTGACTGTTGTGAATTAAAGCTATCCCACCAAGAAAGGTAAACATATTTTTTAAAAAATACCCTCCCCCCCAGCTTTGACCACTCCCAGTTTGGGCTAATAGTTTCTAAATTCTGTGGTGGTAAATCTTTGACACTAAGAAGGAGGTGTCTAATAGTGCAGCAAACTAAATGCTGCTTTCCTTTCGTCCTGCTCTCATTCAGTGATAAAGCAGCGCCTGCTTCGCTGGAGTCAGAGATGTCGTCCTGATGCTTCGTCGCCTTAAATCTTCCAGGTAACTCGAAAGCCAAATCCAGCAGAGGAGCCCCAATCTCCCGACGGCCTGGAGTTGGTTTCTGAACCTGAACCGCCTGGATTCAAGTACTTGAGCCTGCCAAACCCTTTCCTTCTGCCAGGTCTCCAGCCAGGTCGGCTGTCCTTCGTGGAGAAGGGGACGTACGACTGTATACGGCGTCTGGTTTGGTTATCCGCCGAATTACCTGTTCCTGCCTCCAAAACCAAGAGGTTTGAGTACTGACCCGTTTCTCAGAGGATGATCCAACACGTCAGTGAATATTTGAAGCTGGAATATTGTGATTTCTATAGCACAGATGGTGGGAGTGGGCCTCCACATAATTAGTATTAATGTTCTCCATTTATCTAGTGTATACTGTTTGTCTGGTATGTCCTGTGTTACACCTTAGAGCGACGCACCTGTGAGTTGTACTCTCATTTCTCCATATTATCAAGCGCCCACAGCGAGAAATGACTTTTCTTTTAAAACGTGAATTTTAAAATTGTTTTGACAAAAACATCAATGAGGCTTAATTCAAACATAAATCAAACCTACTATTGAGACGATTCACAATGTTGTTTGACTCCACGTATCTGAATTCAGAAGCAAATGTCCTTTTTCCTCATCAAAAACCAAATCCCTTCCCGTGACTCTTTGGTAACACTGCTGGTGTTTCTGGACTGTGCTCACGACATTCTAAACAAAGTTAATTAAATTTGCTTGGACTCTGTAACCTTGCATTACACGGATCTGATCGTCCAATCGGATTTGGACGATTTTTGTCATTCGA
Source organism: Poeciliopsis gracilis (assembly GCA_911649635.1). Classification (NCBI taxonomy): domain Eukaryota; kingdom Metazoa; phylum Chordata; class Actinopteri; order Cyprinodontiformes; family Poeciliidae; genus Poeciliopsis; species Poeciliopsis gracilis. The sequence goes on from CAJVRI010001517.1 coordinate 1,697,882, forward strand.
GAAAACGCCACAGCAGTGACGGTTGCTGTTCTTGCTCTGCAACCCTTAAAACTTCCCTCACCGATGGCTTCTTTTTGAAGCCGGGGGACGGAGAGTGACCCGCAGGAGAGAAGTGGCAATTACATCCAGTCAGATGGCCACTTCACACACCTGTCACAGCACAGATGAACCCATCATACAAGGCTGCAGAGAGAGGGGAAGAAGCGAGAAAATTCCCCCACTGTGACCCTCCAGCGTCTCCCTGTCTTTTTCTCCTCAACTATTAAGACATAAAAAAGGGTAAATCCCAAGATAATTTTTTTTTTTTTTGCATCCTGTCATAGTTTCCTGTTGGTAGACATCGTCGTCTCTTCTTCCTAGTATATGCCTGAATATGGAGGCATTGTTGGGTTAAAAGTAATTCAAATCATAAGTCAAACTTTTCCTTTTTTGCCCATTACAAAGGGCAAAAAATGAAATGTTTCCCTGAACATTTCATTTCAGGGAAAATGAAATGTTACATTTTCCATTTCAGTTAACCAGACTGCACCTCATGATGGCAGCACATCTGAAAATGTACATATCTAGGCGTTTGGTGGTGCCAGTGGCCTTTATTGACAAAAGTTGGACTGGAAACGGGCCGAGAGAGAAGAGGGGAAGACAGACATGCACCTCAGTTCTCGAGGCTGGTACTCAAACCGTTTATGTTGAGAACCAACAGCCTCCTCGGATGAGACGTCAACCTTGCCTCTTCATCACGTACCAACAGGTTCTCAGTTGGGTTTAGGTCTGGACATTGATTGGGCGATTGTAGCGCGTGGAAGAACTTTAAACTAACCTGTTTCTTTGTAGGTTGGGATCTGTTTCACGTATGTCAAACCCACAGCCCAGTCTCAAATTTTATTTTATTTTTTTCCCCAAAGCGTTTAACTGGTATTCTCCTCTCTGACCAGCGGCCATGTTCCTGTTGAAGGAGAAACATTCCTGCAGCACAATACAGTTGTTTGATGTAGCGTCAGTCCCTAGTCTCTCTGCAGTGTTCATTGCTCTAAATGGTCGATTTTTCATTTTTGCTGGTCTTGATTGATCTTTTTTTAGGGTGTCGGAGTAGAGAAGTAGGTTTAACCTGCACTTCTCAGATCTGCAGCTGTATCCTCAGCACGGTGTAACGACATCGACTCGTTCGTCAGATTGGAAGCGCGGACAAAAAAAAAAAAAAGTGGCAACTCTCTAAAGTCTTCTACTAGAAGGAAAGAAAACGTGAGAGATGGGATTCAACTGTCAAACTCATCTGCTTAATTCTGGACTTGCATCATAAATACACAGGATGTGTGGAGACCAGCGTTCAAATCTATCCCCCCTCCCTATAGCCCCGGCACAGCAAACAGACCAATTGCCTTATGATTAACGCTCAGTTTAAAAAAAAAAAAAAAAAAGTGATGGCTTAAAGAAGCTGAAGCAAAAGCTGCCCAGTGAAAGATGGGTGTAAGGCACACTCTGTAATTAAGCCAGTCTGCACTTGATGAAAGCAGATCACACTGGCGGGCCATGGCTTCACAGCCAGTTTGTTTTTACGACATAATTACAGTCCAAATCCAATGAGAAGATTTAATATCGCGCCACGATGAACATGTGTCCAATGTCAACAATGATACTGACCTCCCCGGGGCAAGGTGTGTGTGTTGGTGGGGCGGAGATCGACGGGCGTCAGGAAGCCTAGAGAAGAGATTCTCCCCCGCCCCACAAACACACACACACACACACACACACACACCGCCCTGACAGTCTACCTGCGTCTGCACACCGCCTGGGAGGTCTGACACCGGCGGTATCTTACGGACAGAAAGAAGAAGGGGGGACTTCAGGAAGAGAGAAATGGCAAATAAAGGGATCAAAAAAAAAAAAAAGCAGGGAGAAGTGAGGTAACGATGCAGAGGAGCAGCAGGCTCAAATGTGCAGACAGGGGAGGGTGTGGCGGCCGCGGCGCAAAGATAAATGAAAGTTTTCGCTTGATGCCGTCTCCACGGCGGGGCAGTAGCCGTCAGAACGGCAGTCACTGCCGGCTGAGCTGCTGCAGCCAAGAACCCAAAAAATGTACTTTTCATCACTTCAGGTGTTTGGTTTTTTTTTTTTACTGTTCACTTCATTTACTGTGACTCAAGAAGCTCACTGCAAAAACACATTTTCGAATGTGTTCGATCTCGTTTCCAGGTCAACAAATCCCAGTGCGCTTGAAATATAACAAAAGCAACTTTTCAGCAAGATACGGGAGCTTATTTTAAATGAACGATTCCTTAATCTTGATGAAAAAGAACTAGATGACTTGCAACAAGACATTTTTCTCATAACCTCCCAATGGAACCATCACTTTTCAGTCAATATTAAGGAATAATTGACTTAATCTTCTGTATCTTGCTGAAAAGTTACTTCGAAGTCAGTTTTCTTGTTTCAAGCATACTGAAATGTAGAATCTAAGCCAAATATCCTTGGCAAGATTTTGGGTTTTTGCAGTCGAAAAAAAACAAACAAAAAAGAATCCATCTTGCTTAAAAGCCGGTACTGTCCTCCATACAAATTATGGGATGGCCTAAATATAAAAAAGGAGGTACTTAAAGTTTCTGCTTTTGCGATGGGGGTTGTTTTGATGCTTTGTGACATGGCTCTGATGTAAATGACCAAAACCTCCCAGAAAGTGGCTTCAGTGTGTTCCTCAATCTGAAAGGGGGGGAGAGAAAAAAAAAAAACCCCAAAACTTAAGTTTCCTGTTCTTTTCCTCCATACGCGATGCGACCGCAACGCCTTTTCTTCCTCATGGTCGGATTCTACCGGGAGAGGGAACGTTCCCGGGGGACGGCCAATGTCTGACCGTGACCGACCACACACTGCTTTCTGTTTTCTGACCAGCCTTGTGCCTTTTTTTTTTTGTTGTTGTTTTCTCTCCCCATCCCAAACTTTCCAGCCCCCCTCCAAGTGTTTCCCAGGAGCAGCCAGCTGGGCCACATTTGCTCTGGTGGCTGTGTCGCCGAGCGAAGCCCAGTCTGCTCTTGGGCGGGCAGCGTCATCTGACTGAGGACTGGTCAGGGCCCGTAGATTAGTAACTGGATATCCACAGAGAGGCCATGAGGCCTGAGCCCTGTGATCCAAGTGGAAAGGAGGGTCGCCGCGGTGACTTTGTGGTCCAGTGCGACCCAGAGCGCGAACCACAATCCCTGCTGACACCCTCTTCCCCTCGGGGACGTGGTTTTACTCCAGATCGTGATTTCCCATCGCCGCGACTCTCTGTCTGCGATTGTAGGTCTCTATCTAGGACTTTCTAGCGAAGAGGATGCAGCACATCCTCCGGCAGTGCTTCCCGGAGCCACTTTTCTCACATGGAGGACACACAGAGGTCTGCAAAAAAAAAAAATAAAAGACTTATTTTAGTTCCCAAGTGACATTTGAGCTGAAACAAATGGTTAGAGAGCCAGAAGTAACCAAGTTGTGCGTTTGAACACGAGTTTACATGCCGTCGTCAAGGACATGCATGACATATTAATTTGAAGCTTTTTAAGATGCATTTGAACTGTTCTTTTTCAGCTCCGTCACTTACTTTTAAGAGAGGAATTGGGTGCAGATGTTTGATTTTATCCTGGACTTTTTTGTCTTTTTTTTTTTTTTTAATTTCTACCCGTCCACAATCAAAGTATGAACACCACCACATTTGGTAAATGTCCTACAGTGGACACAGGGTCATTGTGTGTTACACTTTAATGTACTTTGGGGTCAATGTCCAGCTGGAAAACAACACTAGCTCACATGAAAATGATTCGGTCCAAACTGTCGCGCTGTGGCAAAAGGATTTTATTTCTGATTCTTGAGGTCAACGTCCTAAACTTGAATGTGAAAAAAAGTCGGCAGCTGCGCTTCCATTACAAATGTGCCCAAAACACTGAAGATGTTCTAATGCCGAAAGACAAAATGTTGCAATTTTCCAAGTGAAATTGTACATGCATAAGAGTGTCCAGACGAAAATCTCTTAAAACGCCATACGTCGTCATCCTCCCACCACTTCCTGTCGTCTTCTTTGCCTTTCCCGCCAGTAGTAGCATCCGTTTGTCGGATCAAGCTACTCGCGGGACGTGTAAAAAGCTTTTCCACTGCAGCTTTGCAAAACGCAGATGAAAACCACCAGAACCGAACTCAAACTTTTTTATTTTTTTAATCAAAAAAATTTGGGGTTTTTTTTTTGTCTGATATTGCCACATTTCTTTAGAGCAAGTTTACTTTTGTATTTCCTGTTTGCACAGCTGTTGTGCGGCCAATTGAAACAGCTCATGACTGCAGAGAGTGCAAAACGAGCTCAACTTGTGTTGGTGAAGTTGGTGACTGCATTGTGTTCTGGAGCTGCTTCACCATCAGCATGGTGTGAAATTGGTCAGAATAATAAAGGCAGAAGGCTATTTTCAACTTCTTGAATTAACTTCAACAGGGGAACTGTTGAAACTGGAAGGCTTTGGGGTTTTCCGACAGTCTGCTTGTGGATCCTGACTTTCTGAGATCGTCCTGACCTCGACTGTTTTTCTGAGGACTGCGTTTAAAATCCCAGTTTGTCAGGAAAACCAAGTTTTCGTTATTCGGGGTCTCACTACATACAAACATTAGTGGTGTGTGTGTGTGTGTGTGTGTGTGTGTGTGTGCGTGTGCATGTTTGAGATTGTATGTATACTTCCAGGCCTGGGAGGATCAGAGATGACATGAATTTGAACTTGTGAATCGATTCTTGTTTTCTTTTTTAAAATAATAATAATTAAGAAAAAATAAAAAGTTATCCGAGAGATACCAAAGTGAAGAAAATGGCTCAAATAAATTCCTGACCGCCCTGAAAAAGACATCCATGGCGACGGTGAGTGTTCGCTGTCGCCCTTGTCGTTTGTAGCAATTTGAGCAGCGAACACAGATTAGCAGCACACTCTGTTTGCGTTCAAAACTGTAAACAGCGTGCTGCGCCGAGCAAAAAAAAACAAAACAAAGTGAGTTCGAGCCATTTCAGTTTGTTTTCTTTTTTTTTTGTTTTCTTTTTTTTTTTTACTTGTTTTCAATTATTAAAAACATCAGCAAACACTGAGCCAGTGGAAAGTCCTGCCATCCCCCCGCTGCTAAGTCAATACTGCTGCTGTTGCTCAGATAAAAGCTGTAGTAATTTGACGTTCTTCTACAATGTGCACATTTCTGCTGACCAGAACCCCCCACCCCGCCCTCACCACCTCCCCAAATCATCAGCATGGAGCCCAGATGATGCCTTCAGGCGCAAACATACATATACAGAGAAATGGAGAGAGAGTCAGAAGTTGGGGAAGCTGCAAATGCTTTTAACATCATCTGTGTGGGTAATTTAGAACAGATACCTCTGAAGCAATAGTCACATTTTTATATAGAATTTCCATTCTGAGGGCTTTCATGGGTTGCTGTTTGTGGAAAGAGCAGCCGAGCGCGGAGAACTTCTCCGGACTTACCTTGGGGAGAAAAAAAAAACAAAAACTGAAGGGAGCTTGGATTTGAGCATTTGAGCCTCCTGACTGTTTTCTTTCTGCCCCGTCTGCAGCCTTTTGTCGTCTTCTCTCGCTCCCATTCAACTCTCTCCCGTCTCCTTGCGCAAGCGCAACAACGCCCATCCCGCATGCAACTTTTTTTTTTTTCCCTTTTCTTTTTTTTCTTATGTTCTGCAATCCAATCCAATGGCCTGCAGGCCTGAGTGAGGACAGACCTGACTGCTGTTGGCCTCATCCCAGCAAATACCTGACGGCTCCCCCGCGCTCATGCCAGGACTCATTTCTGAAGCATGAGACGGTCGGCGAACCTCGTGAGTCACATTCAAAAGGCGTCTTTGTTTTTATTAATGCGAGAACAAAGAAGCCGGAGTAGCATCTCACCTCTGAAGTTTAATTTACCAGAATGCTTCTGTTTGAGGGGTTTTTTTTGTTTGTTTGTTTTTGTTTTCTTTTGGTGAAGTGCTGGTGTTGGATTAAACATAATGGGTCGACTTGTCCAAACTCATTCCTCGCTGACAACGAGGTGAGAATTTATTAAGAATCAAACCTGTGATTACCAACGCGGATCTTTAACAGTCGATTCGTTCAACTGTTCTTCATTTCTGAAGAAATCCTGATAAGCACCTTCATCAAATAAATAAACATGATGACTCTTTGACTGCTAATTCCTACTTCATTGTAATTAATCATAAAACTGTTTCTATTAAGGGAAAGTAAACTTATTAAACAATTAATTGGTGCTCATCTCTGTGCCTCTTAATAATTTCTCACCTGCTTAAAGGGACAGTTCAGGATTTGTTTTTTAAGTTCAGGATTGCGTGGCATCGCTGCAAGCGGTTGCTGTGTGACCTGCAGTGGATCCTGACTTTGTTCAGCACGAACCCAGGCAGGTTGGCGCTGCTGACATTTCCTACGGCGAGTCCAAGAGGAGCGTCTATAGAGGCGGATTTCTGACGCGTTTAAAAAAAAAAAAACGCTATGAACGGCTGCAGCTGTTATGCAGCAGAAACGAAAAAAAGACAGGTTTTGCAGCTGAAGTGGAGGTTGGAGGCGGCGCACCAGCAATAATCTTCCTGTGTGAAATGCATAAAAACAAAAAGAAAAAGGAATAAGGGAGCACAGGAAGTACTTCCAGTTGAAGTGAAGCGTCTGATGGAAAAGCCGACTGAAAGCGTCAAATTTGTTTACTCTAACTGGAAGCGCTTCATTTACTGTTACTCTGTAGGTCTCCAGGGAACAGCGATGGTAACGCTGAATACCTTCCCAATGGAAACACAGAAGTGACCTTGGGTTGATGAAGCAGATTTGCCCGCCATCTTTTGGCTCCTCTAGGCCAAAAGATCAACCCCTGTCTGGACGCAGTGAAATAATGAAACCCAACAGATTTACCCCGCTTATGAATGCATTCTGTGATCCAGTGTTTAACTTCAGCCAATGAAGTTCAACACCAGCTTTTCTGGATTCATATCAAAAGACGATCCTAAGGCAGTTTTTGGCTGCAGGTTGGATATCGATTGTCTCCAAATCTTTGGTTTAAAGATTAATCAAATGTTAAAGTCATGCATGTCCAAAGAATGTTTTTTTTTGTTTGTTTGTTTTTGGCGTTCTCTTTGAAAAGAAGTTCAGGTTTCATCACATGCAATAGTGGCTCTATGAACGGTTTATGATGCCCCAACTACGGAAAATCAAGTCGAAACTGCAAATGTCAACGACCCGCGCTTCAGAATCTGCGAACGTCACCTCCTCGCGGATTTTTCTGTCGAGACATAACTACAAATTATTTTGTGGAAATTCTGCCAGTGTGTTAATAGAAAACGCAGCTTTGGGGACCGGAAAGCTCGGCGCGATGCCACTTGACACGCTATTGGCTGGGATTTGCAAAGCAGCCAGTCCGAGAGCACATCTGAAATGGTGCATAAAACAAAACGGGAAATTTGGTCTTTGAACTATTAAAATAGGGAGTTATAAACATTTTTATAGTATTTGCTGGTTCTTGTCTGCACTATATCGCAGAATCCATTCGGGGTAAATCTATTGGGTTTTATTATTTTACTACGTTTAGACAGGCATCCATCTTTAAGTTTCATCTCATTTCTGGGTATAATTTGAAAAAAAAAATAGTTTTATTGATTCTCTGAGTTTTAGTTCAAATCAAGAAGCAGCTGCTTCTTCTTTGTTGATCCTCATGATGACTCATTTCTAGCCAAATATTCCCAAAATCTTTTCATTTTATATGCATAAAACTGTTAATGTCCTAAAGGGACAGTTTAGGCACTCCTCATAAATAAATAAAAAATCATTGTGAGTTTTCAGGAAATTGAGGAAAGGAGTTTTTCAGGGGAGCCTGACAGCTAGTCAGACTCATCCACTGGATTCAGCACATCTTAACTGCTTTAAACAGAGGTGTTCAAAGTGTGGCCTGCAAGCCATTTGCAGCCCTTGAAATGATTTTGTGAGGCCAACCGTCTTTTTTTTTTTTTTTTTTTACCACAAGTAAGGGAACATTTACTGCCAATACCGTTAAAAAAAATCTGCTCCTTTGCAGCACAGACTGTGGGAAGGAAAATCCAGCTTCCTTCCTTCCAGACATGCTGGGAACGACGCGTAAACTCCTCAGGACAGGGTCCAGGTCAACCGAGAGGCTGGTAGGAAAACCTCGTTTTACGACAAAAGCGCTGGTCATACCAGTCTCCAGGGTTTTGCGAATACATTTCTAACTAAAACTAGTCAGAGGAGTATTTCAACATTATGTGTAAGTGCTGTGTTTCAAAGTCCTAATCAAATTCTCGTTAAAACCTGGATTATAGTCTGAATGAAAAGAGATGGTTCTCTCATAGAGCAATTGCAACATTTATTGAAGTGTTGGCTTTCTTGTATTGATTTTTCAACACATTACAAAAATACATATATGTTCAAAACAGCAGATGTGTACTGTTCTGAAAACACTTTTTTTTTTTCACAATGATGCACTCCCCTCCCCCCCTCCCCCCTCCAAACAAAAACAAAAACAAAACAAAAAAAAAGGAACAAGGAAACTTTTTTTTTTTTTTTTTTAAAAGAGGTAGGGAAATAGAAAATGAATCAAGAAAAAAAAAAAAAAAAAAAAAATTACAGCTGTAAGTGCCATCACGAGACCTTCGACCAAACACGAGGAGAAGACCATGAAAGTCCACGAAGGTCCTTGAAAATTGATTTGGAGAAGAATTCCTGCTCGGAACCGCCGCGCTCGCCCGAAGGTTTTTGCTTCAGCTTTATTTTCCTCCGTTTTCTTGTTTTTCAATCATTTTTTTTTCTTTTTTTTTTTATATCCACTAAGGATAGCTCAAGGCAAATAATAATAAAAAAAAAGTCAAAAAAAAAAACAATTATATATATTTATATTTATATATATATATATATATATAAAAATATAAAATCAAATAGCTGGAGTCAAAAATGACATCACTGTTGTTTCGAAAAATCAGGAAAAAAAAAAAGAAAATATCTGCCGCGACTGAGCATTTTACATGATTTCCACACAGTGAACAAGCAATCATACAGAAACACATTAATGTAGGTTAAAAACCCCTCCACCAGGAAAAGTCGTACAAAAACCGCCAAATTTATCGGACAGAACGTCGGAGAAAGGAAGGACAAAAAAAAATAAAGAAGAAAACTTGAGCATCATTGTCAACACTAACACAGAGTATTTTCTTAAATGGCATACTTCAACACTGTAAACATATTGTTAGACTGAATGTCTGTGTGTGATCTGGGGTCTCTGTGAGCTTTCCGCTGTTCCGCCGTCCGAGTGCGTTTGCACTGCCTCTGAACGGGGGGACAGAAATAATACGCGACGTGTTTAAAAAGAAACAAAAATAAGAAAGCACCTTGATTCCTTTCCTCTCTCTTTTCCTTGATATTTGTATATTTTTAAAAAAAATTCATTGCATTCATGCAAAACAATATGCAAGCAAGCTCCTCTTCCGCCAGTCTCGCTGTTGTGTCGATTCACCAAACATACGACCTAAACTACGTAGCTTATACAGAGCTCTCGTTGTGACCGCGGCATTTAAAAAAAAATAAAAAATTTTTTTTTAACTTTCTCAGATTTGCCAGGAAATTAAAAAAAACAACAAAAAAAACAAAAAAAAAAGAAGAAGAAAAAGAAGTGAGATTGCATTTAAAGCACAGCATATCTTTTTGTTCTATCAAAGCGAAGTGGTGCAGATAAAAAGCTGACAATAGGGCAAAATGGTAGGTCAAACTTTCAAGTGATTATGATTTCGATGGCTGAGGATTGTGGCGCGGGAATAAAAGATGCAGCCTCGCTCGCCTTTCATGTGGCTCCGCTGTCTGTCTCCCTCCCTCTCACGCTCGCTCTGTCTCACTCTGATGGCCTGTTATAAGATGTGGCCAGTAGATGTGCATTTGGGTACCAAAAAAAAAAAAAAAGAAAAAATACATGTTTCATATGCTTCCAATTTCATTTGAATGACTACTCTCCCCAGTCAAGGTCTTGCTCTCTTTCTCTCTCTCTCTCTCCCTCTGTTTCTTTCTCACACGTCTTCATTTCTCAGCTCCAATCTTTCATTTTTGCCACAAGAATAGCCCCTACTCAAGGTCGCTCGGCCATCCCCTAGCGCAGCTGTGCTCCAAATTATCATAACTCATATGGCTTTTTCATTCTTTTTTTTTTTTTTTTTTGTTCAAACAGACTCATTTTAGGATGAACGATGCAGAAAATATGGAAAAAAAAAAAAAAAAACTCCTTGTAATCTCCAAAAGACACGTACGGGTACACTGTCTCGAAATCTGCTACAGGGACTTGAAGCCCCCCTGAGCGGCCTTCCCGTTTACTGCACGAATCTGAGCTGGTGGACTGTGAAAAGACGCCATCAGAGAGAGGGAGAAGCTGGGAGCGCGAAGGGACGCGAGTTTCATATCAGTTGAGAACCAGTTTTTTGGGGGGGGGGTTTTGGGTCGTCGTGGGATACAGGAAGTCAGCTCGGGTCGCCGAGACGTTCCACGTCAGACGCAGGAGGGGGCGGTTTTGACAGGAAAGCAAAGTTTGCTCAACAAAATGACCTGAACTGGAGGTGGGCTTAATGAAGAAAAGTAAAGGATGGTAGTTACATGTCAGATATGTAAGCAGCTGGTTTTTTTGTTTGTTTTTTTTGTTGTTTTTTTTTTTTTTTCCTTTTGATTGTGTAGATTTAGGCCATCTTTCATTTACAGTCAGGGCTACTTTAACATATATATAAAAAAGAAAAAGAATATTTACAAACCATAAAAAGGACTGTTCCCATTCTCACATTAATCACAAGTAGTCTTAACTTATTCAACATATTAAATATGGTGGTTTAATCCTACATTAGGAATGTACTGAGCATCAGTTTAAGGGTATCTCTGTTAAGTGCAACCTTTTATTTACGTCCTTTTTTGCAGCAAGGACACCGATACAGTAACTGCATTTTGAAATTGTTCCAATGTTTGTCTTTTTTTTTTTGTTTTCTTTTGTTTTGTTTTTTTTTTTTTGTTTTTTTTATTATTTTTTTGTTTTGTTTGCCATTTCTTAAAAAGGACAATGCTCCCTGAATAAATTAACACCAACTTACCAGATCTCTAAGATAATGTCGGATTTTTAAAATCCACAAAGGATGTTTTATTGTCAGGCAGACATTCAGTGCTTTAGGCCTGTATGAGGGAATGGATTGTAATCCGCTGCTGCAGGTAATATAGAAAACAAATCGTTTTTTTTTTTTTCTTTCATTTGTTTTGTTTTTCCCTTTTCTTTTCTTTTTTTTTGTTTCGAACTTTTAAAAGCTAACTGCTTCACACAAATTTACTCTCACAGGATAACAAGCTTCCTTAAAGGAAAAAGAAAAAAAAAGTAAACCATCGTATTCGTGGGGACGTCTTCTCAGTTATAGCATTTTAGAAAAAAGAAAAAAAACAAAAAAAAGTTTCTTTTTAGAACATTTCAAAACTAACTCCATATGAAATCCCACAAAGATTTACCTGCACATGCCAAATATCATTACAAAAAAATCCAATAAATACAGAAATTATTGCACAGTAGAAAGGCTCCATAGATTCCTAACTGATAAAATCCTCAGACTGTTTGCCATGAAACACCCAGTTGAGCATTTCGGACAAGTTATTAAAGTTTCCATTTGGTAATATTCTCAGGTGGCAGTTTGTGTGACAAGAAAAAATGATAAACATCAATCAATCTTAATTTGTTTTTTTTTTTGTTTGTTTGTTTGTTTATTTTTTCTATTTTTCAAGAGAGTGATGATCCAGCCAAGCCCCGTCACTGAAGAAGTGGTGTTAGGATTTGTGTGCATGTGAGTGTGTGTTGCGTGTGTGTATGTGTGTGAAGAGGGAGCGAAGATGTGTGTGTGTGTGTGTGTGTGTGTGTGTGTGTGTGTGTGTGTGTACTGTATGCCATATGCTTTATAACTTATCGCTGGTGGCTTAACCTCTGTCCGCTTGCTCCAGTTTGACCTCGCTGGCCATCAAATGTTCACCATGCCATTTCTTCATGTGTTTCTCCAGTGTGCTGTAGACACTGAAGGGCATGTGGCAAATGTCGCATCGGTACACCTCCTTCCCGAACTGACCGTGGGTCTTCATGTGACGCGTCAGCTTGGAGCTCTGGGCGCAGGCGTAGCTGCACAGGTCGCACTTGTACGGCCGCTCCCCCGTGTGGCTGCGCCGGTGGACTGTCAGATTGCTGCAGTTCTTGAACACCTTGCCGCAGTACTCGCAGGTGTCGTTGCGCTTCTCCTTCGAACTGGGAGGCCGGCCGGGCCCCGGCCCGCGCAGGAGGTGAGGGGTGCTGCTTCCGCTGCGCCCCGACGCGCTGCCGCCTTCGATCAGCTCCCCCGGCGGAGTGGAGAAGCGCAGGCTCCCCGTTTCTGAGGAGGAGTGGTCGGAGGAGGTGGCGAACGGCGACTGGCGGGAGTCGGTGAACCCCAAGAAAGGTTCTCTGATGAAGTGGCGGGAAGCAGCGTAGCCAGCCAGCAGCTGGGAGTAGACATTTTCTGGGGATATGAGGGGTATGGTTGGAGGAATATCCAACTGTTCTTTCTCTATCTTGATCCTCTTGTTGTTGGAGGGGCTCGGGCTGGTGATGGGAGTGGGCCTACGCTGAAAAAGCCCGGGAAAGGCCTCCACTTCGCTTACACTGATCCTGCCATTCATCATGGGCCTAATATCCTCTCGCTCCTCTCGCTCTCTGTTTGGTTCCCTGTCATTTTCTCTCTCAGCCTCATTCCTCTCCCCACTGTCTCCGTTCGGTTGCCTCTCCAAGCTTCTCTTGTTAGGGTTAAGTCTAAGGTGATTGTCCAGGTGGTTGTATGGATGCATCATGCCCACCCCGCCATTGTCATTGACTCTGTCCCCACTCATGGGTTTCTCCTCGGGGGACTGTCTGGGACCATTCTCTCTGTTGTGACTGAATTCCTGGGAGTCGTCACTCAGGTTGGAGTCTGGTCGACTCCCATTCCTTAGCTCCTCCTCCTCCTCCTCTTCCTCCTCCTCCTCTTCTTCCTCATCTTCCTCTTCTTCCTCATTCTCCATCTCCATAACCCGCGCGCCGCCCTCTCGATTTTTCCCGTCACCTTCTCCTTCCTCTCCCCGACTCCCCTGTTCTGGAGAGCCCGTCATGTTCCCAGACTTGTTGTGCATATGTGTTTTCATGTGCCTTTTAAGTTTGCTGGCCTGGGAGCAGGCATGATCACACAGATGACACTTGTAGGGCCTCTCTCCTGTGTGACTGCGTCTGTGGACAATTAGGTTGCTCTGAAACTTGAAGATCTTGCCACAGAACTCGCAAGATTTCGACTTTCCCGGGGCGTTATTCTGACCTTGTGCCTGGAGGGCTGGAGGAGCCGTGGCCCCCCTGGGATACGGGTGGCTGTGGGGCATAGGTGAGAAATGCTGGGGGCTTGGCACCCGGCTGGAAAAGCGTCGGACTCAGCAGGCGGTGCATGGGTGGCACGCGGTTCGGTGACAGAGGAGGCGTGGGCCCGCCGTTATTGGTTGTGTTGCCCGCAAGTTCCCTCAGTCGACGGGAGAAGTCCATGGAAGGGGGCTCCATAGGGGTCATTCTCATCACCCTCTCAAAGGCACTGGGGTGCTGTGACAGCAGCCCCATTTCCTCTGGGCCCAGCCGCTCTAGAGGTGGCCTAGGGGGAGGCGGAGGGCTGACAAAGGGCGGCGTCGCAGGAAGGCGGGTCTCCATGTACCCTGGAGGGTGGGGATGTTCCCTGAGCAAGGGCGCAGCCATGCGGAGGAGGTGAAATGGGTTGTTGGTGTCGCCAAGGAAAGGGGGGGGGAAGGGGTCCCGGGGGAGGAGGCAGAGCCATGCGGGGAGTGAGGGAGCAGTTGGCCAGATGGTTGTCGAGATAGATGCGGATGCCATGAGTGTGCTGGGCGTGCTGAAGCAGGAACCAGGCGCTGTTGAAGGTCTGCTTGCAGGTAGTACAGATGTAGCTGGATGGTTCGCCTTTATCTGAAGGTCAAGAGAAAAAAGGAAAAAGAAGCATTGTGAACACACACCTCTCTCAAATAATGCACAAAAAGCCTTTTTATTCAACAACCACACTGATCATACAGGTGTAGACTCTCTATGCCAATGAAAACATGACATTTCCAGTTGTGCAACAAATAGGAAACTGGACACGTCGTTTCGTTTTCCAAAACGTTTTCACTTCTGAGCTTATAAACTTTCAATCTGTTGTCAGGACTGAGGAAGCCTTTTGGAAAACAGCGGCCATGTCTTCAAGAATCACGAAAAGAAGCTGCGTTCTGTTTCGGTGCTTTAGATAAGCCAACCTTTGCCTGGTGAATTATTTTGCGCGTGAACGTGTGAGGCATTTGGGAAAATGTATTTCCCTGAGACTGAAGCGTAAGATGAGCTTTCTGTTTGCGCGTTGTGTTATGAGACTTCATAAGAAAGGGTGTGTTTCTACAGGCTAATATAGGTGGCAGGTATTGCCCTTAGGCTGTGACACATTATGCAAATTCTAATGTCAGCAGGGCTTTAATATACAGATCCATCTCGTCAACTCTGTCATTTCCATATGGAAACCGGGGAGCGAACAATGGGTAAAAAGCTGAAGATATTAGGGGTGGGGGTTGCGGACGGAACCGGAGCGGGAGACAAAGAGAGAAACAAGAGAGGCACACACCGGAGAAGAGATAGAGCTGACGAGTAAATAAAAGTGCCGCTGGTTTTATAAGTGTGTCCACATTAAATGGATCCCTGCGTCACTGGCGTCGTTACGGGGGACTGTAAAGAGATCTGTTGTGGCTCCACACTCTGAGGACTGAGCGTCACTCGTTGACAAATTACTCCTTTAAATGCAGTGACTTAATAATACCAAATGCATCTATCAGTCACTGTGGCATGGCCCTGTCAGCCTGCTTTTGACTCACAGGGGGAAAAAAAAGAAAAAAAAAAAAAAAAAAGAAGAAAAACCCGGTAGAGGTTCATCTAATTGAACGCAGGCTTCCCACTGAAGAGGCATTTCCACAGTCTTGTGTTTGCTTGCAAGGCATCTGAATCTACTTTATGATCAGCGGCTACCGCAAGTGGAGTCAAGTTGGTACAGTCGTCCCAGAGCTTGAAGCCCCGGAGGGGCCCAACACAAAGCCGGGGAAGTTAGGCTTGGCCAGAGTTTTATATGATCAACAAAAGAGTCCTTAAGATGGCTGACTGCCTCAAAGCCACCTTTTGTAATGGAATGTAAAACACATGCAGACACTGATGCACGCTCAGGAATACGTTCTCTCCGCTCCACAGTCTACATCCTTTCTCGCACAAATTCACACGCTCTCACTTTTGCACCGAGGAGAGCAGATGAGCGAAAGCTGATGTTGGATCAGTGTCTGGTACAGGAAGCTGATTTGGCTCTGTGATTGGTTTGGCTTGCCTCTGGGGAGAAAGGGTCAGAAAAAGTTAATGAGGGGCTCATTTACTGATTCTGTCGCTTTTCCTCCGCTATTAGCAGTGCTCTGGTGCAGCCGTCACTTTCACTATTTGTGTGGGTTGGGACGCGACCCGACTCTCACTGCTAATGCGGGGTAGCGCGTTGACACACACGCGCGCGCAAGCGTAGCCCCCACCGCCCCATCAGTGCATGCACGCGCGGGGTCGGAGGCATGCGCGCCTGCGTTCGCACACGCACAACTGCGTGCGTGTGTGGGGCGAGTGGCGGGCTGCCTGCCCGTGTTTAGTTTGGCTGAGCTTCACACGGCCGCTTGGCAGCAGAGAGCTGGACAGCTTAACAGCTTGGATGGGGAGAAGAGAGTCAGGGAGGGGAAGGGAAAAGGAGGAGGTAAGGGGTAAAGAAGAGGGGTGGGGGGACTTAAGAGACCTGACTGGCTTGGGTGCACACACGCCGCACCACACACACGGAGGCTATTTACATGCCCCCCACAGGGACTGAGCTGCATTATCTCTGGACCTAATGGATCAATAACTATAAAGGACTGAGCTACTTCATGTCTGCGTTTTCTATTCTTCTTTTCGCTATATATACACTAGGATTATGAATCCAAGTAAATGAAAGCCCGCCATGCTTATATAACCTACCAGCCCCACCACCGCTACAGCAACAAATTTGCATCTTGTCATATCTTACACTGGTGCACCATATGCTGCTAAAGGAAGCGTGGCAGCTAATAGAGTGGCAGTCAATGGTGGCTGCTTAATGATGGCCAAAGACAAATTTCATCAACTTCCCCAACAAGCAAGCGAGCAACAAGGGGGGGAGGGGATGAACAGAGAGCAGGAAAAATGGTAAACCAGACTATAATAAAGCACAGTTACCCAATGAAATCTAAATAACAATTTTTATACATTGGATTTTAATTACGGGTTAAATTATTTAGCAGCTAATAGACGATTAAATGAAATTGGTTCATTTCAACTATTTTTAATGAAATTACCTGCTGAATTAGTTAATCTATATTTACTTCGATCACTTTGCTGATCTGGTTCGTCTTCCATTAGCAACACCAACGGGCTGAGGGTTAGGAAGCTCTGCTAGCAGACAAATTTGACTTTAGCATTAACGCTAAAGCTAAGCTAGCTTCAACAAAATTTTACCAGTTGTAATCTTGTCAGTAAGATTTGTAAAGCAGGTCGTTGTTAACTAATTTGAACAAAAATAACAGAACAAATGTAAAGGTTTGAGATAAAAAGTCAACCTCTCGTTGCGGATCCAACAACTCGGCCTTGGCCCGGTTCTGTTCTGTGAAGATGTGTAGCTTTGTGTAGTTTATTAGCTAAAAGTCATCATTGCTTTCCAGTCAATCTCTAAAATGATCGTTCCCAATTAAATGAGCAATTTTCTAACAAGTTATTGGGATGATGTATCTTATGTGGTTTGTGACTTACAGGCTACGAGACGAGGAAAAAAAAAATCAGTGGCTAATGATGACGGCAAAAAACTCTGCAGAGTTTTATGAATGTATTCTGATAAGGTGGCATGTTAGTTAATTTAATTGACAAAGATTGTCTCTGCGCAAAGTTGCTCAGCTTCAGTTTGACTTTGACATTCACACTGTTCCTAAAACTGGCTAAAGCTGGATAAAAAAAAACTGAAATTCTTGCTTTGAAAACAGTTTTACAGCAGTCTCTTGACTCAAAATATTTTCTATCAACTTTCATTAAATTGATATAACATTTATGATAGCATACACAAACATCTTAGCCTTACTCCCCTCATTTCAAACTAGAAATTGCATTAACCTGTTGATGGAACCAACAGCTTCAGGCATTTAGTCAAAGCAATTTATTACAAAAATTGTAAAAAGCTGACATTATTTTTTTACAAACTTATGTACCTGTTCTATATATATACATCTCTGAAACACATTAAGAGCCCACTGCACTGAACCCCATTGAAACCTCAGAGTTTTTCCACCAAATCTTGATTTCTGAACTCTTTCTGAGTTAAAACATTATTGCTGTTTCGAGCTGAATATGAACCGTGAGGTCTGAAATCGCTGCATCTTTTTCAGTAAAATCAGAGATACTGATCATTTGAGTTGGTTTCTTCATTTTTTTTTCCAGAGCTGTGTACAATGTACTTCAGCCCAATAATTACTATCCCCCAAAACAAATTTTTTACAGCATAAATTGACAGGATGAAAGCTAAACATTGAGAGAGGGTTGACATTCAGAGCTCTGGCCAATACAAGCCCTCATTAAAAGATCATGTCGGGTCACGTCATGCTTCGTTTGTGGTAATCACAGTCGCCTGCCTGACATGCAGGCCCTGACCTTTCCCCCCCTCTGACCGCCGAGGTCAAGTGCCAGTTAGAACGGTTACATCCTCCTCTTTCTCCTCCGACGCTGGACCTAATCGGCCAATTTACTCTGCCACACACTCCTGTGTGTGTGTGTGTGTGTGTCTCTTTTTCTTTCTTTGTGAACGAGGCTGAGATGAGAGATTAAATGAAATGGAGTCGCAGCAGGATTCGGTAATACGCCACACTGTGTTTCCGCTGATGTTTTTTTTTTTTTTTTTTTTTTGTCGTTTCGCCAGCAATTTGTAAAACGCTTTGCTGTAATGGAATTCACCTAAAAGAAAGGGGGGACTATCTGTTATTTCTCTGCCCAGGTGTTCACGCTGGCAGGCTTTCCCATGAAAACAAGGGCGGGGGAGGAAGTGCACAATACAGAACCCGGGACCAGCTCAGGAGGGCAGCTCTTTGTCCTGCGCGGGGAAACAAGGGCTAAGGGCCAGGAGGCCTGGAGGAAGTTATTAAAACATTGGCACATGCATGGAAGCTGAGGTGGGCCAGTAATAATGCTCTCCCTCTCTCCTGCGTTGTTTTTTTTTTTTTTTCTTTTACTAAACCACCAGGCCAATTAACCCAGTCTACAGGGACTGAGATCTGAGCTTTACATCAGATTTTATTCCTTCCAGATTGCCTTTTATAGCCATTATTTTGCCTTAAAAAGTACAAACAAAATGCCAATGTACAAAGAGGAGCCACGGTATTGACTGTTTGCATATGGCTAGTGTAGCAAAGGTGGCGTGAGTCTGGTAGCGCTGACGTACGAACCAGTCTGTGCGCTGCGGCCGTGCGGGTTTGACTCTAGCCAAGGAATTCACATATGCCGTCCTGGAACGCCGACATGTGATTTCTGATTGGTTCATTAAAGCCTGAGGTCCCTCCGTTTCCACTTAGTGGCCTTTATCAGGTGATGTAATCCTGTGGGACCTGCAGGGTCGGCGTTCTGCAAGAAGAGAGCGGGTCAAAGTAGACCCACGACGACTGGAGGACAGCCAATCCACATCACTTTTTCTCATTTTGTCTTGACTAAATCAACAAAAAAAATAAAGGCATGCGGACGTATCCTCCTTCTTTTACTCGGATACTTTCACCAATGGCCTACAGGAGTACCTGTGTGTAATTTAATCTCAAAAAGTATAAATCCAGTTGTTCTGTTGGTGAACACTGGAGAATAAGCAGCATCGTAGGAACACAGCAGGCGTACTGATGTTGACGTCTTCTTTTTTTTTTTAAAACCCGACAGTAGGAGTTGTAAATGCTAATTCAGGTTTTTGCTGCACTTTTTCTTCAACGAGAGCGTCGGTGAAAAATCAGTGAATTCAAAAATACATTTAAACACAGTTACTTTTTAGTTCAGTTGAATAAATCTCTCTCCCTTTTTTTTTTTTGTGTTTTTTTGTCAGTAAGTGGCGTCCTGAAAAAGTCGATTTCGGTTCAGAATGTTTCTCCAGAACAAAATTTTGTGTTTGTGGCGCTCTGAGTGCTGTGCCATGCACTCATCGTTCTGCAAAACTATTTATTGCTGAAAAAGAAATCGGTAATAAACAGGTTTTTTATTGTCATACTCTCAATGGTTATCACAATAGGACCACTAAATGTTGCGATAAAATCCTAAGTTTTTATTTCCCACCACTACTGTGAAGTTTAACCCCTTCACTGTCACCCCAAAAACACTTACGTGCAAGTCAGTGGATACTTATGACAGTGAAGGGGTTAAGTTATAAAATTAAGTTTATTTTTGCTACTCCTACATGTAAAATATTAAAGTGGCAGCCTAAACACATCATGTAACATGGTGGTGGCAGCATCATGTTCTGGGGAAGGCTTTTGTCCAGCAGAGCTGATATGAAAGTGGGTGGAGTTAAATTCAGAGAAATCCTTTAGGGCAGAGATTTCAGCAGGACAATAATCCTAAACAGAAAGATGAAACGGTCCAGTCAAAGTAACTAAATCCAGTTGGTGATCTGTGATGAGAATTGAAAGTTGACGTCAAAAGATGTTCTCCGTCCAACCTCACTGAGCTTTTTTTCCCCCCTTTTTTTCTTTTTCCTCCTGTTTCTAGATCTGCTGGAGCTCAACAAGCGCCATAATTATTATTTTTTTTTTTATTGCTGTATGCAAAAGAAAAACGAAAACCACACATCCTTAGCCTTTCAACTAACAATTATGTGCTCCGTCTCATTGAAAAACAAGAACGGCCAATAAAATACAGTAAAGTTTGAGAGCAGTGACACGAGAGCAGAAGATGAAATAAAAACAGTGAAAAGTTCACAGTGTGTGAAATTCTACCGCAGATCCTACAGGAGAGCTGAGCGGCATCCGGACTCCAGAGCTCACGGGGCGAGTATATCTGACATCCGGCGGCGGAGCAGACTGTGCGGAACAACGTCGCGTTAATGTAAGACACGGGACAGAGCGGTGCAGGTGCTGGCTGTTAGGGAGGAAGATGAGGAGGATGTGCTACAGGAGGTGTCAGGGACGCGAGCGAGCGCCGCGACATTCCGCCGGTTCAGGTGCTGCTCCGCCGCTCCGGCATTCCATCAAGGGCGACAGCGCGCCGGGGCGACGCATTTGCATACAGAACAAAGCCGCCCGCAGGCTAGGCCACTGGGACGTAAACCTGCCCTCCTGCACCGCTCCCACCTCCCCCCCCCTTCTCTGTTTTCAGTGCACGGAACACACACACACGCACACATACACACACACACACGCATTCACTCTCTTTGTTCACACACTCGCACAATCCCTGGGAGTACGTGCATGTGCACCTGTCAGGGCTTTAGCTGACACCTCCGCTGCTGGTGAAGCAGCTCCTCATTAGCATGGCTGTGATCTAGGGGGTCCCCAGGGGTCCCAGCCTCCTCACCTCACCCCTTGCCCCCCCTAACCCCCCAACCGCCCTCACCTCCCACCCCCCTGGTTGCACCTCTGCTCTGCTCCTCGTCAGAGCATCCCCACTCCTCCTTCTCCTTCCCTCAGCTTTTGACGGCTTGTTTGTCATGAAGGAGACTAATCAGGGGCCACAGAGATCATCTGCCAGTGTGCGTGGGTGTATGTGTGCGCGTGTTCTTTGTCGAAGAGGATGGCGAGGACAGTAATGTCGCGGCGGAAAAAGCAGAGAGAAACATGTGTAGCAAAAGAAAGGGAGAGGAAAGGGAAAGAAAAGAGAGCGTGGAGGGTGGCAGTAGCAGGCAGGGGGTAAGGCTCTCACACAGTGTGACTGGCTCCATGCTAACTCGTAGCAGCTTTGGCCTGTTAACCATATACATCTGTGTGTGTGCGTGTGTGTGTGTGTGTGTGTGTGTGTGTGTGTGTGTGTGTGTGTGTGTGTGTGTGTGTGTGCGTGTGCGTGCCTGCAGCCAATATGACCAGCTGAAATGCCTTGACAGGCCTGAGAGAAGATTTAAAAGAACAGGGCGACTTAAAAAGGCCCACAGATCCCCGCCACCCCTCAAAAGAGCCGTGCACAAAATGTTTGGTTTTTTTTCCCTTTTATCTGCAACTTTTTTTTCCCGCCGTGGCCCATCTCACACCGAGCACCTGTCCCAAGGTATCCGGGTGCTCCGCCCCAACCCTCATTCCTCCTGGGATGTGGGTCAAACGAACAATAAAAAGGCGATCGGGTGTCTCAACCCAACAGCTTGATCGCAGGCGCACACGCGCGCAAAAAGAAAAAAAAAAAAAAACAAAAACGCCAGGGAGACAGGGACGAGTGGGTCCAGCTGAACAACAATGCGCAAGAGGGAGGAGAAGGAGGATGAGGAGCGGGAGGTTCTCGCGGAGCGTGTTGCTTCCATTAGGCAAGGAGGGCACAAGGGACGCGGCGTGCAAAATGGACTGGCAAGACCTCTCTGTCAGTGAAGAGCTACGACTCTTGGCGAGGGAGCAACGGAGACAAAAACCCAGAGAATGAGAAGAAAAAAGGGGAGCTTGGTGAAGTGCATTAGCTAAGCTCTCTGTGGCATTTCTCTAAGCCTGACTCATTGCCATCAGCTCCAATAAAATAAAAATAATAAATAAATAACTGCATCAATGTGTGTGTGTGTGTGTGTGTGTGTGTTGGGGTTGGGTGGGGACGCGAGGAGACCCCCACGCACGCTTCTGTCATGCGAGCCTGACAAATGGACGACACTCAGCCGTGCTTGCGGTTGAAAAGAAGATGCGAGAGAGAGGAGTGAGATGGAGAGGGGGATTAAAGATGTTCGGGCCGCGCGGTGGGAAAGACGAGTCACCAGGAGGGGAGAGGTTCAAAGTACGAAAAATAAAAAACACACGTTCCTAAAAGAAGCAGCTGAACTGGAAATAAAAGTAGAGATGTGTTTCGGTTTTCTCTATCGGCGGGTGAGATTACAATCAGTCAGTCAGTGGGGGACAAAAAGTGGGGCGGGGGGAGAGAAGGTCGTAGCAGGGTGGCAATGCTGAACCTCCTCTGTGAAGTATGTGAAAATCTCCCACCTTTGTAAAGAGAGACAAAATATCCACATCACACAGGGAAAAAAAACAACAACTGTGGTATTAAAAAAAATAAAGACAAGTTTTAGGTATACATGTCCTTTGGCATTTTTTTTATTTATGTCACAATTATGTTGTTTGAAAAAAAGTTTTATTTTAAAGACATAACATTTATAGGTTGAAGGGGAGGCAAGGCTTTATAGCAGGGAGGGCAATTGATCCGCCATGCCCCCCCTCTAGATCCACCCCTGCAATCAGTTCATATCTGATCTATTATATGATGACAGGTCAGCAGGGAAAACCAGCAGGAGTGACATCCTTAAAGTTATTTAAGTGTGAGGTGTGATGATTAAAACAAGACAAACTCTCTCTCTCTCTCTCTATATATATATATAGTTTATAGTTTTTCTTACATATATGTATTCACAGATGGGAATAAATTGCAAATATTTCTTAAAGGCACGCAGGAAGAAACTTTCAAACAAAGTATGGCATACCGCAACAGAAACCTGAAGCTGATTTGACAATAAAATGGAGACTTGGTGTGCAGGTACGCCACAGTGTTTGCTTAAGGTTTTACATCGAAATGAGCCTGAGGAAACGCCGGCGCAGAAAATGAAATTGACTCGTGCAAAATTTCGCTACGTGGAATCTCTAAATGTCACGCAAATGTCATTTTATACATGGTAGCCATCACGCATGTTTGCCTAAGCGCAGCACACTACCAATAATTAAATTACTTACACATAATACCTGTAAATTGTGATAACTATTTAGGCGTCGGATCACAACGTGTGGTGCTCATTTCCTGTTGCGAACGCTCCCGAGAGCGAGCCTGTTTTCTCACACGTTGCATTTCAGACAGTGGCTCTTTTGTGGTGCGAGCTTGTGGTGTTTGTGTATATGTGTTTGCATGCTATATGCCTATTCATTCACAGAGAGTGCCATGCAGTAATGGGTCCCAGCTGGGCTCTGCCCACTAAAGCTGAGTAGCCGGTCCTGCTTAACTGGGAGCCCACAGGAAGAAACAAGCGAAGCCTTGAATGGCGCACGAGCCCTCCCAGCTTACAGCACCCTATTAAAAACTTTATCCTCTCTCCCCTCACAAACGCCGCAAAGTCCAGTAGAGTCAGCGCCGCATAAGAGTCGTGATCCAATCCCTGTTGTTCAACATGTTTCTTCGCTGCACTGGGAAAAAGCAACTCTGTTGAATATTAATCCTAAATTAGTCACGTTTCAATCAAGTTTGTCAGCTTGCTGTCTGAAATAGTGATTAAATAAAACGGTAAATGTTGGCAGCAAATCCTGGCAAAACATTCTGATGAAAGTTCATTTTATGATTTTTTTTTGGGCTAATTTCATTTATCATACTTGATGAGAAAACAGTAAGGGTGAACGTAGATACATCAGGAACTGATTGAGGCTTTTCAAACTGTTTTTTGTTCTTTTTTTAAACTTTAAATGGTAAAGTAGCTACAACTACTACTATAACTATACTACTACTTTACCTTTAACTACGACTTTACCATTTGCGCTAATGCTAATTTAGATTGCTAATTCAGAGCTTTTTAACTCTGAAGGAGTCATTCCCAAATTAACGGCACATCTCATTTATGGTCGTCACGGTAACGATTTGCATGCCACCTTGTTGGAATGAAAATGGTCTTAATGTTTTTGTGATGCTTTATGCCTTTATCAAAAACGATTAATACTGTGACACAGGAGAACAAACCAATCTGAAACGTATTAGTTAAACTATGTTGGT
This sequence comes from Poeciliopsis gracilis, assembly GCA_911649635.1. Classification (NCBI taxonomy): domain Eukaryota; kingdom Metazoa; phylum Chordata; class Actinopteri; order Cyprinodontiformes; family Poeciliidae; genus Poeciliopsis; species Poeciliopsis gracilis. The sequence continues at coordinate 1,721,906 of CAJVRI010001517.1, forward strand.
CATATGTTCATGTATCAATTTCACAATTTCTGCTCTCAAGTACATTCATTAAAACACAGGCGGCTGCATCAGTCCTCCAGGCCAGCAGGGGGCGGAGTCCCAAGAGCACTTAACTTCTTATAAAAAATATTAACAAACTTTCTGGTTTGAAATGCGAGTTCTGTAAAAATAAAAAAAATATTTCCATTTCCGGTGCTTTATTTGTGCTGACAAATGCAATAATTAATATTACATAATTATACAGAGTAAAAACAATTCACTATTATTATTATTATTATTATTACATTATTTATAGTCATGGATTAATATTGCTCGTCCAGTTACGTCTGCCGCTCCTGTCTTTGCCAGAGTCACGTTTTATTCACAAAATAACAGCAAATTCATCAGGAAATAAATGACAGCTGGCCCCTCTTTCCTGACTCCTCGCTCTGCACTCCCAGACTAATCAGAATCGGAGAAGCAATGTTGCCACCCCCCACTCATTTACGGCTATTAATTTAATGAATAATAAAAACCGGAAATGAGGCCGAATATCAAAATCCTGTTTGCAATCCTGGGATGGCTCTGGATTCCTATTTATCCAAATGAAATGCATGCAGACTTTTACATCACTTTTATTGCCTTTTTTCCAATGTAAGAGTTTGTTTCAACAGTATACTAACATTGATGTCATGAGAAAAAAATGGCCTTTTCTCACTCTCGCTTGTCAGATGGTCTGGAGGGAACGCAAGGAGTATTGCATTACACAATAATTTGCAAGTCATGTAATCAGTGTTAACAGAACTCAAACAAACAAGGAGAGAAATTGTCCTTTTACCTATGAATATGATTTTATTTTTACATTAAGGCCAATGCCTTCAATGTAAACGTACAGTAGAGTCGTTAAAGTTTGTAAAACAAGACGTGACTGTTCAAAAGTGTATCAAGAGACATTTTCATGTCTAAGTTCAAAATTATCCAAGGCAGATGTCTGCTGAGCAAATGTAAGAAAAACGAAAACGAATGATAAATAATCCCTGCGGAAATCCTTGTACATTTCTTTAAAATTAAATCCAAACCTGACTGCGTTTAAAAAAAAAAAAAAAAAAGAACAGAAAGGAAAATAATATATTTAGTTGCACCAGTCAATCAGCCAAAGATCAGAGTCAAGCCCATTTTCTCTTGATCTCTGATCAGATAATAAAACATGAGGATTCTGTTTCCCTACTCACAGTACGTATAGTCCATCCAAACCATTAACTTCCACTCTTTTCTATCTATAACCACATCAGCCAACAACATTTAGGGACATGTACTGAAAGCATAAAAGAGGATAATTCTAGGTTTAAAACTGATATCCGAATAAAACGACCTGTAACACATTTTTTCCCATTGCAACTTTTCATTGCAATTCCTTTATGAGTTGCAATAGCTGTCACAAGCAAATGAATCCTAATAGCTCAAAATTAGAATAGCTCAGCCAGCCTGGAATCAAAAAAAAAAAAAGTCTTATGAGTGCTTTAGACAAAAAATTTAATGATAACATTTCGTGCCAACATCACAAACTGCCACAGAACAGCAAAAAAAAAAAACAAAAAAAACCCCCCAAACAAAACAAAACAGAAAAACACTCAACAAAAGCAAAATTCATAAAAATAAATATTCCAGATCTTTAGCATTTATGAATATATAGAAACAACTTATTGCCAGCTTTTATATCAACCTACTTTTATACCTTCATTTGCAAGTCGCTATGGATAAATGTGTCAGCGAGATGCATAAACGTAATAATTTCAGCAACTATTTCCATGCGCCAAAAAGCCAAAGAACAAACTCTGATTTGTCTGTGAGAAAAAAAGAGAAAGTTGTGATGATCTTAGAAAGTGTTTTTCTCTTTTTTTTGGGGGGCGGGGGTTTGTTCTTTTTTTTATCACGTATGTTTATGAGGTCTTTTTTATGATCTATTGAACACCAGCAGCACAACATTATTCACGTTGCAACGGTCATGTCTTCAGGGGAATTCTGTTCTCTCCCCAGAGTGTGTCCTGAAACATACCCAGGTGTGTCAAACGGTCTCCTGTCTTGTCTCCAACACATCGCCTCAGATTGCTACACACACACACGCATGCACGCACACACACACGCACACACACGCAAGCTCATATGCAAGCATGAACATTGATTCTTCTCTCAACACATATTTATGAAGTGACACGATGTGGCTGAATTTGGCCCCGGGCCCTCCCCTGTGGCCTCTCCCTCTGTTTCTCCCTCCTTTTACCGTCTCGTTCATTTCTTCTTTTTTTCCCCCCTTCTTTTTCTTTCTTTCTGTCTGTTATCATGCTGATACATTTCCTGCTCCTGGCACGGCTCCTGCATAGCTTATGGTTAAAGCAAGCTTTCATCTATCCAGAGCCCTCCAGGACACACACACACACACGCACACACACACACACGCACACACAAACGCATACATAAACACGCTCGCGCACATATGCAGGCGCTTGGTACGGGCCAGTGCTGCCCCAGCCAGACCACAGGCCCAGACAAGCTCCGCTGGCACCAATCACTCTGATAACATCTCGGGCTTTATTTCATTTCTGGCTCACTCTGCTCTGCTCTGGGAAAGACCAGCATGACAAAAAAGAAAGAGAGAGAGAGACTTTGCTGGAAAAATATGTATTACTCCACCATACGGGGAGCTCCTTAACCCTCAGCACTTAACCTCCACCCCTCTCTCTGTGTGTGTGTGCAGTGCCGTCTACGGATGTGACAGCGCAGGCCCTTCGCTGTGCAGAAAGCAACGGACTGCTGATGTTCTCTGTTCTCTTCCTGCTGGCGGCCCGACGGTTTTATTAAGCGATTAAAAGTAATAGGCTAGGCAAAGTTTAATTAAATGTATGTGATCGATATTTGAGGTATTGACGATATTCCAAATGCCCTGGTTTATGTCTGCGCTTTCAGTGGAAAGAAAAAATAAAGACATAGACGGGCAAACTGAACCAAATCAAATTTAACGACTCTGTAACTGACAAAGAAAAATGTTAGTGTTCGATTAAAAATGAAAGTAGCTCTGCCTTTTATTGCCAAAACATCTGCTTTCTACTTATTTCTTCCTCCCCCTTTATTTAATTTCCACGGTATGTGAGGGCTGCGTGTATTATAGAGCTAAAATAAAAAAAATTAAAAAAAACGTGGTTCTAGATTCTGGTGTTGGGACGAGCCTGCATCAGAACAACACAGAAAGTGGACAGGGCTGTGCCAAAACTGAATGGGACCCTGGGCAGCGCGGGAGCAGTACTGCTTAATTGAAAAGATGCGATGGAGTAAACAGATGAATGATGATGTTTTAGGATCCTGTCTGTCAGTTGGCATTACTTTATAAAGAAATAGCTCTTTCGGAATAAGGTTTTACAAGATTTCTCAGTTTTATTTCTTCCACAGGAATGAAAAAGATTCATCACAGCTATTTCATACCTTTGCTTTGCAATTTTGACAACACATGCCTCTGTTTTGTACCCGCGACGTTAACCTTGTCATGTCACTTTTCTGCTCCTGGCATTGGAGCATTGTTGATGAACTTCCAATTCCGTGTGCAATTAAATATAATCATTCACATTCTTACTGAAGACTGCTTGCTACACCCCTTTCCACCTATCCTAGTTCGAGTCCCAAATAAATCCAAATAAATCCGAAGTGTTTTCCTGCTGGTTGAACTGATACAGGGTTTCTGAGCAAATTTCTGCTAGCAGGTATGTTGCTAAGTCAGATAAGCACACTTTTTGCACTAAGCTACAAAGAGTAGAAAGAAGAAAATTAATTGAAGTCATCTGTTATGTAGCTGGCACGAAATGTCCCCATAAGGGACGCGAAACGTCCCCATAAGACACACAAAATGACATGTGGTCGGCGTGACTCGTCTCGTCATAAACAGTTCAAATTCAGCCAAAAAAAAAAGTTGTCCCACAAAACAGCCAAAACTGCAAAGGCGCAAAATGATATGAATTATGTTTGAGAATTAAAGTCCTCTCTGGAGCCCCCTGCTGGCCCGGGGGACAGTTTGCCTATGGCTCAAGCTGGTTCATATTACGTGAATTGTCTTTGTAGAGTTCTCTTTTATTGTAATTACTCAACAAGCAGATGAACTGAGGAGGGGTGGTGGGTAGGGTACTGTAAATGTGCTATGAAAGTCTTTCAATATCTCTTGTGGTGAGGCGGCTTGTAAAAAGGAAATTTGTTGTCTCCTCTCTTCTCTCACAATCCCACCCAAGTCAGAGCCCTAATAAGATAAAGAGGGGAAGAAAAGGAAGAGTGTAGAAGGTAGCACTTTACTTTCCACTACTATAAATAGTAGCTCGCTTATTCTCAGAAGCAAACATATAGTGCCATATGGTGAAGAAGAACCGTGCATGTTGTCTAGTAATCTGCACAAGGGTTAGAGCGGGTAAGCAAAGTAGGCCAAGCTAGACATGCAGCTGAGCAGGTTCTCCGTCTGAAGGCATGCTTTCACTACATGTACTGTATGTTCTTTTTAAGAAAAGAAACGCTCCATTACTCAGCACATCTGCTAGACAGAGCGAGAAAGCCGGCAGCTCAAATACTGTAACTACAGTCCCGTAGTCAAAATATCTTAATTATAGCTATTTACACAGAGAACATAAACACGTTCGCAGATTCCCACTGACACAAGGCGACTGACGATCGGTGGCAGCAGGAGCATGAAGTTCACGTCAACACTTCACTCAAAAGCTAAATGCAAAAAGAGTGTGTGTGCGTGTGTGTGTGTTTTTGGAGGGGTGGGAAGGTGAGGGTTGTTGCGCCAAAGTGTCAGGAACGCGATTGTCGCTCGCCATGTGTAGCAGGGACGGTGCGTGGAGTTTTCTTTAAAGCCTCTTCAGTAAAAGGCTGTTAAGGAGCAAAGAGTCCACACATCTGGAAGACACAGTCAGTCAGCACATGCTGAAAGTTAGCGGTGGCGCTCGCAGTCCAAATTAGTGGCAAGTTTTATTCCCCCGCTGTGGTAGGAAAATATCAAATCTGCTGCCATATGAGTGCCATAAAGCTGGCTGTGGAGTGTTTGATGCCTTCATGTGGGAGCCTTTAAGCTGAGAGTGGGTCTGCATGTGTGTGTGTGTGTGTGTGTGTGTGTGTGTGTGTGTGTGTGTGTGTGTGTGTGTGTGTGTGCGTGCGTATTTAGTGGGAGATGCAGGCCTTAATGGGAGATGAGAGCCATTGTATGCATTCTTCCACAAGCATATGTTTTCTGTTTGTGTGCCTCTTATCGACGTGCGTATCGACGTCCGTGCATGCACAGGGAAATACACCTATATATATATATGAGTGTGTGTGTGTGTGTGTGTGCAGCTGTGCCATTTTAGCAGGCCCTTGCAGACCCAATTGACCCTGCTGCTATAGAACAGACAGGCACAAGCAGAGTCAGACGGCCCCTGGGGTGGTCCTGTCTGAGGCGCGGTATTATGGGCCAACAAGGCTAGGGGCCCATAAGCAGGCAGGGACACGTATATTGTAATTGCACACACACATGCGCACACACACACACACATATGTATAGTTCCAAGGACAGATGTGTGTGAAAGCTAGAATACATATAAGAAAGAAATCTGATGAAAAGGTTCAATACCTCTCCCTTAATTTTTTGTTACAATCGGCAACCTTTAATTTGCCCATTTGTTGTTGCACATGTGCAAACTTTAGGAGGACTCAAGCAGTTCCTTTCACGTTCACTAAATTGCTGAAAAATAGTAGACGAAGCTCGCAAACCACAAAAATACTTTACGTTCATTCTGCAACTACCTGCAGGTAGGTGTGCAGATGCGAGCTGCGGGGTGACACGTCATCAATCATTTCTGCACAAACCCCCAGAAAATAACTGAAGCTGGAATAATTGTTCAGCTATACATACTAGCAAACTTCAACTGTGATTGTTGATGTTACTAAATGTGTAATTTGGGGGGAAAAGGAGCAGTGTCATTTCCTCTTAAAAACAAAAAACAAAAAAACAAAAACGCAGTGGAATAAGGGGCAAATCTGTAAGTCGCAAAAAGCAAGAATTAAAAAAAACAAAAAGACGAACATGCCTGCAAGGAGACTCAAACTAAATTCCCTGGCAAGCATTCAGATCACTCATGTAAGAACACACAAACACACACACTCACACATATACTACTTTACACATCTCCCACCATGTGACCCCTAATCACAACCCCAGAGCTTGGACATCAAATGAAGCAAGTTTGAAAAAAAAAAAAAAATCATCAGGAGTAATTAACGCATTTTCATATGCAAATGTGATTAATGCAAAACTACAAAGTCATTATGCAAATCGACTTTTCCTTGAGCCTCTGTACAAATATTCGCAGCTCAAATCAGGGATCAGTCTCGCCATCTTTCTTTTTTTTTATCTCCTTTTCCCTCTATCTCTCACTCTCTCTCGGAGTAGAGATAATACGTAAGTAGCATGTGAAGTTATTTCCGAACTCACGCGGTGTGCGTGTGTGTGTGTGTGTGTTTTCATGCGATGGGGCCGGGGCTATGGCATTACGCCGCCTGCCTACTGATTACTGGCTGCTTGGCACTGGAGCGAGACGGGGAAGCCGGCGAACAGGGGAAGGTATGAATATGCAAAAGCCTGATTGCTTTTCATGATTAAAGCCTATTTAATATGGAAATGAGAGCAAGCCAGGTGATTAAAGGAGCATTGGGTGGTTGGGCAAAATAAAAAAAAAATAAAAAATAAAAAGAGGGGATGAAGAAGAAGTGGGGTAAAGGGACACCTTCAAGTCCGTACAAGTGGAGACGTGAGCAAGCTGGAATGTCGCTGAATGTCAACGCCGGTTTCAGATTTATTCGACCTGTTTGAGTGCAGGAGGGTTGCTTCATCTTTTGAGACATTTTCAGGGGTTGCACCACAAGTTTTCATCCAGTAACCACAGTGACTCATTTAAGGTGAGAAAAAAAGCATCCCTTCTTGCCCATTAGCTGAAGACTTTAAAAGAGAGAGAAAAAAGAAAACAAAACTGATCTTATCAGGTTAAAGTACTCCTTCGTGCACTTTCGCACCCGCAGAAATTTCCTACATGCAAAGTGTGACCGTTCTTAAGTTTATCTCCACTTTGGTGTCCTTTGATCGTCAAAAATCAAGTGGCGCTTCGGTCCTGGCTTGAACGCCGGTGTCTGTATCACATCGAGCTGTTTGTTTTCACCCCGGCAAAAAAAAAAAAAAAAAAAGTACAGCAAAAGTGACACAAGCGAGATCACAGGTGGACAGAGAGCAAAACGGAGAGAGATGTTGGAAGATGTCACCGTTGCTCACATCATCTCATGAAATATTCAACTGTGTGTGGTGAAAGAGACAGAAAACGGGAAGAGGGAAGGGTTGTCATGATGCCACTTCGCCCCCGTGCCTTAAAGTGCTCTGAGGTGGCGTTCGGGGGAGGTATTTGGGGTGGGGAGGGGGGTTACGACAGGCGTCCTGGGAGGAGTTCAAAGCAGGGCCAGGGTCGTCTCAGTGCGGCGACGCTCCCTTGGCGACAGCTTCTCCCGCCTGTGTTATGACACGCATCATTCTTCACATGCAAAAATCCATCCAAATATTTCCAGACTCCCAACAAAATCCACACACACAAACACATATACACACTTTGTGCATGCATCAGCAGGAGAATCTCAGGAGGAGGGGGGGGAATTAAAAAACAGCGCAGAGGAAGGCCATTTTTCATCTACTGTACAAACCGTGTTAGAAAAAAAAAAGAAAGCATACATATGTAAGTGTGTGTGTGAGTGTGTGTGTTTGTGCGGGTGCGTTTTGCACCTTTTGGGGTTGAATCTGCTGGCCTTGCAGCATGTTTTTGCAGTTCAGGCGAGCAGGGCTGACAGACAAAGAGGCCAGACAGGATGTTATAAAACACAACCAGGTGAAGAGGAGAGGGGTTAAGCATATGCTCTGCATGCTACACAAGCGCGTCGTGCGTTATTAGCGTGCAGAGTTCGCCTTCCCTTTTTCAGTGCACCTCCCTGCTTCCTCCGCTTGCTCTGCAGGTCGGATCTGCCCGGCGTGCCTCGAAGCTCGCATGCAGTCAAATTATGATATTTCCTTATAGGGGAAGGGTGCGCGCGCGGAGATGTGCTAGCGAGTGCTAGTGAGTGCCTCTAACGCTTTGGACTTAATTAGTCCTAATAATGTGATCTAATTTGCTTGAAACTTGAGACAGACTTGAGTGGCAATCTAATGTGTTGAACAAAGCTCCCCTCCTTGCTTTCATTTGGGGGCCTTGGAGTGCTTTCATGTCCTGTTCTCTTAGTGATAAGACTTTCTGTCTGAATGACTAACTGGCTGCAGCTCTTTCAGGCTGACTCAGTCTATAACACTGCCTGTTTTTTTTTTTTTTTGGTCCTCCTCTGACTGTCCTGCAAAGGCAAAATTGAATGTAAAATGATTGATTGGCTAATTTTTTTTTCTCCCCCCCCGTCTTTGTTTGTTCCCAGAGCCGCTGAAAGCTCTTCAAGTTTCCCAAATCGAATTCTCTCCACCCTCCCCTCCCAAAAATAGAGACGATTAACAAAAGCCACATTGTTACTGAGCGGCGGTCAGATATTTTTATTATCTGCTGAGGGAAAATCTTGAGAACTTCTTTCTTTTTTTTTTTTTTTTTTTTGGAGCGTCGCTTTCATTCTCACAAATCGACAGCGACGACCAAACCTTCGCTGTCACATATTTTCTCTGATCTCCTTTTACAGATACTTCCCAAAGTGACTGACGATGGCCACACACAGCTGCCGGCCACACACAGACGCCGCGCATATGTACGGGATAGCAGCACAGACAACAAAAAGGGGGTCTCTACTGAGTTTGGCTCGAAAATAAACAAATTGTTCAGATCTGAAATGGCCGTAAGGCATTTTGAAATACCCAAAAAGCCAGTTTGGTCTGCTGGAAATCTGAAACAGAAACTAAAGTGTTTTCTCCCCAGCTTCCTTGTTCGTCTCAAAGTCGTTCGGCTTGCATTTTAAGCCGCACGGAGCCCAAAGAACTCTCTGAAATGTTTCGCTAATGCACGAGAAGCAATGTCCTCCTTGGGTGTTTAATGTCGAAGAAAAAGCTATTTATGAACAGGCACAGCCATAGAGGCGAATGTGTTGTTTCAAGTAATGACAGCAGTGATTCAACGCCGGCTAATAAGCGCTTTCATTTTGCTCCAGTAGTTAAAAGCTCTTTTAGTAAAATGCCAGAGAAAGTGCTGAAGTAACCGCAACTGTCTCAAGACTACCTGTTGCTGCGCACTGCCTCTCAGGAGCCTCAAAGACTACATTTTATTACTCCACTCACAAAAAATATATATACGTATGTATAAAAATCCAGCTGCAAGCTGCCAGCCAGCTGGCTGAAAGAAGTATGGAACATCTGAAGTTTCCACTTGGACTCATTTGGTTCTTTTAAGACAAGAAGAAGAATCGTCTTATGAAAACTGCTCTTGTTTTTAGCTCCTGTTTTATCAGCTTATTTAATTTAGTCAACTTTCTTAATTTCTTGTACTGTTGACAATGTTTGTACTGTTTTTATTTATTTTATCAACACAGGTTTCTCTTGTAAATGAGTCACTGAATCTCAATGAGACAACATGTATATCAATGAAGGTCAAATGAAATAAATTAAACTTTGACCTCACCTACAAGAAAGACAAACGAGTCTGGGCACTGCCAGTCAGCTGGCTGAATAGAGAATATTAAATGTCCAGTTAGCAGGCAGCATAATTAAACAGCTAATGCTAACTCAATAAGCTACCATCACCAAAGCACAACTGATATTTTATTTATTTTGCCCACGTTCAAATGTTTATGTAACACAACCCGTTTACAGAGAAAAGATAGAAAGAGACACAGAATATCTAAACATGTTTGCTAAATTAATATGAACTAACAGCACTTGGTGCACAAGTTCAGAAAAATGTTTTAGTTCTTCAAAAAAATGACCTTGTTGCTCCCAGAGCGGATGAGTAGAAAATGATCAGAATTGATCCGGATGTCAGTTTTGGCCTTACAGAAAAATCAGTGCAGATCATTTTACGTAGTCGGTCCTTAATTCTGCCTTTTAAGTGATTAAATACACTGTGCAGCAAAACACTGTTCTTAGCAAAAAGTCTGACTTCGCTGATTTACATAAAGGCTTTAGCCTGTCTAGAACCAAAAGCTTCGTTTTGCATTGTTACCACCGAAGAGGGATCACTGGTATGGAAAAAATAAACTAAAATATAAAATCAAAATTTCCAAACATGACTTCTGTGACAGCTCCATTGCTCTGAGCGACATTGTGGTTCAGGGGTCTGAATCAGCTGCTTTGTTCAATTATGCCTTGGGCTGGCTCTGTTTTATACAAGAAGCACCACCATCCACTTTAACTTCACAGTTTCATTCTATTTTTGCATTCATCTTTGCATCAGGATTTTTTTTTTAAAGTATACAAAACATTAACAATCACTTTAGCTGCAATTGGAGTCGTCGTGACGTTTTGAACATTTTTACAGTAAAACTATTTAGATTGTGTTACATAAGACAGTTTTCAAGCGGCCGTCCTGCGGTACTGAAATGAAGAGATTCTCATACAGACTTTCACTTTAGCCACCATCATCGCAACTACATCAGTAGGAGCTGCCGGAGCGTGAAGTCTGCAACGGCAAAAAAAAAAAAAAAAGCTGAACAGAGCTACTTTAGTCAGAGAACGAGCCATGAAAGCTTCCCTTTAACCACTCGAATCTGACCATGACACAACAGTGGAACACAGCGGTGACCGGTTTCTGCGTTAGCCGTTTAATCGTGCGTGAAATTCCGTCTGGAAACATCTTAGTCTGCCGAAGCCTTGTGTAATCCTGGACAGCCTTCGCAGCCCTTTGGGTGCGATGGCAACTGTCTCCTCTGATAAACTCTGCATTGGTTTCCCCACAGCTCCGGCAGTCGGCAGACGCAACCATTCTTCCACACACCCTCTGTTTTTTTGTTTCCCCCCCCACTCAGATCCTCCTGCTGTTTTCCCTTTCCCCCCTCCAACAACCGACCGAACGGCCCTGCAGCTTTATTAATCCGCTTCTCCTCACCCCCACCCAGGCACACACAGACGGAGTTTCATCTTTAACTTCTGCATATAATGCTGCTGGATTTTTTTTTTTTTTTTTTTGTCAAACGCTCCGATGAGTGACGTGCTCTCGCGAAAACAAAACAAAAAAGGAAGGAATAAACCACGTTGGTCTGGTTGTGTCATCGTTTTCTCCCGTTTTAGAAGGAGTTTCGACTTCAAGAACAGCATGTTGGTGTGTGTGTGTGTGTGTGTGTGTAACCAAAAATAAGTGCACACTTGCACACATTTTTTTGACCTTCCTGGTGAAGATGTGAAAAAAAATTACATAAATCTTTTCTTGCAGTAGAATAATCTCACACTGATCTTTTTTGTAAACATCACCCTTAGTTAGATAAATATAGTACTATATCAAAATATATTTTTCCATTTCACTTTACTTTTCCAGCTTCTAATTGGCAATTAAGACCTTTTGTCGATGTGGGGAATACATATGATGTGACACAGACGCCTGCTTCTGCAGGTTTGACATGGACCAATGTTTATCTACAACATCCAGTGTACAGGATGGAAAAATAAGCAAAAAAAATAAAAAATAAAACATACACCAAACACCAAAAATCTTCAGTGAGTGCCAATCAAAGTTCACAAAGTTTCCATAGCAACCATTACACCATATTCCCACGCCAATAAGTTGTTTGGAAGTGATCCTAACAACAACAACAACAACAAAAAATCTTTTCAGCCCTACTATCACAAATGTAAACTTGTGGATGTTGCTAAACTCTACTGGGAGTTTAACTAGAACTTTTCGCTTTTTATTAGGTAAGACTAAAATTGAGCTTTTGGATAAGAAATCCTTCAGGTTTGGTGTGAAACAAACAGTAAATATGTAGAGAAGCAACTGTTAAGTAGGGAGGAGGATCTGTGATGCGGTGGGACATTTTTCTCATTAAGCAACCGTGGAGATTTTGTTAGAGTGGCACTGTGAACTTTTTAAAACACTAACATATGGGGAACAAAAACAAAGCAATTGACAGCACTAGAAAGCAAAGAACGGCTCATCACTGGGTCTTTGCAGCAGGGTAACGATCCACATTAACACAGAAGCGATTCGCCACAAATATCTCGTTTGAATTTGAAACAAAATCAAATTGAAGAAAAAAAAAATCAATCTGACGAGTGAGCTAAGAAGAGGGACTCATTGATCTGCGTGCTCCAAAGTTGTGAAACGTAAAAAAACCCCCAAAAGAAAACGCCGGTCCCATTAGCAAAAAGTAAAACATGTTACCAACCAGTGTTACCAAAACTGTCTTCAGTTCACTTCAGTTTATTCCCCTCTGAACAAACGTACTCAAATTAATGGCTTTATTTTTTAAATATTATTATTATTTTCTAGCGTGAGATTATGCTACTGCAGCATCAAAATGAAATGATTTCAAGACTTTTTGCACATCCATACCAAGGATGCTAAAAAGTACTCGCTACAAACATACACACTCACTGCAGACACTTAGCTGTAGAGGGCGCTGTGTGGGTAACATCCTCTTTACAATGAAACAGACACAACTCTGCAGCTCTGAGGCACTCTAATGAAAATCATCTCAAGCTACATTAATCCCTCCTGAATGCCACCGTCAAAATAAAAGCTTTCTTTCAAGAGAGAGCTGTGTGTTTTGGGAGCAGTTTGTGCCACCTGTGCATTTAATACTCCGTACCTCCTTTCTCCTGTTTGGGGCAGATTCCTTTGGCCGGGGTCAGCCTCCTGTGCTCGTCTTCCTCCCCTCCGGGGGTCACCTGGACGCCCACCTCCACCGGAAGCGACCCTCCTCTGCCGAGCTCCAGGGAGCGGGCGCGGGGCGAGACGGGAATGCCCATGATCCCGCCGGCCTCGCCGGGCTTGGAGAAGGCGCCGGGCCCGCCGCCGCCGGGCCCCCTGCACAGCCGCCGCTTGTGCTCGATGAAAACGAGGATGTCGCCGAGGGGGAAGTTGGTCTGACACTGGCCGCAGGTCAAGAGGTCGTGCTCCCCGGGCCCCATCCTCCGAGGACTCGGGGTGGACGGCTCCGGAGACGGAGATCGAGCGCCTGAGTCATGGTTGACCTCCGCTGTGAAAAAAGAGACGCAGAGAACAATTTAAAAAAAAAGAAAAAAAAAAAGACGTTCAGTCAATGAGAAAAACATTCTCAGAAAAAGAGAGGAAAAAAAAAAAAAACTCAGCAAGGTCAGTCCTGAAACCAATACAAGATAACAACCATCCCTCTGTACCACACAGGGTGGTCGTTACATTAAAAAAAAAAACAAAAAAAAAACTGTGTCACGTTCGGGGGCTTGAAACAGCAGAACGCTGTTAAGACTACTTTGCCTAGATAAACACCTGCGTCGCTTATCTCTGAGAGAGATCTGCGTAGGTGGGACCAAAAAACACTTTACTCTACATGTCGGTGTACGTCTGCGAGAGTGTGCGCGCGCTCTCTCCGCTTGTGTTTTGTGTTTGTGCGGCCAGGAAGCGATTCATCTCAACGGCGCAGGCTTGGTTTCCGGTGAGGGCCCTTCGCCGCGCCGAGCTGTCACAGCGAAGATGGTTGCCTTCCACCACGTGGGAGCCTCGGCTTCTGCTCGACAAAGTGCGTAGCGTAACCAAGGCCACATCCACAAGCCTCTGTTTGTGTGTGTGTGTGTGTGTGTGTGTGTGTGTGTCTTAAGAGTGGGAAACATGAGGAGGGGGAAGTAGAAAAAAAACACACACACACAAAAAAAAAACTGTTTTATGTGTGCATGAATGGATCAAGACTCAGGTGAGTTTAAACTGTATTCTCAACAGACTGAAAATCCATAAGCCAAACCTGGGGTCCTGTTAGGAGAGTAAATCTCATTCTTCACAGATCTGACACGGTCATTAATAACCATTACAGCGTTCTTCTCTGCCTCCTCCCGCTGCCCCGCCGCCCCTATGGCACAGACACCGTCCCTCAGCTTAACGCAAATCCCTCATGGACAACTTCCACTTTTCTTTCTTTTTTTTTTTTTTTTTCTTCCTTTCTCCACACTACTCTGATGTACCACCATGAAAATGTGTCCTCTTCTTTGGAGCCCAGAGGAAACCTGAAGCTCCAGAGACGGTGAGGGATGTCTGGGCGGGCGAGCGAGCGGGCGATCAGGGAGGGAGACGCTTCGGTGCCTAGGGGAGAGAGAGAGAGGAAGAGAGAGAGAGAGAGAGCAATCCATCTCCTTCTCTTTTGTCTCTCCCTTTCTCTCCTTCTCCAAACGACACCCCAGTGAGTGATCGGCGAAAAATTAGAGCAATTTTTTTTTTCTTTTTACTTTTAACTATCTTCTTTTTGCTTCGCTTTCTTGGATTCCAGTTTGTGGCAAATTGCCGCCAAAACGTCTTGCGCATAATTTGCCATTTTCCCTTTGTACGTCCGGTTCATACAAACCATTTCACATTTATTTACTTAAACTGCATCTTAGCACATGTAATAATGCAATTTAACTAAAGTTAGCAGTTATTACTCTGAAAAAACTTTGCATTACAGGCGATTTTCCTTTTGCTTTGTGTTTGACTGCTGCAAGAAGTCACGGCTCCTGATCAACCCAAATTAACTCTGAGGAACCTTATGTTATTTATCGGAGCTATGTATTTATATGACAATAGAATATTACTTTAACTCTGGTCAAAATGAGGCATGGCTGGTACCAAACGGCCTGGAAGTCGTGTACAAAACGCTCAAAGTTTTGAAGGCCCGAAACGACACAGCAGAGAAAAAACAAGAGTCTCAAAATGCAACAGATGTGCAGTGATTTTAAGAATTTGTGTATGGCAAAATGATAAAGAATTGCCATTCAGCTCCTTCCTACTTCCATTTCATACCTGTAAACAAATCATTTTGTTTCCCTCTTAAACAATGACGGATCAGTTTCGTTTTTGTGACTTACAGAGATTGTAAAAATGCTGAAATCTTGTGTTCACTTGGACGTTATATCGCCTTCTAAATGTATTTTCTCTAGGTTGAGTTGGTTTTTTTCTTTCTGTTTTTTTTTTACTCTATCTGAATTTGGGTCAGGTTACTCTTATCTAATCTCCATCTGACAGATTATGACCCCCGATCAAACCGAAAGAACTCTGAGCAACTTCCTGTTCAAAGATAAGATTTGTTTTCAGTCACACAGAAAAGTAGAATAACGAAAAAAAAAAACAAAGTATCACCCTGTGGGGTTTAATATAAATTTTTTTAAAAAAGGAAAGAAAAAGAAAAAAGTAAGTTTTTTAAAAGCATTACAATTATTCTTGTATTAAGTTTGGAGAATTGGGCATTTAAATGGAAATCCGAGCACTTTGAACTGTTTTGCGGCTATTTAGTTGTTTAATTCATGAAAACACTTAAAAAACGTAGCAAGAAGAAATAGAAAACGGCTTAAGGACACCGAGTTCTAGCTGAGGGTAGGAAATGGTTTGTTTGAGCTTACAAAATGGAAGTAGGAATGGATGAAACGGCAACATCTGGGTAAAACGTTGGTGAAGAATCCACCCGCAGTTTTCCCTGAGAGTAAAGAATTGAAGCATTTTCGAAAAACGCCGCCATTTTGTTTGGCTCTGCTCCCTGTTTGGGTTAGTTGACATGTGACAGATTAAATCACAAACACCGAAAGGCTTTCTGCTAATGGGTAGCATTTGTCAGAGCTTTATAACTACATTTCCTTTAGCTCCTTGTACATGCAGAAGATAAAAAATGACTTTGAATTAAACGTTGTCAAAGCAAAGCAGCAAGCGGACGTTGAGCAAATATGAAACGATCGGTGGCAGGTGGCTGTTTTTGGGCCTGACAAACACCAGGCGACGAAATGACAAAGTTCTGAGCTGGGAAAGGGGGGAAACGATCAGCAGCTGTTTCTTCCGCTGTTGTGACTGTTGTTGATGCTCCAGTCACCATCTTTGTCCTCTTTTAATTGCTGCGCCCCATTTGCTTTGTTCCTTGAATCAAAAACTTGGTCTCCGGCCATTCGGTGACACACAGCCACGCGAATCTAACGTGACGCCGGAGTGCGACCGGACCCACGCCACCATACAAGACGTTGGAAAAAAAAAAAAACCAGAAAGAAGAAAAGAGAGGAAATGGTAAAGAATGTGTGCGCAGCTATCGTCCTTATTGCTCATCTCAAAACGTTTCTCTAAACTTCCCAATCATCTCTGTTAACCTCTGATCTTTTTTAAAATCCGATTTCATCATTTTCCTTATTTCTGCTCAGATAAATAACTCCTCCTTCTCCTCCTCCTCCTCTCTGGGCCCAATCACCCATCCACCCACAAAAACACACACACACACACCACACACAAGCACACACACCTGCATCGGCACATTCGAGTCATCTCCAGTCGCTCCCAGCATGGACCAATGCCAAATATCTTTCTCTAGATGGCGATGGCTTCCTGGACTCCTGCCAGATAATTTCCATCTCATATTCTTTGACGGCAAAGGAGGAAAAACAAACACACATCTACCCACAGTTCACAGCTTGTAGCCGTAATTCAGACGGAGCGACGTTCGGGCCGTGTAAAGGCGATGCGCGCCGTGCGTGCAAGTAGAACCTCACACTGAGCCGGCCCGAGGCCTGAGCCAAAACAAGCTCCCCTTCCCTCCCCCCAAATCCCTGCTTAGGACCTCCGAAGCAGCAGGGGGCCCCCGAGAGTTCCCCGAAACCCAAAATGTTGTAAATGCACCACTTTTGTGTTGCTTGTGGTGGAGTTGATGAAGAATAAGGCAATATTAAAACAATTCACTCTGATTTTTAAATAGAAGAAAAGTTTACCAAAATGCTAAATTTTTACCTGAATTAATTTAAGTTTCATTAGTGCCAACAAGCCGTTCTACCTACAAAAAAAAGTAACGTTTTGGGAGCAGACCCATCATATTTTAACACAGCCGCTCTTGCTCCTGCAAGTAAATCTCAACGAATAGGTGAGCATTTTCCACAAATGCAAACCTCGCCACTCGTCCCTGTTCCGCTGAACCTGCACTGAAACAATAAACACAAGATACGACGGCAGGAGGAAATGAAGCCGATCCAAATCTCTACAATTTCAATACACCTTCTCTTAAGGCCTCCTTCCCTGCTAACTTTTGCAAACCGACACACATTAGGCAGATCAGTCTAATGTAGAGAGCTCATCAGTTATTCCTAAGACACTTTTCCAAACGCACGGCGTTCAAAGAGGGCTCTCAAACCCATTTCTGCCCAGGGCCCGGCTCAACGTCTGGGCCGCCCCTGCAGGCGCAGGAGACAAACAGGACAGGTGGCGAAAAGAGGGGGCAAAAACGAGACGACAAAACGAGCGGATGAGCTGACAGGAGCCCTGCAAACCGAACCCCCGCGTCTCGACTTGACAGACAAACCTAACGAGGCCTGTTTTGCTAAACCTACGGTTGAGTAACGCGGCCTGAGGGCAGAAGGCGGTAAATTACTAGAAGCTGGCACCAAATCTATGCCACTGGAACGAAACTCGGACACCTTCTCACAGCCACGCCCGCTCGCTCATCTTTCCTCAGGCTCACCTGCGAGAGGGAGGGAGGGAGGGAGGAGAAGAAAAAAATAGGGGGAAATGTGTATGCTAGAAGGAAACAAAGAAGGAATGCGTTACAGGAGGGGCTAAAAAAAAAAACCCTATCTGGGAAAATGTTGAAATGGAAACACATATAAAAGAGAGAGGGGGGAAAAAAAAGATACTAATGTGGCATATCAGGGTGACAGACAGCGTCTAATTCCCCATGCATGAGAGAGGAACATGCTTGATAGGTAAAGGAGCACAGCTGACGCTCTGTCAAACATGCCATCGCAAGGGAAGGCGTTATGATAGCAATGAAAGCCAGCTGTCTAACACAATACCACACGTACTTTGTTTTTGTTTTTTCGTCTTCCTAGCTCGTTCTGGTTCTTTTCTTTTTGCTTCTTTTTTTTTTATTTCTTTGCTCTTCTTCGCTCACACGAAGCCGAATCTTCACCCCAGTGACACTCCTGTTACTCTGCCTTATCAAGTGTGGGTTAAGTCAGGCAGCCTTAGAGCACCCCCTATCAGCTTGATGAGGGGAGAGTCAGTCAGTCAGTCAGTCTACTACTGCTGCTGCTGCTGCTGCTGCTGCTGCTGCTGCTGCTGCACAATGTGTACCAGATGGGAAATGCTGCTGAAGACAATGGGCCTCTTTCAGCAAGAAAAAAAATCCATTTATGATATAGAAAAATAAAAAAGGGCAACAAAACATCTAATAAAGGTCTCGTTTTCTTAAAAAGGCAAGTTTGATTTTTCTTAATAGTGAAATAATAAAATCTTCAAACTTTTGTCAGAACTTCACTACGATTATTTGGTTGAAGACGACTGAAGCAGATTGTGACTCTTACCATTCCTGTGATCTCCTGAAACTCTCTTAATAATGTATGCTTAACATCAAGAGTGATTTTTTTTTTGTTTTAAAAGAAACCTTTTAATTTTTTTTTTGTCCTTTGCCTGAATTAAATTTGAATTTCCTAAAAAAAATAAAATAAAAATCCTCCGACAGGAAGCATCGATGGTTTAAACGTTTGCCGGGGTTTAGATCTTGACTTTTATTTTATTTTTTTTTAGCATTTCAACACAAACTTCTGCTTATTAGTCAAATTTCCTAATAATCTAACCCAGCCCTGAGGCCAAAGGCGCTCGGACGACAAGTCGACTGAATTCAATAGGTTTTAACCTGCCTCTGTTTCTCCAACCGCGCAGCTTAAAAAACACACTCAATCTCAGGATCTAAACCCCACCGGGGAGAGTGTGTGTGTGTGTGTGTGTGTGTGTGTGTGTGTGTGTGTGTGTGTGTGTGTGTGTGTGTGTGTGTGTGTGTGTGTGTGTGTGTGTGGGGTGAGGGGGTAAGATTCACTCTGCCATTGAAAACAAATGACACCAGCAACATTGCAGATGGTTGCAATCAAAAATTCAAACGATGAACGGGGCCCCGCTTCGCCCATCCTCTTTTTTTATTATTTTTTTTTCTCATCTATGATTTGCCAAGCTGAGCTGCAACACTGCAACAACATTGTGTAAGGCCAGGCCTGCTTTGGTGTGTGTGTGAGAGTGAGTGAGTGAGTGTGTGTTTAATTATCTTATCAGCATTTAATCTGTAGCAGTCCCATTCCTTTATCGTAAATCTTGGATTATCAGCCTGAGTGTGAGCAAAATAAAGCCTTGCTGCTGACTGTGACTTGTCACTGAAATTGCCTCATGACCTATGTGGTATGACGCTGAGAGGAGCATAAATCAAATTTTGGCAAACTTGTATAATTGATTAGGGAAAAAAAAAAAAAAAAAGTGTCACCGCATTGCAAAACGCACCGAACGCGATCTGTAATGTTTCAGTTATTGAAAGAAAGACAAAAATCGTAAATCGCTCAGCCACCCCGACCGTCTCCTGCGAGATTATCATCCCGTCAACCGCAACGTTTGTGTGAATATTTGCTGTGGGGTGGAGTGAGTGAGCGGGGAGCGGCGGGGGGGGGCGAGAACCCGTATACGGTGGGTTTCTCCCCCCCACCCCTTCAGTCATTTTGACGGCACATATGGCACGGATAAAGACGAAAACACTGACTGTTTCGCGAGTGGCATGCCAATTCAGAGAGTAAACAGTTATCACAAGGCGTTTCCGTGGGACGGATCCCACTCTGGTGATGGTACGCTGCAAAACATCATTGTGGAGGGGCGGGAAGGAGGGTCCGGAAAGGACGGGGGTCTGAGCAGTAAAATAAAAACAAACCAAAAAACAAAACAAAACAGTGCAGTTCATGATTTTCATAGGAATTTGTCAGAGCTGCTGCTGGAAGACGCAGGTCTCGGTTTGTCACAAACGCGACACCTTTGACCTCTGAGTGTGATCACAAAACAAATAATTAACTGGAAGCTGAATTTTGGCTTATTGAGCCTTCTTGCAGAGCAACTTCTTACATGTGATTTGTTTTAGGCAGTAAAGCCACACACTTTGCATGTGGTCATGCAATCTGAGCCTAACTTGTGCAGACTCACACTAAATGCTGAATTGGGGTGTGTGTGTGTGTGTGTGTGTGTGTGTGTGTGTGTGTGTGTGTGTGTGTGTGTTTTTCCTTCTTGTCTGTGTTGCATACTTGTACATTCTGTGCATTTTCTGCATTTGAGTGTCCCTAGATGTGTGGCCGGGCGAGTGTAGTTTCCAACCGCACACACACACACACACACACACACACACACACACACACACACACACACACACACACACACACACACACACACACACACACACACACCGCACACACACACACACACACACATGCACGCACACGCATGCACACACAGGCACCGTCCTCCATTGACAAGCCCGTCCAGAAATATGCTGATATTCAGGTTTCTGTGTTCAGAAACAGAGTGTGTGACCCTATGGGCCGCCGCCGGCTGAAGAGCACGAAGCTGCGATTGGTTACATGCCGTTCTCCCGGAATCTGACGAGCGGTTGACATATGCTGGCAGAAACTTCACATTATGCTCACATCAAGACACACACACACACACACGCGCGCGCGCGCACACAGTGACCTGTCCCGACAGGCGACGATGAAAAAGCGTTGACGAAGAAGACAACTGACGTGTCTTTGTTTTCTATGTTTTGTTTAGTTTTTTTTCACACACACACAGAGTGGTTGAAATTGCTCTCTTTAGGAAGACACAGTTCAGTTTTCGCCCACGCTCCTCAGGTGGTCGTCTGCAGGCCCTCCCATCAAACAACCCGCAGCATAATGCTGCCACCAGCTGCAGAACGATAAGGCGCGCTTGCGCTTCGCTGCAGCTCGAGGACCCCTTACTGAAATCGAATCTGCCCCGTCGACGCTGAAATGTGCACGCCTTTTCTTTTGCAGAACATTTCTCTTTCTTCGAGCGTTTTACAGACTCTACAAAAATAAAATGGAATAAAAACAACTGAAAAAAAAAGAAAGTGAAAAAGATCACGCTTTCAGTCTCTCCCTTGCCTTAAACTTGTACAGCTGAGGTCAATGCCTGAGGGCACGGTTCAGCAAACATCAAGTACAAGAACAGGTAGGACGACATTTAGATCCTCCAAATTGCCCAGCCTGTCAGCATCCGACTCTGATCTTTTTATTCAGCAGCTACACGCTGAGCTGAGCGTCTGTGCATTAAGTAACGTTTCCAAAAGATGCTCCTGTTCCTGCAGCTGCTGCAGGAACATGTATGACTGCTGGAAGTTTTAAGCGTGCATCTGCGTTATTTTATTATCATCATTATTTGTATATTTTTTTTATTATTATTGTTTTAAACAAGAACAGATAAATCCTGAGGACACATGCGCTGTTAAAAGACAACGTGCGACAACTAATTGTCAGTGCAATTGTCGACATTGAGCAGGACAGGAATGTACTGACTGTGAGGCAGGTGCCTGAAGGCTTTTCTGTAATTATTATAGGAAACGTGCCAAAAAAAAAAACAAAAAGAAAAGAAAAAGGAAACAAAAAAAAAGAAGGTTCACGATGTTCAAGAGTTGATTTTAAAAAAGAAATGGAATAAGTTAATTAAATGCAAAACTATTCTAAGTTATTGCCAAGTGTTTGTGATATTTCTCTGCAGGCAAACGCCAGACACACACACACACACACACACCCAGTCAGCTTACACGTTTTTTGGTTTTTTTTTTAGAGAGATTTAAGATCGAATAAACTGCCAGATTACAATCTACAAAATGGATTTTTGTTGGATTTTTTTTTTTTTTTTAGCCCTTTAGGGCCGGTGTGTTGGGTCAAAACGTCCTCTTGCATATTTTATGGACAACCTCACACGAGGAAACTCAGGAGACAAAGTGGACGGAGCAAATAAACCGATGAGCCGACATCCACCTCACACTTTCCAGCACAGAACAGATCCGGGGCCAGAGATTACATCATGAAGTTTGTGCAATAAATTACCCAGATTAGGGAGCCCCTTTGAAATTGGATTTAGGCGCACGCCAAGCCCAAGGAGATGAAGGTTAGATTGATATAATTGGATTTCGCTACTTTTTTTTTCCCTTTTTTTTTTTTTTTTTGTTTAATGGCAGGGCCCCCTCTCAGCCCCCGTTATAAAACTTATCTGATCTTTTGGAAAGCATTAAATCGAGACCAAAAAATAAATAAAAATCTACATTGTTGTTATTATCACAACAAATGTGTCAATTCTTCTTCTTCTTTTTTTTTTTAAAACTGTTTAGTTCTGCACGAAGGGAGTTTTGCAGAGAAAACATATTTCACTTCACTCACCTTGCAGCGAAGTATAGCTGTGGCAATAATAAAAAATAGTAATAGGGCCTTTAAAGAAATGGAAACTTTGCGCAAATTTACACGCGTTTGCGACGAAAAGAATGCGAGGAGCGCGCGTAACAAAAACGGGGAAAATATGGGGAAAGTGCAGTGGGAAAATGCGCGTTGTGACGAAACGCCGGACACATGTGCGCGCATGCTTTCCAACACAAAACAGACGCCCTCACTGTATGGACTCGAGGAGGTGTAAAAAGGTATAATGACTTTTGGAATATGAAGCTTATTTCACTTTTGCTGTTGTTATTGTTGTTGCAAGTAAAATAATAATAAAAAAAAAAACCCCCTAAAAACAAAGCGGAAGCATACCGTGTTTATCATTTATTTCACATCTGCTGCGTTACATCCCAACTTTAGATAAATAAAACACCGCATATGCGAATTATATTCGCAACAACAACACATATTTGCGCTAAAATGCGTCATTCTTGCAAGTAAATAGAAACAAGTCTAAACCAAGAGTGATTACAAAAAAAAAAAAAAGTAAGCGATGAATAAATAATGCTGTAATTATTATTTAGTAGGTCGACGTTAGAAAGAAGATGAACTCACCTTGGACCGTCTCCCTGTGCGTCAACGATAAGTGCTGCGGGTTCACCTGCTTGCGGCGGGACATTGCCCCGGCATTTACTCTGGCATCGCCCGGTGAACGGCACTTGGAGTCGGCTTGAACCGTGGTGTCGGTGAGCAGCTCTCTCTCTCTCTCTCTGTCTTCCTCTCTCTCTCTCTCTCTCCCTTTCTCTCTCTCTCTCTCTTCCGCGCTCCCTCCGATCGCGCGCTCTTATCGCCGGCCCGTCGACAGTCTCTGAAGGTGTAAACTTTTGATGCGCGTTAAGGAGCCGGAGCGGCAGCGCTGACAGTCGGAAGATCCGCGCCGGAGTCCCGCCGTGGACGCAACACCTGGATCGGGTAGTGGGGGAGGAAGCCAAAGCGGGGCTTTCTTTTCTTTCTCTCTTGTTTGTTGTTGTTGTTGCGATGGATCGCTGAAAGCACGTTGGGAGAAGTGTGGCGTTTGTTTGCAGATTGTAAACAAAAGAAAAGGAATAATAATAATTAAAAAAAAAACAAAAAAATCCTGGACTTCCCAAGCTCTGCAGCGACCGTGCTGATAGAAAATCGCCCGCTTTTTTTGTTTGTTTTAGATATATATATTTTATTATTATTCTTCTTGAAAGATTTTTCCTCTTAAAAGCCTATGATCGCCGTATTTGTGGGGGCCAAATAGCAGCTGTTTACTCTGTGTGCTCCCTACAGTCCTTCCATCTCAGCAGTGGTGCGCTAAATGACCCTTTGGCACTGACTCCTCCTGTGCGTTTTGGCACTGGTGCGCGGAACGGCAACTCTTGGCTCCGGCGGCACTAGCCTCGCTGATTGAGAGACACACACACACACACACACTCTCTCACACACACACACACACACACACACACACATACAGACGAGAGAGAGAGAAAGAGAGAAAGAGAGGGAGAGAGAGAAACCAGGCGGGCAGACGTGACACCTCCTCCTTTTCTTCCAACAAGCCGAGGTCCAATGTTTCCCCGTTTCCTACGGTGTTTGAGGCTACTTCGCGTCGACGAAAGACGCTCTGCGTACGCGCGTGCAACCCAGTGCACGGGGTATCGCGTGCTCGGGACCCAAGTTCAAGTGCGCTCGTGTGCCGCCTCGCGCGCCAGGCAGTTCGCTGGACGAAAACGCGCGGACAACCCGGCGGCGGCGGCGGCGGCTCCCCGGGGCTCCTCCATCAGCTGCGAGAAGTAATCACCAGTCATCAGCGGTTACTCACTTCACACACGGCTCTCGTGCCTGTCTGGGTCTCTCTGGAGCAGCGTCACGTTACCAGCAAAGAGACAAACCGTCTCACCTTTGTATTTATCACCAGTTTATATAAAGAAAAGGGGGCGCGTGCAAGCTTCCCCCCACCACACCACCCCCACCCCCCCGTTAGCTACGATTTATTTCTCCTCATGAAATGTCACCAGAAATGCCACATAAAGACAACGATTAGAGCTCGCGCTCTCTTGATCTCTCAGCCTATCAGGTCAAACATCTAATTGGACTTATGATACTTTTATCGCGCGCAGTTCTTTAAGTGTTATTAATACTAAATAAGACTCGAGTGAGTAATCAGTGTAAATGTAAAGCATATATTTCCACGCATCGTGTAACAGAGAGAGAGAGAGAGGGGGGGGGGGAGAGGGGAGGGGGGTGCAGAATGCGCGCGCGGCAGGCTGCGGGTCGGTTGTCAGGGTAGTTTTAAGGCAACAGTACCCTCTGTTGGCACAGTCGGGAGGCAGAGCAGACCTAATCAGGAGGTGGCACCTTTAAAAACAAAAACAAAAAAACAACAACACAAAACAGCTTTCTCAGTTTAGTATTCAGGCTCCTTAATATTTTCCGCATCTTGTTAGCTCAAATTTTATTTGTCATTTTATGTGATGGATCATCGCGAAGTGCGAGGAAAGGAGATGCATCCTCTTGCCTTTTTTTTATTGTTTCACATAAAAAATAAAAAAAAACTTAGAACATACATATATATATATGTGTATATGTATAAGTAAACTTTAATGTTCCCACATAAAACTTAACTGTTAAACAGACTCATCGTGTGTAAATGAAACCCAGAGGTTTATTAGAGAGGGAACAAACAAGGAGCAGCAGATGGGAATTATTCAACTGTATTGACTAATGCAGTTGTGTTGTATTCATCAAAATTAATACAACTGCAAACACATGGCATTTCAACCACACGAAAAGATTCAAACTCCAGTCTTTGTTCCCCGGTTCGATGTACCTGAATCCAACTGACCTGCCCCTTTAAGTTCTGCAAAGTTGCTATGACCAGATGACAGAAGAACCTTCCTTTTGTGGCCTGCACACATGCAAAACACTATGGATGTCAAGCAAGCTACACTGCACATTACCCTGAAAATACCTTTGGTGAGACATGGCAGTGGCACTGTCATGCTGTGGTGACTGTTGATCAGGCTTTAAAACAGCTGCATTCTTAAGATTAAAAAAAAACAAACAAAAAAAAAAAACAGGCAAACATTTATGCGCAACGTTGCCAGAAATAGTACATTTGACCAAAAAAATAAATAAAAAATTGCATCTGTATTGAAGTCAAGGTGGTTCTACAAATGCACACCACACTTTTCAAATTTTTGTAATAAAGGTAGGAACCCCTGTCACATAATAATTTCAGCTGCATTGTGTTGGTCTATCACCTTAAATATTGTCGCTGCATGACGAGATGTGGAAAAATTGAAGGGGTTTGGATATTTTTTTTTTTTTTGCTGCTGTGTCGAATCCAGAGCGGATCAGGTCCACTTAGAGCTGCTTAATGACTAATGGACAATCATTCAGTCACTGAACGCTTCATTGTATATATGCACAGGTAAGAGCCTTTCATATCCTAGCTTTTTTTTTTTTTTTGAGATTTCTCTGAACCTTACAATGCAATTCAAACATGTGCTTGAGCTGTAATTTGGTTGAAATACAATCACTGTAATATATATATATATATATATATATATATATATATAAATATATATATATATATATATATATATATATTTTTTTTTTTTTTTTTTTGAAAGCCTCTCATGGCCGTTTAAAGTTGACAATACATTTTCCCCTGAATCGTCGGAGAGAAGTGTGCAGCCATGGTGATTCGCTGTGTGTTTTCTTTTTACGTCGCAGCCATTAATAAAACATGGCGGGCAATTTTAAGAGCATTAGAAGTTTGATTGCTTCGGGGCTGGCCTGTGGGACTTTCAGGACAGTAATTATTTATACAAATGAAATGTCATCTCGGCTCTGGCTCAAGGAGACGTAACCTCGGCAGATGCCACGTGCGGAAACACGACAGTCGGGGTTCCACAGGCCCGCGAGCGTGTGGGCCCCCCCAAAAAAAAAAAAAATTCAGACGCGACACTACGTGAGGCGTAACAAAGAGAGGGCAGCGGAAGCAACATCAGTAACATCAGCCGTAAACACGAAGGAAGACATCACCCGGAGTTCACACGCTCTCCCTTACCACGTCCTCTCGCCCCTGGGTTTCTCAATAATACATCAATGCTGCCATTATAGCTTGTAGCTTGCAGGCGCGGGGCAAACGCAGTTTAAGTTGGGTCGCAGAGGGCCACGGAACAGGACACAGGAAAGGTTTTACAGTCCAAAGTGTTGCCTCAGAGGAGACGCGCGTCCGCCGTGCCAAGTGTCACCGTTCAGTACGAGTTAACCTCAACGCCGCGGGGCCAACAGCCATATGGAAATTGTTGTCCGACGAAGAAGAAGGAGGAGAAGAAGAAGAGGACTTCCGTTCAGCTTTCCGGCACACAAGACGATTTCAGGCACTAATTATTCATGTTGGAGTGGATGAAACGAGTTCAGGGACGTGTGTTTGAAAAAAGGATCCCGCTCATATCCGGTTTTGATTCTGGGTCACTATCCTTTCCATTTTTTATGTCGCTCCAAAATAAAATGAAAAAGCGAGACATTCTTATTGGGGGGCGTCTAAAAATAGACAGATTGTATGCAGGGCTGGAGAAAAGCGTTTTATTTATTTATTTTTAAATATCAGACAAAGGTAACCTCTAAATACAAAAAGTGGTTTTCAAAAGGTTGATTTCATTTCTTAACAGAAGCAAGCCAATGAAACATGAAAAAGTAATTAGTTGTGCCATCTTTGTTGACAATGATCACTCTCCAAGGTAATAATAGCAAGAGTGTTTTGCATTGATGTGGATTAATTATCATCCTCTATCTGTTGCATTTTTTTCTTTTCTTTTTTTTTTTTTTTTAAATCAATCACGTTCAAAGGTTTTCTTTGATCAGTTTGAGGTATTTAAGGTAAGACAAAGTCCAGACTTTGACTGGGCCACTACAAAATCTTCATTTTGATTCTTTTTTTTGTTTGTTTGTTTGTTTGTTTGAGCTATTCAGATGTGGTACTTGTTAGTTTTCTTCACTGCACAAAAAACCCAAAACCTTACCAAGTATTGTTGGTCTAGTTTCTGGTGTAAATGTCTTAGTACAAAATCTAATTACAGGCAACCAATCAGCAAGAATCAAGAGCTTATTTTAAGTCTACAATTCCTTAATATTGTTACAAATGGAATAATCTACCAGCGGATCAAGACATTTCCCCCGAATCGTTAGCTAAAATGTCTTGTACCATTGACAGATTATTTCACTTTTAACTTGACTTCAACAATATCCTATATCTTGCTGAAAAAAGTTACCTGTAAGTTAGTTTTGTCTTATTTCAGGTGTACTGAGATATTTACACAAGAAACTAAACCAGAAATACTTGGTAAGATTATGTGTTTTTGTAGTGTTCACACAATCATCCTGCTGCATGAAACCAAAGTGACCTTAAGGTCACAATCTGATGACCTGCAGGATTCATCCTGAAGGTCCAGACCATCAGACATCCACCTCCATGTTTGATTTTTCTTAATGAATGAAGTCTCCGACATGCTGTGTTAGTCTTACAATAGACCCAATGGGACCGCACACCTTTCAAGCGTCACTTTTGTCTTGTCAGCCCAAAGAATCTTGAGGATCATCAGACGTTTTTAGGAAACTATCAGGTGGATCTCTTGGCCTACTTCGTGTGGTCAGTCAGGTACAATTTAACCACTTTTTTTTTTTCTTTGAAACTAAGTCCAATTGCACTGACCCCCGCCCGCATCACAATAGAGACAAGAAATTACTTAAGCTGTCAATTCGTAACTGTTCAAAAGGGAGGATGAGGGCTTAAAAACTGCATGTTGCGCTTAATCACTTTATCTCTGGTTTTAGAATATTCTTGAAACATTTAGATGAGCAACCGAAGCTTGTAGGGGTGAAACTCTTTTTCAGAGCGCTGCACGCTGCTCAAACCGAAAGTTTTGACAGGAAAAAAATGGGTGATTTTAGTGTTGCAGAGGTGAAAAATAAAGCTTTCAAAGCCATTTTGATGTGATTAACCGCAATGTGACAGCGCTGACATAAACAATGAAAGGTCCACTCCAGGAGAGCTTGTGGTAATATGAATATTGCTGTGGGATTTGCTTATAGTCACTGCTTCATTATGCAATGTTTAATATTAATAAAGAAAGTATAAGGATATATTATTTATAAGCTATTCAGAGAGAGTGTATGTGTGCGTGCGTGCGTGCGTGCGTGCGTGCGTGCGTGTGTGTGTGTGTGTGTGTGTGGATTTGAGTGACAGATTGAGATGCTCCCTTGCTACAGGCAATACAACCAGACAAGGCTCTTACTTTTCCACAGGACCCATCCTGACAATTTCTCCCACAGTTAAGAGGATTTGTCCGAGCAGGGGTGAATATATAATGCATGCAGATTCCAAACTTTAATGTGGACCCAGTAAATGATTCAATGCTGGCTTTTCTCAGAAGTGAGAGGGGCTGCGAGGGGAGCGGAGGGCCGACCACGGGATGTTGCTCGTGGTCGGCTCTTGTGACGCAGGCTGGGAACATATCGCCTTTGGATATTAACATCCAAAGGCGATAGTAGGGGATTATTTCTGCCTCGGAGAGAAACGCCTCTCACAATGTTTTGATAATTATTCAGGTCACCTTAAACTTTTTCACGCGTACATCCCTCGCTTTGATCACTAGATCGACAAAAGAGCATACTCGACTCAACTTCTGCAAATTGGAAGAATCACTGATCAGTGTAGCACGCCTCCATTGGCTTTGATTGGCCTCCATATTCCTGTTGATTAAAAAAAAAAAAAGCAACCCCGCAGCATGATGCTACCGCCATCATGTGTCCTAGTGTGTTCAAGGTGATGTGCAGAGCTGGCTACCCTCCACATTTGCAGAGACGTCCCTTTTTAGTCTCATCTGCTCCTCCTTTTGCAGTGCTGAGTGTGCAGATTTTAAAGAGGATTTGTTTTGAACAATGGCACGTGTGGAAGGTAAACATGCATTAAATTGCATTCAACGTGTGCAGTATTTGCCGCATAACTGACGCAACTGATTAATTAATGACAAATACATCACCAGCACAACTGTGTATTATCTGCATGCATTATATATTCACCCCTGCTCGACAACTGTTGTCTTTCCCCTTTTAGAGCATTTCCAGATGATCTTTTACCCCTTATTATTTACCAAAGTAAAACATTTTACTGCTGCAAACTGCAAGAGTAGAGATGACCTACTTATCTGAGATATTATTATAACAAATTTCAAATAATGTTATATTGTTATGGAAGCATAGAACCATAGATCCAGACTTGTACATTAGCAATGACTTTAAAAAATCTCTCTGTATTTGGGAGGCATTTTCTTCCACAGTCTACTCTTTTCCAGAAATGAGTAAAATGCTAAAATTATTAACTGACACATTTCACATTTTATTAAGAGACTCCTGAAATGATGAGGGTGAGAGGTAGACAATAAATGAGTTAATTTTGAACACTGTATTGAATTATGATCGCTGGATCGCTTTTGTGGCCAATTAAAACAGAAGAGTGGATAATTGTCTCCCTCTAGTGGATAGTATTCGAAACAACAGCCTCCTTATTCTCACAACTTGGATGGTCTATAAAAGCGATTATTATAACAGATAGATGAATCAGCCACTTCGCTTTCGGAGAAAAACAACAACATATTTTTGAATCTGAATTGTATCTTTCCAGGGCGCACGTGTATCTTATCTCCTGCGTAATGACGTAGGCAAGGAGGTAGTGACGTACAGGAAAACGGTGGTGTCCTTGTTACAATGGGGATTTTGGTAGTTTATTTGTTGGTTAATACAGTGTGAATAACTGCGGATTATTCAAACTGCCGTCTCTTGTATGTGGTTCATCCCGACGCATACATGATAAAGGTAAGCGTCGCGGCTCGTTAAATGAAGAACAGCTCGAGTTCGACGCAAACACTTTGAGAGGCTGATATGCCTTTAGCATTAGCTCGGGCTAACATGCTAACCCAATGCTGGCGAACAGATAAACCAGTTTAATTCACACTTCTTGCCGTTTTCTGTGTCGTAGCTTTATATTTTACAAACTCACCCATGGTATTTTCTGTCAGATGCATTTTTACACACTATGAACATTATTGAACATTTCAGGGATATTTATAGTAAATGTTAGATAGTAGCTCGTGACTTTATTATGCTAACAAGCTAAATTCTACATTTACACGCTAATAATAAACCAGGCTACGCTGTTGCTCTCTATCTGATCCATAAAGGGTTTAAGGAATTACTATGCTAAGTAAACACAATTATTGTTCTTATTTTGTTGTTGTTGTTGCAGCACATTTTGTTAAACTTATCCATACAGTTTGCTCTCTACTACAGGGGAGAAATGTAATCTTCTTTCAACATTAGGTCTATTTTCAGATTATATTTAAACAACCTCTATGTTTAAATATGTGCAGGAGCAACTAGTTACCACCAGCTGTTTAGTGGAGATAATAATACTTCTCTCACACCACTTACTGAGCACAGACGGTCAGCTGGCTGAAAGAAGAAAGGCTATAAATATATATATATATATTTTTTTTTTTAAACAAAAACTGACTGTCATGGTGTGAAAATTAAAGCAGAACTAGCTCCCACTACTATTTGGAGAAATTATATTTTAAAGCTATTAACTAGCCAATCCTAGGATTTCCCAACCAGCTAATGAGCTACAATACCGCCAGACTCTCGTTCCCAGCCATGCCCAGTAGATCAATAAAACGAGTAGTTTAAAGTTGGTTTTTTTTTGTTTTTTTTGTTGGGTTAAGCATTTCTGTGGCTTTTTTTATGTACAATTTGGCACAGTTTCATACTTCCTTACCGGTTCTGTTTTGAGTTGTTTATGGTGAACATGGAAAATGAATCTTCCACATGCTTTATACAGGATGTGTCTATTTCCACAAAGCAAATATTAAAAGCGAAAAATGATCTACACAAAGCAACTTTTAGCACAAGTTGTACTTTTAAAGAATTTGGGGCTCCCATAAAACTCAGATTCTTAATAGTAGGGCTTTTCTCTGAAAGCAAGCAAGTAATAATTGTTCTTTTGGTTGTTACCCCCCTGCCTCCCTGGATATCCGCAGTCCAGCGCAGCAGGTCCATCCACCTCTTCCCCTCAGACAATGAAGGAACCTAAGGAGAACTTGAGCGGCCAAGCCACTCTGGACCACATCAAGCCATGCTGGTACTGGGACAAGAAGGACCTAGCCCACACCCCGTCTCAGTTCGAGGGCCTCGACCCGGGTACGGAGGCTCGGTACAGGAGGGAGGGAGCCCGCTTCATATTCGACGTGGGAACCCGCCTCGGCCTGTATCCTGGATCGGTTTATACCAGGAAAAAAACTTTATCTTGTATCTCTGTCATGTTAGATTTAGGTAAAGTAGTGCAATGAAAAAAAAAAACACGGAACAGATAAGCTGTAGGAATTGACTCGGCCTGTCACAAAAACAAGTTTGGCTTGATGACAAATTGTCCAAGATTGTCCCTGTTATTGCGATAAACAATAATATTGTTGTTTTGAGACATTTTTCGACTAACATAATGGCAACGGCATAATAACGCAAGAACACGTTCTCCAAGATCGATAAACTTTAAATTCTAACGAACACTTAATGCTGGAACTGGAAGACATTTTAACTACTCAAAACGAATGAACAAAATAATAGAAACAACAAATAAAAATGAATTATGAAGTCTGTGTAAACGACACTATCCTTAAAAAAAAAAAAAGGGCGGTTGAACCCAAAGAAGAATGAAAACTTTTGTCATCCAGACTTTGGTAGAAAGAGAAAAAGAAAAAAAAAGATAAATTCTTGATATTGTTTTAGTTTATCATGAGCGCTGGTTAAATGCTTTGCTGAGATCCTTAAATATGTTTCTCATAGACTAATGTTGTGTTAGTGTTGTGATTATGGCAGCAAAGGTAACCATGGTAACCAGGTTTTAGTTATAGAAGTCACTGTGTGTGAGACTCCTTGACCTTTAGCAGACACTACGACACTCTGGCCACCGGCATCATATATTTCCATCGCTTCTACATGTTCCACTCCTTCAAGCAGTTTCCCAGATACGTGAGTCCCAGTTTCTGATCATCCTCTGTCTTTCCCCGATGAAACTAAACTTAGGGAAACGAATGACTTTTTTTTTTTTTTTTGTTTTTTTTTTTTGTCCCACAGGTGACTGGCGCTTGTTGTCTTTTCCTGGCTGGAAAAGTTGAGGAGACCCCAAAGAAGTGCAAAGACATCATCAAGACGGCGCGGAGCTTACTGAACGATGTGCAGTTTGCTCAGTTCGGCGACGATCCTAAGGTGACCGTTTTACATTTGTTTCGGTTTACCGCTGACCTTTTTCTGAACACGTGCAGCTCAGAAAGGTCTACAAATTTGATTATTGTCTCGTGTCCAATCTTTGACGCACCAGGAGCAACAAACAAGTTAAAATAGATACATTTCTTGGATTTAGGGGTTACATAAAGAACTGCACATAATAATTGTATTTATTTACATTTCTCCTTTTCACGCTGGTTCTTCAGTACAAATAAACTCCACGTGATATTATTTCCCACCTTCAACAGGTCAGTTTTTTAAAGCTACATCACCTCGAAGTATAACGTTTTGCATTTTATTTGTTTACATAAATGAAAACAAGACAGCAGAAATAGTTTCCCTCAAATAAATAACGGGGTTATTGTGTTAAACATTATCCAACATTGTTACTTTACGCTAATTTAAGGGCGCGAGGTTCTAGTTCTGAGGGAAAAATGATAGAAATAAATATCCTCTGGCAAATCTGAGTCATTAGCTCCCTAAAAAACTAAGCGAAATAAATAAATAAAGCTTTTAGTCTTTTTCACAAAGAGCAACGCTTCATTAAACTTCAGCTGAGTTTGTGAAGAATGTGTTTTCAGGGCAGAAATATCCAGGCTTGACCCGTCCAAGTTTTTGAACTCCAGATGTTGCAATGGAGTCCAGGGTCCTTAATAAACTATTAAAAAAGCTCATTAAGTGTCTCTCGCAGCACTTTTTCCTCCTGTTTCTGGGTCAGGCGGAAAGAACCGCTTATGCCATGAGCCGGACGCAGCAAACGCCTAATTAGTGGGCCGCGAAGGCCGAGCGCCAAACTCTGGACGTACTTTCGCATCTTTGTTGAAACAATAACAAGATGGAGATTATAACTGCCCTGCAGTCTGTCGTCAGCCGCCTGCTTGTTGTGACATCACAGCCCCCAGAGCTTAACCGTATGGAGCAGAAGTTACTGGCAGATGTCATTTTCCGTCCCAAATATGTTTCACGACGTGTGTTTTCCGGGGAAATGAGCTCAATCTATTTGTGCTGTAAAATGGCAACAAATGTCCGTTGTTGAGAGAACTGCGCCTTAAATGACCCTTCTGCTTGTAACAGGAGGAGGTGATGGTTCTGGAGAGGATTTTACTCCAGACCATCAAGTTTGACCTGCAGGTGGAGCATCCCTACATGTTCCTGCTGCGCTACGTCAAGCAACTTAAAGGTAAAAAGGGGGGCCAAAAAAAAAAGGTTCAAGCGTTTGGACCACTGGTGAAAAGTAAACTCTGGCACATGGATTCGGTCAAGAACAGGCTGACATTCTGCTGTTTTATTGCAGGGGAGAAGAATAAAGTCTGCAAGGTCTTACAGATGGCGTGGACCTTTGTCAACGACAGGTGAGCCTGTTTCTACTCTAACTTTACTCTTAAAGCTGCAAAAATCGTCATAGCATTGCAATAATGAAGTGGCTAAATTGAAAGACTAAATTCATAACATTATGAATTTATTAACATTATGATTTTATTCTTATTTCAACTTTATTCTCATACGACATGTCCTTGTTATACTATAACTTTGTAAACTGACTTTATTTTCAATGTTATAACTTTTTTGTCATTATTCTGACTTTATTCTCCTATTATTATTATTATTATGACTTTTGTGTGTTATTTCAACTTTATTCTTATACGAATTATTTTTGTAATATTGCAACTTTGTTCTCATAATACTCACTTTATTCTCATCTTCTTATGACTTTATGCACGTATTATATCCACTTTATTCTTGAAATATTATGACTTTTATTATATTACTTCTTTTTTTTATTAGTCCTGTCCTAATGCTCTGTCATATAAATCATTATTTTGAGGATTTTCCTGATAATATTGACAGATTTGACCCTGGTTGTGTGTGTGTGTGTGTGTGTGTGTGTGTGTGTGTGTGTGTGTGTGTGTGTGTGTGTGTGTGTGTGGTGTTCCCTCCAGCCTTTGCACCATGCTGTCTCTGCAGTGGGAGCCAGAAATCATCGCCGTGGCTGTGATGTACCTGGCCGGCCGCCTGTGTAAGTTCGACATCCAGGAGTGGACGGCCAAGCAGTCGTCCCGCCGCTGGTGGGAGCAGTTCGTCCAGGACGTCCCCGTCGAGCTTCTGGAAGGTACTCCTCCCCTCCTCCCTTCGGATTTCCTCCCTCGCCTCTCGGACGCTTCTCATCCATAATCCCTCCGTCTTGCAGACATCTGCCACCAGATCCTGGATCTGTACTCCCAGGGCAACAAGCCCATCCCTCAGCAGATCCAGGAGAAAGAGCGGGCGCCGGCGACTCCCACCTCTCTCCCCCCAGTCCCACAGGGGCAGCCGCCGGCCGCCAACCCGCCGCCGCCTCCGCCCAAGAAGGCCTCTCCTCAGGTTGGCAGCCCGGCACGCCAGCTCAAACGCTCGCATGTAAGCAAGCTGACAGAGAAGAGAAAACGTTAAAAATATGAAGAAATGACTTCTGCTAATGTCAGCCTTGTGTCTGTTTTTTTGTCCCAGACTTCTCCAAAGGATGAACCCAAACCTCCAGGTATTCTGCTTTTTATATGTCGCAGTACAACTTTTTGTAGTTTTGTGAAATTACAACTACGAACACAAAAGTCTAAAGTCCATAAATGCTAAGAGGGAGGACAATAATACCTTGTTTATTAGATTTGTAGGACCACCTGTCCCTATAAACACTAAACCCAGCTCTTTCCGACTGGGTGAAAACAACCTTCAGCAAAAGTTTTCAAGTCTCGCTAATTATATTTACTTTTGGACTGCCATCACTAATCATTAATGTTAGTCATTAATGACTGCCGTCATTATTATAAATATAGTTAGTCAACACAATTTTTATTTCTTTTTTTTTTGCTTAGCAAAAGTTACTGCAGTATTTTTCCCCCCCAAAGTGCAGTGTGTGCACAGAGTCCCCTCGATCCTGTGTGTGTGTGTGTGTGTGTGTGTGTGTGTGTGTGTGTGTGTGTGTGTGTGTGTGTGTGTGTGTGTGTGTGTGTGTCACTGGCTGCCTGCATCTGGGAAAAAATGAGAGAACTTCATCGTACCTTTAATAAATTCTAATTATTTTAATAAAGTAACCTTTCTCATTATATTTCAGCTAAAATATGTAGCTGAAAGTTGTTTTTTTTCTTTTTAGCTGAGACCAATTTTTGTCTAAATGCTTCAGCTTTTTTAAAAATTTATTTTATTTTATGCCTAAAAGCCAATGTAGTTATTTATTTTTCTTTATGCTGGAAGTGACACAAAAAAAAACAAAAAAAAAAACAAACGAGAGCAATTTGGAAAATAACATAAAATAAACTAGCTTTGTTTTTGGGGATAAAAAAATAACTTAGAGTAGTAGCCCTTCTCTGGACTTTGACTGGTCCATTCTGAACACATTATTTTCACTCTGATATCAAGCACTTTATTGTTGCTATGACTTCTTGGGTTGACCCGCGTTTAGCTCCAACCGTCCTCCATTAGACTCTGACAAGCAGCTGCAGAAAAGAATCCCCGCAGCATGATGCAGCCACCATCTTGTTTCTACTGTGTCCCGGTGGATGTATGCTGTTAGTTGTCTGTCCACAAAGGGTTCGGTGCTTACACTGGATTTGATTTCGGGGATCAATACTTGCCTGCTACCCTTTTTCAAATTGAATCTTCAAAAAACGAAGAAAGAGCAACAGAAAAATGTGTGCACAGTTTTATGTCGCATGAAATCCCAGTGAGATGCAGTAAACTTTGCTGTTTTAATTTGACGTTATTCAAGTCATTTGTTCTTGTTTAACTGTAATGAACCAAACATCACATATTTATAACTCTTGAAACTCTCTTGACATTTTTTGCAGAACAAGCCGGGTCAAAGATCCCCCGACTGGAGAGCCCCATGCCCCCCCTGCCTATGTCCCAGCCTCCCCCAGGTAACCATGGCCACCGCCCGAGTCATGCCCTTCATCTGGGTTTCAGGGCCCGGAGTTGAACTTGGGGACACGCTGGCATCCAAGGAAAGCCCTGCTGCTTGTGCGCTCGTGCCTCCAAACAAGACCCGCTTTATGAGCCCGCCGGTTCCCCTGCGGTCAGTTTCGGGCTCCTGGAGCGGAACGAAAATCGTTAGCCTGCTTATGTAATCACCTTTCGCCTGGACAAAAACGCAAAACCACATGCTCCCGATCTCACCCGGAGCTCTCTGGGAGCTGCAGCCGGGTAATGAGACCTCCTGCATGGCGGTGTTGGCTGATCCTGGCCTCGCTGTGCGTTCCTGTCTGGTAACAGGGAGGTTATTTGGGATCATGTTGGTGGGTGGAGAGGCAGGGCAGGGCAGGGCAGGGCGGGGCGGGGCAGGGCAGGGCGGGGCACCCAGCTGCATCCTCCACCACTGAGATGGCGACTGTTTTTGATCAATCTTACTGTAGTTATTCTGACAGTTCCTCAGATACAACATTGGCCCGTTCTGAGCCTTTTTGATCGATATTAGAAATGCATTAATAGATGAAAACATTTTTTGTACAGTTTTGAGTACTTTACTTCTTGAGTTGAGTGAGCAAATTGCCTTTTTTTGGAGTCTGTTAACAATGAATTGATTGCTAAACTAGTTGACGTTATTTCAATAACTGATTCATTGTGATTAATCTGATTAATCGTTTCAGGTCTGTTAGTTATTTTTCTCTGTTTTTCTCTGTTTCCCCACCCAGCCCCTCCTGCAGAGGCGGAACCAGGAAGCGAAGCTGCTCCTCCGCCTCCACACGCCCCGCCCCCGCACCAGCCCCCACCCTTGCCCCATCGCCCTCCTCCGCCGCCGCCCTCCAACTACCTGATGTCCACCACCAGCTCCTACATGTCTGGGGAGGGCTACCAGAGCCTGCAGTCCATGATGAAGACGGAAGGCCCGCCCTACACCCCATGCCGCCCAGCTACCCGCCACCCATCCCGCCGTACCACCCGCACGTCTACCAACCGGCCGCGGCGCCGCCTCCAGGTCCTCCGCCTCCTCCATCCAGTTACCCACCGCCAAGTTTGGCCCCGGCCTACCCTCCACCGGGCTACAACAGCTACCCTCCTCCACCGCCTCCCCGCATGCCCCCGGGCCACGTGCCGCTGCCGGGGCCCCCCTCCGCCCCCCGTGCCTCCCGGACAGTCCCAAGTGCCCCTGCCCCCTCCACCTGGAATGCCCCTCAACCGCGGCGGCTGGATGAGATGAATTTACAAACGCACAGCTGCTGTTTGGAGGCCGAACCACAAAGTTTTCCTGTCATAAACTAAAAGAAGCGAGACTGCTCTCTCTTCAGTGCGGCTTCAGACAAGCAGCTGACCTGGTTGGAAGTAAACTTGAAATGACAAGTCAGGTCTGGGCACCATTGTTTGGAAAACCAGGAGAAATATTTCTGGTGAAGTTTTTTTTTAAATTGTATTTTATTTTATTTTTTTTTATTTTGGAAAGATTTTGATTTCTACAGGAAGCTACTTGTTGAGCCCTTCACTGAGAATGTACTGAGGAACAGCAGCACCCTGTTTTCCTCCCAAAGTGTGTCAAACATCGCAAAGACATGTTTCAGTTTATTTGGTTTTGTTTTAGGCTTCTTATCATTTAAATCATGTCTTTTGCCTCCTGCTGTTTCCCAGTTGCATTTATTTTTGCGTTCTGTTTCTCA
Source organism: Poeciliopsis gracilis (assembly GCA_911649635.1). NCBI lineage: Eukaryota > Metazoa > Chordata > Actinopteri > Cyprinodontiformes > Poeciliidae > Poeciliopsis > Poeciliopsis gracilis. Next base: position 1,760,255 of record CAJVRI010001517.1, read on the forward strand.
CTTTGTTCTGTCACATTGTGTCCAGTCTTGGGGGGGGAACGCAGTCGTCGAGGCTTTTGGAGTTTGTCGGCTCATAATCTGTTTTTGTTTTGGCATAACTTCAAAAATGCCGGCTTCACGTTGCAAAGAGTTCAGCCACTATTAAAAGTTTTATTTTCACATTTTGTCCTGTTTTGTGGGATCTGTAAAATGTTCTTATTGCACAAGCACCATCTCAAACTAAACGAGTTTAGAAAAAACTGCTCTTTCATGGCGATGCTCTTGTCCACGTTGGAGTACAGATCCGATACAGAAAAAGACCCTCTGTCACTCATAAACTCAATGTGTTGCCATCAATCGGAGGACCAAAGCAGCTCCACAGCAGATGGAGACCCAGCAGGGCGACAGGAGGCCACGCCCGGAGCCCCCACCCCACACAGAGCACAACTTCAGGGGCCCAGACTGGCCCTCCTGTGGATGCACCTCTGGATGAAATCCTAATGTCTTCCACAATTAATCGGAGGTGAGCCTCTACTTTTAGACATCAGCTGCTTATGATCTGGAATCAGTGGCATTTAGATTAAAATCCCCTTGTGTTGTACTTTGTTTCATCATTTTAGCCACATTTAGTTATTACATTCTCTGTCAACTAAAGAGAAGCTCATTGATAAACTGCGCACAACGTAACATTGGAGGATTGGGCGCCTCAATCGTCCCAAATGGCCAGAACCGGGCCTGGACCGAGCATGCCACTGTGACTGAACAGACGGACTTTGTTGCCCTCTGGCGGTGAAAGGATAACATTTGTATTTCTTACATTTTTATTTATTTTTTGGCAAATGTCGAACTTTGATGTAAGACGCAGATAAATCAACTAATGTTTTATTAATAATAAAAAAAAATTTTTTTTCATTTATTGAGCAAAAAAAAAAAAGTGGAAACATCCTTCTGCTGTCAAAGCGTTAATTTAATGAACGACTAGACACGTTTCAAAAGCTGTTCCCAGCCCCACATGCGGCCTGACGTGCAGAAGGAGCAAATCACACAAATCACAGACGGAGGGCTGAAATATCTGGAAATGCAGCGCGTCATAAGGGAATTCAAAAACACATTCAGTCCAATGCATAGAAAGCAAATGGCACTTCCGGCCATTATTTCAGGGAAGGTGACGATGTCAACATGGGAACGCCGCCAAACGCAATGCCTCCATGGGACAGCAGGGGGCGTCGTTGCGCAGGTATGGAAGAAAACGCGAAACGTCGTCAATATTCAGACATTTATACACATACATGATTCTGGCTGCTTTTGTTAGTCATTTAAAATATGAGCGCTGGTGACGCAGCTCTTATTGTGAAATATTAAAAAATAATTTTTAAAAAGCGACATTTATATCACTGGAACTAGATTCGTGTTGCGTTTATTTAAATTGGAGCCCGAGAATAATCACCTTATGTCATTTTTATGGTCTAATTTCGGTGAGTCTGACCTTCCCCAAGCTAAAGAGAGCTAAAGTGCAGAGAGGTGCTGTGACGTAATTGGCCAGCGTAAACGTCCACGCTCATGAGTGTTCGGACTGCAGGGTGAATCCTCACCAGCAGAGGGCGCCCCTGGTCTTCAAATAAAGACAACAATCGACAGCATCATGAAGCAACTCGTTTATTTTTTTTCCCAGAGTTTTCTAAAAGTGGCCTAATTCATGTACATTTCACCTGATAATTGCTGATTTTTTTTTTTGTTTAATTTTTAGTTTTATTTATTTTCATCAGTGAGATTCATGAGAAACAGTTTACAGTCATGCCAGTTGCTACAAGATTGACGTTTGGACCAAAGATCCTACAGATTTGGACCGTGGGTTTTAGCATACAGGTGTAAAAAGGAGCATTAAAGAGAACAAATCTCAAACAATAATAATAATAATAATAAAAAAAAAAAAACGTAGTTGGGTACCAAATCAAAACATAACCGAGGAAAATGTGGCAAATTTCAAACTAAACGCCACTTCTTTTTTTTAACTTTTTTTTGTTTTTTTGCTTGTTTTAAGTATTCAAAATTGTACCATGGCTTTAAAGCAGTTCCTAGAAAAAAAGGACACTTTCAAATGAATACTTTGATTGCTTTTCTTTTACCGTTCAAAGGGACAGAAAGGTCGGAAAGGTGACAAATGTCGCCAGAGAGCCCCTTCCATCCGCATGTCACGTCTGTCTGATAAAACTTACAGGTCGATCAGAAATAATCAATTCATGAACCCGTTTTGCTCCCCCAACCTCTATGTTAAACCTGGCAATAAATACGCTGATCAATTTGCTCATATTGACATCAAGAAATACTCCTTTTTTTCTTTTGTTGTTTTTACAAAGTTTCGTGGTGTAAAGACATCGAAGGGAAGACATACTTCTAAGATCGAAAAGGTAAAAGTAGAAAGAAATCGTGCACCTGCTGAATCCATGACAGAAAGAATCTAATTTAGCGATTTCCTTAAAATAATTAAAAAAAAAAGTCGTATTGCAGTCGGTAAGCTCCTGCGTGGATTCAGAAAATGCATCGGCCGCAAACAGATGCCACAGCCGCAAGAAAACCATCCTGTCTTCATTCGCACGAACGCACGCACACACACGCACGCACGCACGCACGCACCCACGCACGCACGCACGCACACACACACACACACACGCACGCACACGCACACACACACACACACACATGCATCCACACAGACTCAGAGATGGGTGAAGGTAAAGCTCTCGCCCTCCCAACCTGAGAAAATGATTGTCTGACAAGCACACAGCATCCAAAGTTTTTAGCTTTTTTTTGTTTGTTTTTTTTCTCTTTTTCTCATAAAGTCATAAAATCATCTGAAGAATCCGAATGGCCTCGGCACATTTCCAGAGGTTCAATTGAGAAGTTGTCATAAAGGTCGATCTGGAACAAAAAAACAACAATAATAACAATAATAATAATAAAGGGTTAATTCCAAAAGCAAACCCGGTTTGAAGGTCAGACTGTGAGTGTGCTTTCCAAACAGGAAAAAAACACAACAAAAAAAAAAACAAAAACCGTTTGATCACGTGGCCACGCTAGCGTACAAAACAGAGAAAACGTCAAATCAACACAAAGTAGTGCTATGGTTTTATACACATTATACACAAGTCAACAGAGATCCCTAGTCGTAATTATATTCATAGACTCTCACGAGCAAGAGGCGCGAGATCACAGTGGGTTTCACTTAAGTTAACGTCTCAGATGCTAATCCTAATTATACTCGTTGACCAGTAGGGCGTGGGAAGGTCCGCGAGACAGGAGTTAGTTGGTTTTTTTTGTTCATTTTTTTTTTCTTTTCACATTTATTTATAGAGGGGTTACTATTAAAAGTTGTCTAAAAATTCGGCCACACTGTCGCCCTCTCAGCTCTGCCGCGTGTGGGAACAAAAGTGCCAAGATTCGCAAAAAATATGTCGCAAAATAAATACGGAATTGGAAATACGAGAAGTAAGTATTTTTATTTATAGTTGCATAGATGTTGAGATAGTTTTGGAAACGCAAAGCGGTAAAAAAGAAAATCCGGTCGAATTGATTTTTACTTTTTATTTTTTCCAGATCATGTGTTGCATTTTGAATTCATTTTATTGCTCAAACGTGAAATAAATAAATATCAAAACAGGTTCAATTTCTATAACAAATTTAATAAACTACTGAATCATTTATGTAAATACTGAGGTTTGTTTGTGAAATCTATCTACCGTAGAAGTGAGCATTTATCGCATCGTTTACTGTTTATCGCGATACATTTTGTATCGCGATAAGAATTTTGATTTATCTTTGTCACCATAAATTCCCATTTATGATGTTTGAAAATCACCCAAAACTGTAATTACTGTTGAGATCGTTAGCTTTACCATTTTCTCCGCTGTTTGTTCAACATAAGAATCAATATATTTGAAAATACCATTTCCACGTGCAAGTTTAGTGATCTGGTTCAGTAAACTGGAAAACTAAAGCAGCTTAGTACAAGTGGGAATGTTATTCAGGAGCACTATTTGTGTCTGTGGGGACTCTGATTGCTGTGACACACAGTCACAACCACACCTGAAAAACAAGAAAAAAGATGGAAAATATAGTAACTTCAATTGTCGTAGCAATTCTATTTCACCCGCCGCTAATTCAGAGTATTTATTTGACAAATTATTTGTCGCATCGTGGCACTTTCGAGCCCCCGCCGCGTGCGGGGTTGAGGCCTCGGCTCCTGCGGCTTCGTCGCGTCTGTGCTTGAAACCATGTTGCACCGCCGGCTCGCGGGAGCGCCGCCACGCTCTCGCAGGGGGCCAGCAGAGCGGTGTGAAGTGTTTGAGACTGACGGAAAGTGGGCCAACTAGCTGCCAGTGGTCACCTTCACCATCGATCGTGTGATGATTCTGCTGTACATGTAAATATCAAGACCACGCAGTCCGTCCTGTAGCCGTCTCAGTCGGTCCCGAAAGAGGGCGTTTTCTGCAGGATGCGCGGAGTGATGGGTGGTGTCGGCAGGTTTGATGCGGTGGCGTTTCCCCTCCTTCCCCCCCCCGCGCCGCCCCCCCACCCTTTCCGGGGTGGATGTGGGCGAGTCGGGTCGTCGGTGCTACAGCGGGCCCTTGAACTGGTTCCCAGAGAGATGCTGCCTGATGGACATCTTCGATCCGGCGGCGTCGCCCAGTTTCCGCCACACCACCTGCACAAAACGGAGAGCAAGAGACGGGACGCTGAGAGGCGAAGAGGAGGTTTGCGTCTCGGGAGATGAGCGTTATCGTCTGAAAGTTCTTCTTTGTTTCAATAATTCAAGTCAAGTTCCACTTTTCTGAATAGAACTACTGAAATAAATGAGCTTTTTATTAGTGCACCTGTGCATGCTCAACTACTTTTCCTCTCTTCCAGCTTTGTGAATGAGGTGGGAGCGGCGGTGGCGGCGGTGCTCCCACCGGTAATGTTATTACAAAAGCACTATTGTGGTGTCCCCTCCCTCCCAGCAGCCCCCTCTGCCAGATTCCTGGCCTGCTGCATACCTCTGCAGGGCCCAGATAGACTCTCTCATCGTTGCACCTTTTATTCGGCACAAGGCCTTTACATCTCCAACAGAGAGAGAGAGGGAGAGAGAGAGAGAGAGAGATGGAGAGAGATGGAGAGAGAGAGAGATGGAGGGAAACGAGGAGAGGAAGACTAGATAGGCGAGAATGTGTGGTTGGAGGAGAGAGCTCTTCTCCCTGCTGATACAGTGGAATTGATTTGACAGCTCAACTGTGAGCTTCCACTGATGGCTTCGTTTCAGAGAAGACAAAAGAAAGGGGACAGAGGGGACAAAACAAGGCCGCTTGGGACGTTAGGACTGTAGCTGTGCTGTGGATGATGATGATGATGATGATGATGCAGAAGAAGTAGTATTCGGGACCTGTGCAAGTCAAAACTGTGAGATGATAGGGCTAAATTGGAATTTTAGTTCGAACGGTCGGCCATGTTTTCTGCACTTAAAGTGAAGCTTTTGTTTCTCACGTGGAGATTGTGAGAATCCATGGGAAACGCGCGCAGGATCCACTTTTTGTCATTTAACAAAACGAAAAACAAAAGTATTTAGAATCAAATGATGGAAACGTTTGGGAAAAAAAAAAAAAAAAAATCCAAGCAGGTCAAAAGAAACTTCCGGAGATTTCTATCCAGGACAAAGAGGCGGGTTACGGTCCGGTGGACCCGCTCCGATCGGAACATCTGTTCCATTGCGGCGGAAGCTGAAAATGTGTCAAACGACCCAAACTACTTGGAAAAGCTGTTCACATCCTCGCCTCTGGAGGCGCCGCGGCGAGAACTCCCGAAGGAAACGACGTCTGAAGAGAACGCGAGCGCAACTTCCTTCGTCATGAAACGTAAACGAAAATGGCGCGGTGTCCGATCTGAGCAGCTGTAGGTAAAACGCCACAAAATGAAAAATTCTCCAGCTTGCGCTGTACACACACACACGTTTGCTTTGGTTGTATTTACCCGGAATACCCTGCGCTATAGTCCGCTTTCTACTTTTGGAGCTTTTGCTAATCGATCCGAGACCCGGCTTTTTTTTGATCCGGATCAGAGTTTGATTATGCGTTCACACCAAACCTTCCAGGAAAACCAACCAGAGTTTGACTAAAGCAGACGAAACCCGGCCGGTGTAGACGGACACAAAGCAACACTTTACGCCACGAGGCAGCTGGACTCACGTTGCACATCTCTCGCACGATGGCCTTCTCCTTCTCACTCAGATCGTCCTCGTAGTCCTCGGGAGCCTGCTTGTCCAAATTCTCGTGGACCTCTAGAACCTAGCGGAGGGACAGGAGAAGGTCCGGTTTCACAGAGGCAAACAGCTTCAGTGAAAACAAAGGTTTGTGAGATTGTGACATGAAGAAGGAGGCGTCTCCACGACTACGTTCTCATCAGTTCAAAATCGTAGATATTTTTTGGGGGTCCAGTTTCTGGTGCAAAAATCTTCGTACATTTGAAATAAGACAAAACTGACTTACGAGAAACTTTTCAGTAAATAGTTTCTTAATTTGGATGGAAAAGCACTAATTAAGTAATAAGTAACCGACCTTCATGGCGTGCACCACCGCCTCGGGCTTCTGGACGCAGGACAGGTAGCCGGTGGCAGGAGACGACTCGCTGGTTGGCAGGCGGTTTGTGCCCTGCAGAAAGGCAACAAGCGCACATCCGTGTCGTCAAACCGTCGTGGTAAACGAAACCGCGGGTCTGCACCCTAAACGCGGGGCGTCACTCGGGAGATTAAACCCCCGCACTCCCTGGCATGGTAGCATCAGTCAAAACAAACGAGGTTCACCACGCTCCTCTTTCCACCTGGGTCAGTATGAGGCAAAAAAAACAAACCCCAACAACAACAAGAAAATAGGGACACGTTTACTGTGGCACCGAAAATGTCATCCCTTTCATCGCAACTCAAATCTCCTCTCTCCCTTGTCGGCTTTTTTCCTCCCCCCCCAGTCCAGTTCCCAGGTCTGCAACCTGCAGCGGCGTGATTTAACCTGCTGTGATGGGAGCGGTGAGCCAGGAAGGAGAAGACCGGGGTGTTTGTTTTACTCGTCTCACCCCCTTGCCCCCCGGTCAGCTCCAGACAGTGGCTCTCTGTTTAGGGGGACACGGAGCTCTCAGGGACGCACAATGGCGGCATTCAGCGTGACCTGGCACCGGGGCCCCGAGCATCAGACGCAGCTCCGCCGGCTCTGGACGCTGACGCGTTTGTCAGCTCCCTCTGTGAACTCATTCTGATGGCGGATAATAGCCGTGAATTAATTAATTAATTCCACGTCGGACAAGGTGGACACTGATTTGTTTCTCTTGTTCGGATCGTTCCGGACAAGAAAAAATGGGGTCGATTTGTTTTCTTTGCGTAGACAAAGGTCGTTATCTCTGGTTAGGCACGAAGCATCTTTTATTTTATTTTTTTAACTTAAGGCAAATTTGTTGTTAAATTCTCCCAGATTCATAAGAACATACAAGACAAGATCACACGTCTTAATTTATCTGATCTGAAGTCAGTTATTCGTCGAAAGTCGTGGAGGATCGAACGGCGTTAGATCGGACGAGTGGAGCTTGAGAACACATAATCAGACCAGACTGGAACCGTGTTTGGGTTGGTCACGAATGCAGGTCGTTTCACACCCACCCCACCCAACACACACACACACACACACACACACACACACACACACACACACACACACACACACACACACACACACACACACACACACACACACACACTTTCCTTCTCGTGTCTCCAATCATTTTTAGTCTGGCAACCTCCCGCCCTCACTCACTCACTCACTGACCTGAAACTGTGTGAATGAGACAAAAGCCTGAGCACAACAAAAAGAAGAGTGGAAGGGATTCACAATGTCCCGTCTCTCCCGTCTCTGTTCATTAAATTCCATGGATGGATAAACTCCTGCTAAATATGGGATCTAGTTATGTCTCCTCTGTTTGTTCTGTAGTGATGTTGAAAGAAACAGTCATAGGTTTGCACTGTTTTTACATATCAGGCTTTGTAAATGTAAATTGTGTTGAGAAACTGACTGGTTTCCAGCTCGATCGGAAAGCCTAGCAGAGGAGTGGAAAGCCAAAAGTCTGCTCATTTAAAGTCAGTGAACGCGTCATTACCAGGCACTTCCAGCTCAGAGCATCGACACATTCGAAAATTGATTCAGAGGAAACACTGAAATGTAAGAAGCTACTAAAATAAAAATTATATTTTCTACCAAATGTTAAGACATGTCTGTGGTTAACTGACGCTGTCAAAGATTGAGAGAGAGCAAGACTTGTAACAGATAACAGGAAGGCTGGACGGAAAACAACGACGTAGCTGGATTTATGTTTTTGAGGTCTCAGTCTCTCTCTACAGAGACAGAGACAAGTATATTCAAGGTTATTTTTGTAATGCTAACCAAGCCTGCTAATCGCCAATGTAAGATGCTAAAGCTAGCCCCACAGTCATCATTTTGTCCCAAGTTTTGCAATATCACGGAGACGAAAATCTCCCAGTTTTGTCACCATCTCTCAACAAAAACATGAAAAGAGAAAGTATTTTTTAAAAACGGAAATTTTTCCTTGCAAGGCACAACATTACAGTCAATTTGGAAAACATTTACAACTGGACAGGCTAAAATCTTAGCCTGCAAGACACACTTATTAACCGGCGTTTACTGAATTTCTTGTTTTTGATTTAATTTTCTTATCCCCGTTCCTCTATGCTCCTGTAGAGCACTTTGAATTGTGCACAAATCATGCCAGACAAATAAAATTGCCTTGCCTCGCGTAAACATCCAGTCCTCTGGGCAGTGGCTTTCCTTCGAGTGGACAAAGAAAAACAATTACCAAGCCTTTCCTCCCCAGACACTCTCAGGGTCAAAGGTAGAGATGGATTGAAGAGGATTAGTACTTTCATCGTGGGATTCAGAACAAACAGGCTCCGGGGAGGCAAAGAAAAGCTCCGGGGCCGGGAGATGGGATCAAGAGAACGGGGGGGGGGATTCAGACTCCCGGTAGGTTCCTTTTATTGCCTCTTTGTCTCTTTTCCAGTTCGTCTCCACCAAACTGTGACCCATCCCCTGTCGTCCCACCGATCGAGTTCATGAGTAACACGGAGCAAGGTTGCCTGCGGGGGCGTAATTGAAGAGCTTGCAGGAAACTGAATTAAAGCTAACCTGATTTGATTTCACATTTGCAGGCACCAGTGTCCTCCTCCCAACAATTAGGCGTGCCTGAGTTTATTTTCGTACCGAGCGAAACCCCGGAGTTAAAGCGCAGTTGAACAGAAAAGGCTGTGTGGCAGCGGCAGCCTGTCGTTACAGCGTCTGCCTGAGCAGGTGAGTGTGTGTGTGTGTGTGTGTGTGTGTGTGTGTGTGTGTGTGTGTGTGTGTGTGTGTGTGTCGGTGTCTCTCGGCGCGTGTCTCCCGGTACTGACCATGTGCATGGCCTCCTGGCGCTGGGGCAGCGAGGACAGCTGGGACTCGGAGTGGTACAGAGTCATTCCCTTCCTCAGGGCTCGGAGGTCACCTGGGTTGCACTGCTGGGCACGAAACGGACACAAACACACACACACACACACACACACACACACACACACACACACACACACACACACACACACACACACACACACACACACACACACACACACACACACACACACACCACAAAACGACAGGAAAGATAGAAACAGAAGTTAGCATGAAAGCAAAGTGTGATGCACCAAAGTAATTAACTTGGGAGGGTAGAGGAAAGTGGGAATAACATTGAATTATTCGCAGTGATTGAGAATAACGCCAAATTTTGATCTCTGATTTTTGTAACGCTTTGAGAAATAATTAACTGTAGAGAAGCGCAGATCAAGTGGTCAGAGATCAGGATGGCCAGTTGGTCCTCAATGATTATTGGCTGGTCAAGCACGGAAGTGTGTAATATTTGTTCCTCTCGTCATTGAATGCATCAGAAATAAGAACTCACGTTATTTTTGCTATGTGAAAAATAACAGGCAAACATTTTTTGCTATAGAAAATTTTTGGGGGGTGAAATTTTTTAAAAATCGTTCTAAACCTCCGGGATCCGACACATGAACAAATCTCGTACCATTTAAAGTGTGTCGTACACTTTTAAGCAAAAATTTTGTCTCAAGAAATACAAATAAGTTTGTGAATAAAAAAAAAACAAACATCCTACAGCAAATATCAAAGAAACGAGGGGAAAATTCCTGCAAAGATCCGACGCAGAACCTACCCGAAGTTTTCAGCTTTTTGTCTTTTGACCCGTTTCTGAAATGCATCTTCGATTAAAGAACCTGGAACAAACTACATCTTTTGACAGACTGCTGGTTACAAAGTGCTTATCTCGAGTTTCAAAAGCCTTGTTCTTCCTGTGTGAATGGCTCGCTGGCGAGAGTTAAGAGACTCAATAACAACTATAACAAAATGAATTCTCTTAAAGCGGCCTGGACTAAATGAGTGGAAAAAACAGTAAAAAAAACAAAAAAACTCAGAAATGCCAGAAGGCCTGGAAAACAACTCACCAAATCAAAAAGACTACAAAAACTAATCCGAGGCTGAATTCAAAAAAACAAAAAAAACAAAGTGAGGACTGAATCAGTCGGTATCCCGATTTTATTCCGACGAGTTGCCAATTCATATGCCATGGCGTATCAAAACAAAATCTCACTATAGTTAAATAGTATAGAGGTAATTATTAAAATCCAGTTAAATCAAACACTGATTGCATGTTATTTTTCAACATGTTGCACACTTGATCAAACCAAAGCAACCTCTTTCTGGTAGATGTTACACTTTTAAAAGTCACAACAACATTTTCTTACAGCATTATGTTAAAAAAAAACAAAAAACAACAAACTATTTTGGATAACTGGCAGTTTAAGATGTTACAAAGCCTCCTGATTTGATGAATGACTGGTACAAAATGCTTGAATAGCCCAAAGCGCAACCTGGACTTTTAATGTGAAGGTACAAACTGGAAAAAAAAGTCTTAAAGCACCTATTTTAAGACTTTTAAATATAATACATTATCCAAACAAATCAAATAAACAGTGTGCTGTGTTCGTAATCTAACAATCCTAAATGTGACGCATACAAACGGAATGTAACCCTAGTCCTCATAAACTAGCTGTAAAAGACCACAACCATTTTTTGAACCTTGTGATCTCCCTTCCACCTGTGCTCTATTCATCAGCTTGACATCAGCTGCCCCCTGCGTTAATCACACTTCGCCACACTGAGGGCTGGATCACTTTGTGTCCTCGTTCGCGGTCACAATGCACAACAGAGGAGCGCTCTTAAGATTTTGTCCTCATTAGCGTCCGTTCCTGTTGGGCGCAAACCAGCCCAGCTTGGCGCTGTTGGCAGGATCACGGCTCTGTGACATTTTGAATGTCACGCACGGCTGTTTCTCCCCTCTCTCGTTTGCGAGGCGTGTTTTCTTTTTCTTTTTTTTTAAATCACACGAGAGGGCTGGGGGCTACAAAGCTTTTTTGAAAAAATCTTTTATCACTGTTCAAGCAAAACACTCAGGTGCGCACTCACTTAAGTTTTCCGTGCGTAAACCCGTAATCGGCATTCCATACCTCTTCCCTGCTCCGTGGCATTTCTCTAACCTTTCCTAATCTTTCCCTTGGCACTGCTTGATCTACCCTTTGTGGCTTTTTGTATTCAAGCCCGCAACGTTTCACTCCGGGCTCCGTCAAGTGCCTCGAAATGTCAGAAGAAGAAAAGCGATAAACACGTGTTACATAAAATCAAACACTTCGTCTAAATCTAACTGGTAAGAAAGGAAAGCGGCGTTCCACTGGAATGTTTTGAACCAACCCAGCAGATGGATCTGGCTTTACTTTCAAGCACGTTCTGATTTAGGCCAATAAAGATATTCGACAGCAGAGGATAAATAAATCTTAGGGTCTTTCTTCACTCCATCCATCCACCACCGTGCTCTTGGAGGTGTCAGGCTGAAGCGGAGAGCGTCGGCCATCGATTACCCCTTTGAGTTGCGAAGGGCAGGAGTGACTCGGAAAGGACACAGATGAGAAAGGTTCGATTTTTTTTCCAACGTCTATAACTAATGAGAAGCTAGATTCAAATGAAGCAGAGTGTGGCAAAGCCAAAAAAAACGGGGATGCGCTACTTACAGAAACAAACGTGCTTGAATCTGTGAGAAAATCAGCAATCAGCTGAGGTGAGTTTTATTTCAGACATGGAAACTAACCCAAACCCGAAAATTGCAAAAAAGTGGTACTTTTTCGTCAAAACAGAATAAAAGTCAAATAAAACCACAAAATAATAGGTGATTATTATAAACACTTCTTTTATGAAATCTTAGACTTGTTTTCTTTTAGCTTTGTATCTTAATCGACACATTAAGCACATAGTAATTTTGTTGGTAAATGAGTTGACAATGAGTGACATCTAACATTCGACCCCGCAGTCATCTAGAGCGGAGTGCGATGATGTATCTGCAATATATATCACAGCCGCATATATATTGCACAATACAGAGTTCCCCAGAATGAGATGACCTCAGACTTTAGTCATTGTTTGAGAAATATAAGAAAGTTTTTCTGACAAAGAAAGGTTCCACAGATCACAAGTGGTTTAAAGACCCTCGCGGACGGTAGAAACGCTCCCATCTCAATCTGCCGAAGCTGAACTATTCAGTCAGTGTTTTTTCCAGCAGTCAAAAGCGGTGAGGATGAAGAGCGAGTCCGAGTGTCCCGTGCTCCAGTTCTCTGTGAGAAAAGCCAAAAAGCGATTGTTTTCCATTTTCTTACACCTGCTCTCTTTTGGCTCCTTCCTCAACAGTCCCTGTGAGATCTCTCTGTAACGCCGGTCTGGATGGCCAACATTCTTGAAATAAGAGGCTATTGTTTTCCGTTTTAATGGGCCCGCTCCACTGTTCAGGAAGTCGACGAACCCAACTCAGCATTTCCAGCTGCTCATCAAGACGACAAAAGGTCCAGATAGTCACCCCTCTTTCAAAGAAGTCTCCCTCTTTTAAATCGCACCAGGCTCTTATCTTCGAACGGACACTTTTCTGTTATTCAGTTACACTCACACCAGTTGTCAACCATGCATAATGCATACACAGATCCACCTGCGTTGCCCCCGTACGTTCAATAATTCAGCCCACCAGACGTCTCAACAAGCGAGAACAAGCCAGTGTGGTTTACGCACCAAAGCACGATGTAGCGTTGGTTCGCCTGGGGTACAGTAGCAGAGCAGATCCGGGGACAGACAAAGGTTTTTCTAAAAGCCACATATGTACCGCAGGGCCGCCGCTATGAGTCATGAGAGTCATGAGCGCAACATGCGAGAGGCACATAGAGAGGTCTGGACACAGAAGCAACACTTCTGTTTGCTAGAAATCAACAATCTCAGGTTGGTATGTTTGACAAGGGAAGTCAATGTTCGCAGCCTTCTAGATTATACCTGCTAGTACACTCCATATAAAAAACATGCTGCATTCATACAGGAAGTGGTTTATTCAAAGTTTTGAAAGGATCTCCCACTGATTCCCATGTCATATTTCTAAACGTGTCCCTACTCGTAATGCGCCAAGACAGCGAAACTCTACTGTTACCGTGGAACAAACGCTTAAAAAGAGAATAACCTTAAAAACAAGAAGATGTGTGAATCACAAGTGGGCTAAGACGGCACGGTGACGTTGAAAATCAGTTTGAACTTGGAGAAAGTCTCTGTAGAAGTGATTCAAGTAGCTTTATTTGTTGGCACCACAGCTTCAAATGCAAATGGACTCAGAGCTGTGGAATTAGCGCACACACCTCCGAATTGTACATAGTGTTCCTGGGCGACAGAGATTGATGTTGATTTTTTTTTTTTTGTCCTTCTGCTACGCTTCAAAAACAACTAAATCTGATCGAGTAATCTCGGTTCAGTTTCTCGTGCAAGTATGCCAGATATGAGTTTGTTTTAAGTCAATAATTCCTTAATAATGATGGAAGAAGTAGTTAATTTCACTAAGAAGAAAAATGTCTGCCAGCGATTCTCGCACTTTTTCCCATTGATATTAAGGAATTATTGACTTTACAAAAATTGCATATCTCTTGCTGAAAAGTTATTTGTAAGGTAGTTTTGTCTTATTTTTGAACCCTCATTCTTGCATTTGTCTGCTAGAGGACGTGATACGGTCCTCTAGCAGACAAGAGGACGTGATACGGTCCTCTAGCAGACAAGAGGTCTACATCTCCACTGCAGGAAAACAACTTCGCACGGCTAAGGGGAGTTAAAGAATGACGGTGCCAAGACAGAGATCCAGTGGCAACCACACGCAAAAAGAAGAAAGCTAAAATCACGGGCAGCGCTTCCAGAAACCCCCCAAAAACAAGAAAACCAAACTACATGCGACGCCAACTCCTTACAGTAATCTGCTGAGGTGTGGTTGCTTGTCTTTATTCCAAGAAATATAAGCAGCGAGACGCACGGAACAGGAAAAAAACATTTTCTCTGGCCGACGTCCTGCTTTGTTTTGCAGATTTCAGGGAGGCTCTTCGACGGGGTTTGCTCCGTTCTACTGCCCTCCATTTCAGCCGAGAAAAAAAAAAAAAAAAAAGTTGGAAATTTGCATTTATAGAATGAGTCAAATGGATTTCCTCCACCGCATTATTAAATGAAACCGGTTTTACACGCTGCTGTGCGATGACAGACGCAGTGCTGTGAGCAACTGATGAATCACACAAACACTGCATCTTTGTCAGGGATGGGGTTCTGTAGTTCTGCTGAGCGAATCATTATGTGGTGTAGATGACCTCTGCAAACCTCATCTAGCGGATCAATAAGAGGCCAAAAATAAATAAATAAATAAAACCATTAAAAGAAAATTAGTGACTAGGGGAAGAATGAATAAAGTACTGCCATCTGTTGCTGTACTTTATTCAAGCTAAAAGCTGCGAAGAGTCCCATCACCGAAACGTTTGCAGGAGTTAAAGGAGAGAAGCCCCAAAGAGTTGGTGAGCGGCAGAGCCAACATTCAGCAAGATTTCAGAAGGTTACCTTTTTCATCTGTATCTGTGATAAGCTATAGCGGTTATGGGCCTAGAGAGAAAAAACACAACGTGAAAAGATTTATTGCGTCATCAGTTTCTGGTTGCGTAATGAAAACACCTTGTACCACATGTTGTCACGCTACACGACTACAGACTTCGCTGTATTTGCTGAGGGTTTCGCGTTATAAACCGACAGCAGAGGGCGATTGTGAAAATTGATTCTGAAGTTTGTTTGTTTTTTCTCACTAACTGATATAAAGATGGAGATGTTTCAATACCAGGGCTCCATGGCATTAGGCAAACAAAAAACTGCCATATAATTGTTGAAAATTGTGACGGAGTTACTGATTATGGTTGCTTTGCTTCATTTATAACAATATCATGGATAAACTTTCTGTGAGGTTTTGCATTTTTCAGCTGAGGTCAGTGATCTTCACAGGCGATGTAGCAATTTCAATTTTGGTGGTGCATGGTGCATGGTGGTGACGACATCATGCTCCTCGAGTTATGCTAGCATGCGAAATGTGTTTCTCTTTTTAAAGCTTCCAATTGTGTCTCACTTGGCAACTTTTTACCCTTCTATGTTGGGCAATCTCATGAAATCTCACTAAAACGCTTTCGGGTTTTGCGTGGAAAGGTTCCACGGCTCTGAGCGAGTCACTCGCCGAATGCCAGCTAAAGGAGGAGCCGCCCATTATTCCTTCTTCCTGCCTCACGTGGAACACTTAACACTTAGCGGCTAATTGTGGGGCTCATTTGGCAACGGCGAATCTGGCCCGCACAGGAATCTGCTGGGTCGTCACTACTGAGAGAGGAGTTGGTGTAATAAAGAAAAAAGAAAAAAAAAAAAAAGAGGAGTGAAAGGGTTTTCAGGATGGAAAATCCAACCTCAGCTTGACTGTCTGCAGTCTGGCTGGCATTCGAACGAGCTGCCGCACATCATAAAACCTTATGATGAAATGATAATGCTCCCCTCTATCTTTTAATGACATCTATCCCAATAATTAATGACTGTCCTTTGAATGCTGCAAACTTTCATCGCCCGTCCTGTAGGGCTAATTAGTGCCTGGGTTTTTGGTGCCATGTGGATAAACACACTCCTCTGGAGATTGACATGTGACCTCCTGGTGAACCACACTGCTGTTACCCCCCACCCCATCCCTTCCACCTCCTCAGTCTTTCATGCTCCACACATTTAATCCTCTGAATTTTTTTTTTTTTTTGGGGGGGGAAGTCACCACGAGGTCAACTTTGGGGGGGGGAGAAAGATGGGGCGGATAAAGTTTTACTCAGTCACTGTCACTTAAAGCTTTCCCCTCTTCCTGTTTTTCACTGCTTCCTCTCATCTTTCTTCCGCTTCCCCGGCTTCTGTAACAGCTGGGGCTAAGATCACTACTCGCAACTGCAGATTACAGGCTCCCTATGAATTAAACATGGGTACACATATTCTGTAGCTAACGAGCCTTGGCCCGATGTTCGCAGAGGCACTGGGCGCGCGCGTTATGTCACCGAGCGCACGTTTTCGGCTGAGTCTTGGTGAAATCCTGACGGGGCGCGTAGGGGAAATGTTGCGTGTTTGCGTCTCACCTGAGAGAGGAGCTTATTGTTGTCGTCCTCCAGTATCCGGACCTTTGTCTCCAGCTGCCTGATGTAGTTGGAGGAGGAATCTGAGAACGAGACGGAGGAGAGGCGATTAGCATTTCAAAGACCTGGAGCGGAAAATAATAAAAAAAAAAAAAAATAAAAAAAGAGGGGAAAATAGGTTATGCGCAAATAAGACTTAAAAAAAAAAAAAGAATAAAACAACAAGAAAAGTCTTTATGCAAGAGTGATCCCCAAATGGTTCAGGCTAAGATAAAAAATTAAAAAAAGACCCAGAGAGCTGACCTTTTAGTTTCAAAATAGCTCTACTTGAATTAAACAGACTTTAACTTTTCCCCCAGTCCACCCATTACTATATACCACCACTCAGCCAGCTTAAAAAGGGCTAATTAACATTTTCTGCTTTTGAAATATTATATACCGTCATGTCATCAGAACCAATGCAGCATCAACACTAACTCCAAATTAAGGTGATTGGATCTTATGAACCATTTGTTCCAGCTCTAATTTTATATCATGATTAAATTCTGTTCTATGGTGCAGTAGCAACAAATCATCATATGCTGCATCTTTAATTTACATTTAAAATACATAAGAATCTAGAAAAATACCTAGTACCATATTAATTCTACACAAAGAGCTTTTATGAGAGTCAATTGTAATATATTATTGCTAGTGGTGGGACTTGATTACGGATTTTAAATCAAGTTAATTACAAGGTCTGCAATGAATCACAATTAATCATGCAATGACAAAATAAACATTGTTGAATAAATAGACAAATGAGCTCAACAACAAAGATATTTATTGTGTTAAATCCGTTGTTTAGATTATTGAACCATTAGATTGGTGTAAAGTGCTATTCAGTTCAAAAACACTTCAATAAACACAAAGGAAAGTAAACTTTTCATGGCACTGATCTCCTCTCCTTGCGGCTGGCAAAGAGCGATCCAATCAGTACCCTCAAAACAGCCTTTTTGGCCTTTTCAGCTTCCTGCAACCACTTCCTTACAGTCTAGCTGTTATACCCATACAACTTTCAAGGGTTTCAGAAACCCCTGATCAGTCAATATTTGTTACCCATTTTTATTTCTATCTGGTTGCCATTAGTTATGCATTTTCGGAGGAGAAGGGGAGGGAAGGGACTGGCCTGTGGGATTTGGTTGTTAACAGGATAATGATGCTGCATATGGAGTTTAACTGAAGAAGAGAAGCATAATCGGTGGTGCAGTTATGTTTTCATGGTGTTGAAAGGGTGGGGAATTAATATTTTGTAAACATTGCTTATCATTGGTCATAATTTCAATATCACTGGATTTTCATATTGGCGCATTCCTACTTCTTACTCATTGCACAAAAATGAACAAGAAGGAAAAAGAAAGGTCAAGTTTTCTCAAACAAAACTACATCAAACTTCTCATTAAACATTTTTTTTCTGTTTTTGATCTGATTCTGTCTTTCAACCCTCTAAAAAAAAAACTATTCAAGTTGAAAAAGCTTTAATGTCTTTTTGCAGCTGTTAGCCATTTGTTGCACAGTCTAAGAGCCAAATGAACTTAATACAGGCCGACATGAACAAACATTTACTCTTTTTCTCTTTTTCTGCTGAACCAGAGCCTTTGAGTGGCTCACATGTCTTTTGTACTGCTTGTTAAGTATCAAAAAGACAGAATTATCGCGCAACCAGGGTCCTCCTTACGTAGCAGCACTCTGTGCTCACCTGGATCAGGCTTACTGAGTTCAAGATGAAGGATACGAGCCGCGTGAAGGAGAGGCGCGGTTTGACTCGGCAGGTGGCTCAGAGCCCGCCGTCTAAAAGGCATGCTTAATTTATTGAGATAAAAGCTGAGTTACGAGGAGGTGCACACTTTGGCAACGCACACACACACACGCACGCACACACGCACACACACAAAGCTCAATTTCCCTCTGTTTACGAAGCCAGACTGTCATGGGATAGCGAGGGCACACTGATGCAAAAAAGCTGGGGTGAAAGGTCACTGATGACAAATGTTATCCATCAGTGAGGTGAGATAGATATTATATACCAAGGATGAGTCAGAATTAGGTTTTATTTTCCTATTGGAAGTAGGCGTGCACCGATTTATCGGCCAGCCGACTTATCGCCGCCGATTTCCTTGATTTTGAGAGCCCTGTGATCTGATGCTTACATGTGAAGCCGATCTTATCGACCTTGGCAAAGGTCTAAAAATCAATCACTATTGGATCGGCCAAAATCGTTCGGCAGGTGAGGGTTTCTAAAGATCAGTGATCAGCAATTGGTGCACCCCTAATGTGAAAGAAATACAATTCGGTTGACTCAAAATCTTACAACAAAATGAATTTTTGGAGTCCTTGTTTGATAGTTATCCAGGGGGTTGAATAAAAATGAATGCCACCACTTTCAGTATGTAATAAAAATGTTTTAAGTGAACGTGTCATGTGTTACTGTCCACTATTTTTTGTTTGATGCATCACCCAAAAACCCACCCAAAAAACACATTAAACTTCGCGGCTACGACGTGACAAATACATCAACAAAAGTTTGACTTTTTCCGAGTCAAAGCAGAAAACCTTCGGCTTTTCACGGAGAGTCAGTGCAGCTTGGCAACCAACGGCTGGACACCTACAGCAGGAGGTTAGACTGCCCAGAGCTGGTAATCCTCTCTAACTGCCTTGTGACCCTCTAATCTGCAGTCATCTGCTGGCCTGACCTGCAGCCAGATCTCAAGCCGATTAGGACGGAGGCTCCTCGGTCTTCAGTCATCACCAGCACGCTCACACAACCACAGGGGAGGACTCCGAAAGATGGAGGGAGGGGGGAAGAGGGAGGGATAAACACACTAAATAGAGTGGTTAAATACCACTTATTCTTTAAGTTATGGAATCAAACAAAAAAAAGGTGAATGTACTTTTGTTTCACAGAGTAATTAAATGTGTGTGTTGTTTTTTTTAAATGAGCAGCATCAGCCACGCTTCTCTACCCCATAGGCTAATGTCATAGTATGATAATGATGAGTAAAAATACATTATTTTTATTATCATATGGTACTTACAGAAAATATTCAGAAACTGCAATACATAAACTAATACAAAATACACAGATTTTTGCAGCTATAATAATGTTATCGATTGAATTTCTTTCATGACTATTAGACATGAAAGATGAGTAAATAAAAAAAAAAACCAACTAAATTTAACAGTTTTAATTAACATTATGTCTTGTAGAATATTCCAAATCTGTTTTTTTAGAGGAACCCAAATACAGCAGCATTTAGTTAGCTAAATGAAGTGCAGTGCTAGCTAGTTAGCTAAATGAAGTGCAGTGCTAGCTAGTTAGCTAAATGAAGTGCAGTGCTAGCTAGTTAGCTAAATGAAGTGCACTGCTAGCTAGTTAGCTAAATGAAGTGCAGTGCTAGCTAGCTACAGTAACAGTAGGGGGAGAAGCAGGGCTGAATTCATTATGTTGAAAATAAGAGGGGGGGAAAAAACTCCTGTTTCTCCATCGCTTTTGCTAGCATCTTATTTGAAGCTACATTATAAACAATTTAGGCTAGCTTGATACCATAACTGGCCCATGACTAAACTCTGTACCTGCCAAACTCCCCAAACAGCATCAATATATGGAGTCCAGAGGAAAACTCGCCA
Source organism: Poeciliopsis gracilis (assembly GCA_911649635.1). Taxonomy (NCBI): domain Eukaryota; kingdom Metazoa; phylum Chordata; class Actinopteri; order Cyprinodontiformes; family Poeciliidae; genus Poeciliopsis; species Poeciliopsis gracilis. The sequence continues at coordinate 1,780,545 of CAJVRI010001517.1, forward strand.
TCTTTATAGTTGGCGTGATCGTTGTGCCATTTCAACATGAGCGTGAGGGAGAGTCCAACTCTTCCCAAAACACACACACAGCTGCAGGGAGAATGCAACATTCTGCCAGTCTTTAACACCAGGGCTCCAGAGTCATCCTGAAGGAAGAAGAGTGAGGGAGGAAATGAAACGGTTCCCTTTAGCCCCATCGTCACTCCTCACTCCCTCAAGCATCGCACCTTTTCCCTCTCAACAACTCCACAGGAACGGCTTCTGATCATACCAGAGCTGCACTGTTGAGATAAAACGCTTATCTTATCCTACTTGCACTGGTTTGTATAACCCAACACTGAGGGTGATGTTACTTCGAGTCTGGTTTAAGCTCAATGTAGTATTATGTGCTGCCGAAAGGATTAGAAAAAGATGCAGAATATGCTCAGATTAGTAGTCAACAGTCTGCAGACTTTGAGACGTGTGTGTGTGTGTGTGTGTGAGTGAGTGAGTATTGGACAAGGTGAGGCACAGAGTGGCGCAAGTCCACGCGCCTTTCAGCACGTCACTCTGGATCGCGTCACTGCCACTGTGACCCACTTCCACTGGCCACTCCCTCCTTAACTCTGCCCCACTCCTCATTTCCCCCTGATATATTTCCATTTTTACTACATCCTTTTATTATTCCCGCTCCAGTCATCGCAACAGTTTTGTTTGATTATTTCCAGGCAGTCATTTCGGCGAGTAAAACCAAACAACAAGGACAGTTCAGCCCAAAGAAATCCAAGCCCCGTTCCTTTAAAAAGGCCCTGACCTCTGCTGACCCCATTTTGTTTTGCTCCTAGACTTCAGAATACCCCCGTCCCCATCTGTCTATAACAGCTAATCTTGTTTCTTCTGCGATGCATCACACTTACTCTTGGCCATTTTTCAAAGTCAGAGAGCTGCAGTTCCTCTAAAGATTGGGGCCAACTCCACACCCAGAAGATGAATAATAGCGTCTATTCACAGCACGGGAGTGTTACAGTTTTACAGCGTAAACTTAACTTGAACTTGGCTTAGCCGTAAGACAAAAACATTAAAAAAAAAACTACTCCTTCATTTGTTAAGACAACATGATTGGGCTTTACTTTACAATACCTCCCTACACCAGAGTTACTGTCTCATGATAATCTCCTTATGTCATCTTATACATTTGAAACCACATGTTTACATACACTGTGTAGAAAAATAACCTTTATATGCTTACCATCTAACGTTAAGTTCAGCTTTTCCTATTGTAGGTCAGCAAAGATGACCAGAACTGTTGTTTGTCAGAAGTGCTTGGTGCAAAATATGCAAATCAACCAAAGAATAATTCAGCCATCATAAAACCATGAAAGGTGAAAGGTATACTGCCTCAGTAATACCAGTTCTTTTAGGAAGAATGGGCGAAAATTAGAGCAAATTATTGTGAAAAATTTGCTACCCAAAATCTTTGATCCCACTTAAGTTGTTACGTCCTTCTTCCACCTCAAGTGTCTTCCTCCTCGCATCACGCGAAACCAACATGGGTACTAACCAATGGGCTTGTGATCTTTTACTTGCTGTTAAGTCAGAGTTAATATCCTTTCAGCAGGATTTTATATGAAACCCAAAACTCTCCAGCTGTATGACCTTCAGTGACCTTTTCCAGTCACCTTTTTCTCTGTTGGAGTGAATCGAAACGTTATTTATAGCGTCCGATTATGATTACAATAGAAACTGCCAGGATTGGTGAAACTCTCTTTAAATTGGCCTTCATCTGTTCATAACTTGCGCATCCAGCCTTTTGGGGTGCATGCCACAAATCCCATTACGGGACATTGGGGCGGGAAAAGGTTATTGTAGTTCGAAACTGCCTATTAAAAATAGACTGAAAATAGACTGATTAGCGCAGACGAAGACGCGTCAGGTATGCCAGTAGGCGATGTCACGAGAATTGGATATTGCTGTGAACGTTTCGGCACATGAGTATATTAAAATTAGGCAGTAATTCGACGCCGAAGGGAACGGCACAATAAACTGTCCTCCACTGGTGTGGACTCCCAGGTCCTTGCAACATCAAAGTAGCTTGGGTAAAATACTCCGGTTGAAAAACGAAGGGACCGTGCATTGGAATCCCCTCATGTTTTCAAGTCAGATCCCAGAGCAGTTTAGGAGCCCACAGCATGCTGAAATCAGCCTGCTTTTATTATTCCTGGCTCAGCTCTGGCTTTCATCTCCTATTCACAGCTGTATTTCAGTGTTTTAGCACAGAGACATGGATATTCTCTGAGCAATGTATGTGCGCGCGCGCGAGTGTGCTAAGAGTGAATGCCTGTGTGCTGCCTTTGGAAGTCAGGGTAGCGTGTGTGTGTGTGTGTGTGTGTGTGTGTGTGTGTGTGTGTGTGTGTGTGTGTGTGTGTGTGTGTGTGTGTGCGTGGGTTTGAAAGGGTGTCTAAGCTGACAGCGTGAGTTTGTGTGGGAGGGAGGGAAAATGTGCATGAGGGTTGTGGAAGAAAGGGGATTTTTAAACCCATCTGTGATTACACTGTGTGTGTGTGTGTGTGCGCGCGCAGGAGCGTGTTTGTGTGTGTTTAAGGCGGGACCAGGTTGGGTCAATTACCTCAAGATGTTGAAGAAAGAGTTGAAACAGTCCAAGCTCTCCCTTCTTCTCCTTCGGCAACAACTTATTCCAAGTGCAGCGGATTCCAGAAAAGGCCGACCTCAGAGCTTCTACTGCATCCCGTTAACGAAGCAAAACGTCTCAGCTAACCAACAACTGAACAAAGCCACGTCGGTCTGCAACACATTGCAGGCTCATGCTGGGAAGTGAAATATGAAAAGAAGTCCTTGAAAAAAAATGAAAAGACGTCAGATGGGGGAAAATAAGCTAAAGGAATGAGGCACCGCGGCTTCAGATCGGCTCATGGATGAAGGCAGCAATGATTGGAAGAAAGAGAACTGGGCAGACATAAACATTTTTTTTCTAAGCCGAGAGCTTAAAGTAAATAACTTTGTAAATCCTGGATGTCAAAAGTGGTAATAACACTTTGAAAAATCTGAACCCACCCCAAGGGACTGTAACAGATTTCTAATCCATGTCCAACTGCACTATTAATGAGTCTGCAGCAGATGTTCCCTTTTATGGTCAATTGGTTCTTGAGAGCAGTTTTATGCATTTTCCAGGCCATTTTATAGCACTGTCAAGTAACTATGTTACCTCCAGTCATACAAATGCTACATATATCAAATATTCCCATTTACTTCTTGATTTAATGCCTTGAAATTGGGCGTCTGTCTCTTTAAAAACACCTGCTCTTTCTGAAACTCCGCTTTCAGGAAGTCATCACAACACGCCTCCTCTATTGACCCTTTAACAATGGTTTTACCAGCGTTTCACAGAGAAGCAGCTCCTATAACGAGCTCAGCTGAAGCGCAGTTCCACCAGGTGTTTGCTAATGGCTGCCGGCTAGTCTGAAGGAGCTGAGTGGGGAGGGAGGCGGAGGCCTGCAAGCTTGGAAACTGAAGCTTGAACGTGTCTCGAAGGCGACGCTGGGTAAAACCAGGCGTTTTGCACAGATGAATGGTTGCCACGGGAGATTCAAGGATTTTTCAAACATGCATGAAAGAATCAAGGCAAGACTTCAGCTTATGTTTTTGATGAGGGAATAACATTATAATATGGATCTATGGGGTTTTTTCAACAGTCTGAGAACTAAAACGGTAGTCGCCTAGAAATAAGACAATAATTATTGTTGTAGAAATGACATTATATATTGCTAATTCTACGTAGCATGGACTCCACAGCTGCTGATACTTATTTTAAAACAAGGCAGTCATGTTAATGGGAGTTAAAAATCCCCGCTGCATTTAAAGTGGTTTTGAAGTTGTGCTTTATTAAAAGACTCATATCAAAACTGACTCTTATGTGGATTTTGAGGATAGCAAGAGCAGAAGATCAATGGACAACCACGCCCAATGTTTCTGCCCCAATAACTTTGGTCTGTTTTTAACAATGCGAATCGATACAAAAAAACCCAACAACCCTGACCCTAATATTTGCTACTGTGTCAGTATATAAGTGCATGTATGCGCGAGTCCTCTCAGAGTTAACACGTGCTTCTTCTGCTCGGCTGGGCGGCGATGGGTCAAGGCCGGGGCAAGCTGGCCAGATCGACGGAGAGGAGCACGTTAAGTGGGTACCCATGCTGCATTAATGAGGGGAACGGCAGAACCTGGCAACCCGAGCACGTAACCCACAAGCCCCTGGAAGGGCTTCAAAGGCTCGACTGGCTCATCAGCTGGCAGGGAGCTAACCCCATCTGACAAGACATGGCACCCACTCAGGGAGGAGAGAGAGCGAGAAAGAGCACCTCACCTCACCAAGCACAGTGTTTTTTTTGTGTAGGAGTGTGATCTGGAAGCGAGTAAAAAAAAAAAAAATGCACATTTGTTATGTAGATAAGGATGTAGAAATGTGTGTCTTGGCATGTCAAGACAGCTGAGAATGACTTCATGCTGAGAGAGGTGCAGTGCATGCGGAGGGACTTGTGTCAAAGTCAAAGTTGGATTACGCAACCGAAGGACATCTTCTCTGAGCAACCGTGAAACGCGGACTAGGTTGGAATCGACTTTGCACTCATTTGTTTTCTTGGTGGGGTTTTAACAATCTTCCTCGAAGCGCTGAAGTTCCTTTCTTTTTTAAAAATAAATAAATAAAAAAAATAATCCCACTCCTCTGATTCACTGTAGGGTGAAGGTATGGAAAGAAGAAAGCTGATTAGTTGTGAGGACACCTTGAACCGTGACCACAGAATCCACGCTGTGTGCTCTGCTGAAAAACGATGATAAAAAAAAATAAAAAAATTTGTTTTAAATCTCTTTAAGTTCCTTTTGAATATCTGACTCATACTTTAACGTGCTTGACACAAAGTTCTTGTTAGCAACATTTAATTCTGCTTTAAGAGTTAAGAGCTGAAATGTCTTCTCGGTTCGGCAGGAGCAAAGAAAACACAGCCAATTATTGAAACCAATTCAAAATCTAAAACGAATCTCCAGACACTTAAATGAAAGTGAACAAAAGTTCTGATCAATACGAATGTCTACACACTGGTGTACAATTTGCTGGTTTCTTTACAAGACATATTTTGTGTCGAGTTCAAATCTGGAGCGTTTTTAAAACGGACATTTAACTTGTTTAGAGTGTGAAGATCAGCTGATTCCTTGTTTTGAACATGATGTTTTATTTCTTTTTATAAAAAATGAGGGTACACCACTTTTGAATAAATAAATATGGCTGACATGGTGAAAGTGGAATTCTGAGGAATAAAAGCAGAAACCATAAAAAAATAAAGAGAATTTACAAAGGTGTAAAAGAGATTTAATAAGGCCTCAATCAATCCTATTAACATAGAGCTGTTGACAAGGCAACGTGACTGTTTAGCAGCTAACGAAAGATAGCACAAGAAAGCTAAGCTATTAGCTTTTTCCGGCTAATATTAGCAACTTGCACTAAAGATAAGGGCTATGAGTCATAAAAGCGAAGTCAAAATAAAAATAAAATAAATAAATGTTATAGGTAACAATTTTAATAGTGTCTTGTTCAACACAATATTGTGGCAGGCGTAGGACTCTTCGTTCCTTTTCTGCTTTAGGTAAAAGAATGACATCATGTGAGGTCATTTTTATGTAAATGGGTTGAAACCAAATCGGTATTGTCATGTTATAATAACCTAAAACCACCCAATGTGTGTTGCAGACCATTTGCTGGGTGTTTTTAACAAAGCACAAAGCGAGGAGTCCCGTTGAAAATAAAAACCAAACAGCAGGCCGCTTCATTTCCCCTCCGCCTCCCCCCCATGTGACGCACAGCACAAATCAATCAGACCATTAAAGCCAAACAACATGACAGGGAGTCATTACTGACCTAATCTAATTACCCGCAATAATCGAATCTCGTTATGCGTGTAATCATGATGTGGCAGCCACTCAACGCCGCATGCGGGTCAGGTGGTGCCGTTTAATGAATCGGGACATGTGGAAACCGATGTCCGACCATCGATCGCGCCGTCAACGTCGTCCTTGTCGGAGGTGGAGAGAGAGAGAGAGAGAGAAGTTCCCGCTTGGCTTGCTGTATTTGTGGACACCGAAGCAGACAGCCCTGCTGTCACACGCTCTGTCCGGGAAAGTGATGCATTTCTCCGCCGTCTCCTCGGCTCGACATCACCACCTTCTGCAGGGTCAGCGGACGTCTCCTCGCGCCTCCGGGGCCGGCGCTAAAAATAGGACCGTGGCTGTGACAAGTCCAGTGTGCGTCTGTGCATGGGCTACATACTAATTTGCAAACACATTAAATGTCCTGTAGAAATACGGTTCACCTTTCACCGACGGCGGGTATTTGCAGTGAGACATCAGCTAAAGCTGCCAGGTCCCAATCTTTTGATTAGGCCAGAAGAAAGGCAGCCGGGGCAGGCTCGTTTGGTTTTAATCCCATGAAATCAAAGCTGCGGGCTAATAATTGGTTCAAGATCGTAATTACAGTCCATGTGTGAGCAGAGTGACCATTCATCGCAAGACAGAAAAAAAAAAAAACTCCAAAGGGATTATGTGGCATTTGGAGATTAGCTATGGGCTATTGTTCTCTTCTGGGGTGTTGTGCAACTTGTGAACTCGCCCATGTAGAAATAATGTTCTTTGTTATTTGGCAGAATATTTTGTACCGTAACCTCTTGTCTTTTTCACCTTCAAGTGCCCTGCCGCATCGCCATCGGTTACATAAGGAACGACCAATCGTCCTGGGTAACAATACCCGTCTGATATTAGATTGTGATGCAACAGTCAGCTAAATCAGTCAAGTCATTCTCTGCTTTGATACCGTGGAGAGGTCGGATAGCCATATGGCTGCGAAATCCTCTCATATGTTCCTCTGTCCTGCAGCTGGACTGATGAAATTGTCTGTTTAGGGGGTTTGCGACTCATTTGCTTGCAGGATTAAGCTACAGCGTCCTGCAAGAGTATTCATGCAGGGTAAAGTACTTCTTGATTTTACAGTGGGATGGAAACTGACAGTTAAAAGTGTTTCTCAGAAATACAGAAATATACAACATGTACTGTGTGGTATTCATATGTATTGTGGCGAAGTTATAAGCACTTACAATGTAACGCAACTAACATGTCCTGTTAAGAGCTGGACAATAAATCTATAATCAATAGCAATATGTATCGCAATAGATCCTTGGTCAATATCAATTCTATCAAATTGACTTTTCAACGTGTAGAATACATACTAAACTCTGATGGCAACTTTGGTGGCATCAACTAACTCATTCACTCTCTGGTTACCTAGCAACTCAGTAATTCTGTGGTTGCCTGGCAACAACCGGTTGAGTAACTTGCACGGCAGCAGTTCCAGGTTTCACCACCGTGCCGTGGAGTCAAAAGGAAAAAGTCATGCCACCAGTTTGGCAGTATTTCAGATATTTAAAACAAAACAAAAAACTAATCAATAATTATTGATTTCAACAATTATTGATAGACTGATTGGAAATGCTGATGTCGGGATGAGTTTTTCAGCCGTCTCGTCGTCCATGGAATAGTGGCAAGAAGAAAGACATTATTGGGCTGAAGGAAAGTCTTTAAAAAAAAGTTCCCTTTGGTTTTAGCCAGAAGCCCGTTGGAGACGCAGGAACAAAAACTGACTTTTTTTTGTCCGTATGCATCGTCCATCACCCTGAACGCACCATCCGCACAATAAAGCGTGATGATAGCAACATGAAAAGCTGTTCTGAATTGATGGGAAGACTGATGGAGTGGAAGACTGACGAGAACGTCAACTTCTAAACTTGCAAAAGACTTACAAGGTCTAGCGGCTTGCACTTGGCACGCCACCTGAAATCCCAGTAAAACCCAGCGGAGTTGGGGATCGTACCGTGACAAGACACGGAGGAGGTGGTTGTTATGCGATAGCTGGCTTTATCGCGTACGAGCCGCCAGGCAACGCGCTGTGTAAGAGGGCCTGGCGGGTGGAGAAAGTTGTCTTGGAGCCCCGCAGCCCTCTTTAACCCCATTCCTCTCCCGGTTGCCACGGTTTCGACGCCACAATCCCCCTCAGCAACCTCATTTGCATAAATCTGCATTTCTTTTAAAGCCCGTCTGACTGACTGCTGAGCTGGCAGAGGTTCTGCTTATGTAAGCAGGGCCTAATGGCGCGCAGTTAGACGGTAAACACAGAGGACGATCTTTCCATAAGCAGAACCCTAAAAACCCCGTTATTATCGGCGGCCTACAATCCCATCTCCCATGTTGAGGCAATCTGCAGACCAGGACTGCTTCTTCAGAGCCAGTGAAAACAGTCGTTTTCATTCTAATGACATCATGTTGTGGAGCCATTAAGAATCATAAACTATGATTTCATCTGAATCCAAATCCCAGAGAGAAAAGGAGGCCAGGCAAGTCTCAGCTTGTGGCTTTGCTACTGTACACAAGTGCGGACAAAAGCTCCCTGCTCCTCTGTTTTGATCTAAATCTCCAGACGAAGTTTTCTACCTGCGACAACATGCAGGAAAACGGACAAAAAATAACGTCATATTGGAATTTTTCACTAATCCAAAAGGAAAGGAAGAGAGAAAAAAAGTCTCTCGAATAAAACCACATGGGTAAAGGGAACATTTCCTGTGCTGGCTTGAGCTTTAGCAACTTTTCGCCTACCCATGCAGGGTGGAAGGGATCTGTGGAGGGCTATTGGCATGGTAAGTGCCACTCGGAGACAAAAAAAGCAAATTACGTAAGAGCGGCGCGGATAGACTGTTATCTCATCCCAACCACAGCTAGGAACGGCAGTGACGTCGGGCCGGAGCTCAGCAGCAGCACTCCCGCTCGATCCGGCAGCGTTGGATGAAACTAAATGAAGACGACAGCGCTTAGACTTTGCTGTCGTCTGGAAAAATAAAGCCACTGGAAGGGTAACAGGAGAACGGCAGCGAGACCCAACGCGCATCGGAGAGACAATCTGGGTGTGCAGGACAAACAAAGGCTCAATAAACTCCACTGGATCCTGAACACAGAGGAAGACAATCATCTGCGCAAATACGCAGTTGGAAATGTTTAATGATTAAAAAAAAAAAAAAAAAAAAATGACGGTCAATTGTAAACTTGAGGCTTTACTGCAGGTCAAAAAACTGGAATAATCTGTAAATTTAAAAGAATTGATAAAAAAAAATAAATAGTACAATGCTTTATAGTTGCTGTCACTTTTCTATTTTTTTCCTGAAAGACTTAAGATTTACAGCATTTTCATAGTTTTCAAAGGTTATTTATCAAAACATGCAAAGTGATTTTTACGATTATTAACATTGTGAATTTCTGATGTCGAGGTTCTGGAAATTTCAATCTTAAAAACATTTTTTAAAAAAACCTAACATAGCTGCTGTTTTGCAGATGAATTACTTTGTACTCAAATAGTGTAATCAAATGGAATTTCCATTATTTTAAGATTAATATTCCATAAAAAACATTTACAGTAAAAACGTTATTTTTTTTAACGATATTTTTTGTCTTAGCCGAGTCTGGAAAGCACTGGTGCAATTTACCACAAACCCCAGAGCAGATTAGCTCAGCCCTTCAGTTTAAACGCAACCAATTTCTCTACTAAAAGTGACCGAGTGTTCTTGACAGAACTGTGTGAAATGCGTCCAAGGAGGAAGCAAATCACCTTCTCACGTGTTCAGATGCAAAATCTATTTTTAACCGAGAGTCTTGTAGGCAGCAGCAGCAGCAGCAGAGAAATGACATCTTTAATCCTTAAAGTGACGGGTCACGTAGCGCGCCTTGGAAGCAAGGCAACTGCATATCTATGGATGTTTTTGGACACCAAAGTGGGACTTCTGGGAAGGGATGAGTCGACTGGAACGTTTGAAACGGCCAGTAACCCGCAGCTGAGAAAAATCTCTTGAGCTCCAACAAGCAAATATTAAGCAGATGCTTCTGGTTATCAAACATTTTTGTTTGTTTGTTTGTTTGTTTTTGCCACCTGCAGGGCTGAGAGATGAGCTGATGTTTGTTTGACGGGAGCTCCCGCGCATTCCTCAGGTGTCCGAACTTGTCTAATTGTTGACTTGTTCCTCCTGTACGTCGGATCCGGCCTCAGACCTATTCATTCAGTTCTTAAAGCGACGGCACGCAGCTCAGCCCAGTTCTGGTGAGGCGCCAATAAATCGGGGGATGATTGGAGCGTGTAGGCTTTCAGTGTAGCACGTGTTGCGCAAAAAAACTAAAAAGTCTTTTTTAATATAATTTAGTGAACGCTTTGATGCCAGATTTGGTTAAAGACGTAATGCCCTCCCAATGAAGAAGAAAGAAGCGGTGATGTGAGGAAAGGTGATGCCAAATGTAAAATTAGATGCCATCAATCAAAAGAATCTCAAAGAAATGGCAACAAAAAGGAGAAGTCAGGATCTAATTAGCTTAGCGCATTTTCTTTTTTTCAAGCGAATGATTGGAAGCCAGGATGAGGATTGTGAGAAATGACCCCCATAATCCACAAATAATTAGTTGCGTGATGTGTAGCAGTTGCGACAGGTCAGTTCGTAATTCCACTGCCCTGCAAAACAAAGAGATGGGAAAAGGCGAGCGGGAAAAGAGTCAGCGCTGACACAGGCGCCGCGATCTGGTGCGCTAAGCACGGCAGCAAGGAAACAATCCATAAAAAAAGAAAAGAAAACACACACACACACACACAGCAGCAACCTCGTGTAACCCTGCTCCAAACACATGACACTGATTAATTATGCCAGTAAATATCCAAGTGTAGCCGATGAACAGCTTCATCAGGCGTTCCTGCCTTTTCGGTGCTTCTCAAACAATAAAACTCTTGCTGCCACAGAGCTTTTCTTTTCTTTTTTTTTTTTTTTTTTAAATTTAGGGGCTTTAAAACCGATACGAGGAGGAAGCACATTTTTAATTTATGTCCAAACCGGAGCTCAGACGGCGTGTAGGGAGAATTTTAAGTAGCGGCATAAATTATTCAGCGGCATCATAAGTGTTACGATCCATAAGTGCCACTGTAGAGCTGAAGCAGTCTGTCCTTTTTAATAGGCCTAAAACCCCTGTCTGCCTTCACAACCATTAGGTTTATTAGTGTTGCTTCTTCTAAGCGTTAAACACACCCTCACACACACACACACACACACCACAAGCATGTGGACACAGGAACAAATTCCATTAGCAAGTGAGACTAGAGGTTTATAGCCAGATGGTTAACCTGCCCTGAATCAATCTGATGAAGACCACAGTGGGACTCTATCTGGCCACACACACACACACACACACACACACACACACACACACACGCAGGCTCACACGCAAACACTTCAGAAAGGCTAATCAAGTGGTAATTTTACTATTCAGGACCTTCTTCTCGGGAAACGCTTTCTCGCTTGTCGTTGGCTCCACATGCGACGGCGTTTTGTAGCTGATGCCACTGAATCCGTTGTTTTTTTCTGTTTTGCTTTTTGTTTTTCTTGTCTAAATATCAAACGGAGCAAGAGGTGACATAGAGCAACGTGAAGCAAAGTCTGAAACTGCCGGCGCTGCGATCTGCAATGCTGCCGGTGAGACGACATTTGAAAGCGGCCGAGAGAATTCGAAGTTCAGAGGAGATCTGACCCTTGAGAAGAAGTTGCTCAGAAGCTTTTTGCTGTGGAAAAAAAAAAGAAAAGAAATTGACAACAAAGCTTTAGGGAGTAAAAGTGAAACTGCAGCACAACTAAATGGATAGTTTGGGATTTTAAAAGGCTTGAAAGGTGATAAAAGTTAATATTTTACTGAAAGTAAATGCTCGTCGTCTTCTTTTTGCATAAACTCACCGATAACCTTGAAAGGAGGCCAAGGCCAAAAGACCATATCAGATACTACAGTGTTGCTGAGAAAGAGGCTTTTAGTAACTCTTTTTTTTTTTAATTGTTATTGTTATAATCTCTGTGCATCAGAACATCCATCAGGAACAATTACAGTTAATTTTCATAAGTCAAATTGATGCTAGTTTTGCAGCAGCACCGAGTGTTAAAAACGAGTAAATATAAAGGGAGAAGTTATGAAAAGTACAAAGGATGCATAAATATTCTGCGGACTTTAAATCATCATCATAACCACAAGAAATGTCTGCTGAAAAGACGAGACCAACTAAAAATGAGTATTATATTTAGTTTTGTATTTTTTTTCTTCCAGAATAGAGCATCCCGCTCAAGTCAAGCACAAGCTTCGGGTCAGACACTCTTCTGTGTCCATTGTCGTCTGCAGAGCCAGCTGTCCTTTGAGAGTCGCCGTGTCAGCTCCCATTAGCCGGGAGCGGCAACGGTCAGACCCAGACAGCGGTCAGCAGGTGGTCCGCTGCCTCACTGGACCACCAACCGGAGCGAAGCGGACAGCGTCGAGGGAACGGTTAAAAATGAAATTTGAGCAAAACTAAATATGAACGATTTGTGCAAAAGAAAAACAAAACAAAAAAAGGTTTGTAAATCAGCTCTGACAGGACCTAAATAAGCCCTTAGTGTTGTCTTTTTTTCTTTTTTTTTTTCCTTTTTAAATGCAGGGTTATCAAACCTTTAATCATCTTACTGTAAAAGCCCCAGATTAGTATACAGCGACATATGCTAGCTTTTTGGCCTTGGCAAAACTCTCAGATCTTTCCCTCTGAAACGTAAAGCCTCTCTGTTTGGACAGAAACCCTGTTTCTCGTCGCAGGAGCGGCGCTCGGTTTGAAACCCCGGTCGGCCGCAAACGCGCCCATAGGTGTGAACTTGCTGCATTCCTCCTCCCTGATAAGACGGAGACCTGGCCTGCTGGACAAACAGCGTGTTCTGGGAAACTGTCCAACGTCCCTGAAAGCATGTAGAGGATCCAATGGGGCGAGTTATGGATCGAGCGCTTTCTTTAAATCTGTGCGCCGTCAGCAAAATAACCCGAAAAACCGTAATAATGATAACACAGCAGCTTGCAGTGGTCTGGACGTGATTTGTTCGTTGTGCTTTTCCTTTTCCAGAGAAGTCACATATTTGACCCATCAATCAACTTTCTCCTCCTGGAGGCGGAAAAAGGGGATGGGCCCGCCTTCCTTAACCCCCTCAAGTGCTTCTTATTACAGCTTTATTACTATCTAATGACAGTACGCTCCACCCGGCGCAACCATCGGCCAAGTTCCTGTCAGGGTGAGCTCCTCTGATTCACATTCTTTTAGAAATTCAAAGCCTCTGCGCCGTACCTCCCCAGAAAGACAACAACATCTGCCGCCTTTGCGCAAGCAGGGGAGCTTCATGAGAAACGCTTCCCTGTGACGGGCGTAATTCATAAAAATGAGTCGACTCTCGGGCCACCGCTGAGATATTTAATGGCGACACAGCGTGGAAGCAGATGAAGTCGGAGCTGCGCCGATGGTGAAATACGCGCCCGCGTTTGCCAGCGCGTCGTCCCCCGACGGATTTCGCTTCTGAATGAAATGCGGAAAGGGGGATTTAAAGCGTCGAGTCATAAATGTCAAGGAAAAAACGTACCAACACAGCAGAAAGATGCAGTTAAGCATTAAGACCGGGAGGTATTGGCATTTATTGAATGCCCTAAAAAAATATAGGGGTGATGTAGCTTTACTAGATAGATCAGCTTGTAGGTCGAGATGCAGTAAGAAATCCGCACCGCTCATTGGTGTGGATGTTTTTACTGAGGGAAGAGGACTTTTTAGGATCATTGAAGAATTTAAAAACGGAACATGAGGAAATAAAGATAAATAGGAACCTATAAGTAAACCTTTTTCTACAACATATCAGTTAAATCGACAAATAGGGCAAAACTGCTCAGTTTCATTGCTGTGGGGTTAGCTGACGTCTCTACGTTCAACTCAAGAGCGTAGAGACATTTTCACTGTGTTTCTTCCAGAGAAGATGGAAGGAAGGACAGAATGAAGAGGAAAAAAAAAAAAAAAAAAATCAAACTGAGCTGTTGGGAGCGATGCTGGTGCAAGGTTTGTCTGGGCTCTGCGTCTCGTTAACAACGTCTCTTTACCCCACATGATTCCTCCCTTCCTTCAATGGCGCACGCTCTCCCTTTTTTCCCTCCCTCACAGCTTCGTCTCCGCTGCGCTCGATCCCCCCTTTCATCTTTTTAGTCTAAATGTTATTCATTTCCAGCCCTCGCTGCTTGAGCCTTCAGATCTACTGCTGACCCTACATAGCCTCAAACCTCCTTCTGTTTTTTTTTTCGTACATATTTCTTCACTTTTAAAACTTGAGCGTTCTCCCTGATGGCTACTCATGCGGGCACCTCATCCATCCGGCACACCGCGTTGCCATAACCGTGGCAACTCGGCCGAAATCGACTGCAGAGAGTCTGCTTTCGTTCTCGCTATCTCCTCCTCTGTTTTGCAAACGGTTAATTATTAATTTCTGCATGGAAAGTGCTTGCAGGGGACACTTTTTTTTTTGTGTCATTTCAGGTTGCATAAACTCCACCATATCCAGCCTGGTTCCCAGTTTGATACCAACTGGTCGTATCGTACTGCATCGTGCAACCGTCTACAGGGAGGCCCCCCTGGGGGAATAAAGCATGCATTCCTCCTTAAAGAAGCGCAGCTTAGCAGCAATCAACAGCAAGAAGAACAGCATCTATCCATCTGCATTCCTCCTGCAACAGGATTGAGCTTGTTTAGAAGCTTCGCAGAGAACAACATAACAAGAGATGTCAGGAGGAATTTGTCAAAGTAAAGAAAAAAATGTCTTTTTTTTTTTTTCCAAAACGTTGAGAAGTGGACAAGTGGAGATGAGAGAAGCCAAACGAGGTGCCTCTCTGTGGTGAAAGGAGAGCACAGCGCACCCCATAATAGTGAGGGGGGAATAGAGGCCTTGTATCCTAGCAACAAGCAGAAAGAGAACGCCGCTCGCTCTGCAGTGTTCTCCGTTGCTCCTGGATCTCGAGCTTTACATCTTTCACAAAAGTTCACCTCAGCAAAAATCCTTCAGACCGCTCTCCGTCTTCCCCCCCAATCATCGGCCGGTGTTGCACCGCTGCAAGAGCACTTTCATCAACTCCGCGCGCGGCTTCTGAAGGGCTTCAGAGACGGCCTCGGCTTACGCCGCATCCATCACACACAGGGCTACGTGCCATGTGTTTAAAGGAGCGGTGGGCAGAGACGTAGCACTGGATCCTACTTTGAAAAATCCTTTTAAGCCGTCGTCTTCAAACCCTCTGCCACGGCGCAGCTACAAAAATCAATGCCTTAATCCCCTTTTACATCTTTTGTTGACTGAGGGGAGATTCAGCCAGATAGGAGAGCCTGCCAGTGATAACACTGAGAGACATCTGAAATTCCTCATGGCTGGGTTTGGTTTCCTGCTCTGAAGTGGAATCACAGAATGTATATAGATGCTGGCAAAGACGGCCACGGGTACGAGGCGGTTTACTGGCACCAATGTGAGTTTATTGACGACTGTTGCCAATCCGAGTTCCTAAAGCCACTATAGAAAACTTAATATTTCTGGATACTTACATTTGTTAGCTCAGACATTGTCAGGATTATTGTAAGATAAAAGTTCAAGTAACATATTTCATGTACGTTTGAAATATCACATTTTATTGTGCTTGTTCTTGCCTATATAGCTACCTTGAAAAGACAAATAAAATTGAGCTGCAGACCAAAAATGTTTTTCTTTTGAAATGTTTACAAAAGCTCCAAAATTCCACAAGGATAGAAAAACTGATCCAAAAAAAAAGGTAGATGTTCTATGAAACGGTTGAGGGGAAATTTAATCTATTGTTTTGGTTTATTTTGCAGGGTTTTTTTTTAAACAAAATGAGTTTTCACCATTGCGCAACAAACAACTAAAACTAAACTAACAGGAAAAGAATTCTCCCGCGAAAAGATTGTTTACATGCAAATAAATGCAAATATAATTATCCCGGAACCCCTCTGATTATCGTCTCTAAACGGCACCAAGTGAAAATGGAATCGCTCTCCATCTTTGATACCACAAGAGAAACTACATCGCCGTTCAGACGGGGGAAAAGCAAATACTTAAAACTGAAGCGTTAACAAGCCCCTGCAGCCTTGCAAATTGGAGCCTCGGTCAAGAAATGTGCTGATGCTGAACTCTTCCCAATAGCGGTGGAGGAGCAAAGATGAGAACTAAAGAAGCTACAGTGCAGACGAGAAGAATAATTGGCTGTCATGGGTGTCTGCTCCTCTCAGTGTGTAAGTGAGATGAATAACTGGCTTCATTTGCCTCCCTGACACTAACCCACTCTGTGAATTTAAAGAGCCATCTGGACAGAAACTATCCATAAAAAGAGGTGCGCTCTCTTCTAAATATCCGTCACTGGCAAAAATCCTAAAGCAAATACAACGTTTTCATGCTATAATCTCCTCCTACAGCCAAGCAGCCAGTACGTAATCAGGGCGTCTTTGTACATTCGCAAACCCCAAAGACGACTCTGGCGTTTAAGAGGATCGGAAAGAGGCCCGAGATCATCTACAGATTTTCCCCCGGTGGCTGTTACATGGTATTAATGCTAACGCAATTATCCTCTAATTCCATGATACACGCAAACAGATGAGAAGATGAAGAGCTTTCGCGCTCGTATCCCTTCCCCTCCGCCGCCAGTTATCGATTCTGCCAGACGAGCCCATTTTCCGTCCACTTGCATCATCAGCTTTCGCATAAGCGCTTTACAATCGTCGCAGTCGGTGGAATCGAATGCCCAAACATTCGCCTCAGTTCAAGCGAGCGAAAGGCTGCGGGTCGGCTCACGAAAAGGTAAAAGCTGGCTGCGTTAGGCGGGGGTGTTTTGTAGCATCTTCTTGATGGAATTTCAGCAGCCGTTTGACGTGCGATCGCCAGGCCAAACATGACCCGCTAAACAGACTACCTACATTCTTACTTTTACTCCCGAAAGTCTGAAAGCGTAAACAAAACACTCCCCCCTTTATTCCAACCCCTTCAAACTCCCTGCCTCCCAGGGGATCCAGTTTCTGCATTCACCTCACATACGGTTCCGATTGTCATCCAAATGTCCCGACCTCATGTCAGGTTAAAAGTATCAAGAACAAGGAGAGGGAGAGAAAGAGAGAGAGGTGCGCCTTCACCCTCAGTCCAAACTAAAGCAGACACATGTTTTGTTACACACCCTGGCCTGCGAGAGGAAATTGGTCCGCAGAACAGCAAAGAAATGATACCTGAAACCATCCAAATAGAAGGAAAAAAGATTCCAGGGGATGGAGCAATAGCGCTGCAGACTGTAAAATTCATTCCAGATGCTTCAGCCGACCGTCAAAACTCCAAATTATCTCATCCATCTTAGCGATCCAGTGCCGGTTTCACATGTTTTTGCGTGCACAACAGCTATGCGGTGAATTCATGCTGCTGAGGCGCTCAAATATTTATTTGCCACAGCGTATTCCACACACATTCCCAATGGGTACTCTAAATCCCTGGTCCGACGACCTATGTGTCATGTTCGAAACGGAGGTCGTTTTGCACTCAAGAAACCAAATCTATCGCCGTCAGAATGGGGGGTTGGAGGAAGGTGACGGCACCTTGTAAAAACTAAGGTAAAGGGAAAGACCTCTGCTGACTCCACCAGTGTCACAGCGGCCCAAACCAAAAGAGCTGACAGGCAGAAAATCCAAATGTTCCTTCCAGGCTCGAGCTGCTGACTTCTGGCAACCTGGGACTGAGCTGCAGCTGAAGGTCAGCGGTTGTGTTGCATAGACAGAATCAAACTGCTGATGGTGAGCTTTAGGTTATGCCCCAAATGGATTATCGTCGCCGTGCCACCTGAACCCAGTTACTCTTTCCAACTCCTCCTCGCGTCTCTCATTTGCATCCACAATGAGCTGGTCTGGGCCTACTGCAATCGGGCATGTGGCACAGATCAATAGGTCACTGGCCAAGGGTAAAGAAAAGTAATCCGCCACAAAGTCAGGTAAGGTCAGGCTAATTACAGAGGACAAGAAATGGATATGCTGCTCTGAACAACCAGGTGTTCTGTCCAAGTTCACATGAATTGTGTTTGCTTGTGAAGGGCAATAAGAGTTAGAAGCTCTTATTTTCGAAGTTGAGAAATGTATTCAGCTACTTTACATTTAGTTATCATTTCGTACAAAAAGAAAGGAACGCTGGTTCATCGGCAAACACTCAATTCAAGAGTTTCTCTTTCAGTTCAGCATCAGTGAGCTAACGCCATCACATGAAATGATGTGCAACAAAGTTTCATTCTCGCTTTGGTGCCAAAGCTTCATGGGTTTGAGATCAGGAAAAACTGTGCAACAATGAATTGATTTAGCTCTCTGTGCCTACGCATTGGTTTTTAATCCTGTCCAAGAAACTAACCTTTTTGTATCGGTGCACTGAAACCATTGCATCTCAGTTTAATTTTCTTTGTAACCAAGTACTCTGGTGAGTTACTCATTGAGATAAACTATCTTGGGCGCAATCTAATTTGACTGGGTGTTCGTTGATCAGAAGAGATTTGAAATTCCACCAACAGGTTCTAGGTCTCTCTTGGGATTCAATAGATAAACTCTATACTTTAAAACTTTATGAGGAGTGTGCAGTCGTGAGAAGTTAAAACTACAAAGAACTCATTGTGTATTTGTGGTCTGTTTAATGTGGCCTTTTTAATAAGGCATTTTGTCAGCACAAAGAGAAGGCTGCTTCTCCCCAGGGGACTTGCTTGGAAAACATCAAGGGGATGTTGAGGAGACGTCCTGATCAAGATGCTCAAGCCCAAAACGGACCTGTCAGTGCAGAAAGGTGGTGTCTCAACCTCAAGCTCCCCAAGGATTGCAGAGTTTCTTGACCAATGTCTAAACCTGAGAGCACCTTCAGCTTGTATCCGGGAACAGATATAGACAGATTGCCTCACCCTTTTTGGGTTTTTTTGGTTTTTTTACACTAAGACATCACTGACAAGACTGTTCGGTCTATGCATCTCGCACTTCATCCTATAATGCCTCGTAAACAAAACACCAAGATATTTGAACTGTTCAAAGCAGACACAACAAACGTCACAATTCTGCCTTACAACGATTAGTAGAGAAGCATCTTACATTTTAATAAGAGCATTGAGGAAACCACAAATGTGCACTCTGGGATCCTCTCATGAGTAATGGCGGCGCAGGAAGAACACACTTATTACTAACCTACGGTTGGAGCTTGCATCATTGTGCACGGGTCAGTCAGCACGGAGGGCGACTCTGCCCGAACCTATCCCATCCCCCTACGTCTTATTTCCCTTCCGCTTCACCGACCGTGAGGCTGGGCGTGGGTGACGTCCACTCGCCCCACTGATCATTTCTGTCGCCTTGGCAACTGAGCACCACCCAAGCCCTCCAGCGGCGCACTGCCCAGCGATCAGTAAAGAAGGACGTCCACTCAGATCAGCACAGACAAAGACAAAGATGAGGAGCGGAAAGAGCCAAGAACCTTAGTATTGGCCTTGCTGTGAAGGAGGAAAGTCTGTTCCTGAGAAAAAACATTAAAACTTCCTAACTTACCGGTATCTTAAGGTTAAAGAGAACAAAATGTTGCTTGACATACCCTTGGAGAGAATTGGATACACATGTGGGAAGCCTCTACTCATTCTGTATTTCAGTCTCTCACAATCCACACTCTAATTTCAGTACACCTATTTGGTTAAGAGATAAATGCTTTGGACAGATCTGAGGGTGTAACCTTTACCAACAACCCTTTCAAGACCTCCTTATGCCACCAGGACATCATTTAATCTTCTCCAATCATTCTACATCAGAGTCTTTGGGTACACTCCTCCACAGTTAAGTCAAAAAGTTTTCAATAGTATTTTGACCAGTGAACTACTGATGTAAGACTTGGAAGAAGACTTGGTAAACCATTTTTGTTTAGCAAGTTTAGAACCTTTGGTTCTTTATCTTGTTTAAATACCTAAAATGACCCCTTCACAGTTTACTGATCTTACAGGTGTTGTGAAAAAAGTTTACGATCCCATATCTTACAAGATTTTAGATGCGTTTGGAAGAGAAAAAGCAGCAAACACATAGTTGCTTAAATCTTATTTGGAGAACTCATTTCTGGATTAGCCGTCCTTGCATTAGCTCTCCGAGCAAGGCCGTGTCCGTGCAGGGCAAAACTCGCACTGGCTCCGTAACCTCATTCTGTCGGCTGGCTGCTGTGCTGATGGGACAGATAGGACAGCGGATCAGACAGCCGGTTCACAGGAATTGTGAGAAAGATGAACTCAGACAGAGTGCGAAGGAGTGAGAAAGAGAGACACAGAAAGAGAGACTGGAGAAGTCTGCCAAACAGGTAGGATAAGACATTGATACCAAAGTTCAAAAAGAAATCTGGAGACTAGGTTCCTTTTTTTTTCCCACTCTCTCGCTCCGTCTCTATGCACTGCGTTATTCCTGCTGTGTCACAAAGACTAGAGAGACCCACTTCCTCTTTTGTTTATCCTGGAATGTGGGCCGTCCTGACAGGCAAGCTTTTCATTGACAGTACACAGCTGAGTTTCCCCCGTGGCTCTTTCTCTTAACCTCTCCCGTGTGTGTGTGTGTGTGTGTGTGTGTGTATGCGCACTCTATTATCTGTGCTTTATCAGCCAGGCCTCACACAGGCAAGCAGACAGACAGCATCGCAGGGAAACAACCCAGAGATGTCCAGGGAAGTACTTAAAACCATATCTGATGCAATTCCGACAAGTTTTAACAAGACCTAATCTGTCTTTGATATTTCCATGGATTAGATTGATCTCTGCAGCTGCCGACTTTCCACCATGGAGGTATGTGTTCAGGATCAAAAAAGTCTGAGTAATCCAGAGGGAAGAGGGATTACAAGAACCTGTCTACATACTTTGTAGCAGAGAAACCTGAACATGAGAGTGGACAAACAGGATATTGGCGACCGAAACATCCTTTTCCTGCTTAGTTGACCTGTCTTTTTTTTTGTTTTCAGCAATCCAGACATGCAACACAAAGACTTGAAACAGCTGCCTAGAAGAAAACACTATTGTGTTGCTCACCCACTGGTTTCCTCCGAAAGAAAGGAGTTCTCAAATAGAAACTCAGGAATGCACGGGTGTGACTAAGGCTTGTTTAAGCCAAACACTGCATTCCAACATTGGACTTTGATTGGTACACACAAACACATACTGCAATTTTCAATACAGCACAGATATAGGTTTCTCCATGTTAAGCTGGTGAGATTATTAATGAAGGCCTTTGCATCCAGAGAGAACTTCTTTAGTCCAGCCTAAATGTCGGCGTTCAAACAATTTGCGTTGTTGAAATTAATTGATGATGAAACTCACATGGATACACACTAAGTGAGCTGTATTTTTTTTATTTACTTGGGTTCCCAACATACACAAATGCATGAAAACAGAACAATAAGTGAAAGGCATTGCAATGAGGAAGTGAAACATTTCATGTCTACTCTCCAAGTTAATTAAAAGGTCAAACTAGAACCTAATTTGGGTCTAATGTGTGGAACTATGTGTTGACTGAGGGGGTCCTGACTTTCCAGAGGAACTTCTTTCTTAGGAACGTATACTCCACTGACCAGGTCACACTGCATACTTCAAGTGAAGTCTTATGAAAATGTCTCATAATATTAGTCACCAACCGACCCAACAGGTTTCCGAGAGGAGAGACAGATATAGCTGCAAGAGCTCGTAAGTCTGAAAAAGAAAGTGAGAATATAAGCTTATTGCTGAAATATTTAAAGCCGAGACACTTTGTGATGTCTGCTTTCAGGTAGTGATCAAAACAAAGTTTGATGCCTGCCCCTTCAGTGCCTTCAGTATCTGCACCAAGCTTTTTGACCCAGCAAATGCATTCGCTTACTTGTCAAGTAATAGTTGGCTCTCTGGCTCGGCTGCCATCGAGACAAAGTTCAACCCATTTATGTAAGAGACAAAAAAAACTGTAATTTACTAGATAAATTACTGGCCTATAATAACAGAACCTTCCCCATAGTCCAGACACTAAAATTATCCCACGCAATAAGCAACGTTTACCGAGTACAATCCTCTAAGATTATGATCATGAGATAAAATCACTGCAATAAATGCCAGAAAATCCTTCCATCCAACCTCAGACATGGAACCTCCTGTGTTTCTAAGGTTGGTGGAAATCTTAGAAACACGGTTCATTCAGGGGGTATTCCACCCTTTCCAGTGAGTTCTAAATTCTCCCTGGTGTTTCTTCCCAGTATGATATGCCTGGACAACCTCCAAAGGGAGGCACCCAGGATGCGTCTTAATCCAGATGCCTGTACCACCGAAGGTGAATCCTTTTGATGTTGAGAAGCTCCTTAGAGTTCTTGTTCTTTTCGTAATGATTTCTATCCGTTGACCAGAAGTAAGGGTTAGGACAGAGACAGGTCACTACGAGAGACCGCAAAAGACCAACCATGCCCTGATCGAACTTTGTTATGTCATTCACAGACAAAACACCAAGACGGACATCTTCTTCTCTTCCAACACTATCTTGAGTTCCTGTCCATGAGCACCACAAGGAGGATCAGAGACAAGGAGCAGTCGTGGCTGAGCAAACAAGCTTGCGCTTGTGCCAAGAATGTGGAGACAGCTTTTGCCTGGGTTATACAAAGACTGGATAACCCCTGAAAGCATCCCTAACCCCCCCTACTATGACCCAATGAATGTCTAGGTTGGGTGCTACTAGATTTGGTTGGGAAGTTTAGGGGTCAGGGGTTGAAGTCTGGTCATGCTGTAATAATATGGCTGCAGAGGACATGGTGATAAAACTACTGATGCATATATTGCCCCTTCTTAGTATTTATGTGGTTTTATGCTGGTCACAGCCGATGAAAGCATTGGGTAATCCTAAGAAATAACGTAAAATCTAATAGTAAGAATCTTTCAGTAGTTGAAAGGATTGGGTTTGGCCACTCACGCTCTCTATTGTGTGTATGACTGAAAACTGAAATCAGTCGGTTTAAATGTTACAACAAAAAACCGAGTGAAGTGAGACATTTTCAATCCCCAACCTTGACAGCAGTAAGAGCCTGCCATAAAGATAATCAAAGATTTATACACTTTGAGACCTCTCACTACCTCCCATCAATAAAGTTGTCAAAACAGCAACGCGTAGCGAGGCATACCACGCTAAAACCCTGATTTATATGGTGTCATGAACACATTCCTGAACTTTTCTTTTCCCATCAGATTCTTACAACGGTTCTTGTAGGAACAGCAAATAGCCTCACTCAAAATGGCATCACAATGCCAAACAAAATAGTTCAGACGTTCTGAAAAGACATTCAGAGTTGCTCAGAGTACATTATTATTGTTCAGATGGGATCACCCAGGATCCAACAGAAAGCCAATGTACTATTTATTTTTTTTATGAGTCTATCCTTCAGGCTACTCTGTTTGACGGGAAGTTTCGCCTCGTCTTTGCGGTCGGATGTCTACATGCCCGTATTTATCAATAAATACCTAAATGTTAACACCCATCAAATGCAGTGACATATAAAACAAGAACTGCTGCTTGTTAGACATTTGAAAGCAATGTATGTCCAAGGTTTTAAAAAAATTGATTTTTTTAGGTTGCGTTATGTTCAGCAAAGCATGGCCGCAGCAATTCCTAAATCAGTGTTGTACTTATTAGTTTTGTTGGAATCCTACAATGGCAGAATACTGCAGCACTCCCAAGTTTTCTGCTTCAAAAAATGCTGATGGCAGACTATGTTTCTCCCAGTCAGATGTTTTCCCATCTGACTGGGAGAAACTGCATCGGCTGGCTGCCTTATTCCGAGCACTTTTATCTGCTGAACTACAAATACTGCTTCCCAAAGCCACCGTCGGCTACAAGGCCGGGGGAACATTTGAGGCCTGATAAAGGTCAACAAGCATCATCGCGGGAGGGGATTTTTATCAGCAGCTCATCTGGACATTGTCGAAGCACCCCGTCTCGCTTGGCCACTTTGTTTTAATCCTGGGCTGTGTTCAGTTCAGTTTTTAAGGCTCTGAGGGGGAGTTTTATGCAAATTCTCTGCGACAGCCTGCGAATCAGTCTGTCTTTTGAGTGGAATCGGGTTCCACGGCTTCCAAAATTGATTGCAGACTTCGAAAAGCCTATTATGATTATGCAGTAGGTTACGAAACCCGTGGCATGGCACTCAAAGCGGCCCTGGCTGATTTATCTACATTTTTTGTTCTAAACAGATGTCGTCACCCTTCACCACAAAGTAAAAAGAGAAGGGCTGGGCAGACGTGTCAGTGCTCAAGAAATTCAATTAAGCAGACAGTGGGACGTCCGCAAAACGCAGCCTCTATGGAGCTTAATAGCCCCTCCAGGAAACCCCATCGTGCCTCTCCAAAGCGTCCCAACCAACCCCTTGCTGCCATCCTGCCACTCCCCCCAAAATCTACTTAGAACCCCTTGCTTAGGCTCCTCTTCGGATTATTTATCATTCAAAGACATAGGAATTTTCCGATGCAAATAGGACTAAAATCAGCAGAGAAAGGTTCTGTTTGGCAAAAGCGAAGCCTTACCCTGTAGAAACTCTTATTTTATCCACATCCTCTTCCTCCTCTCTGACTGTATACACATCTCACAAGCGGACAGATGCTGTTCATTTAGCATTTGAGTGGTGATCTCGGCGCTGGTGTCCTGAATGCCCAGGGGGAGCCTGTGGCATTTGGACAGCATTAAATAAAAGCCACTCCAGACCTCACACCATGGGGGGAGATCCGACCTCACAACACGGTCACTCCTCTCAGATTTCAACCAGCCAACTGAGTAAATCTTTCCCAGTGGACGGGGGTGTGGGGGGGGGAGAAGACGGTTTTCCCTCCAGTCTGGCACGTCGAGAAGCCTGTGTCATGCCTAGGTTTCTATCTCAGAGAGCGTTGAAGGGAATTATTCACTGAAGAGGAAAACTGTGCTTTGATCCGCGTGCTTCCTCTCCCAGCGATCTGACGTGCAACAAACAGCCAGGCGGCATCAGGGGAGGGTTGCTTTGTTGCTGTTATCAAATGGCATCTGAGGAGACGTCAGTTGCGTTCCTTTCGAATTTCACCTACTTACGAGGATGACAGAATTGTGAGGCCGCGCCATGTGCTACGCCGGATAGCATCAAATTGACAGAAACGTTCAAATGAACACATTTGCAGTGCCTGGCAAAAGTAGACTTACGAGGATTACCGCCGATTACCGATCTTTCAAAAGCCCGATCTGCCAATTCCGATGTTGTGCCAGTGCCAACTTTTTGTCTTAAATGTCACTAAATATAGCAAGGAAGTTACTGAGTTGACGACAATGGGGTGACTATTGTTAAGTGCAGACGTGTAGACGTGACCCGGTGGGCCGTTCTGTGAGTCAAACCCCTCTCACGGTAGAGCAGAAGAGGACAGTGTTTGATTTTTAGACCTTTGCTGCAGCAGACGAGTGGGTGAGATTGGCCGGTCACGGATCTCCCAAAAATCAAGGAAATTGGCGCCCATAAATCGGTGCACCCCTAATACATACACGCTGAACTCTTCACTCTTTTGCATTTCACATGAAAATGTGAAATGCAAAAGCACATGCTATGTAAAGTAGGAGGAACAAGATGCATTTTGAACTATTTTTCTTCAAAAATTACTGATTATATTTATATTACATTTGTATTCAGCCCCATTTACTGATACCCTGAATAAAAACCCAGTGCAACCAATCAAGAAGGCATCCAGTTGGTAAATCATGTCCCTGTGTGTGTGATGATATTCCACTTAGAAAAAGAGAAATTCTGCACGAAGTTTGGTGGATGACACACAAATTTAGTTTTGTGGCCAAAGCACAGTGCGCGTGTTTACGGTGGGAAAGTGAAACCGCACATTACTCACAACCTGTGATCCAAGAGTGAAACATGGTGGGGGAAGCATCATGATGTGGGGATTTTTTTTTATTTTTTTTTTTAGCAGTGACAGAGAATCTGGTCAGAGTTGATTAGAAGACAGATGGAGCAGAAAGGAGGACAAGCCGGGGCGGGGGGGGGGCAACAAGCTCAAATACAAGCATAAATAACAGCATGTAAATGAAAGCATATTGAGGTGCTGCAAAGGTCTAGTTCAAGTCCAATTGTGAAATGTGGTAATTCAGTCTAACTGAGTGTGACCTGCTAATGTTTTTGCAAAACAAAAGTTTTGCATTGGTAACTTCAATGGTGGTTCTACACATCGACTCGGTTGGGCTGCATATAATTGTGACGCAACGTATCAGCTATCGTCCAACTCATACTGACGCGCATTATGTCACTTAACATGCCAATGAAATCCACAGGCGTTTTCCGGTTTTTCGCCTGATAAAACGCGAGGAGCGTACACGGCTCTGTGGTAAATCCCCCTGGGCCAAACAATGTCGCACACATCTGTTGAAGCAGCAGCTCGGAGCGGCTCTAGGACGCCGCAGGCACAATAGTGAGGTTACATAACAGGAGTCAAAAACTGGCCTGGCTGCTGCGCGTGACAATATCTGGATTAAGGGCTTCCTCTGCTCTCCCCTCGCGCGCAGTTTCATCTTCTTTTTGCATCTGTTACCTGCACGGCTTTATCGAGCACACAACTCCAGGAGTGTCTGATGGACAACATGCGCGCTGGCGACCCGATCCGAGTCCTGCTCCTACATGCCGCTGCCCTGTCCTTGCAAATAAAAAAAAATAAAAAAACCCTCGGGTGAGACAGAGAGCTGTGATGTTTTTATTTTTATTTTACTCCAGTGAAGCGGTTTGTGCCTTTCGCTAACCAGATCACGGAGGAGCCAAACGAGGCTTAGTGTCCTCATGTCCCATCGGGGCATTTGTGGCTTTCAGATTTCGCAAGGACATTGATGTCTGGGCCCCGCGCCACGCATGTCAAACGGGCCCGAAGAAGAGAGGCGCCCTCTCTTCCTTCAATCACAGAGACGGCGGCGAGATCGCCAGTGCCTCGTCTCAAAGCTACTAAGGCTCCTTGAGAACCAAGAGTGCGCTGACCTAAATCAGGGCAGACCTCAGAGGATGGGCTAGCTCAGGACCGGGGAAGGTCTTTCAGGGATGCAGCGTCCACCTTTGTCACCCCAAAGAGAGCATGACGATAAAGGTAGACCAAGATACTCAATGGTAAGAGGTAATTGTCAGTGGCCTTTCCTCGTACAGTGCTTTATCAGGTCCAGAGGGCCCCAAAGCACTTCAGATTACATTCAGTCAGGCGCCTGTTCACAAGGCAGGCTACTGGATAGTAGCCACAGGTGCCCTGGGGCAGTCAGAGGGGAGAGGCTGTATCTGACAACCTCCGAATTGCAACTGTGATTTGGGAATTTCAAGAACAAGAGGGTTTGTTTTTTTTTGACGAGTGCTTGACTAGGAAGCTTCCCCCCTTGAATGTACTCACCGTTGAGTCCGTTGGGGATGCTCCTGTGATGATGTGGAGCCGACAGGTCGTCCATCGACCTCCTCATGGTGGGCATCTTGCTGTTTTCCGAGGGCTTGTGGTGGGCGTGGGTGTGATTGTGGTGGTCCGGGCTGCCCGCGCTCCCCGTGCTGGACGTGCTGCTCCCGTCTCCGACGTCCCTCACCGTCCCGGCGCCGCCGTTCAGGTTGCTGAGGCTGGACTGGCTGTCGATGGAGCTCCTGGAGCCGGCCCCGTTCCTCTCCTCGTCCAGCATGAGGATGATCTCCTTGAGCTCGGAGTTCTCCCTGAGCACGCTCTCCTGGTTGGCCTCCAGCTCCTTGAGCTTCATCATGTAGGCGCCCACCTCCTTCCACATGGCGCTGGCAGTGTAGCGGCCGAAGCGCTGCCACTCCCGGGACAGCTTCTTGCCCTTCTGCCTGTCGTCGTCCAGGAAGCAGCAGAGCTCCCGGAGCTCGTGGTTGTCGTCCTGCAGCTTCTGGTTGACCTCCTTCAGGCTGCGGATCTCGTGCAGGTGCACCTGCAGCCGCCGGTTGATGTCTTTCATCATGTTGCCGTGCTCGATCATCAGGTTCATCTTCTCGCCGTCGACCCTCCTCAGTTTCCTCACCAGCTCCTCTTTGCTGCAGCGCAGCAGGTCGTCGTCCGTCAGCTGGCTCAGGTCATCCTTGGCCCCGTCCGAGGGATTCTTGGCCATGACTGTGGTCTCGAATCTCAGCGCGTGGTGCGTGAATCCTGCGGCTCGGAACTTACTGCGAGGACCCGACTCGACCCGACCCGGGCTGAGGAACGGTGTTGAGAAACGAGCACATTGTCCAAAACAAAACAAAACAAAACAAAAAAAAACGTGAAGACGCCGCTGGGCTCTGAAAGGAGTGGAAGATATGAATGTGATGCTATGGCAACCTGCGCACGAGATGAACGCTCTTCTGTTCCCCCCCTCTCTCCCTCCCTCCCTCCCCCCAAAACCTAAACCCTTTTTGATCCGGTAAAGAAAAGCCTCAGTGGAGCCCGGAGACAACTGCCGGTACTCCCATTTCTCCAGTAGTCAACTGTTCGCCTTTAGGTACTTATTCGGAGGGAATTCCCGGTTCCGGTCCTGTCGGTCTCGAGCGACGAGTCCGGTCAGCACACCGCGTCCCACAGCTTAGACACCAGCCGCGCCGGACATCACTCCACTCAAGCGCTCACACAAAAACAACGACCAAAAAGGAAAGAAAGAGAGAAAGGATGAAAGAAAGAAAGAAAGAGAGCGCCGAAGCTAATTCGGTCCGAGTCTGTCCACCTTGTCCCACCGTCTGGACGCGGCTAGCCGTCAGCAACGGCGTTTTGTCCGCGGATAAAAAAAAAACCAAAAAAAAAAAAAAACCCTCAAGTCATGAGATGGTGCGTTCGGTTGGACTGAGAGGTTCTCCGTCTCCTTCCACCCTGCCCAGTTTCCAGCGAACACCTCCTCCTCCTCCTCTTCCTCCCCCCTCCTCCTCCTCCTCCTCTTCCTCCGCTGTGTCCAAAGTCTTCGGGTTTGAAATCGTTCAAAGGGATTTGGCTCCAGAGGGCCAATCAAGGCGGAGGAGAGAGGCAAGGCAGCAGGTAGATGAAAAAGTGCGCTTCAGACTCTGAGCGGTGGAAGCTCGGCCCTCTTAAAGCGACAGCGCGGGGTGCGTTCAAGCCACCACGGGAAAAATAGGTTGAAAAATGGTTGTTTGTTTGAAAACGCTCTAAAATTGTAAGTGGATAAGTTTATATGCGATTGTATAAATATGTATGATTTATATAAATTGTATGTCATTTATAGACAACTGTTCATTATATTTGATGATTGTGTATAAATATACAATTGCATTCATATTAAATAAGTTAATTTTGTTTATGAAAGACTGAAAAAAAAGTATACAAGTCCTGATATCATAGTGAGCCATGTTTTCATGTTTTTAATGCATTTCCACGAACTGAAATCACTTTAGATGATCACATGTGTTTGATCATCTCAAAACGTTCAGTCATGTCTAAAAAAATCTGTGCACTCCATTAAGATTAAGTAATATGTTATCTTTTCTTTTTATGGGAAAGAATAGATCTTGTCTAATCATTGTTTATTTAGGGCCTAAATGACACACACACACACACAAAAAAAATGACTAAGATTTAAACCATTTTTCTCAGTATTCTGACTCATGAAAATGTTAGGTAATGGTAAGTTAGCGAGCTGCTACTAAGATACTTCCTCTGGCTAAAATGACTTCAGTAAGATGAAATCCATTCATCTTTGACATAAATCTGAGGAAATTTGAGTGGTTTTGACCGGTTTCTTGCCCGGTAGCAATCGTGGCGAATTCAACGACGAAACGTCCTCAAACCATGACGCCTCCACCTCCGTGCTTCACAGTTGGAATGAGGTTCCTCTCCTGGAATGTTTGAATTAGTGTTTTAGGCCAAACACGTCCTCTGTTTTGTTGTTTGTGAATTCTATTTCAGACTTACCTGTCCAAAAACATCACGCCTAAAGTCTTGTTTGTTGTTGTTTTTTTGCCTACTTTGTGTCTGACCTTCATGTCTTGCCAGAATGGTTCAAAGCATAAATATTCGTCATTGCTAACTTTTTGTTATTTTGTCAAATTCCTGTGCTATCGCTGTTTCGGTACTGAATGTTGCACACGTCAGCTACTGTAGCACATTACATGCACAAATATGCACACAGTCTATTCATGTTCTGCGCAGTTTACACTCCTCTTTTATTTTTGCATGCTTCATTTTATCTTATTAGTTACACCTATATTTTTGGCATTCGGTAAGAATTTAATTACACAAGGAAACATATTTTCTTATCTAGAATCGAGAATTAATGTCAACTTCAGCAGCATGAGCTAGTCCTGCTCTGTTTCTTAACAGCAGCCTATGAAAGTTTCATATAAGGGTGTCTACATTGAAGCATGAAGTGCAGAAAATGTACGAGTTTCCGTTTGCCAAGCTAACTTACTTGAAAATTCCACCGAGACAAAAATTATATATTCAATTTATTGTAAATTCAAGCGAGCAAAAGCAAAACATATGAAGTCAAACATTAGCAAAGGACTGATACACAGAAAAGAGCAAAGAAAAAAAGGCAAAAGGAGAAACTTTGTTATGTTGTCTAACATCCAGTTGGGAGGGAAAATGTCACAAAAAAAATACAGTGTTTGCTTCAATTAAAGCAATTTAAGAAACTAGTTACATGTTTAAAAATGACAAGATACATGCGGGGGATGTGTTCGTAGCCCGGCTTTCGCAGTATGCATCAAATCACATTAACTGCAACCATGAAACTGAATAAGAAATTGCATCGTCTCAGGAAAAGGAGTGAAAAATTGATTGAATCTTTGGTTTCATCCATTTGTGAACATCGAGCCGACAGCGTTTTCATTACGTACATGAGAAAGTGATAGAGTCTGTGGTTTTAGTCCGGACTGAGCAAAACATGTCATCACTGCTGCACAACTGCAGCCTATGCAATTTGCTGACAGGGTAGATCTGATCTAAACAGTTCTGAAGTGGAGTTTGCTCTTCAGCTGTTTTTTTTTTGTTGTTTTCTTTAAAGGGCTAACAGCGCCCCCATGTGTGCGTTGTCAGTAAGTCAAATTCCACCCAAAAAAGAAACTTTTCTAGGTTTTTAAATTGGCAAAAATAACCAAGCTGGAAGATTAATGCGTGCAAAAAAAAAAAAAATCAAATTTAAATACGCAAAGAAATTTGAAGGCATACATGGACTGCTGTGATTTCCATTGTAAACCTTTTAACGTCGCTCAGTTTTTATGTTTCCTGTGTTTGACGGTGCAGATCACTCCACTCTTTGGCCTCAGGGTTCCAGTGTCCTGGACGTCAAAGGTCTGTCCTGGGATGAGGCTGAAATCGAACCTCTGCAGCAGCTTTGCCATCACCACTTTAGCCTCCATCTGAAAACACAGAAGTATTTTACGCATTTTTTTGTTTTCGACTTATGTATGTGCCATTTGTATTTTTTTTTTTTGGTAGCACAACATCTTGACTCCTTCTGACCCACCTGAGCAAAGTTCAAACCCAGGCACGACCGTGGACCCAGAGCAAAGGGATAATAGCAGTAATAGGGCCTTGTAAAACAAGATAAAAGAGAATATTTACTTCTTCTTTCTGGCACAACAAAGATGTGCAAAGGTCACACCAGGAAAAAAAAAAAAAAGAAAAGAAAGAAAAAGCAAAACCCGGCATGATGCGATAATTGTGTATTACTTACTTTGGAGCATCTGGATGAAATCTGTCTGGATCAAATCTCATAGGGTCCTTGAAGAACTTCTCCATTCTCCCAGCGGTATAGCTGCTAAACTGAGTACAAGAGTGCCAGAATGACAAAAGGGAGACCGTTTTACTTTAAATCCCAGATAAGTACATTCGAGCTTGTGGTTGTTATGTAAGAAAGTGTGAAGAAGTTCAATTCAAGCCCACGGTGTGCAAAGTCGTAAGTTTAAGTGGAGCCACAAATTCACCTTCGTTGCCTGTTGTGATTTTATTGTGTCTTTAGTTTCGCAATGATTCACATTTTTTATTCTAATGAGGCACATTCAGCAGCAAAGGACTCACCATGCAGTTGACTCCGGCAGGTATGTGGACGCCATCGATAGTCATGTCTTCCTCTATGTCACGGGACGTTCCTGGAGCGGTCGGGTAGATCCTCAGAGTCTCTTTCAGCACCTGAGCAACAATTACAGAAACAAACGCGTCAATAAAGACAGAAATTTGATGTTTAAAGAGATAGAAGGAGCAGCTAAAAGTTACCTGTGAGAGATAGACTAGCTTCCCGAGGTCATCGTTGCTTATTTCTTGTTTCATCCCAATGACATCATCCACTTCTTTCTTTGCTCTGTAAAGCATAAACAGGCCGTAAACATCATGGCTCACTAACTGTACCAGAAGCAATGACAGCTAAGTTTTAGTTCATACTTCTCGAGGATGTCAGGATGTCTTCCGAGTTCCATGATGCAAAACGCTAGTTGATTGGCTGTTGTTTCTTGACCTAAAAGTCAAAGTATCACATTACAAAGATCCAAAACTCAATTAGTTAAAAGCCTACTCTAACGCAGCGATTCACTTTAACCCACTTTTGGTGATAATAGCCTATCCCAGTATGCTGACTCAAACCCATAACCCAAACATGAATTGCTAAGTCATCATAGAGGAGGATCAGTCGATATCAAATCTAGGTTTATATTCAAGCAAACAGTTTTACGAGTGAAGGAACCACCATGGCAAAGAACCAAAACTCCTCACCAGCAATGAAAAATGTCACAAAATTGTCCAACATGAACTCCTCATCTTCTTCTGTCATGGTTTCCTCTGGAATAGGGAGAAAATAGACAAGTCAACCAACACCTTGGATACTGTGGGAAGTAGCCCACATGCTGAGCTGTGTACAATTGCCCAACAATGAACAACAGTTATTCTCATCGTCCATCTTTTCGTTCTCACCCGTGGCTGCAGTCTTGATGATCTGTGTGAGGATGTCCTTCGGAACATCCTCCCCGTTTTGCATGGCGGTCTTTCTCTTTTGGATCAGCTGAGCTCCGGTCGTACGCAGCAGACGACAGGCGTCCCTCACTTCGTTCACAAACGTTCTGTTCCTGGGGTTGTACTGAAAGAGCAGACTCCAGTTATAGCACCCTCGACCGTCGAAGAGCTCCTCTTCTGCTCTACAACCGAACTGCTACCTCAAACATGACGTCTCTGACGTAGTGCACCATCCCTTTTAGGCAAGTCTCGATGGCCTTGGGGAAAGGTGAAGTATTCTTCAGGAGGTCTAACTCCATCCCAAAAGCGACCTGAGGGGAAAGACACACATTTTTCTCTTTAAGCCGGATGGTCAGAGTTTACCTCAGGATTTTGGTCGAATTTTACCTTCGCGATGACATCGAGGGTGACGCAGTTGACAAGTTGAAGCATGGTGGCCTCTTTGTTGCTATCAGCTAACTCTGAGAGCTTATCCATCAGTTTCTCCGCTCTCTCGTTGAAGGTCCCCATTAGGCCTCTCAAGTACCTGCAGGAAAAGATGCAAACCAAGAAACGTCAGGCACAGACGAAACCTTGGAAACGTGTTCACGCTGCTCGCATTCCCCCCGCCCGCCCCGACTTCTCACCGATGCATTGCTGAGTTTATTGGGGTTAAATGTGATAGACAAACACGGAGCTGTGGATGACAGCAGGAAATTAAAAGAATAAACAAACTTTCAGGCGGTTGAATGAGGGAAGCAGCCAAGAGGCCAATGATGAATCTGGATAAGCTAAAGAGATCCAACTTTCAGGTGGGAGAATTTGCTGACAAGACACATTATACTGCTGCCCTCTACAAATCTGTCCTTCATGAGAGAGTAGCTTAAAGGGACAGAATAATGTATTTTGTAGGTGTAAAGTGCTGTTTTATAGCTGTAAAATTCTGTATATTTAACATGCGACTTAAAATAAATTTGACTTGGCGACTTAAAAAAACCTCTGTCTTTAAGAAACTGATGTTCTTTCCAACACTCTGCCTTCAACACCACAATACTTCCCATTATGCTGTTTACACCTATTCTGGACTGAGAAGAAGTTCACCTGATGAACTCAGCAGACTCATAGTTCCAACAGGTGTTTGCTAATTCTGACTAGTCTGGAGGAGAAGCTGAAGTTCAGCGGGAGGCCGCAGCTTCAAGGAGGAGCTTTGTGGAAATGGGCGGGGCTTTGTAGGAGCAAGCGTTTGGTCACCATGGTTGCCATGGGAGACTCAAGAATTCCTCAGGCATGCATGAAAGAATCAGACCAACGCTAAAAATATGTTTTTGAAGACGGGATAACATTATAAAGTGACAGAAGGTAAATAAGCCACGAGAAGTCGGAAATATGAAACGTGGTGGTGGCAAGGGGGCACAAGAGGGAGATTGGCTTAGGTTTATCCAAAAAAAAAAAACAAAAGTTTTGTTCTCTTATGCCTGAATACAATTATTCAAAGATCAAATAATGAACAGAGACTGAGTGACTCACAAGCTGCTGAAGGCGGGGTCCATGATCCGGCGCTGTTTGTACCACATGTCATGATCCCGAGCTGTTATCAGGCCATTGCCAAAAAGCCTGTAAAAACCAAAGGATTAGCTTCAATGTAATGCTTTCGACTTCTGGTCCACAAACTAAACGGGTAACGGCACCAAATTTATTTATTTATTTATGTTTTGTTTTTTCTTATGTTCAATGAATGTAAGAACAAACCTTTGACCAAACAGATTAAAGAGCCTTTTGTAGACAAATTTGTCCTTGGGGTATTTTGAGGACATCAGGATTTCCTGAAACAAGAACCAATGAAATACAGGATAAATACAGATTTACCTACTTCTGGTTTCACACTCGCAGAGACACGCCTCCACCGTTCCTGAACTCTCACACCGTTTCTCTTGCAACACACACACACACAATATACACACACATATTCACCTTTGTTGCTTCTGGGCAGGTCACGCACACAGTGACATAATGGAGAAAATTTAACCTGTATACATGTCCGTAAGTCTCAGACCTGAAAATGACATGTTGATAATTCATTATTTTTTTTGTTGTTGTTGGAAGAAAGCACACATGCAACTAGAATCCTTCAAACTGTAAACCGATTAGAGATTTTCTTTTAGAGAAACAGGCATTTTCCTGGAAAGCTGAGTGGACCAGAGTTCTGTGCGAACTTCCTGTGCTTACCATTCCAGGAACTTGTCATGAACCAGTCCATCTTTTTTCATAATCCTCAAAAGGATTTGCGAGTGGCCCAGGAAGAAGCTGTGCGCAAAAAGGAAAAAAAAAAAAGAAAAAGAGGAAGTCAGAGGAAATGTTTTGCAGAGACCGGTAGCAAACACCGACCCCCGCTTGGCTCTACCTGTTCCTCGGCGGTCCTGGAATGTGGTCATATTTCATGTGAATGTGCCTGAGGTACAGGCAGTAACCCAGGAAGGCGACGACGAGCAGACAGCACAGCAGGATCAGGGCTTTGCCAAGCAACCCAAAGAGGAGGTGGAAAACAGCCATTTCCCCGAACTGAGCAGAGAGCTTGTTGACGGACAGTGAAAAATGATCCAATCCAGGTCACTCCCTCAGAAATAAGTCTAATCAAAGTTCATGTTGCATTTCGGGTCAGGCAGGTGGTGCTGCAGAGAGCAAATCACTTCAGCGATCAGATATGAAGTGGAATTTCCTCTTCTTGTTCAGTTTACTAGATGAAGATGTTTTGGGAGCGGCAAGATTTGGGAATTTTCCACAGCACATTTGCCTCCTACGTTTCCCCACTCATATTAAATTTGAACTTGGTCCTTCTTTTTGCAAAAAAGCGTCATAAACGACACACATTTAATAAATAGACACAATGCCATGATGTCCCACAGCTCAGTTCACAATCATCGAGAAGTTTTTCAAATTTTCTGTCAAAACGGAAGAGTTTAACAATGAGTCTGAAATCATATTTTTTGTTCCTTTCAGCTTTATTGCTCAAAGTTTGATGAAAAAAAAAAGACAAAAAAAGAAAATAACCTGCAGTTGATTCTTTTATTTGCATTCCCAAAAACGTTTTTTGTTTTTTTAATTAAATTTACCTTTTGCTAGAAAGTTATTCGCCGAGCGCTTTCCCGTGTTTCAGTATCTTTGTGACCGAAATTTGCTCATGTACTGTACACTTGGGACCGTGCAGTAGCTCTCAAAACAGTTTCCCATGATAAAGTCAAAATGAAATCCTTACCTCGTTCTGCTAACACGTGTGTACACTTTCAGGAAAATCAAAACTCAGCAGACGACATGGAAAAAAAACAAAACATTGACCACATGGAAAGAAATCAAAGAGTGCATTTCATCAGTTACCACAACAGTGAGTTTTATTGATGTGTGCTGATAGCATTTCATATGTTGCTGTTAGAGGCACAAAAGGTGTAGCATTGTTGAAAATATTAGCTAAATAAAGACAAGTTAAATTTCACTTTACATAAAAACACTCTTTAATCACAACAGTAAAAGTGCAAGAGTCTGAGGCAGGAGACGAAACCTAACAGTCAGGATTATTTTTTACTTGATTTTAGTGGCAGAAACCTTTAGCGTCGCTCAGTTTTTATGTTTCCTGTGTTTGACGGTGCAGATCACTCCACTCTTCGGCCTCAGGGTGCCAGTGTCCTGGAGGTCAAAGGTCTGACCTGGGATGAGGTTGAAATCGAACCTCTGGAGCAGCTTTGCCATCACCACTTTAGCCTCCATCTGAAAACAAACCGAGTCTGTTTGAGCCGGGACGGCACATTTCGCCGCGTCACGATCTGTCACGCGGATCTAAACGAAAGCGTTGAAGTGTGTGGGTGCGGCTTGACGAAAGAGAAAAGGTTCAAGGGGTGTAAATCAGCAAGGTGTAGTTTTGTTCTGTTGTTCCGTCCGAACCCACCTGAGCAAAGTTCTTTCCCAGGCATGACCGTGGGCCGAGGGCAAAGGGAAAGTAGCAGTAATAGGGTCTTGTGGAAACAGAAGAGAGAAAACATGTCCTCCTTTCTCTAAAAGAAATATAAAGCTGGCATCGTGTTACGTCTCATTTTTGTTTCTCCAACTTACTTGGGAGCATCTGGATGAAATCTGTCTGGATCAAATTTGAGAGGCTCTTTAAAGAACTTTTCCATCCTCCCCATTGCGTAGGAGCTCAGCTGAAATGTCACACGAAAGTCAGTCGGTTGTCGTAAGTGAGAAAGTACCAGTTGTAAGTTTGTTTTCTCTTACAGTAAATATGCTAAGATATTTGCACAAGAAACTAGACAAAAAAAAATACTTGGTAAGATTGTTGTGTACTATAGCTGAAATATCAGCTATACCAGATACATATGATATATCACGGATATGACATATCACAGACTCACCATGCAGGTAAAACCTCCAGGCAGATGGACGCCGTCGATGATCATGTCTGCATGGATTTCCCGAGACGTGCCTGGAGCCGTCGGGTAGATCCTCAGCGTCTCTTTCAGCACCTTCAGTGTGAGATGTGAACTCTTTATATTGAATAAGCCGCTTAAACGAGATTGCGTGTTGCTTCACTGAAACACAGTGAGGAGATGTTCGGTGGCAGACAGGCATCCAGAGTCTCTCGCGTACCTGTGAGAGGTAAACTAGCTTCCCCAGGTCGTCGTAGCTTATTTCTTGTTTCATCCCGATGACTTCGTCCACTTCTCTGGTCACTCTGAAAATTATTAAATAAAAAAACTTGCTTTACCCAATATTGCAAACTGTTGCTTTTTTTTTTTTCTTTTATCCTTACTTCTCCAGTATTTCAGGATGTCTTGCCAGTTCCATGACGCAAAATGCGAGCTGATTGGCTGTCGTTTCTTGACCTAAACACCAAGTTTCAAAGTAAACACTCTGCGTTGTAAACTGTGTGTTTGTATAAGGTCAAACGTAGAAGCGTGGCATACATGGAAGAGAGAAAAAAAAAATCAATATCAAAGAGGAAAAAGGTTGCAGGATGGAAGTGTGCAGATGATGCTACAGCACCCCCTAGTGGACAGGGATGAATCAAATACATTACAGGAAAAAAGAACACAAAACTTACCTGCGATAAAAAATGTTACAAAGTTGTCCAACATAAACTCTTCATCCTCGTCAGACATATTTTCCTCTGCAGTAACAAAAGCAACAGACATGTCAGACATAAGTCAACCCTGGTATGCGTTGTTTAGAAAAAAGACGTTTTTATCCGCTCGATCTAGAAACAGCGACAAACAAAAGTTCGTTATGAAATGGCTGCTTCATGCAGAAACCAAAATACTGTAAGAGGTGGAGGAGTTATTGAAGGCGGATGAGTTTAAGTACCTGAGGTCAAAGCAATGTCAAAGGAGAGCTGTAGCAGAAGGATAGTTGCGAGAGACAAGCATCGTCTAGAAACAATGCCGCTAACGCGAGAATATAATCCTAAGGACAAGGTGAGGTAGAGGAAGATAGTGACCAACAGAAGGGAGCAGTCCAAAGATGAAGGATTAAGAGGAAAGCAGTGTGAATTCTTTTTTTTTTTTTATTCACACAATTTGTAAAACCAAATAACTCTGAATCTCATCCTTCATCGAGACTGGATCACCACCTGCGGCAGCAGTTTTAATGATCTGAGTGAGGATGTCCTTCGGCACATCGTCTCCGTTTCGCATGGCCGTCCTTCTGTCGCGGATCCACTGAGCTCCGGTTGTGCGCAGCAGGCGACAGGCTTTCCTCACCTCGCCGATGAACGGCCAGTTCTTTGGCTTGAACTGGAACGGCAGAGTTAGTTTCACTTTGATGTAAGGCGGGGGTGAGGGGGAAGGGAGAGGGTTTGTTCGCACAAACTGAAATTAAAACAAATCTAAAGCGTTACCTGGAATAAAGAGTCTCTGACTTGATACACTATCCCTTTCAGACAAGTCTCGATGGCTTTGGGGAAAGGCGAGTTGTTGGAGAGGAGATCTAAATCAACTCCAAACGCAACCTGGAATATGTTAAAGCAACGCATGTTTACAACGACAACAGTATAGTCTTACGTCGAAGGAGGGGATTTAATACAGATGCTACCTTAGCGATGACATCGAGCGTGACACAGTTGACAAGTTGAAGCATGTTGGCCTGTGTGTTACTGTCGGCTAAATCTGAGAGCTTATCCATGAGTTTCTCTGCTCTTTCATTGAAGGTCCCCATCAGACCTCTCAAGTACCTGAAAGAAAAGCTTCAGACTGAGAAACGTCCCATAAAGAAGACGCCGGCAAAGCCTCTCAGGCTCCATGTCACCAGACAGCGGGACAAATCGAAACCGGAGAGACGTGTCGTACAACATGAACTGGACAAGTGACTGGTTCTGGGTACCAGTTCAGAGACTAACTCACAAGGTGCTAAAAGCAGGGTCCATGATGCGCCGTTGTTTGTACCACGTCTCGTGATCGATTGCCGTGACCAGACCGGTGCCTATAAACCTGGGAAGGCGACCGGCGAAAGAAAACGGCAAGAACATCATTTGAAATGTAAATAACCACAAACTTCAATGCATTGTAAAAGATTTGAAATGATGTGGAAGAACAAAGACGGATCAGACGAGACCGAAATTGTTCTTTCTTCCAAGAAGTGTGATTAGCAATTTCAGGGATCTGACGTGCAAAGCTGGTAAGAGACGTAGGACTTACAGCTGTAATTGCAGCAACAGGAAGTTTGCCATCACCTCTGACCTGATGTTTGGCGCCTTGTGTTCACTAGCGTTCTTTCAAACAACCCTCTGAGACTTTAAAGTAGCAGTTTGTACATTTACTCTGCAGGTATTTTACCAATTACGCGACTTCTGAGGTGAATTGGTTGAACCGTATTTCATTTTGCGGTGTCCAAGTGCAGCAGACTATTTACACACCACACTTCTAAGATTATTTGTGAGACGTTTCGAAAGCTGTGCTGACCCACTTTGTGCCGATTTGTCAGAGAAACACACGCCGAAGCTCGGAACCTGTTAAAATGTAGACGGCTGAATTGTTCTTAAACAGTTTTAGTCAAACCAGTTTAATAGCTTGACTCTCTGGTGTGCATGCAAAAAGATTGGCATTCAACTACCTCTGGCCAAAGAGATTAAACATCCGCTTGTAGAGGAATCGATCCTTGGGATACTTGGGGGACATCAAGATTTCCTGAAATTGGAAAAAAAAGAAAAGTAGGACTCTGTGTGATTGAATCTATACCAAGTGTTAAAATGTAGAAGAAGGATTTGGCTGCATCTCAGGTTTTAACCTTGGTGGCCTCTGGACAGGTCACAATAAGGATAATGTAATGCAGGATGTTCATTCTGTAAACGGGCCCATAAGTCTCGGCCCTGCCAACGACAAATAATAATGCAAGTAAGTTTGAAAAAGAAACAAGAAAATAAATAGAATTGAAAAAAAAATCAGACATACCATTCCAGAAATGTGTTGTGTACAATTCCGTCATTTTTCATAATGGTCACCAGCCTCGGCGAATGTCCCAGCAAGAAACTTCAAGGGACAAAAACAACAGAGTTCGCGGCTCGTGCCGTAAGCTATGCTAAATGTTCCGACGAACTTGGCTTACCTGTCCCTCGGCGGCCCGGGAATGTGGTCATATTTCATGTGGATGTATTTCACATAAAAACAGTAGGCGACAAACGCAACGAGAAGACAAACGAGGAGCCACGTCGCAACTGTTGCGCCGACACTCAGAAGAACAGCAAGCACTGCCATGGATGCCACTTTCAGCGACGAGTGGGATTTATCTCAAATAAAGCAAGCGCTGCTAATAAGTTCGCAGTGGGGCGATAAATTGTTAGTTCCTGGTTAGTTCTCAAAGAATTACATAAGACCAGTCTACGGCCTCGCTTTCTGATGTTTATCACGCGACGTGACACACTATGGTGTTGTGGTAGGCTCCATAGCTCAGTGGTTAGAGCACTGGTCTTGTAAACCAGGGGTCGCGAGTTCGATCCTCGCTGGGGCCTGCGTGGGTTCGTCTTTTCTTTAGTCGGGTGTGGAAAGTTCTTTCGAGTTTTCCATTTTGTGAAAGCACTTATAAGAGTCCTGCATTGTTACTGACCGATTTCGTTGGAAGGTATGTTTATTTCTATTGCTTTATTTATTCATTTTTAATTTTTATTGTATGCTCTGCTGGGACAAACAAACACCCCTTCCTTTTGGGGATCAATAAAGTATAATCTCACCTCACCAGACGAGGACGTTATCTGGGACTACGAGGCAAAAGTCTCAGATTTTTAAAGACCTATCTTCGTGATGGAAACCCGCCATGTTGCAGACATTTTTGCACACGTCTATGAAATACGTGTGCGAAAACACCGGCGCATAACGTCAGGATGGCCGAGCGGTCTAAGGCGCTGCGTTCAGGTCGCAGTCTCCCCTGGAGGCGTGGGTTCGAATCCCACTTCTGACAAATACTTTTTGCTAGTATATCCTGCAACAAGTTATGAGTCAACACAGTAACTGGGGAAAAAAAACAAAAAACTATGTAACTTTCACATTGTACACTTAAGCTCATTCTGCACATGACGCAGGGGATAATTTCAGCTTTTAGGCGGTCTGATATTGCCAACGACAGCATGCAACTACGTAGAGAGACGTGCCTCATGCATAATTTCCCTCCTACTTATCACTTGGGCTGGTGAAGCTGACAAACCCAGTTATAGCTCATGCAATTGCACACATCTCCAAAGATGCTGAAAAAACAAAAAAACAAAACACACACAGTAATTGTCTGAGTCAGCCCAGAATATTACACATACTTGCAAAAGAAGAGCAGGAAAGGAAATGGACCAGGCGATGCAAATAAACATTGCAATTCCAATTCGCAGTTTAGTTTTGCTCTTGTGAATGTATTGGTTGAACCAATATATACACATTTCTTAAATGGTAAAAAAAAACCCAAAAAAACGAACTAAGGAGCCATGATGGAGATACATGATGGAGATCGAAGGAAAGTGGCTGTTTGACCCCATTAACTGATTCCTCGCTTGTGGAAGTGCATGTATTAATACATGGAGCAACTTTCAGACGGAACATGTGGCCACTCAAGTGCTAAACAGTGTCAAGTGTGACACACAGTGTTTGCTGATCCATGCGTTCCAGCTCAATGCGTCACTTTAACACACAACCACAGGGACACACACAAGTCTTAAGTGTCTGATGTCACACATACAGAATTATAGTGATCATAAATAACTCACTAATTATATGTGAAGTACTTTAAGGACACATTCGCTGCACTTACGCATGGAGACCAGAAGGTGGCGGTGCACCATTCTCCCTTTGCTGTCCTCTTCTTGAACTGGCTCTTCTTGAAAGGTGTGCATGCGGCAGACCGGGTCACAACGTGTCCTCTTGTCAAAGCGCACCTGTGTGTTGCGATGAGGCATTCGTTCCCTCCATTTCCTTTCAAAACAAGAGGATTATTCATATTGATCTAAGACGAGACCTCGAGATTCCTGCCTTGATCTCGACCACCGCCTTTTTATTCCAATTCTGCTCAGCCCCATGCAGCCTCTTCAGCTTTTATGGCCGCCTCATACCTGCACATATTGGCCGCAATAACTTTTAAGCTTGTCTGCATTCTTATCTCGAAAAAGATGGAGCAAGTCATATTTCTGGTCCCGGGCCCTTGGCTCCAGTGCGAGCACTGCAGGCTACGGGGGCCGTTTGATGTTGTTATGACTGGCTGGCTGCCGCCGCAGAACCGAATGCAGGCTGCCGACCCCCAAGGCCCCCCAACGCTCCCCCACCTCAAGTCCAAATGTATTGTGTTGGCCCTTCTTTTGATTATATTATCCTCAGAGAGCACTAGTTGGAGAAAATTAAGACTCCCTCTGGACACGAGTAAACAAACAAAAGAGCGTAGAGTCTGGTCCATCCAAGGAATGCAAGTTATTCAGACTCCTCTGGGGATATTGATGTTCAGCGTCGAGTGTTAAGGGTTATCATACTCAGGGTTGGTCGTCTTCTTCAAACGAAAAAAAAAAACAACAAAACTGCCACGGCTTGAGGTGGGGAGTTTGGACAAAAACAAACAAGCAAAACAAACACAAAAAAAAAATGATCGAAATGTTCTAAAAGTACAAAAAAGTTTCGGTTGCAGCGAATCGGATGAGGTACATGAAAATCACTCTGACAGGTGGTCAGAGTGGTCAGAGGTTTGGTTGAGAGTCCACTGGTAAAGGTTTCTGAACAAGCTACGTTGCTCACTGTAGCTCACACATGCACACGCTCCTCAGGCTCTTGAGCAAGTCAAAATATTCCCCAAACCTACATAACGTGCGCCAACGCCACAACGCCTCAACGCCTCAGTGCCTCAATGCCTCAATGCCTCAATGCCTCAATGCCTCAGTGCCTCAATGCCTCTCACGGACGTTTCAGGTGACATGCCAACCCAAAGTAGTAGAGAATCAGGAAATACCGGGAAGAGTGACACACGACTTACAGGTTTTTGCAATGCCTTCGGTGCTTTGTAGAATCACCTTTCACTGCCGTTGCAGCTGCAAGTCG
Source organism: Poeciliopsis gracilis (assembly GCA_911649635.1). Taxonomy (NCBI): domain Eukaryota; kingdom Metazoa; phylum Chordata; class Actinopteri; order Cyprinodontiformes; family Poeciliidae; genus Poeciliopsis; species Poeciliopsis gracilis. The sequence goes on from CAJVRI010001517.1 coordinate 1,823,954, forward strand.
TTTGTTGTGTGTCTCTACCAGCCTTTGCACGTTTACACACTGAACCTGCTGCCCATTCTTCAATAGAAAGCAGCTGAACCCCAGTCAGATTGGAAGTGGCGTGTCTATGAGCGGCGTTCCTCCCGAGACTTCTCCACGCGTTCTTGATTCAATTTCGCTCTGGACTTTGACTTGACCATTCTCGCCCGAACATTTTCAAAGCGCGGGGTTTTATTTCATAGCCGAGCTCGGCTTCAAACTTTCTCCCTGCCACGTTCCTTGCTCTTCTTGACGCTGTTTGTTCACTAATTCTCTGTTTGTGGCCCTCAGTGAAACAGCTTTAAACCAAGAGGAAATTGAATGGCGTGGCTAATTAGACGGCTCAGTTCTTTTGGCTTTTATTCTTTTGGTCCGTTACATAAAATCCCAATGTAATATATTTACATTTGTGGTTATTATGATATTGTGTTGGAAAACCTGCTCATTTACCCCAGTTGGTGACGCACACGCGTAAGGAAAAGGCATTTGTGGAGCCGAGCGGAGCGTGTGGATGGTGTTCATGAGAGGTCTTGCAGATTTTGCCTCCTTGCTTCGCCTTGTTTTGGCGGAGGCCGTGTCATGGTATGGGGTGGCATCGTCTCCACTGGGAGAGCAAGGCTCGGCGTTACGGGAGGCCAGAGTTCAACGAATCGAGTTAGAAATTCCAGGACCTGCAAACCCAAATCCTGGAGGAAGTCTCCATCTCTTATAAATGCAGTTCACACACAACTGGAGATACTTAAGAAGAAATAAACAAGTGACACGAATCTCCTTCGTTGACCATTTCTGAATGTAAGACCCACTTTCAATGATTTTACTGTCATTGGACATTTGTCTAGTATGTCAAAAAAAAAAAGAAAGAGAGAAAAAAAAAACCTGAGAACCTCCTTAAAAGCTATAGTTATTACGAAGCTTCTTTCTTTCTGGCGATCTCCTGAACAGTAGCTGCATTTTTAAGATTAATGCTGCTGATCATTCCAGAACAAGGAGTTCCTCTGTGTCAAGTGGGTTAAGGAATGGGATAATTCAAGCTGGAGGTAATCCATTAAGACCCTAAAGCATTTGACGTTCCCGTGTAGACGGAGCTGCTAAAACGCACAGATGAATTTGTAGAGATTCACATTGGCGTGCGTGCGTGCGCGCGCTTTTCCGTGGTTTCAAAACGAACCTCCGGCAGGTCAGCGTTGTTGCCGCGCGCTCGCCGTCTGGGGGCCGCGGGGGTCGCTGCAGTTTGCAAACAGGAGCAGGGGGCCACGCCGTGCGCGGGGGTCAGGCGCCCCAGAAGGAAATATCGTGTTCCTGCCAGCCTGCAAAAGCAAACATACCCCGTAACCACCAGTGGCTGGCACCGGGCCGCCGCCACCGGCGCTCAGCTAAAGAGGTGAATCATTGAACCGCCTGAAATGAGCAGCAGAGCCCCGCGTTAGAAATTTTGACTCATCGTTCGTGCCTTTTTGTTGTTGCTGTCTTTGCATCTCTCTGTAAAAAAAAAAACAAAAAACAAAACAAAACAACCCCCCCCACCCCCCACCCAAAAAAAAAAAAAAAAAAAACTAAACTCCCGCTTCACTCAGTGTGTCAGATAACATCTCTCAGCCACGGTGTTTCCAAACCACCCCCTTCTTCTTTCATGCCCCTCGTTCGCCTCCCTATTTTCTCTCCCTCCCTCTCTCTCTCTCTCTCTCTCTCTCTCTCTCTCTCCTCGCCTTTTCCCCTGCTCTGACTTTCCCCTCCGTCTACACATCTGTGGTTATTTATCTGTTATTCTGTGGCAGCAATGTGGTCAGCATCTGTCTGGCTCCCCTTCACTCACTACCCCATTTGTAGTCCGCGTCAGAACCGCATGGGGGACGGAATTATGCCTGTTGTTGTTCGTTTAAAAGCAAAAAAAAAAAAAAAAACTGCAGCGAGACAGGTACTACTCATGGTTTTTTTTTTAACAGTTTGTGCATGTACCTCTAATCGGGGGCCAAAGGGAGAGAAGAACGGATGTCATGACCACCTGAAAGTAGAGCGTTCGAGAGCGCTGTTTGCATCGCCTGACCCTTCAGTCTGACCTTTCGTCTTTATAATCTCAAGGTTGTTTAATCCTCTAGAAAGACTGTAGCCTCGGACAATGCTGTGGCCGGCGTAGGTCCGCCGAGAAACCGCATGGATGCCGGCTGTAAGTTAAAGCATGAAAGGGCTTTAGAGCAGCTGGATTTTGGCCGACATCGTCCCAGCATCGGTCACGATCCCCCACCCCCAACCTCATCACATTTGAAAATTTGTCGCTTTCATAAGCCCCCTCCCCCGGATGAGCGAGTGCAAGGCCGTGGGTGGTTGTTTTGAGTAGAGAGTGCGTGTGACCGATGACCTGAACACACCAAATAAACCTGCGGGGGGGGAAAAAAACCCGCGGCTCGGACGGAATCAGCGATTTGCATTCCCGGTCTGCCAGTTCGCAGAGGGATGCGACACGAAGCCGGCCTCCTGTTATTTTCCCGATCCGTTGCATGTGGAAAAACGTAGCTTTGACGGGAAAAGATTACAGGCTCATTCTGATTACTTCTCATCAGAGCGGGCATTAACTCACAAAACCACTAACTGGTTTTTGTTTTTTTTGTTTTTTTTTCTGAGCTTTCCAGTTTCCATCAGTTCTGTGCAGCGGATAGAGCGAGCAACATGAAGCACGGACCTTTCTTTGGCTTCCTACATTGTGGTTTCTCATTAAATCGCATTCGGTGGAACAAACGATGTTAAAAGGGGCACACACTTATTTTCTTATCAGAATTTTACTGTGACTAATATGTCGGTGTTGATTTTTTATTTTTTTTTTAGAGTAAATTGTCGGTCTGATGATTGTTAGGGCTGTGACGATGTTTGTTCCGGAGCTCAGCGTTTTACTGATCAGCGAATGCACTACATGTACCAGCTCTCGCAGAATGCAACACTCTTCGATGACGAAGTCGCCACTGTGGGGAGGTATTTGGCTTTACCGACCCTGGCTGGTGGCCCGGCAGGTTGAACACTTGGCCGTGGGTACTTATTAAGTGACATCACAACACTCTTCAGTGCCGAAGCTGTTACAATTTTCAGTTTTACTGAGGTGACTGAATCGGAACCAGTAGATTTTTCAGCTTGATAATGTCTGACTGCTTACTGCTGAGAAAATATGATTGTTTTTCTGATCAGTGACTGAACCGTAGATGTCGCGAGAACCACCACACTCTGTCTCAACGGAAAGAAGACGCAAAGTTAGTGATTTTCGGTGTTGCTCAGGTGTTTTAAGTCAAAAGCTGCTAGAAGGTAGTGAAAATATTATTTTCTATTCGGCCCGCTGGCTTTTCTGTCAGGCTATTACAGTGGAAAATAGACTTTGGCGGGCGCTGGTCATTTTGCTTTTGTGGTTTTGGCCGTTTCACACACGACTTCTTCAACTTACAAAAGTTTATGTCTGCCGCGGGACATCAATTCTGACTTGAGGACGTTTTGTTGAACCAGCGAAGGAGGAGAATTAACCCGCAGCAGGATTCAGGAGGAGCTGACTGTTTTATCCTTTTGAGCTTTAAATGTCTTGTTTTTTTTTTGTTTTTTTGTTTTTTTTTCTTGAACATTCAAAAGCCGATTTCCAAGTCCAGCTCTGCATCACCCAGGCAAAACACTCAAACACTACTGTTCACACTCAGCTAACCAAGCTAATTGCTAACATAAGACGCTAAGCCGGTTTTAAACAGAAGTCTCTGGCTTTGTTTTGAAATAGCAACGTGACTTCTGTCTCACGTTTGTTCGGGGAAATTGTCCTGGAAAATTCGACTCAGCAAACTGGAGGCGATTTGAAATCACCTTTGTCTGAGGTGCGATAAAAGAAAACGCATTAAGATGTCAGATGATGAATGCAAACTCTTTATATATATATTTATATATATATTTATATATTTCTTCAGTATAATTGCAACGACATATCCATAGAGCAGTCCAACAACAACAACAACAACAAAACCTGAAACACAGACACACTGTTTGCTGTTTAAAAGTGTTGTGAGGCAAAAAACGCTTCCCTTGTAACCGGGCGCCTTCATTTGTTCAATTCAATTAGTGCACCATGCTGAGTGTAGAGACAGTTCAAAGCTTCAGCAAATTTAAAAACAAAACAGGACAGACAAATAAATACTGTACAGCACCATAATACGTAATACTAGACCCAGAAATCACAAAAAAAAAAATCATGCTTTTTTTAATATATATATATATAAACACTTCTTACATGTTGTGAAACTTCATGAAATAACGCAGCATTTCTGTTGAGCTTACCTTCACGATAACAAAATTGTTAATAAATGGCAAAAAAAACCAACAACATACAAACAACAAAGTAAAATAAAATAAAGTGCCTTACTTTAAAATCGGCTATTTCAAAGTACAAATGCCTGTATGCGCGTGGAGGCAGAGTTCCTGAAAAGAGGTCTGTTGCGAATATCCGTGGAAGTAGACTGGATAGAAAGGACAAGCCCAGCGGTCACGTTTTTAATCACAAAGCTGAAAACATGTTTGGCCACAGGTAAAAAAACTATATATATATATATATATATATATATATTTTTTTTTAATATCATGCACCATACATAATGGCTAAAGCCTGAAATATTTGGTCGTACCAACTTGTTCCTGTTGCCGGTACCAATATCCTGTGTCAGCAGACTTCACGACTTTATTTAGGGAGGAATGTCTTTTCTATCCAATCCGGTTCAATCGAGCAGCTTGAAGGAATGAACCAAAACGTTAAAGGATCCAAATGCCTTCTGAAAAAGCATTCGTCAGTTCACCGCTTTCTATCTGGATTACACGCCGACTGATTCTTGCCCCGACGTGCTTCTGTACAAGATCCACAAAGTGTCCAGTTGATGAGGTAAATGAACCCATTTTATTTAGCATGATCGGTTAGTCCCCCTTCCCCCCCCTGAGAACATTGTAGAGACACACCTACATGCGCAGTCTAAGCATCGCCCAACTCGCTCAACGTCTACATCTGCACGGTGGAGATGTGGAGGCTGGATTTACACTGGCACCAACAGCCTGACTTGTATCTCTTTGGCACCCGGGTTATGTATGTTTCCTGGTCGTGAAAGGAAAAAAAAACAAAAACGGCTGAAATCGAGTAAACGCCACAAAACGTTTCAAATGCAATGAGATTTCTCTGGATCGTTATCTGTTCGCTCTCGTAACGCTTTGCCTTTCGAATCACTCATATTCAGATCCGTGTTCTTTTATGTTTTGCAGTTGTGATGGAGGAAAAAAAAAAAAAAAAAAGAAAACCAAAAGCACCGAATGCACGTGTTGTCTTTTGGATCTGCGTGTCCGTTTGTTAAAATCCTCGTGAAGTCGGAGGGTTTTTACGTCGGAGCAGCGTTAAGATGATTGATTAGCTAACTGTACCTTTGTTTGTGTCTTGAGAAGGACTGCTTTATTAACATAGCATTTAAACTTTTACGAAGCAATATAGGATTTAGGCCTAACGTTATCATCCAATATTAGACAATAACTATAGGAGAAAACAAGCCTCGGAGGGAATGAACTTTAGAAAGAAGTAAATTGATACAACACCAAATGAGTGGGAAGATGAAAACCAACCACTTTCCCCCCCCCCCCTTCATCCTTTCATGTAAATCAGTTGGCCGAGCCTGGAGACAGGACAATGGTGCACAAACCTCATCAAAGCTCAAACTCACAAATGAAAATGTTCTTTGAGGGTTTTGCATGATTAATAGCTCTTGTGTGGCTTTAAGGTAATATTTATTATTTAGCAGAGGCTGTTTCATCATAAATTAGGACTGCAGTTGTTTTGGCTGTAGTAACTCAGTACTCTCTGGCCTCTTCAAGTTCATTCATAAACACGTCTTCATGGGGGTTTTCCGGGCAGCTCAGTCCGTTATTCGGCGGCCGCACCCCGTGGAAGCGACTCCAGTCCCCTTTGCACAGGATCCAAGGCAGGACGTCCACCTTGAAGTGCAGCTCCTGCGAGAACTCGGTGCTGATGAGGTTCGGCGTGCCCGCGCCCTTCCCCCGCGTGATCAGGCGCCCGCGGTCGCTGTAGCAACAGTGCTGCGCCGCCAGAGTGGACGAGTCGCTGGAAAGCGCCGAGCGAATGCAGCTGCGCGCCGAGGGCTTGTAGATGTCCAGCCGCTCCGTCGGGCCGCTGGCGTCGCGCCAGCGGAAAGGCCGCCCCCGAGTCTCGTCGTACAGGCTCACCACGGCGTACGCCGCTTCGGACGGGTACGAGCAGGGGCAGCTGGGCAGCTCGGACAAGACCTGCTGCAGATACCGCTGGAGAAAGTCGCTCTTGCAGTTCAGCCACTTCTCACAGCTGTCCACATCTGTCGGGAAAGAGGACAGAGGAAGCAGAGCCGTGTCTTTAGTTAAGTTTACAGGAGCCTCTGCTGATAGAATGAACAGGTGCCAGAATGGAGCCGAGCTGAAATCGTACGGGTGCCTTTCCTAAACCTTTATGTTACAGTTCAGAACAAGAACAATCTGCTTTCTCGAGGGAAATTATATCAGCTATGTAGCATCGTGACTCACGCCCCAACAATCCCAATGCTTCTTCACAAACGTCTGAGTAAAGTTATTGGGAACCAACACGACGTCCTGGATAATTGTGAAGCTAAAGTTAAGTGTTAACAACCACAGCTTCAACTCTTTTAGGGTAAGCCTTTACCAGTGATACAGTCAGTCAGATTATATGGACAGAATTATATGGAATTTAAGACTTTTTAAAACCTTTTTAAGGCCAGTATGAATGAAATTCAAGAATCGTATCAACAGAAATTTAAAGAAAGTCGCCTACGGTCTTAACCCCCATCTCCATGCTTTTATGCACATAAAGCACCTCGCTCGGCATGGAGTTGGCAATAAAAGTGAGTCAATGGCAGAGACGGATGTCATCCAGCCAACTGGCAATAAATTTATACTTACCAGTGACAGAAAACAACTTAGCTAGCTAGCTGTGGCGCATTGCTTACAGGTAGCCTCAAACGCAAAGACCATGTTTGCGCGTCACTCAAATTTTTGCCTGACAGAAAAGTTGTGTGTGGAAATATTTTTAAAACCACACGGGCTACACAACGTTAAGCCCGTGTGGTTCTGCTGCAACAAAAATTTAAGACCTTTGATTAACATAGTTGATTAAAGACATTTTAGGGCAGGGGTGTCAACATCCAGTCCTCCAGGGTCGGGGTCCTGCAACTTTTAGATGAGCCTCTGCTGCAGCACACCTGAACAGAATAATTAGGTCATTAGCAGAGCTCTGGAGATCTTATCTACACAAGGAGGAGGGAATTGAGCCATTTCATTCCTGCGTTTTGTACCTGCAGGACAGTGGCCCTGGAGGACTGGAGTTTGACACCCCTGTTTTAGGGCCTTCAGTTTAGATACACAAATCTCAGACTTTTTAAGAATGCCCGTACTTGACCTTTGAGCACTGACCCATTGTAACTGTGGCTGCATGTTAGAGGTGTGTGATGCGGCATTTTTCCATATCGAACACATGCCAGCTAAATACATGGCCAGTACTACCGATATCAATACATGCATATATGATCAAACTTCTGATTTTAGTAGTTCCTTCTTTTAAATCAACTTGATCAAAGATCATTTCGACAAAGTTTATAGGTATCTACAAAATACTGTAATGCCAAATTGGCGTGATTTGTGTGCATTTTTCCGAATTATAGTGCAACAAATTTTAATTAGAGCAAATTAAAATGAAATCTTGACTTGATAACCCTAACCCTACTAGAAAGGGAACCTTCACCGTAGCCTCATGTATTTTACAGTCTCTCTAACAGATTTTCTTACAGTTTTTCCTAGGAAGAACCCACCTGTTCCAAACGGTTCGGTGCCGTTCTCCATCTCAAAAGGGAATGGTTCCACCACAGCGTTGACGTCACCTATGAGGACAAAAGGAAACGGGTGAAATAAGATTAGAAATCAGACAACAAAAAAAAAAAGAATTCTTCAAAACGAAGCTAGAAGTAAAACGCTACCAGGGCAAGGCTCCAGGTCGCACTTCGAAGCTTCAGTCAGTGTGCAGGAGTAGCCACAGGATTTAGTCCTCTTTCTTTCACCGTGTCCACATGTCACCGAGCATGGAGACCAAGGAGTCCATTCATCTGTCTCCTTCTCTGTGGGAGAGAAAACAAATCCAAAATCACCACGCACTCCAAGCCCAGCATAAGCGCTTGTGATTTATTTCATGGAGATCAAAGCCAGCTATACACTCTTTGATTAGATCAGTGTAAAGACAGAGCAAAAAACAAAAAAAAACAAAAACAAAACAAAACACAAGTTTTGTTTTGACAGGAATCTGTGTACTCGAGCGCTCTAATCCAGAACAAGCTTTCAAAGTTTCCTAAACGTCTCAGGCTGTACACATGACAATTTTCTCCTGGTTTAACCTTTCCCATGCAATCCGCTGCTCTTTTTAAGCAGGCTCGAGTGAAATTAGAGGGAGAGAGGCTGTGCTGTGGCTGTCCGCCTCCGCACCATATTTCCTTGTGGTGTTAATAACACTGAAAACAAGTCATTCTTGATTAAAGGCGAGGTGGGTGCAGAAATACCAGCCTGGGTGTAGCAGGCACCCAATTTGACTTTGTGGGCAACGCCAGCTCGCCATGTGGCCATAGGGGCATGAGGTCTCAGGGAGGTTGTAATTACAGAACGAGCTAAGGTTGGCACCCTTAATTTATGTTCACTAAGTCGTTAGATGGGACCATTTAAGCTGCATTGTTGCCCTTTACTGATTCTCTCCTGCGTACGCAACATTGAGAGAGATTAAAATATGTTCGATGGCTTAATTCACAAGCGAAGAGACGTTCGCCTGCGTTGGAGTCTTCCTCAACCGTAAAATATTTGGATCCGTTTGAGGAGAGCTTCGAACAACCCCCAAGCTAATCCGATTGGGGCTCTGCTTTTGGGATTCACTTCCTTTTCCAGACTCTGACAGTGAACACCTTGCGATTCTTTGTCTCTCTCTCTCTTTTTTTTTTTTTTTTTACTATTTTTATCCCTGACTACGTTGTCTGTGAAAGCTGAGACACAAAACAAGTTATGCGGTGCCCTTACAGCCTCCCAAATTCTTGAACTCGCCTAAAAGGCTGCACCGCGCAGGATAGCGAGGGCGTAAAACCGGGGGTAGGGGGGGGGGGTGGTTGGGGAGAAGCGGAGGGAGGGGGCCCAAAGGGTCCCGGGGAGGGATGAAAGAGCCGGCCAAATGGTCCCTGCCATTCTCTGTTCCCAATCTGCCCTCTAATTGTCCACAAGCAGAGGGATGTTTTGTCCCAGAGAACAGTGACGGCCTCACGCTGTTATTAGCGAGCCCATCGGAAGGCATCTTCAAACGGCGGGCCTCTGAGGCCGGCATGACAGTGTCGACTTCAAAGTGTCCGCGGCCCGCAAATGTCCTCATGGTCGAGTGCTCGTGCTTCCTCGTATGCTGGTGAAAAGCCCTAAATAAGTCATTCTTGTCCCTTCATTCTGATCTTATCTCGCCACTGTGTTTGTTTTACTTTGAGCTGTGAACTTGATTTCTGTTTTGCTGTTTTTGTGGCATTGCTAGTCGATGCGAAGCTTACCATAATAGCTTTCCACGGGGTCCCAGCCCTCATTCCAGTGAGTGTCCCAGTCTCCCCCCACTCCGCTGGGAAGGGGTTCTTCGCTTCCATAATCTAGGGAGTAATCGTCTTCCCCCTCTTCCTCGCCGGCGTCTTCTGCGCCCGACCGACTGTTGCTTTCCTCGCTGGAATCGGTGTAGCTCCAGAAGAGGGGCCAGAAGAGCTTCTTGCCTCCGATCCAATCCACTGTGGACGACGGGGAGGAAGAGGAAGAGGAAGAGGAGGAGGAGGAGGAGGAGGAGGGAGGGAGCCAGTCTTTTTCATTGGCCAGGTCCATCTCTACCTCCATCTGAGGGTCGTCAACAACTTCTATGGTGACCTGCGTGGAACAATTGGAGAAGCTTCGTTAACCACGTGCTTCCAAACATGCACAGTAAGAGCTTAGTGAAACTGATTTTGGGCCAATTTCCAGACTTTCTTCTCAAAGATTTGATCTGTCGACAACGCCACAACTTGAGACGATTTATTTTTGGCAATTAGCACAGATGACTCAGCATGGGTCACTAGAAGTCTCCCTCTGCATCACCTAAAGGAGTCGGATCTTTAAGTTGACTCTAGAAAGCTGCCAGTCTTTCAAAATCCGATGCGTTTCATGTCACACGGGTGTTAAAAGTTCAAAATGATGCAATAAAAGCATTATTGTATTTCACTCTTTTATCTGATACATCTCTTTCTCTCATTTTTAACAGCAAATGCATGTCAACATGTCTTGGATTATATCGTTTCAAATGCATTTTAAACATAATGAAAATCAGTAACAACTTCAACACCGAAGAGGGGTGTTTTCAGTGTTTTATTTATATGGTAAGCTCACTAATAAGAAAGAAGATCTGATTTTGGAGAGTCTGGCTGGATTTTCATAGGCCAATGAGCGTGAACGTTTTCCAAATCTAAGCAACAGCTGGTTTCTCTATGCACCTCTAAAACGTTTTCATTTTTCCTGCACAAAGTCCGCATTTTGAATTGACACACATCTACGAACGTAAAGTTCAGCAAAGCATTTATGCGCGTTTGAAGCATCACATAACTGGCGAACTGTAGTCCGAAACCCGCTCCTATCAAATCATTAGGTGACTCAGCTTATGACTGAATCTTTCCATAGATTTAAAGTCAATCAGTGGGCATGAGCAGTCAGCAGATCAAACGACTCTCTCAGGGAAGTCGTGAAGCTTCCTTCAGGATAAACACCTCTTATTACCCAAAGATGACTCATCGTCGATGCAACTCGCCTTTCCCAAAGCCAAATTCGGCACATTCATCAGACCTGAAACTATGTTTGTTTGAATATAAACTGTACAACCTGCTGTTTTAAGTGTTTGGATGGTAACTCACAAAAGATTGAATCATCACCGAAAAGGAGAAGCGAGTGCGACTTGAACAGGAGGAAAAGCTGCAGGAGGACAAGCTTTATTAGCTGTAGCTGATCAGCATGTCTGACATCATAATGGACACGATATGTTTATTGGAAAATGTTGAACTTTTTGTTTATCCTCAATCGTGAGGATAAATAGATACATGATTATAGAGATACCTAAAAGAAGGACGAAGAAAAAAGATGGCAATGGAGACTTTAAAGAAAAAGTTCACTAATATATAATTTTCTCAGTAACACCCATTTTTTTTCTTTTAATTTAAAACTTTTTAGTAGTTTATAGGGCTTTCGACCTAAACGACCTGAGCTGTTTGGCTCAGCTGCAAATTTCGCTTTAGAAACACGGCGGCTGCAGCGGGAGCCGCGAAGCTATAGACATCGATGCGGACATCTTGAGTTTGAATCCGGTCCACGGTTTCTTTTCCAAATGTCTTCCCCTCTTCCTCCTGGTCCAACTAGTGGGCAAAAAATTATTAGGCGATATGACAATGGACGTTTGGATGAAACCCTGGTTGGATGCAGTTTTCTGAGACGGCGATTTATCCTTCCGTCGAATTATCCTTCCGTCGAAGCACAAATAACGTTTCCAACAAATTACTTTTTAGAAAAATCGTCCTGAAAATGAAAAGCCGGAGAACTGAAAATCTTCAGACATTTAGTTTGAGACGATGAAAACTTTTCTTAAACACGTTTTAAAAACGTGCAGTTTTTCAAGCTCATAAAATTGGTGATTAGTCGCGATCAATCAAAATGTCTGAACGCGATTCATCTGATTCGGTTTTTCCACCGATTGACGGCATTAATAATTTAACCTGCAGACAGATAAGCTGCTTCAACAAAGTGCTAATTTAACATTTTCAAGGTGTGTGTGCCCTCTTCACACGTGCCTGTATGTTGGGGTTCTGAGAGTTGATGTCAGCGTTGGCTAGGTCTGGAAAGTTGTTTAGGTCGAAGATAAAGGGCTTGGTCTCCTCCTCGGGTTCGGGCTGTGGAAGAACACCAACGGAGCGGTGCTGCGGGTGAGACCACCTCCTCTGGTGGCTGTGCGGCTCAGGCAGAATGCTCTGGACCTGGTTCTGCTGCTCCTCAGAGACGTGCTGGATCCCACCAGTGTGAACCGGATGGCCATGAATCTGATGGAAAACACAAGAAGGTATGTAGTTGGACTCTCTGGCACAAGCACAAAACATTTCATCAAGACGGTTGTGATAAATATCACTTTTTAACAGTTACAGTGAGTTGGAGGTACGCTTTAAGCCTTTCCAAACGTTGTCAAATAACATTTTCTCAAATTGTTATGTATTCTCCCACGGTCAAATATGGGATCATACTGTGGGGATGGGTTGTTTTTTTTATTAATTAATGGGAAGATGGATTGAGCTATAAAACCTGGGCAATCTTGAAAAGAAAACTTGCTAAAATATTTGATCCTGGGTCAGAAGTCCATGTTCCTGTTGGACATTGACCCTGTTTTGCGAAAATAAGCAAACATGTCCATGTTTGTCGCCTGTCATGGCAACAAATTTTGCCGGGCGATTCATTGTGCCAGACGTTATTGCGATAGAGAATGATGATGTTGCTTTGAGACCATTTTCAAGTCACACAACGGTAACGGTAATGATGAGTACATCATCCCAGAGACGAATGACACTTTAATTTCTGACAAACATTTAACACTGGAACTGGAAGGCATTTTAAATATCAAAAACAAATAAACAAAACAACCAAAACTACAGATAAAATGAGCACTGAAGTCCCTGTAAACAAAGTTGTCCTTCAAAAAAAGGGGCAAGTTGGGGCCAATGCACCAGACTGAAGACTTTTGTCAATCAGTTTCTGATGGAAAGAAAAAAAACAAACAACCACGCAAGTGAAAATGATGAAGCAGCTTGTTCATTTATCATGGGATTAATTCAGTCGGTGCTTATTGCGACAGGCAATGTGCAACGCTGGCAGAGAATTGGTTCTGCAAACTACTGACTTGGGGAACATAACTGGTGTAGTACTTCTTTGTAAGAACAACTACTATTCTTCGTTTTGTTGATATGTCAGCAGTTTGTAAAAGACTTGAGGCATCCAAATTACTAGCCAAGTGATCAACCAGCATTCGTTCCTTTTTTTTTTTCTTTTTTTTTTCCCACAACAGTCATGGCATCCAAGCTGTGGACAAAGGGGGTCCTGTGCCGGCGAGATCCTCTTTTAGCTTTAATTAGAGGGCCTGGGAGGCGTGGGACTCCTGGGCTGATGCGAGGGTGTCTGAACCTGCTGCTGTTTTTATTCCCCCACTGTATGTGACCTCGAAGGGTCTTACAGCCACAGGAAAGGAATTGACAGAAAGCGTGACGGCGAACGGATGAAAACGTGCACCCGCGTCTCGTTTCCGCTGGTCTGACTCTCGTCTTTTATGTGTCATGTGCCACGCTGGTCCTTGTATACGGCTGGAGATGATCCAGCTTGCGGTCATGCCCAGTTAAACGGGGGCAGCTGAAAGTCCGGAGAGGACCAGAACTGTCTGAGCTCATGAACAGCGAGTTGATGATCTGCAGTTACGGCCTTCAGAAGACGACGTGCTGTTCCATGCCTGCGATTGTCCCATAAAGATCTCGTGCCACTATTCGAGAGTGCAGACAAATGAAGCATGCAAAGAAGATAAACTCAGCCCAGACATGATAAATGATGAACTCAGCCTTGTTCCTCCAATAGACTTCTTAAAGTAATGGTGACAAACAGGATAGATAGATGGTAGGGATCATTTTTCCTTTCAGCCCCAGATGGAATCCATTATTGGGGAGTATTTCAAGCAAGTGCAATTCATAGTCCAATAAATTAAAAGTAAACAACTCGACGTCTAGCAAAAGTAGACGAACTGAATAATACAAACGACAGATGATGCAAAACAAAAACTTAATCCTTTAGCAATACATTATGACATGCTTTAGGATGAAGATTGACTTCAATATTTTGCAAAAAAAAAAAATAATATTGCAATTAGTTATGCGTGTTTCTAACTAAAACTCAAGGGAAAAGATATGAAGTTGCTTGGTATTACGTTTAGGTTTTTGGTATTTAATTTTATTCTGATGTTTTTGACCAAATTGTAAAACATTACAATTTATTTACCACAAATGGAAAATAACTGAAAGACATGGAAAGGAAATCACTGCTTTGAAACATATGGTTAATAAAATACATGCATAAATATGTAAATGTGGGTGAAAAGTGGTTTGACTTGGTCAAATATGCTCAGTGTCATGGAAGTTGTTACAGACGGAGGCATCCTGAAAGTTAAATGTTCAAAATAAGGTGAAAGGAGGCCCAGAAGTAATTATTTAAAGGATATGCAGAGGTGATTTGTGTGTTTATTTAGGTTGGTCTGGCAGTTGGTTGTGTTGTACCGGACTTTTTCAGGTACAAAGAGGAGCTGTCTTAAACAGAGCATCAATTCATACCCTCCTTATAGACGTTTCGTTGAATCGGCAGAGCAGCGAATTGAACCCTGAGCTGGTTTCTGACTAGAGTGGAGCCAAGCTGTATCTTTCGGAAATCTGAGATTTAAGTGTCTATGTTCTCTGGATAATACACGCAGAGATTCTTGTTCATAGTTAACATTGCTAATGATGCTAATAGCTAACATAAGATGCTAAAGGCAATTGGCAATGTCCACTCTTATCGGTATTGTTTTAAGTAAATAAAATCCAGCTTTTAGTTCACTACTCTCTCAGACAACATGAAAACTCTGAATTATAGTTTGAAATTGGTTCGAAACATTACAAATATCAGTTATAAATACTTCAGTACAGCTTTACTTTTGACTATATTTATTTTATTTCTGGGCTGAAGAAAGACACGTTTTCCACCTAAAATAACCATAAAGAAGATGTCAATCCAAAATTCAGGGATTATTCAAATACCTACAAAGAATCGTTGTTCAACTCTGTAATATTGCCCAACAATGCCATATCTGTTATATAGCATCAGACCGTTCTCACCTAAGACTCGCATATATCTAACACAACCATGAAAACACAAAAAGCTTGAAGTCCAGAGCCATGAAAGAGGCCACATACTTTCACACCCTCCTCATCTCGTCTTGTTTCACATCTGGATCTTGTATTCCTTCGCCCTGTATATCACTCTCCTCCTCCTTTCTTCCTCCCCCTTGTTCTCTCTGATCCTGCTCTCCTCCTCTCCTCCTTACTTGGTAGTGGGGCTCCCCTGATCAAAGGCCCCGTGTGGCTGATGGCATGCGGCGCGTTTAACAGGGAGACTGCACAACATGCATAGGGGTACACCAGCCCTGACCTGGAGACTGCGGCCTCTCTTGAAGATAAGCAGCGAGCGCCTCTTGAAAGCGGTTTAAACGATTACGCCCAATTAGGGCTACTGCCATCGCTACTGCTGGCGATGACACACATTCGGGTTAGGGAAGAGAAGGTTGGAAGGCTGGGCGAAGCCGACGCGGGGGCGCTGGGGGGGACCGAAGCAAAGGGCGAGGGACGAGATCCGGTAGGATTGGCGGGGAGTCTGGGAAGGCACGCAGAGTGGCAGGCCTGATTTATGTGCGCGCAGAAATCAAAGGCCCCTGCACTTGGCTGTTTCCAAACCATTACAGAAGAACAATAAACTATGGATGCTCTTTGATCGGCGTCTTTTTCAAATAGAAACAGGACAGCGAATGCATGCTCAGAGGAACTGGGTGAGCTCGTGGAGCTTTGGAAAGGGGAGGGTGGGGAGGGGAAGGAGGGCAGAGAGTGAACAGAGCAAACAGGTCCTGATATTTGGGGAAAACAGGCCGCTCCGACACAACCCTCCTCTTTCTCCACTTTGAAGCGAGATGGGGGCAAAACCCCAAAAACAGGAAATTCCACATTAACACACACACACACAAAAAAAAAGAGCCAACGTAAACAGCCAGACGAATGACACTTGACCTGAGCCCCAGTACGGGAGACACCGAAGGCCTGCTTTGCCTTATTCTGGTTACATAAGCATCTAGTTTACTCTAGCGATCTCAGCCTCCACCTTCTCCTTCCCCTCTGTCTTAGCCTGCTCCACCCTGCAGGTCACAGGTAGGGAGTCACCTTCCACAAAAACTGCTGGGGACAGAAATGAACCGTCACACACTCTGCAGGGATTCCCTCCCCCCCTCCCCCCTCACCTCCTCCTCTTTCTTACTCTAATGACTCCCTTCTTTTCCTTCCTTCTGTTTTCTCTCTGCCCCTTTATGCTTTTACATCAATCAGACAGATGATGAGAGAGAAAGTCCCAACAGGGCATCAATGGGAGGCCACACAAGATGGAGAGTTCAAAGACAACATGCACACACACACACACACACACACACACACACACACACACACACACACACACACACACGTCGGCGCACACACGCACACACACACACACACACACACACACACACACACACACACACACACACACACACACACACACACACACACACACACACACCGAGTTTGGATTTATGATGGCAGGGCGTGTGCCCGGTCATCACAAACGTTACTATACATGGAAAGGGAGTTGGAGGAGAAACAGAGCAACGTGATCTGAGCCGAAAGGTGGAAATCGGCTAATTATTTTCGGAAAACTAAATCATGTAATCAATTACCAGAGTATAAAATTACAGCGCTTAAGCTGCGCATGTCATGCTTATGCCACAGCTGTTACTTTTTTTATATTGCACACAAATCGTACCGGCGTGATTGAGAAAAGATGAACATTTTGAAGAGGAGTAAGTCGTTTGTAGTAGTCGTTCAGCGTTATTATTGGAAACGCATTTAAGATTTGCTTTTTTGTTGCAATAATACAGAGCTGGCCCCAGGCGTAGCCAAACTAAACAGATCACTTTGGCCCCCACACCAGCAGAGGGCCCCCAAGGGCACGAAAATGATTTGGAGTGCCACAAGTCAGGACCGTGAATTTCTAAAAACAATACATACTCAGAATTATAATAGCTTATTTACTTGCTTCCTGTTATGTCCATTTATTTTAATTTTTTTTTTTTACATTTAGAGGATCTCAAGTCAGGACAGCGTTGCTTAAATCAGCCTATTCGCTTGTTAGTTTGTTTTCAAACCAAAATCAACTTGCACAATTAGGTGCATCCTTTTCACATTTAAAAAAAAAAAAAAAATATATATATATATATATATATATATCCTTGTCAAAATGATGTAATGGATACTTCATTGTCCACTACTCAATATGACTGTTCCGATTACAGAAGCTTTGAAAACTGTTAGATATTTATACAAGTCAGTGTGGAAGTGGGACAACTGGGTGTATTTTGGGTGAAAAGATTGAAAACAGGTCATTCAGTGAGCCATGAAAGGTCAGATATGGGTAGCATGTGAGAGAAAAAAAAAATCGTTTTTGGGTCAATTTTACCCAAAGCCAATGTTATTGTAACTATTATAAATAGCAGGACGACAATCGATCAAAATTGTCTTAACATATTTCACATAATTTGACTTCCTTCAAGTATAATTAAAACATAAAATTTCCCCTAAAAAAAAAAAAAAAATTTTAATTTTTTCCAAATTTAGATACAAAACTGGTGAAACTTTTTTTTTTTTTTTAACATAACTTATGATTTTTGGTGTCACTCAAAAGACATTGTTGCTCTTCAGAATGAAACCATTTTGTTTACCCAAAAGTGACAATCTTTCAAACATAAGAAAAGGCAATATAGAGGATTGAGAAGGAGGAAGAGGCAATAATGGAATTAATTCTAACGATCAAAAGCTAATGATTTTTTTTTTCATTAACAATGAAGATGTGGTCGTGATTGTTGGAATCCCCTCCACTTTCCGCTGCCTTTGCTTCGTGAGAGCCTGATATAAATATTAGCATCCTGGAAATGGTGAAGAATGCTCTTATTTTGTGCAGCTAAAACATCAACAACACAAATCATTTCGAAGGCAGTAGAGCAGCGTTTGCATTTGTGGGGCCTCTCACAATGAAGTTGCAAATATTTTTGCAAAAAGACAAGGGTTTTAAATAACTTCCAGCATCACGTTTATCATTATCACAATAAATACCGTGTCACCCAGTCCTGTTGGGATGGTATCGAACGTAACTTCCGTCTAAGGCCCTGTATAATTTTGGACCGGCCCTGGAACAACAGAATTACTTTAACTTTCTATAACCCATGCTATCTCTTTTAAAAAAAAAAAAAGGCAAAAAAAGGTTATCTGCTAATAAAGACAACCAGGACGCTGATAGAAGAGCCAAAATGCATTAACGAAATGAAAATTTGACTAAAAAAAACATTTTTGTTGTTTAACGTCCAACAAAACTGTAGGTTTAACGTAAGAGCGTCTTACCTTATGGGTGAAACTCTTGCGTTTCGTCGGAAAGCCCGTCCCCAAACTGACGAGAAGAATCGAGCCCAGCGCGAGCAGCATCTGAAATCTCCTCGCGACCTCTCCACGCATCTTCTCTGCCGCGGTGTGTTCCCCTTTTGAAGTTCCGTTGAAAGTACTTTTCTCTGGTTTGCTCTCGGCGAGGCGGCCGGTTCCGGTTCCGGAGAAAAACGCTCGTCGTCAAAAACTCTCGTCCGCCGCTTTGGCTCTGACTTCAGCTCGGGACGGACGCGGGTTTGAAGTCCCGAGCGCGTTGAACCGTCGCTCTTTATAAGGATGCGCACCAGCAGCGTGCGACGGCATCCCGCGCGCTGTCCATGTCGGAGACACCAGAGGCTCGCGCAGCAGCAGCAGCAGCAGCAGCAGCAGCTGTGGGTCCGTTCGGCGGCGCGAGCTCCACGCTTCTCTTCCCCATAAAAACCGCCGCGGCGGAGGGCTTTAAGTACGCGGGGTGGGTGTGGGGCTTGGGTGCTGGAGGGGAAGAGCGTAATACCCCACGCTGAAATCTCCCCGTCCGCACCGGCGCGCGGTTATTCCGCTGCTTTAAACTGTGACTCAGTCCTCGTCAGCGGGTGGATGGGTTTTCTCTTCCAATACATTGACATCTGGGAGTTAAGCGTTGCTGGTTGTCTGCTTGACTCGTTAATCCATTATCGAGCCGAGGTTCATCCAACGGTTTGATACGACGCGTCTGCGCGCGCGTCCCGCCCAGCCGAACGGTTCAGGCAAAACTTCGCCTCTTTCGCGCACGCATTAAGAGGTTTCACGCTGCGGGAGTTGGGGGTGGGATTGCTCACAGCTGTGTGGAGAGGGTGCAGTGGGGCCACTGAGGAGCTTGACAAGGTGAAAGCAATAGTTTGTTCAGTGAAACTGACTGAAGGCAGGAAAAGTCAGCCGCATGGCACTATAAACCCAACTTTCCATAGTAAGAAACCTTACCATAAACTTCGATCTGTTTCACTATTTTTTTTTTTTTTATGTGACAGACCATCACAAAATCTAAAAAATAGTGGAGTATAACGATTTAATTTTTCTTTTCCAACTGTGGAAAAGAAAAAATCCGCATTTTCATTCCCTTTACCCTCAATGAAATATCTGCTCTAAATAAAATACAGTGCAACCAATTGCATTCAAAAGTTACCTAATCAAAATATGTCTTAATTTCAGTGTACCATGAAGTTCTCTCAGTTATAGGACATTAGCGGATAAATGACATCGTTATGAGTAAGGTTGCATCGATATGAAAATTCGGGCCGATATCAATATCTGGTATTAATATTGCTATTATTTCTGATAAACTATATTTACCCATATCATATATATTTCTCTATTGTTTTGACACCTTTAGAATTTTTTTTTTTTTTTTTGTTTTAACCAGAAACAGGCAGAAGGAGATAAATATTAGTTTGACCCAGTTTTATTATTTTTGGGCCGATACCGATATGTTAAAAAACGACTAATATCGGCCAATACCGATGCTAATTCTGATATGTCGAACATCTGTAGTTATGACCAACAAACACAAGCAGGCAGATCAGGGATCAATGAGTTTAAGTGCTTGTCATCTGAACGTCTTGCAGAAATCCAGAGTTCAGGCGAGAGAATTAGACAAGTCAACATATCGAGGGTCTCGGACTGTTGTTCTGAGGGGGAACAAAGGATCGGTCCGACTTGGAGATGTGTCGCTGGGGGTGATCCAGAAGGTGAGGATTCCTGGAAGTGCAGGTGGTCTGTTGGAGAGCAGGCAAGCTGAGGAGTTGAGGGGAGTGATTCATTTATTTATTTTTTTATGTTTCTCAGAATTGTTGTCTGAGTGCCAAGGAGAAGCCGGACAGATTTGCTTTCGCGAGTGGAGCATTACAGGCCGTGTCTGGGGACAAATGTACGCTCTGGAAGAGGGTGAGAGATGGAATCGGAGGAGGAAGCCACTCAAAGAGCTTGGTCGGGTCAGTGTCCCAAGTTGGAGGACTGCAAAAGACAAACATGAATGCCAAGAACAATGAGTTTTCACTAAAAAAAAAATCTCAATGGAGGTCAAAGGTTAATTTCTACCATCAGTGGCTGACCACCAGGCAAGGAATTGTCTTGAGAGTCTTTCAACTCAGATGTGGATTAGTTGATAACAGTCAGGTGTGACGGCGCCACTCAGACACACACACACACACACACACACACACACACACACACACACACACACACACACACACACACACTGTTGCCAAAACCTGGAGGTCCTGGAGAGAAGCACACCCAGCACCGACAAACAAGAAAAACCACAACAATAAGTAGATCAGTCCACAAATGAGACCTTATTAAGGAGTTGAGCTGATGGGTGGAGCTCAATACAAGCCTCAAACGCTGAAGAAAACCTGTTAGAGGCTCAAGACGGGCGTAGAAGTTCACCTTTCAATCCAGGTGAGGATTAGGTAATGGCTCAGATCAAAGCATAGCCATATATTAGAATCACCTAGTCAAAGTCCAGATCAAAATCCAATTGAGAAACAGAGACAAGTCAGTTGATTGAGGTATAAAAGACATTTAGTTGTTTGGAAATGGTCTTGTATTTCTTCCCAGATTGATGAGAATCCATAATTGCGTCCTGTGTATCGGCGATGATGACATTCCCGGTTGGCAACATGTAAATAAATCTGCCTATCCACTTTGGGTTTATTTTTTTTATAAACCCAAATAAAAAACATAAACCCACTTTTCCTAACCATAAGGTAAGGTTTCTTATCTGTTTTTGTAGTTGAAGTCAATTTTAAACGTCATCATTTTAAACTGTTGCTCCCTAAAACATTAAAACTCTCAAAAATGTAGTGAGTAAAGTTTAATGACTTGTCCTTTGTAATTTGCCGTTTTAGCTCTGAAAGTTTCAGTCCTGATTTATTTCAGCAAATAAAACAAGACTAGCCAGAAAAGCATTCAACTTCCAAACCGATTTAATCTTCGTGGCACAGTTTTCTAGCAGCGTGGTTCAGAAACATCATGGCTTTACAGATCCGTCAACCGGCGTACAGTTCCAGAGACAGAAGTGGCAGATCAGTTTCCTGACAGTTCGGTTTGGGAAGTAAAGGTCACATTGTTTTTGTTCCCAAAACCCAGACTTTGAACATATTCCTTAAAAGACTAAATGCACAGATTCGTATATGGGAAAACAAAACCGGAGTTCCAACACCAGCTGCAAATTAGGTTTATTGGTAAAAGAAACAAACTAGCAGCTGTTTGCAGTAATAATTTAAAGAGCTCACGACTAATATTATGAGTGACTAATCCAGATCAAACGCTGGATTTTACATTTCATGATTACTCAAGTCTCAAAAGAAAAAGAAGACAAAAAAAAAAAAGCATTACTACTGCAAACGTGATTGGTAGTCAGACAGCAGCTGGTAGCAGTGTTCCTGAGGAACCTTAGCCCGATTAATTATAAGCAAAGTCCTCCAGTTCCTTTCTAATGCTAGGCTGGGATGCCGCAAGCACCTTTTCAAACCACACCAGATTTTCAACAAAGTTCAAGTCAGGCAACGAGATGATGGGCCACTCCAGCGTCATCCAGAAACCGAAGCCTTGTTGTACTTTCAGACGCGCTCGGGAGTCATTTCGCCGTTTGGGAGTCGAATCGACACCAACCGCGGTTTGCTGACCACCTGTTTCCATGGTAATCTGGTGGCAAACGATGATAAGTACCTTGACCAGGGAGCATAGGTCCTTATTTGAAAAATTGCAAACTACGCTTCCATTTGTACCTCTAGGAAAAGTCAAGGTCTTTGCTATATTTTGTATTTTTTGGACATTTAAACTTTGCAGCCACAATGTTTTCAATACGCAATGAAATGTTCCTGTGGACCGTCCAGGTATTTGAGGCGCTGCATCTCGACCCGATGCAGCTAAATGAAGCCGTCGCATTGGACCACATCCAATTTGCAAATGTTTGCCGCCAAGTAGCGT
Source organism: Poeciliopsis gracilis (assembly GCA_911649635.1). Lineage (NCBI taxonomy): Eukaryota > Metazoa > Chordata > Actinopteri > Cyprinodontiformes > Poeciliidae > Poeciliopsis > Poeciliopsis gracilis. The sequence continues at coordinate 1,846,324 of CAJVRI010001517.1, forward strand.
TGAACGTTGACGAAGCTCCCGTAATATTAGGCTTTTCCAAACTGTTTCTGCTGTTTATTGCAAACACCTGACCAATTTGAGCTTTTCTTCCAACAATAAACCCAATTTGCAACCAAGGCGCAACCACAAACTCCCAACGGTCCGCTCCACGAGAAACCTCTCCTGGGAAGAAAATCCTTTTTATGCACTTATGATAATGTTTTCCGCATTTCATAAACTTCACCCACCCCCCCCAAAAACAAAATACTGTTCAAAGTATTAAAGGATGAGGTGAGATGCATCGGATAAATACGCCACCGTAGGGTAAGATGGATGTGTAGAGGACGAAAAAAAGGAAAAAGAAAACAAAGCCGTTGATGTTTGTTGATATATATATATTTTTTTATCAGCATAAAAGAACACATTGGCAGACAACAGACAACTTTCTGACCAACAACCAACACCTTCAGCTGACAACAGTAGTGACGGAACAAAAATGACTCACATTGAAACTGGACAGCAGACTGTTTATCAAAAAAAAACAACAACATAAAAACAGATCAAAATAACAGCTACACACTGAAAGCAAAAAAAAAAATGATTATGGAATGCTGTTTCAGTGGATGATCACAAAATGTAAAAATTATAGTGACAAAAAAAACCAACAATAAATAAAGAACATTCAGCGTATATATTCATGTAGATGTACATAAAACTTTCCTACCAACGTCATTCGGCATTTAGGGCGCCTGTCAGTGGTACAGTGCGGCTGTTAAGACGTGTAATTGATTCAAATACATTTTCTCGACTGTAGCATGTTTTAGAGCTGCCTTCCAAAAACAAGAGAGCGAAAGGACGAGATGCCGTTCTTCAATAAATAAAAACTGTTCTGTACATGTCGGATGAGGTTTGAAGCAGCATCGTCATGCATACAGACCGAAGTTGCAGCGCGTCGTCATGCTCGGATATTCACATAGAAGCACTTTAGTGAGCAGAATGGAGGGGACAAAAAAAATATACGTGTCGGCCATTTACCTCATAGAAATGTTAAAGACACTTGGCTCAAGTGTTTTGAGTGCAGGTGTAAACAGTAAATTAGGCTGCAGGACTATTAATAGAAAATAAGCGGTAAAAAAATATTTTTTGTCAGTCTTGCTCCTGGGAATTTTTTGTCTTTTTTTTTTTTTTTTTCCTTCCCCCCTCCCCCAGGTTACATGTTCTTCTTTTGGAAACATCTGCTTTTGCATTTCAAGAGAAATGTAGAAAATATATCTATACATATGCAACAACCTTTGGTTGGGGGGGAAACAAACAAAACAACAACATAAAGAAAATCCAATATTCTATGAGCAGATTCAAGTAGAAGCGATCGGATCAAAACGCACCGGGAACCGTCTGTGTGTGTGTGGGGATGTGTGTGTGAAATAACACGCCTTTGCTTTTGCGATAAATAATATTTACACGCATCAGGTTCGTCTCGTACAAAAAGGCTAGGATCAGATCTCTTCTCCACAACAGAGCTCCCCCTACTTTGTTTTAGGCTTCTTGAAATCTTTTCTCGTTTTTTATTGCACAAATAAAACGTATTATATATATATATGTATATATATAAAGATTTAAGACATGACGTGTGAGGAAGCGAGCGATGCCCTGGAAACACTTCGTGACGAGTCTTGCGAGCAGGTTGCAGGCCACAGGTTCGCTTCGCGCAGACACGGAGCAGCTGAGTGGGTGAGACTGGCTCCAAGTGTTTGTTATCAGATACATTAATCTATCGGGATGTGTGTTGTGGCAGAGAGGTTAGGAAGGAGGAAATAAAAGATGGGAGCTGGCTCAGTCCTGAAGGAGGCTCTCTTCAGACATCCATCCCAGAGAGGGGAGAGGTTGTTCCCGTCTGGAGTACTTCAGCTGCAGCAGGTCGCCCACTTCACTAATGGCCTCCAGAGCCTTCGAAACGAAACAAAACAGGAAATAGGAGGTTGATATTAATAAGGACTCGGAGAGGCTTTATTTGTGCCAGTCGAATGGAGGCGGGGATGTTTTGACATGTCAGAGTGGGAAAGCAGGGGGTGAAAGGTGAACAGAAGGCTCAGTGTATAAAAAACGAAAACGGCATTGAACAAAAAAAAAAAAAAAAAACCTCGCCCCCCCCTTCATCACCGCTCCTTTCCACCAGAGACCCTATCAGTATTGCAACATACTGCAGAGGGCACCTGGAAACAATTTACCTTCCTCCTGACCTTTTTTTTTTTTTTTCCTTTTCCTGATTCCATGCTTTGAGGAACAGGGAGAGAGAAATGGAGAGGGCTGGCTTTCCCAAAGACGGAAAAAGCGGCTGCTCGGAGTGCCAAAAGCAGGCCGATACCCGTTAAACGCACAATTTACAAACGGCGCCGATGATGTGCGCCCTCCTCCGACGGACGAATAAAGTGTCTTTGGAGAAGCGGAGCGAAGCCTCAATAAAAATGTTACATTTTAAAGTCACGCTACGCAGTAATATTTAAAGACGGTATGACCTTGCAGGTGCTTTAAATATGGTTTGAGGTGCCATGCAGAATAATTGTGGATTGTAAGCAACTCAAGGATCCACAAATCACAGAAAGGAATTTAGAGAAAGTCAAGAGAAGAAGGTTACAAAGTCTAAAGTGAGGCGCTCTTTATTTTATTTGATACAAAATGCAGACTTAGAAAGTTTAGAGAATCCTCCCTAAACAAGTTTAGCTGTTTGACAAATTAAGACAGGCCCTATTTTGATTGTGTTGGAATCAGAATAAGCTGCTATCGTCATCCTTCTGCTTGTAATTTTATTTATTTTTTGAAAATTGGACTGGAGTACAACTTCAAAGCCGGCCTACAGCTCCAGCATTTAAAGTGACATCGCCGCTGAGCAGGGCAGCTCGCGATTTACTTACGGTGTCGAGCATTTCTCTGGTGTGAGCGGCCGAAACGCAGAAGCGCGCTCTCGACTCGATGATGGGCGTGGCCGGGAAGCCGACGACCACGGTGCCGATGTTCCTCTTCAGCATCTCTCGGCCGAAAGCCCTGAAACACGGAGGCGACCCGAGCGGTCCGCGTTAAGGCGGCAAAGAAAAGCAAACGAAGCCGATGGGTTCGACGGGGACCCGAAAGCGGCGGCGCTTACCCGATCTTGGCCGGCATGTAGAGCATCAGCGGTACGACGGGCGAGTCGTCGTTGCCGTAGATGATGAAGCCCATTTCGCGGAGTCTCCTGCGGAAGTAGTTGGTGTTCTCTGAAAGCTGCCGGAGGCGGTCGGTGCCTAGAAAACGTAAAGGCAAGAGACTAATTTCAAGTAAGCATGAGCCGGTTATCATTATTATCATCAAAGTATTCCAGGGTTATGGTTTCAAAACCATTTTGCACCATCATGTTCCTGTGGTTTGAATTGTTTTTAGAGGAATGGCAGAAAACAAAAAAGAAAAAAGGTCCAGACTGATCAGACTTTTTTTTATTTATTTTTTTTACGACTTTTAAAGCAATGACTACTGAAGCGCTTCCCCTCCCCAACCTGATGCTTTGTACTACTTGCCAGCTGGCTGGAAGAACTCTTGCACTTTTTCCGCACTCGACAGACACATTAATCTGCTTGAATGTATTTCAAGTCGTGAAAAAAAAAAAGTGGAGTGGAAAGTAAAGTAGTGACGCGATAGCTGATCAGAGTGTACGTTTTTGCTTTTTTGTTTTTCTAGTCTTTCATGGAAGAGGTCAAGCCTTTACCCTGACCCCGTTACCTATCAGGGGAGGAGGTGAAAAAAAAAAAAAAAAAAGTGTTGAACACAAAACTAAACAGATATTGGACGATGCCGTGTCACGCTGCGGATTCACGCGACTGCGTCCCAACCAAACAAATAGCCATGTGCCCCAAAGTGCCAACAGCAACACACATCTGTCCGGGCCGCGCTCGGAAAGCCACAACAGAAACAGCGGAGCTTCAAAGCAACCTGAGACACAACAAACTCCGGCTTTATATTTACCCGCACATATTTTCCATTGTGAAGAAATCCACAGGTATTCCTGGCCCAGAGTGATCCGCCAGCCAAAAACAGAAAGCTGACGTTCACACGCCGCAGCCGTCCTGTTCGGGCGGGAGCGCGTCGCTTTCCCTGCCCCTCTCGTTCACGCGTTCGCGTTCAATCACAGCTTCCGTTTCGATTCAGGCGTGCGCCTGGCGTCCTTTTTGTGCGCGACATATGGAAACCAACAGGGCCTTAACAGGCAGCTCCGACTGTCACGTTGACTCTGTGTCAGCATCTGAAACTTCAAAGGGCTTGAATTGCAAACAGTGACTGAGCTGCAACTAATCATACTGTCACTGGTGCTCTTTCCACAGGGGGGGGGGGGGGGGGGGGTGGGGGGAAAACTTGTCAAGCTAATATCCTCGCCGCAAGGTCAGGCCTTGTCTTCTTGGAAAAAAAACACAACACAAAAGACGACACACTAGAAAGAGCACACTACAAAGGTTGCAGCGGGAGTTGTTATTCTTGTACCCATCAACTGGCGAGGCTTGAAAAGTAGCGTAACCTGATCTTAGATCAGCTTTAGGACGGGTTGAGGGTCGGAGAGGGGGAGGGGGGGTGCAGGTAGGGGTGTTTGAATCAATCAAGCTTCGTAAAAAGTAAAGACGGTGCCGCCCCAGAAAGAATAACACGGCTTCGTCGTTTATTTGTGTGCGCAGGCCGGCCCAGCAGAGTTGGGTCTGCAGAGGCGTCTGGTCCCGAGGCACCATGCTGCTTTGCACCCACAGTGTGAAAGCAACAACAACAATAACAAAAACCAAGAAAAAAACAGAGCACACATGTGAAAGTGATAAAAGGGAATAGGTAGAGGTCTTTCCAATAGCCTGGCCCGAAGCTGAACAAAGAAACAAGGCGAGGGTTTACGATTAACAGAAAAAAAGAAAGAAAAAAGATGAACTTATGAAGAAAACGATGTCATTTTTACTGAAAGGAATCTTCTAATAACGGCGTTCTTCAAAAGCCGACGAGTTTGAAAGAACTTTGAATTTAATTAGACTTTGCTAATGCAGTGCTTAGAAGTACATCACAGATGTCTTAATTTGTAATAAAGCAGTCCAGCTACTTTTTATGTGCTGGTGAGTCTGGCAGGGCTCATGGGAACTGAGAGGAACAATCTTTGGCTCCAGAATCAATTCCCTGGTGCAGTCTTGCAGTGTAAAGTACGGGCTTGCCGCCATCTTGTGGTCAAACCAAACACTTGCAGCCAGTTTTTTTTTCTTCTTTTTTTTTTAAACCAAAAAAACTGAAACCAAGTATGAAGGTCGCATATTTCTAATCAAATGAAACCAAGAATCTCAATGCGAGGTGATATATTGGTTTCATTTGAGAACATTTTCCTACTGGTGCTTTTCTGACACGTACCCAGAGTTGTTCCGTCCTCTCCCATAATGATCTTCATGGAGGTGATGATCTGCTGGGCCACAGGAGGGGGCATGGACGTGGCGTACACAGCACTGTGAGAGTGGCTGCGCAGGTAGTCGATCAGCTCCTGACAGAGAAATCAGTCAAATTAGTTTTTGACTGTTGTGAGCATATGAAGACAAATACAACTTGGTACTCGGCCATTTTTTTCATCATGTTGAAATTGGAATAAATATCGTCTGGAAATGCAAATTTGAAAGTAGTAAATTGTGCTTCTGTAGACTTTTCTCTACCTTAGTGAAAATCTAGTACGCCTTTTCTTCTTGAGTGGTTAAAACGACGACGGGATGATCCGAGCTCAACTTTTCAAGAAACAAAAACCTGGATTTCCGGTTTTTTTTTTTGGCAACAGTGTTGACAGTGTTGACCAACACCATATGACGCAGTAAAGACAGGAAACTTGCCCAATCTGCTGAGGATGATTAAGCACTCAAACTACTTGAATCACAACTTCTACTTTTACGGGTAACGTTTTTACGTTATCCCTCCAGGAGGTTTCGCTGCTGACCTTTTTGCCTCCGATGTATCCACCGGCAGCCCCGAAGCTCTTTGTGAACGTTCCCATCATGATGTCAACGTCCTTGGGGTCCAGGCCGAAGTAGTCCACCACTCCTCTGCCGCTTGGGCCGAGAGCGCCGATGCTGTGGGCCTCGTCCAGGTACAGGTACGCCTTGTAGCGCTTCTTCAGGGCGATGACCTCAGGCAGGCGGATGATGGACCCCTCCATGCTTTTGAGGTTTAAAGAAATCTAAATCAGTCGGTTTATTCACTCAGTTTCAATTTCACCACCAACCCACAAACACTCCTACAACAATCCTTATTGTACGTGGGCGAAAAGGGAACAGGAAGATGACAAAAAATCTGGTCCCTTTCTCAGTGATGACAGAATTCATTTTTACAGCTTTATACATTGAATTATCAATAAAAGTTTCAAAATATATGATACTCCTCATTATTAGCTCAAAAGGGGGTAAGACTATTTATTTTGATCTTAAAAAGCGTTTTGAATTGATTTACAGTCAAGCATTTTTTTTCATTTCCTCATCCAAACTGTTCTGTACTTTCACTTTAGAAATCTTCCTTCTCTTTTTTCTATCACTTGGTCTTAAGACAAAGAACTTCTGTGAACTAATGAATTCGATGAATGCAACAGAAAGACAACCACTCATTTTACCTTGAACAAGGTAAAATCCATTACCTTGAAAGATATCCAATACAATTGAAGCCCGATAATTCACAAAAACTAATACCTAGCGGGGATGTCAGCAGCCATTTTGATGAAACAAAATGCATTCAAAAGCGTTAACTTCCTCTCCAACCAAACAGCAACACTTGCTAAAGTGAATTTATCTTTGTTGCTCCTTGGATTTTATTAAGCAAGTAATTTGCAACGCCACTTCCCTGACGGTGCTTTTGAAAGAATCATTGTGATATCTGGAGCATGCAAATATATGTAGAGACATTCTTCAATCTGCTTCAGACTGGGACTTGGTAGAAGATATTTCAGATATTTACTGCGTTAGGAAGGCTAATGGCAATTTCACGGTTACTTCATTTAGAACACAACCCGCCTGAAAACGGTTTGTCTGGCAGTAAAACAGAGGGAAAAAAATAAAATCTTCTTTTTCAATCATACCAACTTAATTACTGAACTGATGGAGTTCAGTAATTAGTTCAGTCGTGCGACCAGCAGACATACCTGTAAATGCCCTCCACCACAATCAGGATCTTCTTCCAGGGTCTGTGGGTTCTGGGCTGTCCGTGAACAATAGCATCTCTTAGCAGCTTCTCCAGGCTTTGCATGTCTGCAGAGGCGAGTAGGAGAGGGGAACAGATACGTTACCAGCTGGAGACTTTAGAAGAGAAAATGGACGACTTTGACATCTGAAATCCATGTATCTGACCACCACCAGTGCAACTGATTAAGCTCTTCAAAGCATCGACTTTGGGGAAATGAAGGCAAATTGAATTTTTGCAGACTTCTGGTAAACAGAAATCGTACAGATTCTTTCATCTTTTAGAATAGCAGTCGAAAAACTTGGTGGAAGAGTGAGCTGGGCAAGTCGAGACAATGTGAAATTAGCAGCGATCCGACACACACCCATGTCATTACGTCTGTCCTCACCACCCGGATAAAGCCTTTTTCACAGGTGATTGTTGAACGGTGTCGAAAGAGTGGATGTAATCAAGAGGATTAGCATTTCTACACGCGCTGGGTGTTCTCTCATGCCGTGTGTTCGTTCCCATTTCAGACAGAAGTGAGAGAAGTCACTCACTGTTGTGCTTGAAGACTCGGATCGTGGAGCCAGACAGCCGAGCGCCCAGGACCAGCGACGCGTGGTTCAGCTCGTCACTCAGGATGAGACAACCCTACGGCAAGAACCAGGAGTTAACCTCCGTTTTGCTACGTGATCTTATTTTATGCACCCACGTGCAAACATGATCTATTAGTATCACTTGCGAAACCAGCTAATCCAGGGATTCATACGCTTGAGTTGATGGTGTTGAGCAAGTTTTTTTTTTAGGGCTCAAATGCGATTCCCACAGTAAAACCGAAGCACTTTTCAAGCATTTCCAAGGGAAGTGTTTAAACCTTTCGGGCGCCACACCTTAGAGATGAAAACAATACCAATGAACCAAAAAAACAAAAACAAAAACCTGTTTCATTCCCTATGATGTGACGTTGTTTATTACTGTTAAATTATTATATAACAACAATTTCAATTACTTTGTGAGAAAACCTCTCTTTCAACAACGCAGATCTACAACTTATTGAGCCGTCACCAATAATAAACATTCACTGCATTGAAATAATCCAAGCAACTATTATTAAGGTAAATGACTTTCCTGCTCAAATTAAATGCGTGAACACAATCCACAAAAAGAAGGTTGGGGGGAAAAAAATCCTAAAGAGTTTTTGTTCAATGACATGGTATTAGGCAAACAGTAATCCTAACTGGCCCAAAACCAGAAAAGTTTGGTCTGATTTATCTTCAGACAGTCAGAAAAAAATATGTTTTTTTTTTAAATTAGGTGTCTTAAAATATCTGGTTTTAACTGTAAATAACGCTTCCCAAATTTAGACTTTTAAAATGTTAGATTGCATTCTATTACTTTCCAAACCTTGAAACAAAATTCAAGCATTTTCAGGGATTTCAAGCACCTGCATGAACCCTGACTAGTCTTAGTTCAATCACGACTTTGAGCTTTGAGTTTAATCTTAAAAAGAGAGTCAGACACACCATTATCTTTCTTTGAATGGTGAATGTTAAGGGATTTCATTTAGTGATGCCCCTAAATCTGAAAAGCCCATAGAACTAAATACAAAGGCAAACATTCTGCAAAAGAAATGATTCAGTTTACGTAACTTCCTGTGGCCAAAGAGAAAACAAGCATGTTGCATAACACAGATTTGAGCTGTAAAGTTGGGCTCTTAAGAATGTAAACGAGCAAAGAAAGCACAGTCAGAGCTGGGAATTTATGAACAACTTGTGCACGTCTTGCTCCTCTCTCCGACTCTTAATTGTTCTCCACTTGTTTTCAGTCAGGAAATGATTCTGTTGGCTCGCGCTGCGTACAATGAATCCAGTCAAAGCAGCCCTGACATCAGTCGTCAACCCTTTGCACTCAGAGCGCTTTCGAAGCTCGAACCGGAAGCTGCCGGCCTTCCTCTTCGAACACGCGACCGAGCCATTTTACGCAGACGATGCGGCAGGTTTTCCAGTAACAGTGAAACTCGTTGCAGGAAGAAGGTCACAATATCTGGACAGGAACGCCCACACGATCAAAAGGAAGGCGTTACGCAAGATTCAGCAGGGAACAAATAACAAAACACAAAGGAAGAGACAAAAACTCTCCCACCCCCACCTTCCCAGTGAGAGCAGGAATGTTCATGGAGTTGGTAGCAAAGCCCATCCCAAAGGCCATGGACGACTCGACACCCAGAAACCTGGCCACCAACTCTTCCAGCTCCTCGTGGATGTCCAGGTTGCCTGTAAAAAAAACCAAAAACAATGAAGAAGAAGAGAAAGTGTTCAATTTTAATCCTCGCTGCACCATTTTATTTACGAAATACACGACTGTTATTTGTTTAAAAACTGGGGAAAAAAACAGCATAAAATTAACTTTGAAATTTTGGAAATTCCTTCAAAAGCCAACTTACAGGATGATTAAACCTACCCATCTCACAGCGAGTGCTTCCCACGCCGACTCCATACTTCTGAGTGACTTCGATAGCAGCATCGGCACAAGTGCCAGTGTTCTCAGCAAAGCCGAGGTAGTTGTACGACCCCATGTTGATGACGTCCTTCACCACCCTGCCGGTGTGCCTGAAACCAAAACAGATAAAGCGTCAGAAAATCAGGAGAATGTCTGCTTTAATTACCAGAGCTTTGAGGTTATTACGGCAGGAAAAAAATATTTAGCTAACTGTTTTCTGCACTGGCGTTTTGAAAACTCAAGCGAGAGGAAGCACAAAGAATGTAGGGAGGCTTCTGGAAAGGAAACCATGTTTTTGCAGTGGCGGGTTTGTTTTCATTCCGGCTGCTTCCTAAAACAGGAAGTTAGATGTCAGAAAAACGACAGGAAGATGAACAAATCACAGCAAAGCCACTCTGTTTCACGATTTAGTGGAATCCAATTGTCTGTTTCTTTTTTTCTTTCAAACATAGCAGTTAACGATAAACGAACGCTACAGGGGATAAAAAGAGACTGCTGTTTTTTGCATATGCTAACTCCTAACTGCACCAATCGCTGACATTCAGTTGCAACAGAAACTTTAAAATGGCAACTCCAACAACAACAACAATAATAATAATAATAATAATAATAATAATAGCAAAATCCTTTATATCAGAGGAACTATGTGCCGTTGACTGCTCTCCCATAAAATGCGACTTCAGCCTGGATGACAAATAATGACAGACTATGACAAACAAATGGTTATATTTAAAAAAAAAAATAAAAATACATTTCTGGTTTAAAGATACAATAGTAAACCTGAGCTTTTTCTCATTCAATATTCAAAGGAGACGGTTTTAGTAAAGATATAGTAGAAAGAAATGGAAGATCTTACACATGTCTAATAACCTGGAGGATTCGGCTACGTCTCTTCGTCTTTAGATAGATAAGTCTGTATGACTTTGGGTTGTTTGTGAGAAATCAGTGTTTTGTTTATTTTTCTATAAACATTTACTTGTTGTGAAAGTTCAGTTTTTTTGTTTTTTTTTATTCTAATTTAGTTATTTATAATTACTACAGAGAACATAAAAGCTCAGATTGGGTCAGACTTTGACTACATCTACTTTTATTATTAAGTGTTTATGCTTTACCTGCCTTTGTCTTCATCTACACTGACAATGAGAGTTTATTTAACAAAAAAAAAAAAAAGCTCCCTATATACTTATCCTTCTCATACCAACGCAATAAACAGGAAGGCATATGACTCAGCCAGAATTTTAACAGCTGTTTGTCTACATAAATAGTGACGAACACCCTACATTCCTTTTAGTTGTTGTGAAAGAGTTGAGATATTCATTGACGTTAGTGTTTTGAATATCACAGCGAAATGATCTATTGCCAGTACGTAAAGGTGATAAAGACGCGTTCCATTTCCTCGAGATAACAGACAATCACAGATGGTGGGATAAAATTAGACTGGCGCCACGCCTTTTAACTCGTTCCAAGATGATTTACAGGGTCACTGTAACCACATTTAGATATAACAAACTGTGTTTCAATGTCTTTATTTTTTAAGACAAAGACCATGTGACAGATACCGGTGCGTACAAAACAACTTCCTGAATCACAAATGAAGTCAATCTGTTCAGGGTGCTACTTAAGCAACCACTGGGCGTGAGCCTAGATCAGCATCACAAACTGTACGCCGGGAAAACCACAACTATATCACAACTATCGAAATGACAGACGTGGAATGTAGCTCAGTTGGTAGAAGAGAACATGCACTTATTTTCATTCTGAGACGTACTTTCCTCAAAGCGAACAAACAAATGTCAACAGAAGTACACAACGCGGCGACCTACTCAAACGTCCAGTTGTAGTTGTGGGTGACTCTCTCCACCAGGTCCATCTTGGCTCCGGGGGTGCTGCAGATGGGCCGGTTCCAGTTGTCCCGGATCCGCATGTACAGGTTCCTGGTGTAGAAGTTTTCAAAGTCCTGATAGAGAGGCACGAAGTCCTGTGGCGAGCGGAGGAAATATTTCTACGTTTATCGTGACATTCCGGTATGCACAAGTTATCTTTGTTCCGAGTAAAAAGGACATATTTACAGTCTGACGAGATAAATCGGTCTGAAGGCAATGAAAGGCGAAAACACTGACAAAATGATAAAACTGCAAGAACACAAAATGTTATCAAGATTTTTTTTTTTTGTCTAGTTTCTAGTGCAAATATCTTAATACACTTGAAATAAGATTATAAAAAACAAAAAAACTACCTTACAGCATAAAGTAGGAGCTTGTTTTAAGTCAATAATTCCTTAGTATTGATAAAGTGCTAACTACAAGTGGAACAATACACTTAAACTTACAGTGTTAAAAAATGTCATGGTTAGCACGTTTTCATCATCAACATTATGGTATTATTGACTCAAAACAAAATCCTATTTCTTGCTGAAAAGTGACTTGTAAGTTAGTTTTGATTTCATTTCAAGTGTGCTCGGATATTTGCAATAGAAACTGGACAGAAAAAACAAAAACACTTGGTAAAATGTTGAGTTTTTGCAGTGAAGAGCGGGAAGATTCTTTACGCAGCGTTTTCTGGAAAAGAAATAACTGTAAAGAAATCGTTGTCAAAACACGAACCAGACAGAGGGAAACGCTTCGATTTCTGTCAAAACCACTCAAACAATCTACTACGATATCTGATACCTTCCAGGTATCAAACACGCAAAAACAAAACAAGGAAAGAAAAAAAAAAAAAAAGCTGCTTCACCTTCTGCTCGTCTCTCTCTCGAGCCACGTGGCACTTCTCGATGTTCCAGTGGCGGAGGAAGTCTCTGAGGTAGCCGAAGACGGTGAGGATGCCGTAGCCCATGTAGGTGAGCACAGCCACCAGCAGAGGCGTCTCCTCGAACGACTCCACGAACGGCTTCTTGTACAACCGGGGATTATGGGTCGCATTTTGCTTCTGGGGAACGAGAAATGGACGTTTTCAGAAGTCCAAATGAAAGCAACGCTTAGACTGCACACAAGCCCCGATTCTCCCATAAACAGGGTTTCGACAGGTTTTCTTGTCTTAATTTGGCTTTCCCAGAACTCTCAATACGATTTTTGTTAAGTTTTAAAGGATAAATACGAAAACGAACGCGCCAACTTTTAATTGCTTACGTCGTCGAAACAATAATGTGACGGAAAATATAACGTCACATCATTAAAAAAAAGATAACTATTCATCTATCCTGGAGGACAGACGAGTCGTGGAAAGAACACAGCAATAAAACAATAGACAGGCTCATCGTGTGTCACTGAACAGTACGGATTACTTATTGAACTCTTTATCTTAGAAAAGGTTAAACAGTAAATCGAGACTCCAATGCAGTTTCTTTTTTTCTTTTACAAAGACCCGGTCTGTTGCACACACCGGTTAGCAAAGAAGTCATTAATCCAGAGTTGTAAATGCATTGATCCTGGACTGCAGGGGAACTTAAATCTGGTCGGAGGAGAACATGTAAGCAGAATTTCGAGCTGAACTGGAGGAATTTCTACTTGAGTGCGGTCGCTCATTACCAGCTCTGCCCGGCGGCCAAGCAGCCACTTTCTCATGTGACCGGTCATGCTTCTCAATGAAATACCTCTGAGCAGCTCGAAGTGCGCCGTGTGTATCGCCTGCGCTTTGTAAAGGTCTGCCGCACAGGTTCGGCTCTGAAGCAGCAGAGAAAATACTCCACATGGTGGACAGTTGGGAGTTGACGGGAGAAGAAGAAGAAGAAGAAGAAGAAGAAAAAAAAGCTCAAAACGAACATCTTAGAGGAAAAGATACAAACAAATTAAGCGGCTAAACAGAGATTACGGTGAAGTGGGCACCAGGAGAAAGTGAAGAGAATGTTTCACTTGCTTGTTCTGCATCTCGGTGGCAGACGATCAGATTACATTGTGTACACAATAGGGGCAAGCTTTGTGGTGTAAGCACATCGTGTTTGGTTCAAGCTGGACAATAAATAAGCAAGCCAGAATTCTGTCTGCAAAAAGGAAAAAAAATAATAAAAAGAGCTGATCCAGTGTGGAGACAGTCGGATGTACAGAGGGGATCGTTTACGTGTCTTTCGGATTCACGTATCGGGATGTTGTTTTTTTCCCCCCGCGTCAGAATTACGTCAAATGTGTTGAGGAAAAAAAAAAAAATCAGGGTTAAAAACATTTACAACTAGAAATGGATTAGAGTTTTGAGTAATATCTAACTTTATGTAAAAAAGTGGAATTACGCAGCGTCACTCTTTGGATCCTTCTATCGACCAAATCCAGTAAAAGGAGAAACGACGCTGTTTATGAAGAGACCGCACAAAAATGGTTAGATATTTGGACGCGCAATTTTCAGCCGGACAAACTCTGACCAGTGATCAGACAGTCCAAAATCTCTTCAAATTCAAAATACCTCATTTATCCCAAAGGGAAATCAAATACCATAACTAATATCATCAAATTATCTTCAAAGAGTTGTTTCGAGTGACGAGGCTGTGAACAGAAAGGATCTCCAGTAGCAGTCAGGCTTGCAAAGAATCAGAAGAAGCCTCTGACTGAAGACATTGTTGTTCTATGACAGCGCCATGTCCGTCATCATGACTAAACCTGCTGCAATAGGCAATATATCAATTCATTGCATGATCAATTAAAAGGGGTGTATTAATTTCCACTCTGATTATTGATATTTTTTGAAGGGCCATTGTTGCTTAGAGACTTTGTAGTCCATTTTATTTGTTTTTGTGATGTGCAACTTATTGGCCATTATTGTTATTTCTGTTTGAAATATCTTCCAATTCTAATGTAAAGAGTCCTTTACAAAATTAAAGTTTAGAGATGTTTGAGAGAGTGAACGAACATTATTATTCCCTACCAATGGATTTCTTAAAAACGGTCTCAAAACAACAGTGTTATCGTTTAATCTCTGAGTCAAGTCATACGCTGTTGTGACAGGCCTGGCAATGACATTGCAATGGCTCAAGTTTCTATGTCCCACACACACACACACGACGCGATCCGTTGCGAATCCACCTCGTTTGCTTTTGCTGCAGCTCTCTAAATCTCTGTCAGAAGACCTTCGTTCTCGATGGAAGAGACGGTTCGGAATCAGAACCAGCAACTTCAGCGTTTGCAAAACGCTGCGTCTGGAAGGCATTCGTAAATATTATGTTGATGGTGCATTTCTTCTTTAGACTGTTTGCGATTTACAACTCCGGGACGGTGACTCGCGAGGAAACGTTCTTCCTTTCCCACGCCGTGAATCCCAACTGGAGCTGTGATAGGATTGCATCTCTGCCTTAACCTCCTGCAGGCTGACCTGCTCAAAACACAAACCCGGTGGATGACAACAACTGAACCAGTGGAATATGACGTCCACTTTGATCTTCCTCTGGAGAGAGAGAGAGAGAGAGAGAGAGGAGTTCCCACCCTCACACCCGAATGAAGAATGTGTGCCGTTTAAGAAAAATCAAAATGGACAGCGCCCTTTCAAGCCTGCAGACACTCCAAGCTGATGGGACAAGTCCCCTTCAAACTCAAAGTCAGTAAAGGGAGACCTGCCTAACCTCACCGAGCATGGAAACAACAGGGTGTAAAGTTACAGGAGATGGAGGGGAGGGTGAAGTCGTCACTACAATCGTCCCCGATCAGGTTTCTCAGTCCACAACAGTGTCGAAATTACATAAGTGAAGTGCTGGCCGTTCCAGGAGCCCTCTATGAAACGGACAATTGTGAACCTAACGCCGGCATTTCAGGATTTACATTTCGAACAAGAAATGGGAAAAACGTGTGCCATGCGACACGGCTAATGTCTCATACAAAATGTTTGTGTCAAGTCCCAGTCAGGAGCGTTGGGAGCTAGCTGTACAGGGTAATTACGATGACATTAGCAGAGACTTATTGTTACACTGACAAGCAGCCGCGCCTTACACGTTCCTGCTCAGGGAAACCACTCCCACGCAAGAATTTAGCCGCTATATAAACACGGCAAAACATACATATATACGTCATAGGACGAACCGGACGCCGTGTTTAATTTATGAAATACAAAATAGAAAGGAGCGCCGTGTGTTGCTAGCCTCTTCCGGTCTTCTCTCCGTTGACGGTTGGGCCTTACCTTCTCCCCCGAGCGACGGCACTTCTGTGGCTGCTGAAACAGACAGCGGTTCTTCTTCACGTAGCCATTTTTACTCGCGTTCTTCCCGTTCAACGTCCGGCGGCAGGCGTCTCCGTTCAGCAGCTTCGTCGAGGAGCTTTCCGTCATGTTTCCCCCGGGGAAATTTCACGAACTGAGTGGACTCAACTTGTGTCGGCGATTGAGAACGTGAAGTCAGGATTTGAGATAAGGAGGGGTGGGGGGGGAGAGTACAGATTCAACGCCCACTCTGCCCTGTGACTGCGCCGAGGTTGCCGGAAATCCACGCCCCTGTGTGGTTCTATCAACCAATAGCGTGAAGCCAATGCAAAGATCGTCTATTTAAACAGTGATTATTATTATCAGAATCTGAACAGCATTTTATTTTCCTAGAGCTCTAAGAGCGTCTTTTGGAACGCTGTGAGAGCTCTTACGTTTTTTCAGTCTTTCTTAAAGCGTGAGACGCTGTGAAGCTCAGCCCACAAGGATATAACCTATGGTAACCTTTCAGGACAGCGAACCTTTTCCAGTGAGGCTGCTGGGTTGAATTGGAAAAATACACAACAGTAAAGGTGTGCTCTATAAGTAAAATAAAGTTAGGAAAGCGGAGAGGAGAGAAATATTGGGCTGCATCACCATAATATCGTTTTGTTTTGGCGTTCGTTCAGCAAATATGAATCAGATTTGGTTTATAGAGAACTTTCTATACTCTCTATAGCTCTAAAATAACCACAATTCAAAAATGTCTCTTGTAAATACAAAACCAAATATTAAATAAACAACTGAATTTTAATTTACAACGTGAAGAATACAATCACACATAAAATATCACTTTTCCATGTGTATTTGTAACCAGTAAAAGATTGAAATAGTTAAACAACTAAGCAATTCTAAAACAATAATAAAAAAGTAATACGTCAGCTTTAACTCAAATGAAGAGATAAGTCTGCAATTACATTTGACTTATGATGACCTTTTAAATTGTAAAAGTGCAATAGAAGCACATAAAGATAATTAAATTATACAAGCAGAAAAAGTAAGAATAAAAATATCTCTTAAAAAAAAAATAGCCTCTGTGATTTTCATTGACATTTGCGATCATTAACACTCTCAGCCGTCTTTAGGTCTTCTGAAACGCCATTGTTCCAAGACTGAAAACTAAACGACAGCTCACTGTTAGTTTTAGTTCTTACATCAGGTTACACTGTAGCGACAGGAATATTCAAATCACTGAATACATGTGTTGCACGGAGCCACTCCCAGGGCCAAAAGTGCAAAACCGAGCACCAAAGCCTGCAGACCGGCTCTGCAAAAACTCTGCACACAAGCCTTACGTAACCAAGTGCAAAGCAAAGCGTCAATGCAGTGGGGACGCGTGATGGAGAGTCATGTTTCTATAATCTGTCGATCTGCAAATTACTTTACTACTTTACTTATGAGCCTTTTGAGGGAACGGTCAACATTTTCCATAGAGAAACTCCTACACCTTCTAAGTGAAAAGATTGTGAGACTACATCATAGTAGATTGAGAATGCATTGTCTCTCAAGTTCATTCTTCCAGCAATGTTGTGTCCAAACAGGAGACCTGTTTATTCCAAAGGCCTCACAGTCAGCTGATCAACATCAGCTAATATTTTTGGATAAACGTAGCACAGATTTGACTCACTGACTTAAATTTTCAACAAGTTCATGGTGTTATAACATCTTTCTATTGCAGGTAAGGCAACTACTGTCAATGATGACATCACAGAATTGCTTATGCTTAGTTGATGTGTTTCAATATTTATTCCAATTATTTATTTTTTGATAGATTTTTTACTTGTACTGTTTATGGTGTTATTCTATGTTTTATTTGACAGTTTATTTTATTTTATTATTTTAAAACATTAAATAGAGCCTTGTTATTGCACCACAATTTGATTACAATTTTGTAAAAAAAAAAAATATATATATATATGTGTGTGTGTGTGTGTTTTTAAAATAATAAAGTTGCGTGTTAGCATTCTCTACATTGATGATGTCATCAGATCTCCTGCAGAATTCTTTAAGAAAGTTCATTTCAACTTACAATGCAACAAACCTCATGTGACGCTGAACTGTCTAATAAAATCGTCCCACTTCAAAGCACACACAGTAGTTCAGAAGTTAATCTTCAGCATTGACTTGCAGATACATTTCCCCGGAGTTGGCTCATTCATTTAGTGCTGGGAAACTGGAGACAGAATTCCAAGTCTTGCCTCCTTTCCTTTCCTCTTCCTGTTCGGTCTTGTGAAACGTGCCTGTCAGCATGCGCGTTGGCGAGTGTTCATGAGGCGTGGCGGCGGTGCAAATCCTGCCCTTCTTATTTGGGTGCATTTGCATTTCGGTGTGCAAGTGGCGTCTTTTGCAGACTCTTCAAATGCAAAATAGGCAACTGCATTTGCAAACGGCCCTTTTTCGTTTCTCGTCTCAACCTCCTAGATGGCGCTGTTGGACAGCTCAAAGGGAAAGCGTCCCAGTCTCTCAACAGATTTACAAATCGGAGGAGTTGATGCTGCCGGGTAATGGTGCAGCATTAGGTGAGGCTGGTTAGGCAATCGGTGTGTTTTAGTGGACGCCACACCGAAAGACACTGATGACCACAGCTCATGATTCGATTTCTAACTCTTTCTAACAGTCCTCTCAAGGTCGTGACCTCTGGTCTGGGATGATGGACGCTTAGCCTGGTTTGCTCTTATCATTGCACATGAAGGCCACTGAGTGTCTCTCCATTTCCAGCCTGATGAAGCTGATAAGGACTCTGCATTAATAGGGTGAAAGCCGGGGGTCAGAAGGAAAATATAGCCTAATCGGGCTTCAGCTCTTGAAAATGGCTGCAAAAATCCTTCTGATAAGATGGAAAATGATACAGAATTGAATGGAGAAGAAATCGGTGACGATTTTTATCCCTGCACCGCACTCAGCTATGCATTAGCTCCTAATCAGAGCTGCTGTTTGTCAAACGGATTAAATCAGGTTCGGCCCAAACCTTTTTCTGACTTCCAGAGTTCTCTGGTTTGTCCATATGCATTTTTTTTTAAGTGCAAGTGCGAAAGGCAGGCAATGTCAAGCACAGACTCATTCATACGTATTTTAATTCGATCAAGAAGTTCGTTGCTGACAGGAACTGAGAGAGAGATATCTCAAAAGATAACGGGTCAGTGGAAAACAGGCAGCATTATGAAATTAAATAGAATGCTGGAATCAAAGGCAAAATCCTCATTGGAATTACAGCAATATAACCTTTTGTGGGATTATTAATCTGATTTTTTTAGCATGTTTTGACTGGTATTAATCGAGGTTCGGAGGGCTTTTCTCCGTCTTCATTTTTAGCTCCTCTTTCAGATAATCTATCATATTTACGTTACGACTCCAGAACATTATTATTGTCTAAAATAAAAACTAAATCTGCTAATTGGTAGATCTCAATTTTAGTGATACTCCTTCCATTTCTAAGACGTTGAACATTCTCCTAAGAGAAATTTTGGAACATTACTAAGTAATTTAATGACTTTATCCTCACATTTGTAGCATTTACATCCTATTTGCTGTGGTCTTTGCGATGCTGTTTGGTTCTCCAACGACCTCTTGTGAAACCTCTGAGGCCTTCGCAGAGCTTTAATAGCAAAGAGAACTAAACGTAAATGGCGCCCTATGATTCTCAGGTTTTCTCTCGTAAAGCGCTTTGAAAGCCAGTTGATGTTGTTTTCCTTGACTTCACGGCTACTACTACGCCACGAACTCCCGGGAAAGCTCGGAGTCGTGGAGGAAATCAATATTGTGTCCAGGCACGACGTATCTCCGAGTGGAGGGAAGATGGCGTCGGTTGGATTCTCAATTCTCATCAGGTATTAACTTCCTCCCGACTCACAGCCGGTCGTGACTTACATCACTCAGCGGCTCGCATCAGGCGGTGACAGGCAGCCATAAGGCCCCTGTTGGTTTGGCAGTGTTTCCTAAATGCCTCCGCTCACACAAACATGTTTTTAAAAGATAGAATGATCTATTTGCTCTGTGTTGCATCACGATCCGAAAGCCAGCGAATGCTATTTTTCCCCTGTGGAGAAAAGCGTCTTATAAAAAAAAAAAAAAACAACAAAAAAACTCTACAATGTCTCCCTGTCACTTCTGATTTTTTTTTTTTCCCCCGCAGTAAAACTCTAATGGCCTGACATTTCCTCATCACAGAACACCCGTTGCCGCTCTCTTTTGCGGTTTTCCTGCTTTGATGTCATCTAATGAAATTGCCAGGAGAACCGGTTCCTCCTCCCATTTCCCCCTGACAGCGCATTAAGAGTCGTCGCGATGGGAAGCCTCGGCAAGCATCCATTCTTCCATACTTCAGTGGCATCTAAAGTGGGGCAAATAAGACGTGGTGAAATAACAATAGCGCACCAGTAACCATGGTGATCAGCATCACCGTACTCGTCGCTATGAATGACGCTCGTCTGCATTCACGCACACGCACACACACACACACACAAGCCATGTCCTGAGAAATTATCTGCCACAATGTCAATGTATTCAGACTCTCATTTTTTTCTATTTTTGATGTTTCCGATTTGTTCTCAAATTGATGTAAGCATAGCTAACTTTTTAATCATTTTTATATGACAATAGAGAAATATGCTTTTAGCAATTTTAGTAGCTTTATAAAGGTTTCACGTCAGAGTCATTTTTCAATGTAATTTTGTGGTCCATGGAAACGCAGCTGCTGTCCTGTTTTTGAGGTGCTTTGCGGTTTGAATTGTTGACTCTAGTTTCATTCTTTGGACTCTTTCTTTATTAGATCAGCTTTATTTCCCCTTTTTTCTTTAACTTAATTCAGTTCTTCTTAGTCTAGTTTACGCTTATTTCTCCACCTGTTTCACTCTGCTGGATGTGTTCCTGCTTCCTGTGTTTTTTGGTTGTTTTTTTTTTGTTCTGCTCTGGCTCCCTGTGTTCCCTATGAAATTATTATTTTTTTTCTAAATTTTTATCTTTTTGCTGTTGGTTCTTTTTATTAAATCTTCTGACCCACTCGCTGTCCCCGCCTCGCTGCGTTTGGATCCTCCATCAACGCAGCACGGAGACTAACGGGTCGTTCAAAATGGCTGCCCGTCTTGTTGCATTTGCTGTGCTAGTTCGTTTCTGTGCCACCGGGTGTTCTTTAATTGCGTTAAGGGTTTCACAGCTTGGGCCTTCGTGACAGCGCACCGATTCGTGTTTAGAACCAAATTTACTTTTCTCATTGTAATTCAGCGTGAGGCTTTGCTCAGCGGGCCCGATAGTCAAATTGAATCTGTCAAACTCGCATCCTGTGCCAGCAGCGCGCACCTGGGCAGCTCGACTTTCCGGCTGTCACTCAAACGCGTTCTCATCATTAGTTCCTCTCCTGTGCATATGCAGGCCAGGACTCGTTCATCAATATACGAGCAGAGGCGCACAGTGGCCGCGGCTCTCTGCAAAGCAGTCTGCCTGTCAGGTCTGTCCATCATGCTTGCTTGACCCACGACCCAGAAAGAGGAAGCCTCCGGTCTGGATAATCTCTCACGGACGGAAGAATTAGACAGGTGTAACAATCTCTAATGGCGAAAAACAGGAAGAATTTTACTGTGCCTGCTATTCATTGCTTATATTGTCTCACCAACCAACCATCATAAAAGTCAATTTTCTCCTTTTATGTTCTATGCTGATGAACCTAAGGTTATTTGATTTGTCACAATGTCCTCAGTTTGTCCTTTCTGCTCGGATTCGCCGAGGAATAGCAGCGTCACTCCAAAAATATTCACACCCTTCACTTTTTAAATCCGAATTCAACGAGATTCAAAGGGAAATTAAGTGTTATTGTAACTGATGCAAATTCACACAGTGCACAGACATTCTTATGATGGTGCATTAGAGCCATTGTGGATGAGGACATACGGAGCAAAATTTCCGCCAGAAAACTAAGACATTTTGCGATTAGTCTGAAAAAATATTCTGCAAACAGTTTGAAGAGGTCTGTGTTTCAAAAGCTGGAAATCGGAAAGTTTTCCAAAAGTTGACATTTTTGGACGTGTGAAACAAAAAATTCCAAGTTTTTTCTATGTCTAAACATTTTTTTCAAGCAAGTTTTTGACTTTGCAAACTCAGAAATGTTCTCTTTTTATCAAAATAAAAAAAAACCTAAATAAAGTCAGAGATTTTTGGCAGCAAAAAGGACTTTAAGTGACAATACTACCTAAATTGACCCATTGTATAATCTAAAACAGAGCTGATGGTTTATGCAATTTCAGATGGTTAATTTGAATTAAATCCATGCACATTTTTGAGCAAAACATCTCAACACCATAAGAGAACCACCACCATGCAATACAAGAGAGATAAAGCTATGATCAGTAGCTGCTCTGTTGGCCAAATATGTCCACAATCATTTGGTTCCTCCTGATCCGACAGTCTCTAAAGAGTTTTTTTTTGTTTTTATCTTGTTTTGTAAAATTCAATCAGCCTCTTAAAGGTCAGCTTGTTGGAGATTTCTAACACTGGTCGACAGCTTAGATGTGTCTCCTTTTTCCACAAGGGATCAATGGACCAATGTGAGCTCTCCTTCATTATCAATTATCCTTGGTTTCATGACAGGTAAATAAAAAGTAAAATAAAAACAACATGAAACCCCCCAACTACTACATTGGCTACTGTTTATATAAATTAAGGGGTTTCTTTCTTAAATAAAATTTGTCATTTAATGTAACAGGATGAGTTGACTATTTTTTTTTTTTAGTTTTTATTAAAGAAAAATAGCAATAGCTCTGCTCACTCTCCTGCAGCAGCGTCTTATTGCCCTGCAGCCTCTGAGCAGAGATATGACGGCGGAGCGTCACCAACAGGCGTCGACCAGACAAACTAAGCTCTCCTCCTCCTTCGACTCCCAACGGGCAGGAAGCCGCGCTGCAGCGACTCAATGCGGCTAGGTGCTTTGGGGTTTGCCTCCTTGCGGAGCCGAGATAAGGAGCCATCCATCACGGGCCTCCGTCCTCGACCTGAGGATTCCATTAGGGCCCAAACAATATGTTCACTGTTTACATCGAGCCCGCGCACAAAGGCAGTGCCAAAGAACCAATTTCCTCTTACCTCATTGAATAAGGAATCTCATTCATCTTCCGACCGTGCACATTTATAAAAAGCAGCCGCGCTGAGTGGAGGCCCATTATCAAGCTGTCTTCGGCCGCCCGGCAGCCAGCTGAGCACAAATGCGGGCTGATGGAGGCATGCCGGCTGTGCTCTTTGGAGATAGCAAGGCTGCTAAATGGGGAAGTTTGAGCGGATTGCGCTGAGTTCGGCTTTTTCCACGGGGGAGCATTTCCTTCGCACGTGCATCTGCAAAGCTTCTGCAACAGTTGTTACAAGCCTTGTTATTCAGCCACCCAAAATGTGCCTCTTTGTGTTGATCCTCTTGTCCCGTCTCCGCAATAAAGCACCTGCAGTTTTTTTGTTTTTTTTTTAGTTGCGGAGTAAATTTCCATCCATTTCTTTTTAAGTAAAGAAGAGAAATTGTTGCGTGTCCAGGGATACAACCTTCACAGGAAGAATAAGCCACAAAAACAATCATTCTTTTGGTTGCCCACTGAGTGCCAGACACATGCTCTACGGATATCCACAGCATTGAAAGGGTTGTGAGCTAAAACACGTTTTAGAATTTGCGGGAGATTTACGAGGCATCTGGTATGTATGGCTGAAGCCTTCTTAATAAATCCCAGAACTGATCTTCACGCGTTTGGAACAGCTGTCCTGTTAGAAGACCCGGTTATGTTCAACCAGTTAACTGTAGCTGTTGATCCGAGGTGAAGTTGACAAATCGGAAGCTTGACCCCAACAGGTTCTTGTGCTCTTGCCGAATATTACAAAAAAATTTTACTTATTTATTTTTTTTTGCTATTATTCTCACGCCCCACGGAAGTTGCAGCCCCGGGCAACCGCCTCTGTGGCCTACGCACTGGGTGCACATAATGCTTGGATGTAAATTTGTGACCGTCTGACTTTACTTTTGGTTTATTCAGGCTTTTTTTTTTTCCCTCTCAGGGGACAAAGAGGGAAACTGGAGAAAAATGCTGCCTGTGGCTCCAAGTAGCAAAGAAACCGCTGCACGTTGGCTCGTTTTAATACCTGCAAAAGTTGAATAATTTTATAACGACCCTGCTGACACTGACTGACTTTCTCAAGGCTTCCTGTTAGAAGGGGAAAGAACGAAGCCGGATGTGGAGTTTTTCTTCTGATCCAAGAGGTGGTTTACTGTACTCCATCTTTTATTCATCTCTGAATAAAAAATTTAAAATCTGTCTGTGAATCTCAATCCATCTTCCACATCTCAGTAAAAACCCAAAAAGATACATCAGATTTCCAGGACAGAGCTGATTGTAGGTCAGGGCCTAGATATGAAGAGCATTTTGTTATAGAGCAGAGGCTTTCAACCTTTTTTCTAAGAGCGCCGCCCCAGGAAATACTGACGTTTTTTTAAATACCAACTTGCTAGCAGATATCTTATAGCAAAGTGTCTTATAAAGGAACAAGTAGTACAAGGATCTAGACATTGGAATAGAGGGGAAAGGTTTGTACCGGGTTATACGAAAACCCGTGTTCTCAAGGTGTTCAAGTTTACAATTGGAGGAAAAAACATGCCAAAGTTTTCAGATTTTATTTTTGGAAAAAACACAAAAAAGCTGATAGGTGTGCTCCCTTGGCTTGATCTATTTCATAAAATCCAAACAAAATACGTAGAAGTTTGTGTTTGAAACATGAACAAGTGTGAAATGTTCCAGGAGTACAAGGCAATGTACAAGTCAAAATGAAAGCTGAAAGTGAAATTACAGCCACATATTCAACCTTGATACCTTTGTCTTATGACTTATGACTGGTCCTTATCGAGCGACTGTTTCCAGTTTCCATTGTGTTAGCTGAGTGCTGTGCCCGAATCAATGCGCGGTACACGGCCACGGCTGCGCTCACACGTCGCTCAGACGTCGCCTCTCGAGTTGACACAGTTTGAAGTCGCTGTTTCTCAGCTGCTGCTTAAAGAGAGCCTGTAAAACACAGCAGCTAATTCCCAAACACTTGGCACTGAAGTAAACATCAATCTTTGACGCCTAGCAGCCGCCTGCAGCCCGACCGAGGCGTGACGAGAGAGACGGCTCGGTGCGCGGCCTCCAGTCCGCTGGGCTGCGTAACGCCACGGCGACGGTTCTCCAAAGCATGGAGAAAATGAAAGTGTCAGGCCGCATGAATCATCGTTAATTGGAATTAATTGAGCCAGCCGTGGCCTAACCGTCACATAAATCGCAGAGTCCTTTCTTTGTAAAAGCAAAAAAGTTTCAACTCCTTACAAGATGTAATCGACGGCTACTGTGAAGCATTCCAGAGGTTCAATCATCCACTTCATGAGCTGTCCTGCACAGGAAATTATCAGAGTAATTGGAAGCTGATCTGACCATATTAATAATTGCACAAATAATATAATAATAATAATAATAATAATAATAATAATAATAATGATAATAAAAAAAGTTTTTACTTGTAAGATTTTCTTTTTTTTAACAAGTGTGATCAATAAAATAAAATAAAAAAAAGAAATTCAATAAGAACATGCATCAAATGTTATCACAGTATAAAATCAATTGTAGTAAATTCGTAAAGCATGTTCCTCTAGACCAGGGGTCGGCAACCCAAAATGTTGAAAGAGCCATATTGGACCAAAAAAACAAAAAACAAATATGTCTGGAGCCGCAAAAAATTAAAAGCCTTATATAAGCTTTATAATGAAGGAAACACATGCTGTATGTATCTATATTAGCAATATTAGCCTACTATCAAAATGACTAAGTTGGCTACAAATACATAATGAGCCTTCACAATTAAATGTTTTTTTCCCGCAGTGCATCCTAGAGAATGACGCACCACGTGACTACTCTGTTGTACGATGCCGCCTCAAGTTTAACTTCATTACAATATTAATGAATTATGTTTCATTGCTTTGATGAAATTAAAGAAATGTAATAAAGAAATCAGATTTTTGATGTCGTTTTAATGGTGAGGATTCGAAAAAAAACAACAACAAAATGGAACGTGCATAACGTGCCCCTTATGTGGGCAACAAACAGAGTGCAACAAAACGCAGCCTGCATTTATACAAATAAAACCGCAGCCTTTTGCAAATGTAGCATGCCTTCCCTGGAAATGTCTTTCCACATTACTCTTTTTGTTATTTGACAACTTCTCGCTACATAGCAAACATTCAGGCAATCCTTCCACATTAGCAATGAATGCAAATGATTCGGTCCAAGAAACGTTGAAACCTCTGTTCTCCTCTGTTATTTTTCTCTTTTTTCCCTTTGGGATCCATGGCCCATCACACAGCCGCCGATTTGTTTACACCAGCCACCTGCCTGGCATCCCGCCCTGCTGTTAGAAACGTGTGTCGCAGGCTATGACGCAAATCTTCGTTGACAGAAATTTTAAAATTTAATATTTAATCTACACATTTTTACAGCATTGGAAAACGTTAAGAATGTTTGTGTCATGTTTGTCCTCCTACAGAAACCATATTAAAACAAAAAATATATTTCCCTCCCCCATCTTTTTCCATTTTCAAACATTTTTGAAAAAGCTCCAGGGAGCCACCAGGGCGGCGCTAAAGAGCCGCATGCGGCTCCGGAGCCGCGGGTTGCCGACCCCCGCTCTAGACAGTGGTGTCAAAGAAATACTTTGAAAACTATTCATCCCTGTTTAGCATAGAGCCTTGTAAGAAACAATTTTGAGGTGAAATAACCCAACATAATTTATACATTTTCTCTTTTTTTAATGCAAACAAAGCAAACAAAATCTTCAAGTTTTTTTTTTTCAAACATATAAGGTTAAATAGCACAATAAGTTAGAGGCACAGAGGCAGACACAGTCCCTCAAAAGTGACACAATCCAACCAATATGTTTTAATTTGTAAGATAAATATTCATCTATTTGTCAGTTTAAAAAAACTGCGACTACACCTTATCATGATAAATAAATTAATTAATAATAAAAAAATAAAATAATAATAATAATCAACAATTGAAAGTCACATTTGAACAATATACTGAAAATAAATTGAAACTATCAATTCCTACATTGACATATTTATTTTGTGACAATGGGAACGTACATTCCATTTTATTTGAATAATGATGTTTTAATGCACTCCTGTGCTGGAGATAGGCACCAGCTCCCTTCGCAACTCCATTAAATAATGGTGTGTACGATTATGGATGGATGGAATGGACGTTTTAATGTAACGTCTCGTTTGATTGTTGAATTTTGGCCCTTTTGCCGCTCCGTACTTATTCCGTTCGTATTTCCTGTTGTAGTCTGTCACCACGCATGCCCAGTTAGCAGGTAGGGAAGAAAGGAAAATGTCTCTTACGAGGTGAGTTCTTAAACAACCGAGCTTTACGCCACCATTAGCGAACAATATGCCATATTTGCGATCTGATTTGAGCTCCCCGTTATGTTGGTAGAACGCGTAGGGTTTAAGAAATTCCAGATGTCCGCTATTATTTTCGCTTAATTAATGCTATCGGCTTTAGCTGCAGCTAGCGAGCAAAACGACGGCTTAACGTGAACATTAGCTTAGCATCACGCAGTAGCAGGTGAGGTGGTTAAAAAGTGATGCATTTCTATTTTAAGCTATGTTTTAGTTCGACATAGCTGTGGCTCGTTGTTTTCAGCTATTTATTACAATATGTATCATGGTTAAATATAGCTCTTGTTGGTTTTCACCTTAAAAAAACGGAGCAGTCGCAGGCGGCTAACGGTGTTGTTTGACTCCAGTATTTGGCCTTTTTATATGACAGTGAAACTGACGGGGGTGTTTTATTTATCCGTTATATTACTGAGTGTTGTGTTGTTTGTGAAGCTTTTTACCAGCCCCGACGCAGCTGTCGCAGGACCAGCTGGAGGCAGAGGAGAGGCTCCGGGCCCAGAAGTCCCACTCCACCGCGCTGGTTGCGTCCCGCAGAGAGCCGCCTCCTTACGGACACAGAAAGGGCTGGGTGCCCCGCGCGCTTGAGGTGCGCACTTCCGAGTGTCCGACGTGACACCAGGCTTCTTCTCTTCCCTGTAGTTCCGGCTGCTTTAATCAAACCCCGGCAGCTTTTGATTCAAGCTGCAAACTTTTGAGTAACCCGTGTTTTGCAGGATTTCGGAGATGGGGGCGCTTTCCCGGAAATCCACGTGGCCCAGTTTCCGCTGGAGATGGGCAGGAAGAAGAAAACGTCCAACGCCCTGGCAGTGCAAGTGGATGCAGAAGGAAAGATCAAATATGACGCCATCGCAAGACAAGGCCAGGGGAAGGATAAGGTCTGTTAGCGAGCCTGTGCTTTCCAGATTTCGCCGTACAAAATATCTTCCGATTTGTTGCAAAATCAACGATGCCTTTTACTGTTTTCAGGTGGTCTTCAGCAAGTACACGGACCTGCTCCCGAAGGAAGTTCTTAAAGATGATTCTCAGGAGCTCCAGAGGCCTGATGAGGAGGCTGTGAGAGAGGTACAGTGCTATATGCATCTTTTACCTGCCTGTCAAGGACTACAGCCAGGTTTCCATCAAATATTTTAGTTGTAATTTATGACATTCATGGATATAGAAGTATTTTTTTACCCCCAAAGCATTAAAGTCTGTTGTTAGAAAAAATCTGTCCTGAGTTACAGTCATTCAGGTCAGGATAGATCCCCCTTCACCTGCCAGGAAGTGAAGGCTTAGAGGGAAAAAAAAATTGTTATCCATCTGTTAGATTCTTTAAACCCTAAAAATATCAAACACAAGTTAGTTTTTCTGTTTTTGAAGCACTAAGGGGCTGGGTAATTTATAGGATGATCCTTTTATTGACGTGGTTTTATGCTTTTTTTTTTTTTTTGTTTTTTTTTTTTGTTTTTTCTTAGCTGACAGAGAAAACCCGATCCGCCCTGGATAAGCAGGTTTCTCAAAAGATCGCTGCCGCCATGCCCGTAAGAGCCGCAGACAAGCAGGCCCCTGCACAATACATCAGGTTTGTGTTTTAGTCGGTGGATGAGTCGCAACACTTTAGATTTGTCAAAAAAACAAAAACCAAAGAAGAAGGTAAAAGAAAGCAACTAGCATTTAAGTTTAATTAAGATTTAAGGGCACGCACATTTCATGTCATCAAACATGATGAAGCTTTTACATTCTATCATCAGTTATTAGATGATAGAGTGTCTGATTCACAAAGCGACAGTCCAGCTAATTCCAGGTCATCCTAACTGTATCTGAATCGAATTGAAGTTAAAGAAAACTTCATTCCGTTTTATATTAGATGCTCTGCAGACCGAGGTCACATGTCACATATATCTTAAGTGACCACCATTGTTTTTGTATTAAAATAAACATTTATTGTTTTTAAGAAAGACTCATCAAAGATGGCTTCCTATTGGCATCATTTTATTTACAAAACTTGGATTTCTAGCCACAATGCAGATGAGCTGAGAAAGCTTGTTTACACTTATTTTAAAAATGTAATGCAGTCTACTTTAATTGCATATTGCAGTAAAAAATAATCGTAGTTTTGACTGCAGTTTCGTAACTTCTTAAGCAGCTTCCGTCTCCAAAGAGAGTCGTCCTTAACAATGAGTCTGAATTGTCAGTCGACACTGAAATTCATGAAACTCACGTTGCTTTAGACGCTTTTCACGTTATTTTTTTCTCTTCTTTTTTTGTGATAAGAATGTTTGTTTGCGGCATTCAGTGTAAGGTGTAAATATCTGCAACGTGTTGCAGCTTCCGTGCTCTCATGCTGGTGCAGCGTTTAGCGTTCTCCGTTTGGCCGCCGGTTCGCGCGTCTCCCTTAAAGTCCACCGTTTACGCCTGATAAAACCGTTTGCTTCTCTTCCCCCTGTTTTAGATACACGCCGTCCCAGCAGGGAGTGGCTTTTAATTCTGGAGCCAAGCAGAGAGTGATCCGTATGGTGGAGATGCAGAAAGACCCCATGGAGCCTCCCCGCTTTAAGTAAGCGCGCCCACGCATGGCGCTTCGGCTGCCTTCGAAAGCACAACCCTTTGTCTTGTTTTCTGGAGGAAAATGTTACGTTTCTGTCCAACGTGGATAAATTTGTGTTTCAGAATCAACAAGAAGATTCCCAGAGGGCCTCCGTCACCGCCGGCCCCCGTCATGCATTCTCCTAGCAGAAAAGTAGGATTCAGCGGAAATAATTCTTCCCAATTCCTCCTGCTTTTCAGCCGGTCAGGTCTAAATGTGAATCGAAGGAGGATTGTTTTGGGACACTTCTCCCTCTTTGTTCCAGATGACGGTCAAAGAGCAGCAGGAGTGGAAGATTCCTCCCTGCATCTCCAACTGGAAGAACGCAAAGGTAATGCCTTCTCTTCCCTCATTCCTCCTGACACTGAGAGTATTTTCGTTGTTTTTTTTTGTATCTTTTCCTGCTAATTTGATGTTTTCCTGCAGGGCTACACCATCCCGCTAGACAAACGGCTGGCTGCCGACGGAAGGGGTCTGCAAACGGTTCACATCAACGAGAACTTTGCCAAGCTGGCCGAGGCTCTCTATATCGCAGACAGAAAGGTGACGAGTCGTCAAAAGTGACAAGTTGTCTTTAAAAATATACAGGGCCTTGCAAAGCTATTCATAACCCCTTGAATTTTCCATATTTGGTCACGTTCCAGCCACAAATGGGGACAGATTTAAAAATTTTTTTCACCTAATAATGCATGTAGCGTCCGTTTTTTTTATTGCAGGATGGGAAATGATCATAAGTTAAAAAAATTGAGGTGGTTCGTCACTCTAAATTCCAATGAAATACATTAAAGTTTGTGATCGTAGCACAGCAAAAATGTAAAACAAAGTTGGGGGGGGTGTGAATAGTTTCGCAAGGTGCCTCTACGCATGGCGTGCAAATGTTAATGCCGATGTCGCGATCAGGCCAGAGAAGCGGTGGAGATGCGAGCGCAGGTGGAGAAGAAGATGGCTCAAAAGGAGAAGGAGAAGAAGGAGGAAAAGCTGAGGGAGCTGGCTCAGATGGCCCGAGACCAGCGGGCCGGGATCAAGAGCCACGGCGACAAAGGTGGGTCCCGGACCGCAGCGCGGCTTGCGCCGACCCGACGTTTCCTCACTCCTCGTCTTCTCCTCAGGCGGCGGCGGCGGCGGCGAGGACAGCGAGGCCAGGGAGCGTGACATGATCCGCCACGACAGGAGGAAAGACCGGCAGCACGACAGGAACATTTCCAGGGCGGCTCCTGATAAGAGGTGCTGGAAAACAGTCTCTAAACACACATCGTGCCAAATCATCCTCTCAGTTCGGCACGGACTCTGATTCGCTGAAACGCTCCGCATCCTGCTGAATCACGCAGCGGTGACGGTGAAAGATCAAACACAGCACAGTAGCCATTCCATATCTGTAGGCTTAATGTATGATCAGTGTGTGTGTGTGTGTGTGTGTGTGTTAGGAATCCATTTGCTCTGTCAGCTTGTTTGGTAATGGGGGGTGGGGGGTCGGGGGGGATGTGAGTCCCTGGACAGGTAGAGGAAGTGAAATTCACAGAGAAGCCCATTACTGTTGTGTACAAAAGGCTTCTGAGTTCAGTCTGAAAATACGGTTTGCTGATTTCAAAAGCACGCAAACTGTTTACACTTCAAAAAGAGCTTTTTGTAGCTGTTCCTTTTGCTGGTTGTTTCCCTTTTTTAGCAAAAAAGCACATAAGAAAATCCCCAGAACAGACTTGTAACGATAGCTTCTGAGTATCTTGTCATTTATTGAAGGGGCAGCATTACGTCAAGTCGGCCTTGGTTTTGTAATTCCACATCATGTTATGTCACTCCCTCATCAAAAAAAAAAAACGTTGATTTAAAAAAAATGTATGCATGTTTGGGAGATTGTTTAATCTGTGAAAAATGCCTGGCAGTCAGAAATAAAATGAATATATATCCAAAGAAATGCAGAAACAACCAAAATTGAGTTGTCCAACTAGCATTCTAGCAGAAATGATTACATATCATCATTGCATAAAGTAATGCGTAATATTCAGCTATTCCTCAGAGTAGCTGCAGTTTGACTGATTCATTTTCTTTCGGCAGACTGACAATTTTCCTGGAGTTTTATTTTCACGTTATTTGTTTACCCCTCATTAGAACCTTAAGATCATTCTGCTACTGATGGGAATCCTGCGTATTGTAGCTTCTGACATAAATGCTTCATCTCTCGTGCGTTTCTTTTCGTTTCTTCGTTTTCCCCTCAGATCGAAGCTCCAGAGAGATCAGGACAGAGACGTCAGCGAGCTCATCGCTCTGGGCAAGCCCAACCCTCGGACCTCCAGCGAAGCTCAGTACGACCAGCGACTCTTCAACCAGAGCAAGGTTGGAGCGAGCAAAAACTTCAAAAACCGCACGGATTCAGCTTTCATGATTCGCGCCCCTTTTTCGTGCCGAAAAACATTGAATTTTTGCTTTCCCTTCCTGTCAAAATTGAAAACCGATATAATTCATAATATGTTTGTATCCTGCAGGCTAATGTGTAAATTTGCCGTCTTTAAATGTTATTTTTAGGGCATGGACAGCGGTTTTGCTGGCGGCGAAGATGAGACCTACAACGTGTACGACCAGCCGTTCCGCAGCGGCAGAGACATGGCCTCCAACATCTACAGACCCACCAAGAACGTCGACAAAGAAGCCTACGCGGACGACTTCGACTCTCTCATGCAGAACAACAGGTAGCCATTTTTCTTTGTTTTTTACTGTTCGGTAATAAGAGGCGACTCATTTTTCTTGTTCTGCACCCACTAACCTCTTCATCAGAGCTCCTAATAAGGATAAATCATTTTAGTTAGTGTTTTTCTTTCAGGCTGAACACATTAAATTGATTCGAGCTATGAAAAAAAAAATAAAAATTTCTGATAGATAAAAAAAAAAAAAGTGACTGGAACTTTGCAACAATTCTCAGGATTGTTTAACTTTTTCATTGTCTCTTTAACAAGATATAGTCCGTTGAGCATTCTGCTGACTTAAAAAAAACAAAACAAAAAAACAAACAATGATTTTCCTTTTTGTTTTTGTTTGTGTGTCAGATTCGCTCCAGACAAAGAGTTCTCCGGCTCGGACCACGGGCAGAGGCGTGAAGGGCCTGTGCAGTTCGAAGAGGATCCCTTCGGCCTGGATAAGTTTCTGGAGCAGGCCAAACAGCACGGCGGCTCCAAGAGGCCGTCCACCAGCAACCGCTCCAAGGACGACTACCACGACAAGAAACGCAGGAAGGAATGAGAAGCCGGTCAGGGCGCCCCTACGGAATACGATCGTTGTCAAAAATGATGTGTGCTTGATTATAACATTTCTGACAGTTCAAGCGTTATAAAGGTCTGCGAAGTCTCCCCGGCAACAGGCTCCCCACAGCAACTTTTATCGACATCGAAATATGAACGTTACAGTCGTGTACAGGTGTTTTTGACAGTTATTTTATTCCGTATCTCTGAGGAAAGTCTGGAATAAGCATTTCGGATGAGAGGGCATCAGATTGCCTTTTCCTCAAAACGTTGTACTATATAAGATTTATTTTTTTCTCTCTCTCTCTGGTGTCGTCAACGCGTCTCTTTTAAGCCTGTTGAGCAGTGATGATTGGACAGGGTGAGTATAAAACCAACGGAGCGAAACCTTTGGAAGCCTGTACATTAAAGCCAGTGTTACTTTAGATCATTTCTGTAAATGTTGTTCTCTGGAAACATTGCCCAGATCTCTGTCTTGTTTTTTTTTTTTTTTAAACTTAGAACTGTTGCTGTTGATTTTTAATTCTTTTTTTTTTTTAGTCTCCTTCCTTTCTCTTTTTTCCCTTTGTCATCTTGCTATGTTTTATTTAAAAGTTTCTGCCTGATCACTGCCCAGCAGGTTTCTGTCACTATGTAGAGGAACAAGCTTTATAAATGCTGTACATTGATAGCACTGGAATAAAATACATATTGTGTTAGCATTTGGTGCCAGCGCTTTACGTAAAGTCGACTTTTTCCGTTATTTGGACTTTGACGGCGATTTGTCCAAATTTCATGGCGGAAAACTTTAATCAGGTTAGCCAAGCATCCTTATAAAGTCTTAAATTGTCTTAAATTCACCTAAAAAGTGCTAGTTGGCCTTAAATGCGTCGAGCTCAAGTCTTAAATTTGGTGGGCTCGATTGTGTACGTTTTCTTTTTCTCGTTGGAATTTTCTATCAGGCTAAAGTTTGTGTAGATAGTGGACTTAAAACAATCCTTTGAGTTTGTGAAATCAGCAGAAACCCTGTTCTTGTTACACATCGGATTATTTGAAGAGGAGTGATTATTTGTTGCTCATATCAGCTTCTCATTATTCTTCCCATTTCCTGAGTTATGCAGCTCATTAACACGGATTATTAAACGCTTCACAGAAGCCATCGATTACATCTCGTAAGGAGTTGGGAGTTTTGTTTTTTGCAAGAAAGAAGGGGAAAAAAAAACAAAAAAACCAGGCTCCGCGATTTATGTGACGATTAGACCACGGCTGGCTCAATTAATTCCAATTAACTATGATTCATGCTGCCTGACACTTTTATTTTCTCCATGCTTTTTGGAAAGCGGTCGCCGTGGCGTTACGCAGCCCAGCGGACTGGAGGCCGCGCCGCGCACCGAGCCGTCTCTCTCGTCACGCCTCGGGTCGGGCTGCAGACGGATGTTAGGCGTCAAAAGATTGATGTTTACTTCAGTGCCAAGTGTTTGGGAATTAGCTGCTGTGTTTTACTGGCTCTTTTTAAGCAGCAGCTGAGAAACAGCGACTTCAAACTGTGTGGAATTGGGAGGCGACGTGTGCGTGAGCATAGTTTAATTCTCTGCTTCAACTTGCATAGAGTATCACTAAAGTATTCTCACCCTGTGGGCAAAGTGACTGAACCAAAAGTGTATTTCGTGGGAAATCAAGGCAACACGCAGTGGAACCCTCGCTGTGAAGATGTACATTTAAGGAGCTCCATAGAAGGCAGAATACAAATGTACGCCACACTTTTCAGAATTGCATTTGAAAAACATGCACCTTTCCCCGCAACGTCACCACTGTGCTTCGGTTTATGTCGGTCCGTTACGAAATAAATCGACAAAAATAAAGTTTAAACCGTTGTTCCAAGACACTGCATGCATATAAGGTAAGATTTGTGTCCTTTCAAATCGTCAACATCCCTTTCAGAAGACATATAAAAAAAAAGCCATGCAGAATTCTGCCCTGTTGCTTTGTGCATCCAAAAAATATTTATTTCACAAAAAGAAAAAATACGAATTCCTTTCAGTCTGGGCCACGACTGCAACACTTTGTTTTGAGAGAAGTTGGGGGAGTCGTTTTGCTTTTGTTTCAGTAATACGCGACATCAGCATCACCGATGCCTCCTGCCGATCAGTTCTGCACGGAGAAAAGCACAGAGAAATCCCCGTCGTCTTTTACCGAGGCGGAGCGGAGCCTGCGTCGCTCTGGGCGACGCGGCCTGAAGGTCACGCCGAGCCGTTTAAGGTCACTGGAGTGTCGGAGGGGATAAAAGCTCACAGAGCGAGTTTTTGGCGTGGAAGAGAAGAGCTGTGCAACGTCACTGGTGTGATGGAAATCTCCTCTTGGACTACTCCGTCGGTGGTTACAAGCAAAAAAGAAGTCTTCTTTCCTTCAGTGAAAGGCTTTCATTCGGAGGTCCTCCCGTTTTATCTTCCTTCCTTCCTTCCCTGTCTGAAGAGCGAGCAGTCTGTCAGTCAGACGGATAGTTTATTAATGTGACACGGGGTAAAAGGACACGTCAGGGGAGATCAATCACACGGCCGCGCCACGGGACGAGAGAGCTGCTTTTAATAAACCCAATCACCGTGATGCGGTGCTGTGCTCTTCCTCTCTGCGAGGACGCCTTTCTGCTGCATCGCCACCAAATGACACGCGGCACGTTTCTCCAGCAAACGTCGGGCCACTAGCTGTTTCCTCTCCGACTGACAGGTAGTGTTTGGATCGAAAATTTCAAACCCGATAGAGCGAGATTTGTTTCACGTTCCTCAAGCAAAAAGCAGATTAACTTTTAAAATGAACAAATAAAAAATAAAAAAAAATCCCCAACAGGTACATATAACATTTAGTTTATACTGTGAAGCAGAATTTGTGGACATGAAGGATAGAGGCCACCGTGAAGGCTAATTGTCTTTTATCTGAAAATCAGCATTTAATAGGGTACATTCATCAGCTAAAGGTCAGACCGTGACAAGGAGGAAAACTATTTCCATGGTCATCAGCATGAGGCCCTGCCTGGATAAGGGAAGATGTGCCTAACAGCAAATCACAGCGACGGGAGTAGATCCAAGCAGATTTGGATGGGACTGTTAATTTTTTTGTTGTTGTTTTGTTTTCTACAGATAAGAGGACCTTCCAGGACTTTTCACACCCCCTTTGGATGGGTTTTTATCTGGCTGCCATGTCGCTGACGAGTAAAACCAAGCACCAAATACAAATCTACCAAGACGCGGAGCGTTTTAAGAAGGCAAACAAGCAACAGGCTCGGCTGCAGTCGCCTAGAGTTGGCGTCCGTCGTATCGTTTATCATTTATCGTGAAAAATTTCTAATCATAACAGGAATTTTGATTTATTGTTGTCTCGACAAATTCGGTTAAAGTTACAAAAAAAACAAAAAAACAACTAAATGTCATTTTTGCTATTTTTTTTACTGCTTGATTCCCACGAGAGCATCAATAAATATCAGTAAAAAGTATCTATAATTGATAATGGTATCAAATATCAGTGAAAAGTATCTATAATTGATAATGGTATCAAATATCAGTGAAAAGTATCTATAATTGATAATGGTATCAATAAATATCAGTGAAAAGTATCAATAATTGATTATGGTATCAATAAATATCAGTTAAAGTATCAATAATTCATAATATATCAGTAAAAAGAATCAATAAATATCAGTACAATTAAAGACTTCATGATCAGTGTAGTGTAGTAAATTATGATTCTTTAAGTAAGTGTTGTCCTAAAGAAGCTTTATTTTAAACATATATATTTTTTCAACACCCCCACCCACCCACCGGTGCAGATGAAACACACGGCGTCTCATTTTTGTTTTTTCCCCAGTCACGCAATTTTTATATTTTTATTTGAATTTATTAAAACTTGCTTACCGCGCCGTTTCTCACTTCAAAACACAGGACGAGGCGATGCGCAACAAGTACCGGCATACAGAGAAGGTGAAATCTGAGCCATCGCCGGGAAAGTCGTCTGAGGTAACGGCGGGAGGTAAAACTTTCACTTCCCCAAACTGGGATAAACTGCTACAAAACATGGCAATCAATCAGTTTTTATGTTTATTTAAAAAAAAAAAAAAAAGGCACTTTTAAATTGAGAAAGTCCCCTGCCATATTTGTTCATCGCCAAATGCATGCTTGGGTTCCTGAGCAACGCAGGAGTCCCTCAAGGTACAGTAATCTTCCCCCCCACTTTTTTTTTGTTACTCTTTGCTCATTTCAGTACCAATATAATTTGGAGATCTTCTCTCGCTTAAAGATGTAACAGTGAACAGTTTTTTGACGAAATGTGAAAACAAATTCAAGGCGGTGAAATGGCAAAGCATACAGTCACCGTCAATGTACATTTGTTTAGTGTTGAAAGTAAAGGCGACGCTCAAGTCGACTTTGCTGCTGCAACCTCTTAAAACTTTAGCTACTTCTATACTCGTTTGACAATCATCTGTGGGAAATAGGACTTTTTTTTTTTTTTCCCCCCCTTGCGCCTCTTGGCATTGGGGCATCGGTTTCCCAAACGCTGAGCTCCTCCTGTCTCCTGGAAAGGATTCACAGTTGCTGCAGGTAAGAGAAGAACTTAAAAAAAAAATAAAAAAGAAATAAAATAGTCAATTTATGTAGAGAAAGCTAAATCTTTGATTGTTCTCATGGAGAGAAAATGAAAAAAAAAAAAAAATGAAAGCAGCAGACTGTGAACTCCTTGTCTATTGATGGAAGGTACACACATCACGATCCGCAATATCAATATGCGTAATAACACAGTGACAGATTCACTCCGGAGGATGTTTACTGCATCAGACAAAGCGCGTCTGATAAAGAAAGGCAATGTCTTTGTGGCACTTTAGCTGTCCACCTGATCTAACGCTCATGTACAGCTTTGTTGCCAGGTGCCACATTGTTTTTTTGTTTTTTTTTTCATGGGCAGACAGAGGCTCTTAAATGACTGAAAGTCTGTTTTCATTTAGCTGTCGAAAAAGCTTACACACAGAGAGCCGGAGCTGTCCCCATGTGCAGGCGTTTGATCCGGGGAATCAGTCTGAATTACATGGACGGGTCTTTTGGGTATATTGGGGACAACGTTCGGAAATCCGGTGGGCAGGCGTGGAGAGCCAGATTTAAGAAACACGAATTGAAATGTGCGTGCTAATTTTCCTCTGAAGGCCTCAGACGCTTTGTTAGGGGTCGTGACTGACGAAACAGAATCAGCCACAGTAGGAAGGGAAATACATTTAAAATGCATTTAAAGCTGAACGCTTTTTGCCATGTCTGTCCGTAGACACGCCCGTATCCACGGACAGACAATTAGGAATTCTCATCACACGAGGACTTACTTCCTAACTGCGCCTTTAAAACCCACTCTGACCTTAACCTTGCTTCGCTGGAGTTTCCAGCAGCGGCGTCTGACCTCGACTCTCAACCGGGCCACACGGGTTAGCAGAGAGGTGCTGTCGAAATGAACTCCATAAAGATCCAGAAAGTCTTGCAGGTTGAGGAAGGGGAGCTGAGCAAATGCAGAAAAATGGTGGATTTGATGCCCAACACAGACAGACGCTTCCTTCTAATGTGTTTTTTTTGTTGTTGTTGTTTTTCCAAAAACTTTCAGAAGAGCTTTAAAAAAAAACAAAAAAAAACATATATATATATATATATATATATATATATATATATATATATATATATATATATATATATATATATATATATGTATATTCGCTTTATTTACCCGGGACGAAGAAACTGCGTTTAGAAATTCATACGGATTAAAGAGAAAGACCTAATAGTGCAGTGTTTATTTACCCCTTGGGGCTCCTTGCAGCAAGAGTCAACCATTCGGTCACTGACGCTTTTCGCCACCAGATGGCACCACCAACACAAAACACCATCTCTTAAAAAGTCCAAGCGCATCTGCTTTCCGCAAGACGCCTGCAGGTGATCCCAGGAGTCTGGAGCTCCACGGCACCATCGAATTTGCATTAAAAAAAAAAATAAATAAATGAAAAATAAATAAAGAAAGAAAGAAATGGCGAGATGATGTTGTGGGCAACTGCAGCCTGGGTTTTTGTCTCTGCAAGTGGTGCTTGTGCACAGGATCTAGTGCCAAAAAATGCATTAGCTGGGAGTGAGACAGAGGGAGCAGCAGCAGCAGCAGCAGCAGCAGCAGCAGCAGTCAGTCAGCCAGTCAGCCAGTCAGCCAGGGCCTCTTTATGTCAGCAGGCGGCTTGTCAGAGATACTATTCCCTCCTCTCTGTTTGGGCTTTTTCCAACTTGGACAGCCTATTCAGGATGCTGCTGGGAGAGAAAATGAACTCCCATCAGCACCGGCAGTCCCATCACTTTCCATTCCAATTCTTTGGGGGGGGTGAAGGGGAGGGGGAGGGGGAGGGTCATTAATTTCCCAATCGATGAAAAAAAAAAAAAAGAAAAGGTTCCACTACTTGAAGAAAGCTTGTTGCTGAGAACAAGAGCTAATTAAAATGCTCTCAGCACACACTGACAGCTTTTCTTCTTCTAAAACAGCTACAGAGCCCGTATGAGCAAGTAAGCGGAGCCGCACGTCGACGACGAGCCTCTCGCATGGCGCGCGCCACATTTCATCTGACCTTGACACCGGGAAGGGGAGATGCCCGCCGAGCCGGCGGGGCCAGCAGCCCAGACAGTCTCCAGAGCCTGTTGCTGTCGATGAGGGCTGCTGATAGAGAGCGGCGGCACTTTCTCCAGCAGAGAAAATACGGAGGCCACAGAGCGCTCCACCGCCCCGAAACGACAACATACACTATTCGCTGTTTGGCTTCATCTTTTTTTTGGTTTTTTTTTTGTTTTTTTTTATGTTTTTGGAGGTAAAAGTTCAGCTACAGTCCACTGAAGGTTTCCTGGGACGCATCCAAGTGAAGCTGTTTCACAATAGAAATAGTACACGCAATGTTTGTTGGGCATGTATGCCGTTTGATGTGTCCAACAGATATGAACTCCACACAACCCTGTTACAATACTATGAGTTTACCGGTGCAAACAATGAGACCTGGGTCTCATTGTTTGCACCATCGAATTTGCATATATATATATAAAAAATATATATATATATACTTTTCTTTGCTTCCCATAAGCAGGTTACTTTGTTCAACTGCCTTCATTGCAGTTTCGGCATTCAGGTTCATTCAGTAAATATCTTTCACCCGTTCCAGAAGGATTTTCTTGTTCATTTGAAACCTTCAGCTGAAGCCATTTTTGCAGAGAGTTTATAAGGAATTAAAATGATTGTATGTATCACTAAGAATTGGGGAAGAAAAAAAAAATCCACATTATGTACACAACACGGCACAGAGAAGACAACCCTAATAATTACAGAAGAAGGGATTTTCCAAAACCTGTCTCTATGTCTTGTTTTTTTTTTTTTTTTAGTTAAGAAGTAACTAGTTGTTTTTTTTCTTCATGTAGGATGAAATCATATTTTGAATCAAAACCAGATAACTGTTTAAAAGCTGAAACAACCTCAGGCGAGCCGAGGAAATCCAACCAGACAGTGGCTTCCCCTCGAGCCGCGTAACTGCACCGGCTGCTGGGCACGTTACAGGTGGAAAACACTTTGAGATGGGAGACTGACACTGAGCACCCAGTGAGATGATGGATGCTAAAAATAATAACGGTTAAAAAAAAAAAGAAAAGAAAAAGAAAATCTGCAGAGGCGTCCTGTGAATATTTAACTCTGCGCCGCGGCGTCTAAAGCAGACACGTACGAGAGCTGTTCAAGTGATTAACGATGTTTATTGAAATATTGGAGATATGTATGAGCCTGCAGGTTCAGTCAGCAGCCTGGGAGATTGTCTAAAGAAAGGGAGAGGCTGATTAGGAGAAACTCAGGTAAAGCAGCAGTCAGTGAATTGTGGACAGGTAGATATCTTACTTGCAGGACGAGTGATTCCAGCACTGGGGTAAAGTAGCGAGTAAGTTGAGCAGAAGTCAGTTGACTGATGGTGTGCCGTGCAGTTCAGTAAGTTTTGCAGGTGAGTGAAGCAGTGATGAATCACGCTGCTTTTGGGCTGCGGCGTGAAAATGCCCTTCGCGACAATAACAGCAAAGTCCGACAGTTCGTCCTCTTTCAGGGCCTCCTGTGGCACCTTTGTCCACTTGCTGACCGCATGTGCTTATTCTGAACCGAACGTGCCTCCCAAAACAGAAAATAGTACATTTGTCGCAATATTGCTGGGAAAATGTCCCCTTTGGTCCAACATTTCTTGTTGGTACTGATATGACAGCGCTCTCCTGGTTTCTCTCAAGCTGAATGGAAGAAAACATCAACGTGCAATTAGTCCATAAACCCAAATATTTGCTTGTGGAAGTGTTCAGATAACATCACTTGCTTTGTTGAATATCTTACATTTCTGCCACATTTAAATTTTAGTTGCTTGCTCCAAACTGGCCCTTCGATCGACTCAGCCATCAAATCAGCAGATGCAGGTATGTGAAGCTTTGCGACATATAGGATAATAATGTTCAGTCATCGTCCTTAGCGTCTGACAATGCAGCGTGAGTAATTTGTTCTCCAGCGATGCCGGGCTGCCACAGATTTTTTTTTTTTCGCATGTTGAAAGGCTTTTCAGAATGACCCATGCACATGAGGAATTCAATATTTACTACCGCAAATGTTGCAAGTAATGTTTACTTTCTTGACATGCCGTGCAGACCCTTCATCTGCACTGACGAAGGGTAACACAGAAAAACTGAATTCTTGGAATGGTTGCCGCGGTGGAGGATTTGGACCTTGTTTTTGATTATTTCACCTAATAGTGTTTTCACTTCAGGGCACGTGCACATAATCTTTTATTTTCAGATTGCCAGTCAACCATTAAGCATGTAAGAACATTACAAAATGGGAAGATTCAGCAAAAGTGAGCTACTATGTCTTCTATGTAAGATCACATTGAAAGTGCTCAAACAAGCAGAGATTTTGAGTCCTGAATGAAATTTCCCTGATATAAGCAACCCGGATTTCTCCAGGCCTCTCTTGGATTTCGGTGGGAGGTTTTGCGCACATTAAGGAGGAGCCTGATGCTACGTCGCAACACAGAAAGCATATTCTTGAGCGGATGTGCTCACTCACACTTCTGTTCAGTCACATGTGTGCCTCCGTATAGAAGATATTACTGTGAATATGGAGAAGTGCTGGTCCAGCTGCTCCCTGCAACTCCTGATTGATTTGTTGGCACAACGCAAGTCCCGGCGCTTTCATCTCACCGTTTCCCTTCGATCTCCAGCTCATCGTCTTCCCACCCCCACACCTTCACTTCTTCACCGTGTTCTGAAAATGAGCCTGATTATCATGAAGTGCCAGTAAGGGTTACCTGGGGACAGACGGCTGCAACTGCTCGACATGTTCGGGCGGGAGGTGCTTGCAACGGGGCCACTCCGCCGTAACTGTTTTCGACAGACGAATGAGGTTGGAGGCAGGATTTACCAGGTACGCGCTCCACACGTACCTGGTAGTGGGTCAGCTGGCTCCGTCTCCTGAGGAGGAAGGGACGCAGCTGCGATCTTGGGATGTTTTCTTTTTTTTTTTTTATTCCAGCCGAACTGCTACACGTCAGAGTCGAGCCAACCCTCTCCCAGTAAACACCGGGTTACGTGACAAAACGCCGCCGCCTCTGTTGAAGGTGGAAAAAGGTTCGAAGAGCTCCGTTTAAGTGCAGCACAAGGAAAAAGAGGAAGAGAAAGCAGACGTGGGCTCTGGGTGAAATAGGGAGAGCGTAATCACCGACTCACACTAACTCCTTGAGGCAGACGCGAGATTGTTTTGCCCACGTCCCGGGTGATCAGGCCTACCTCTGTAGCGTCTGCTGCTAATCTGTGCTGTCACAGTAGCCTCTGTGGGTTGTTACTCATCTTTCCCAACGCTGCCGTTACCAGCAGCATCTCCTTTTCTAATAATCCACAATGCTATTCACCAGTTCCTTTGTCACACAGCAATCACTCAGTGCCAACCTGGACCTCCACCATAAACCACAAAGAGCCCTTTCAGCCGCATCAATAAACCTTCCAAATATTTTGTGTTTGTGATCGCCAGAGGCTTAAGCTACTCGGGGGATGCATCTTCCCATTTCAGCTCATCAACCTGCCATTTAAGTTTCTAATTTAGACGGCAATGGCTGAGGTGATAAAGCAAAACACGTGACGACGGCGAAGGCGAAAAAAAAAAAAAAAAACGTGTTGTGTTGCCAGTTGAATTTCTGCAATAACGCGCACAATCTAACAAATACCGGGACTGGAGATCGTGAGCTTAATCGCTGGCGGGTGTGAGGGAGGGGAAGGTGGCAAAGAAAAACAAGGTGAAAATGAGCTGCGGGTAACGTGAAGGCTGTGATGACACGTTTGGCACATAATCGTCCCCTACTTTGCCGTTGATCGTCCGCGAGAAGGTTCGCAACAAACAGAGGCCGCAGGAGAAGCAAGCAAAAATGCTTAAATGCAGAAACACGACGTAGTTAATTAAATGTGTTTCCTTCAAGTGGTGCATGTCTGCTGTCATTATCAGAACGTAGACGCATTGGCTGGACTTTG
Source organism: Poeciliopsis gracilis (assembly GCA_911649635.1). Taxonomy (NCBI): domain Eukaryota; kingdom Metazoa; phylum Chordata; class Actinopteri; order Cyprinodontiformes; family Poeciliidae; genus Poeciliopsis; species Poeciliopsis gracilis. Next base: position 1,889,926 of record CAJVRI010001517.1, read on the forward strand.
TGGATTATTCTGTCTCAAATCCTGTGACTGCGCAAAATGAAGATCAAGAAATGATGTAAGGACTTTGCTGAAACTGCTAAAAGCCGGATTAAAAACTATACAAACTTGCAAGGATAGTGAGGAATCGTCGACATTATTGGAGAAACACTGCTGGAGAACAATCCGGCGATGTCACAATCAATTATTGCGTAAAATAAGGTTGTAAAATACAGCAGAAGTAACAAGTAAGAGGAGGGATTGAGAGTAAGAAACCAGTAACCAGGGAGGCTAATTTGAAAAATATAGTCTACTGGAGGAATCCCAGTCAATGGGAGGAATTCCCAGTCAGCGATGTGAAGCTCGATTAGAGACAAACAGAATTGCGCTGGAATTAAACGGCCAGTCTGAGGTTACTTCCCGTTTTTCTCCTTTCCTGACAGGTTGGTGAGATTTCAAAATGACAATCCCCCCAGTTCGGCAAATTACGCAGGAGTGTTTTAAAGACCACGAGTCAGCTTCTTTCACAAAACTAAATTGGTCACCAACGAGTTCAGACCGTAATCCCATTGAGAATAATTTGCACTCTGGTTCAACTTTTCCATCACCGCCTCAAGATTATGCTGAATAATTAATCCCGCGTTGGGAAGAAGTAAATGTTGGTACAAATCAAGAGCTTAATGAAACGATGCTACCTCAACGTAGCAACAAAATAATGATTTTATTTCATTTTTTCCTTTTGTAGAGGTGAATGTCATCGCTTAAGAACAGACAGATTGAAAAGAGAGACAGATTCTTAAATAAATCTAACTGAACTTTGACTAGGCCGCTCTATCATGCATGTTCTTTGATCTAAACCACGCTGTTGTAGCTCTGCCTATGTGTTAAGGATCAACGTCTTCTATCAGTCCCTCATTCTGGGCAGCGATCCACAGCATGATGCTGCCTCCACCGTGCTGCCCTCTGAGGACGGTATGTCTAGAGTTCCTGTTTCATCCAACGAGGACAACGTCCCCCAAATGAGAACTCGCCCTCCGCCACTGGCAGTTTGGAAAAACAATTTGTTTTGTTCCATTTGTGCAAACTTCTCTTTTTAAAATGTCTTCTTACGATTTTTAAATTTCCTCACGCACGGAACACAGCAGCGGCGTGAAGGCTGTTTTAACAGCCCTCACTACCAAACCGGAGCCTCCATATTCATGAAGACGAGCAAATAAGCCGCGCACGTCACGGTAATTGGTTTGTTGAAGAGGTTTGGTATTTTGTTGCACAAACAATAAAACCTATCGGGTTCCCTCCCCCACCTCCGTTCCCCCCTCCGTCTTTGAGCTCATAAAACAAATATGCGAGTCGCATTTCCCAATATTTGTCTCTTTATTTATTTTAAAAATGAGTCCCTGTCAGAAGTATTAAATTACAAAACCAGAGACATCAGATGAGATGGTGGGGGTGGGTAGTCATTACCATCTCTAAGCCGGCGAAGGGTAGCGAACCCAAATGGAAGCGCCGCCAACTGTCTCCTCCCCGGTTTCATTAAGCTCCTCCTGAATATGAATCGCCAAGCTTTCCGCGCAGGCCCAATCTCGCGGCCAAGGCGAAGGAAGGAGCAGGCTGCTGCGAGACATCATAAGGGCGTTTATTTCCGCTGGTCAGACTTTAAATTAGCAACGCGTGACAGTAAAGATACAAGGCATGAAATTAGCTGCAGCTCCTGTCCTCTGTGATCCGTCTCCTTAGGTGTGTCCTCCCACATCCCCACTACTACCCCATTCCCCCGCCGCCGCCGCCATTACAAATGAAGAGGCAGAAAAATACCGATTAGATGGGTTCTTTGGGATAAGCACTAAAGAGATGTTTATGGAGATACGTTCGGCGTGGCGCAGACGTATAATTTCATGCTGCAAAAGATAAAGGAAAGCGGTACGTGTGATGCATATCGAACGAAAGCGTACATCTCAACTCTATACGTTGCTGTTGCGCTTCAAAATTTTCTTGATCACGAGTGCTTTACGCCGCTGAAATACTTTCACGGTACGTCGTAGACCAAAGCGAATTTGAATTTCCACTGAATCCCAGTGCAACCGACTGCCTGCAAAGGACAACATATTAATGAATGGAGTCCACCGGTGTGCAATTTCACATGAAAAGCAAGGATTTAGGGGTAATTGTGAGGAGAAGCTGAAAGCGGGGCCGGAGTAAACAATGTTGCAGGCTTCAAACGTCTCGTGCAGCACCGTTCAAGGCATCCACTGAGAAAGGGGAGAAATGCTGCGCAGCTACAAACCGACCGACACACGGCTCTGCACCAAAACCAGGCTGAGAAAGAAGAAAGAGTCAGAATCAACCAAGCGGTAGGAGAACTTTCGCTGTCAAATAGGTTTGAGTCCAAGCACATATTGCTAATTTGTTGTCATCACGATGCAGCACATTCAAAGGATATAAATGTGTTTCCTGGGACAACTCAGGCCGCTAGATGACGGCAAAGTGTTTTCAATGCAATCCCTGGTATGTGTTAAATGTGCATCAACAGGCATTAGTGGTATAACTTTGATGGATCTGTATAAATCTCAAATTTGGTTTGAGGCCGATTTGCGATAATATTTTATAAAGGTTTCAGAAAGAATGGTGTTATAAAAAAAATAGCAAAAATGCATAATGTTTGCAGTTAGCCGCAAGCGATGTAGCGGTCACAGCAAACGTGTCCAAGAACACAGTAACATAACCATAGTAGAACTTTTCGGGCCAGCGTTCAAAACTCTACGCAACATTGCACATCAATTTGAACACACCATTAAGGATGGTGGTGGCAGCATCATACTGTGAGGACAGAATAATTGGTCTGAGTTTGATGGAGCAATAGGCACATTGATATTTTTAAAAAAACAAAGCCCAAAACTATTCTACATGTTTGTCTGTCGAAAACTTGAAAAAGCTTTTTATTGATTCTGATAGATTTTTTTACTTACAAAGGAATCAGCTCATTAGCATTTGCAGCCGAATGTTCAACAAAGTAATTAATCAAAGTGGCAGGATACAAATCTGGGCCACACGTTTTTAAAAACGTCCGTGAATCACTTTTCTTCCAGCTCTCGCTCACAGTCCCGGCAAAAGTACGACCAAGTTCATGGCTGACAAACGAGCGAAAGTGAGAAACAAGCGTTCATCCTTCAGCCGGCCAGCCGACGTCTTCGGATGGGATTCCCAGCTGCTTCAGGTCACCGATAACGGGTCTGGTTGCACGTCACTGTTGTAAAACGCCGTCTTCATGGAACTCTTCAAGGGCACCGGCTGCGGGAAGCTCGTCTGTGATTAATTCTTCGGGGTGAGTTCATCCCTTAGGAGGCCGAGCGACGGGCGGAGGCGCTGGGCAGAGTGCGAAAAGGTGTTCCGAGTGCCTTCACTTCATAAGATAACATTAATAACAGCAGCAGTTGAAAATTAAAACGAATCATGCGCCCGGGGGCAAGAAAGGAGGCGCTGCGCTCTGACTCAAATGACCCGGCTCTCCCACCGGATGGAGGCGGGTTTTTTTTTTGGCTGGGCGAACAGTGTTTCAAGGTTATGCAGAGAGATCCAGTCAAACGTAATGGCAGCCCATAATGAGTGTTTTCCTGTGGGATGGACGGTGACTTTGTGGATGGCAGGTGATTTAAGACCTTAGGGGAGGGAAAAGGATTACAGACTCTCAGACTAAACTAATTTAAACCAATAAATCACACCGTGGCACCGCCTGCCTCGCCGCCGCGACGTGTTCTTGCGTTGTTTTTCGATCCGTTTTGGACACCATACGTCTGTTTCGTTTCACTCGGGTCACTCGTTCCGCAGCGCCTTCAGCCTCGGCCGCTCGTCTCGGGTCTTTCGTCCCGCGTCCGCTCATTCACTCTCGCTTAGAGAACGTCAAACGCCTAAACGGGGACGACGGCGTCCGCAGCCGTATGCCGCAGAGGACGATTATTGGCTTAAGCGCCGCGGCAGAGACGAGTGACGAATCGCAAGGCGGCGGGAAGTGGACGCTTGATCGGGCTGCGCGCGCCGCGACACGGGAGGCACCGAGTGCCTTTGCTTTGGCCCATCATTGCAATTAATGTCACCGGCGCAAAGGAAAATGTGAGATAAGTGCAGAGGAGGCGCGAGAAAAGAATAGAGTGACAGGAGAGGGGTGGAAATGAGCAGCCGGAGAGCAACATGTAATAAAAGGGTTGGGTTGAACGCGCTTACTCTTTTGCGTGAGTGATGGTATAAGAACTGTGGCTGTTTTCAAGGGCACTGCTCACCAGAACAAAAGGGATAATCCCAATTATCCTGTCGGTCTTTAACTTATATAAAGCGAACCAACCAAGGCTGGCGGTATTCTGGATACTTTTGACCTTTCTGCCAACCTTGTTGTTTTACAGTGGCTTGTTAAAGCATTCATTTTCCTCGGACTTTTATGTATTCCTTTATTTTATTTTATCTTACGTTCATGAATGCAAGCAGGAAAGTCCCAACCTTTCTCTTTCTTTTCCTTTTTTCAAAGGAATCCTTTCTAGATATTATGCAAAAATTACAAGCGGCTACGCGATTGAGATGTCGTACAAATAGCGATCAAAATCGGCCACTTTTTAATTAAAGCCGTCTCCAGCGCTCCCGAGTCCGGACCTAAAAGTGCTCAGTGAAATAAATCGAGTTCATTTCCAGTTCCCAGTTGCGACACGTTGGACAAATTGGAACAGAGAGCAGGAAATGATCATCTGAACGCAGAGGAAGAATCAACTCCTCTGCACTTTTTCAATGCTTGTCACTTTACAAACACAAACGTCGACATATTTCAGTGGCGTTTTCTAAGACAGTTTCGCGTTTTTGTACATTGTTGCTGCAAAACAAATGACTGAGGGAAGAAGAGATTGAACTATAGGTGTGAAAGCTGTGGATTGATGTGCATCAAGGATTTCGTGGAGCTCAGCAAAGATGGTCTTTGGTTTGATCCTGACAAGTCCTGGGTTAGGAAAGGAAAGTTGTACAAAGATAGTCTTCGATAGTCCCCCCCCCCCCCCCCCCCCCCTCAGGGACAATGGGGCCCTGCTGCATCATTTTCATCCAACCTCACAGTCATCCATGACTTTTTGGTGCTTTAGAGCCAAAACACATCGGGGTTTATGTTGGCCATGTGACAAAACGCAGAAGAGGCATGAAAACTCCAGCAAAGCACAGCAGGTTGGTGGAATTTCCTCTTGACTGAATCCTGCTCTAAATAACCATTAAATTGGAAATGTGGATTTTCTAAATGCAGATTGCTGCGTCTGCTGTCTGCTGTGCTGGTGCGCGTTTGCTCAGCTAGGCAGAGAAATAATCTAATGGGGGTGCTTTACCTGATGTCACGGGTTTTCCCGTCTTATAGCTCCAGTGTCAATGATTCGTTGCGTCTGTTTTCTATCCCTCGGTCATAAACTAAAACTAATTGATTTTTTTTTTCCCCCTCCCGGAAAGGAGTTAATAAGTGAAATTCAAGTGAAGTCAGGGAAAAGTGGATCAAAACGTCAAAAGATAATAATTGAAGGGAGCGGCCATTTTTTTCTTTTTTTTGGTCTCCGTAAAGAACTGCATTCAAATCGATGCAGATCTTAACGGGTCTGACCTGCAGAAGCTGTTTTGCATTTCATCCGAAACACCCAAGAGAAAAAGAAAAAGACACACGTAATCTGTAGCTCAGAGGCTTCCTGACGCAACGTTGCTCTGCTCAAAAACACACCCGGAGCGATCGCGCCCAGGCTCGGCGGTATTTAGAATCCGGAGGCCCTTTTATTGACGCGCACGGTGCCTTTTGCTCGCCGCGATCTGAACCGATCGAGACGGCGCGCCGATGGTCTGGAAACCTCGGGGAAATTCTCGAAATTAAAAGTGGAGCAGGGGGAGAGAAGAACAACAATGGAATCGCGCACACTTAGCCGGAATCGCTCTCCCGTCAGCCTCTCTTTCTGCCTGCGGTCGCCCCGCGGCCCCTCGCGCCGCTTCCGTCCGCCGACGCCGTTGATCGATGCGACCTTAATTCGAGAGCGCGGGTTATAATAGAAGCATTAGCGTCCATTGATTAGAGCGCAGAGGGCCGATTGAAATATGAATGGGCCCGTCAATAGAGACTCTGCTCGCAGTGACAAAGACCTCGAGACCCCTTCCAAGCATGAGGGAATTTTAAATGTCAAGAACAAGCTTGATGCGAGATGGAAGTTGACGGGGCTTAACATTTGGTTTGTTCTGAGTCACGCGGTGTAGGGTTCTGAAACTGAAATAACTTTTTAATTAAACGTAGCACAGCATAACATTTAGGAGGATTAGGAGAAATAAAAAATAAAAAAAAACGCAGTGCAAGCTTCATGTTTTCTTGTATTGAGTGTAAAAAAAAGAAAAGAAAATGGTTAAAGGGACCATATTATGTATTTTCCAGGCACATGGTGCCATTTTATAGTACTATGTTAGCTCCAGTGGTTATAAAAATGCTGTATATTTATCTGCTGTGACTTAAAATAAATCTGTCTTTGTCATTTAACGCCTCTGTCTCTTTAAAAACTTCTGCTCTTTCTGAAACTCCGCCCCCATGCGGTCGTCACAACAACGCTCCTCTATTAACCGTTTAAAAATATTTTTCACCCACATTGCACCGAGAAGCAGCTCCTATGATGAGCTTAGCAGATGCGCCGTCCCACCGGGTGTTTGCTATTTGCTGATGGCTAGTCTTAAGGAACTGAGTGGGGGGCAGCAGTGGGGGCGTTTATGCTTCAAAGACAGTCTCACAAACCATCTGCTGAAAGCTCCTCTGGAGCCAAAGATTCCCCCAGAAAACTTGCTAAGCCCGATGGCTGTGTGCCACAGTCGTCATTCATCCAGCGGCTTTCAGTGTTCGCCTCGTTACTGGACTTTGAAGAACCGTTTAGAAGCTTTGAAACCTTTTAGCTTTTAAAAACTTTGGTACACCATGACGCCTCTAGCTGATTCCCATTACATGCCTGTGTCGGACTCAGACATAAATGAATGGTAATATGGTTTCTAATACCCATCCATGTTGTTCATGTCAGTCTGAAACTCCCAGGGAAAACTCGCCAGTCGTATTGCCACTGTAAAATCCTGCAGAGTCAGAGACACAATCTGGCAGAATTAATTATGCTGTCCAAGAGTCTCACAGCCCATTCGGTGCTGCGATGGGCTCCACGACCCGGAGCAGGACGAAGTGGGAACAACCAACAGATGGATGGCAATTGTTATGGAAAGTCCCTCGGATGGAATCAAGTTTGTTTTCCTGCTGTTCTCATGGGAACTCATGGGATATTATTTATGAACCGAACAATTCAGCAACTGTTAAGAAGAGCTCGTGTTTCACTATTTAAAGCTACGGTGCAATTTGTCACCAGGTGGTAGGGGTGGATTTTTATTTGCTGTTGTCACAATAAACTGAATGAAATTTAAAAACCCCCTGGGACTTTACGGATCATCGGGATTGCTGTTTTCACCGTCTTTCTCCACTGCTTGGGGAAAATGAGACACAAATCTGAAAAAAGCATGAGGTACATTTACTTTCATTTCCATGACTTTGCATGTGAAACGAACCACCTTTTCAGAACGCCTGGATTTTGGAAAACGGCGTCGGCTTCTCTTCTGCATTGAGTTTGAATCTGTCAAACTCAACACATAAAGCTTGTTGGCAAGTATAAAACATTTCTAGTATTTTGGGAAATACCAGAAATCTGGCACTTTCCCAAACTCGCCGTGGTCTGATGATAATTGCATGCCGTACGTTTCAGAATTTTATTCTGGCAGATTTCATGAACCACCCAATGACCGCGCACTTCTTTGTCTGTGACGAACGATCTGTACAAAACGCCGCAACGTCGGCGGTTTTGACGTCAGAACGTGCACGTTTTACCCCCCCGAATGCACTTGTAATGTCCTGAATCCTGACAGCGATAAGCGACAGTCCTGCCACTAATCGGATTAATGAAACAATCAGGCAATCGGCATTAATTATCCGACCCAAAAGAAGAACGATTTTGGGGGGGGGGGTTGCGGGGATTGAAGAGGGGTGACAAAGACAGCGAAAACGACAATAAACACAGCTGATCGGCTTTTTATCGGCGAGCAGCACATTGCTCATCCACGTCGTCTACATTCAGTCATCCGAACCTTAATTAACTCCCTGGAATTGGCTGTTGCGTCTCTTTTTTTTTTTTTTCCGTTTGTTTGTTTTGGTTCTTTGTTTTTTGGCCTCCGTTATCTCTCCACCATTCCAGGGGGCTGGAGATCATTGTGTTTTTTTTGTTCGGCGGTGAATCTCTGGCCGCCCTGCAGGGCCGGGACAAGCCCCGCCCGGGGCAGAAGTATTTCCACTCGGCTTGTGCTTTTATTGACTCTGCTGAGGCCGACAGAACCTGCCTGACAGTCGGTCACAGAGAGGCGTGATCCTTCGCCCAAAAAAACCCCCAAAACACCCCAATAAGATCTCCGCGACGTCTGCCCCGACTCTCAGGAGCCGAGGCCAATCTGAAGCGGAGCACCTGGTCAGTTTTGAGCCACGCAGTTGCGAAATCGCGCACCGACACCCTCATGGGAGCAACCCTTGTGTGAAACGTCACCTGGATGACGCTCAGCAGAAGCTCCGGCAGCAACTGCTCCTTCTCGCTTTACGCGACTGCCAAGAATAAGAGTGGAAAGATACGGGGAAGGTTGTAAAACGTGACGCGAGCGCACATCGGGACTCATCAGGAACGAGGAGAAGAGACGGAGACGGGTGAACCAGGGAGAACGGGCGGGTGAAGGGGTGAGCCGTGCTGTCATGTTCCGCAGCGGCTCAGGGGTTAAGAGGTTAATTTGAAATTTCAAATGAAAGGGAGAGGAGAAAGACTCTCTGCCTCTGCCTGCAAGGCATTTTAGGTCCTGCTTCAATCACCAAACTGGACCGGAGACGCGTCACGGACAAACACGCCGCCTCACCGTTTTCATTACAAGTGTTCCGCACGACTTTGTCAACTTTGTTCTGCTAATGTCGCAACTGCTGCGTTTCCATTAAATAAGAAACGCGATTAAAAACGCGTCTATTCATGTGATAAGTCATTAAAAAACATGCGGCGACATCATCCTCCAACCACTTCCTGTCGTCTTCTTCCTCGTCCACAGCAGTGTCTCGTTGTCGATCACGTGACTCGTGTGAGTAACAAGAAGTGTTTCGATTGCGAAAAACGTCTTTTTGAAATTGCCGTGTTTTGATTAAGCTTCGATTCCAATTCCCGCAGTTATACGGTCAACGTAAAAACGCAGCGGCTATGTTCGGTGACGCTTCTTGGTAAGGACAGTAATCTTCTCTTGACAAGCCTCGGAAATTTCTCCAGAACAGAAGTTGGGATTTGTGCTGAGATTAAATTACACACAGGTGGAAACTAATGAACTGGCTAAGAAGAGAGAAATGAAAGGTTTCAGAACAAAGGGTCCTGACTATGAATTCCTGCACCCCTTATAGAGTAATAACTGGTTTTTCCAATTATCCTACTTTGTTTTGGACAACCAAATAAAACGCTGTGGTGTTAATTTAAACAATGAAACAATATATATATAAAAAATAACAGAATTTTCTGGAACTTATAAGGTAAGATGTCTAGGAATTCAAGCTTCAAAAGGCAGAAGATTGGGTTAGAAGTTGTCGTGTTTTTTTTTCCCCGCTAAAGGAACCAGTGAGGTTTTTTTTTTTTCTCTGTAGCCTTATCAAGCTTTAGCACCTGCCCAGCGACTCAAAGGCATCATTATTCCACACACCTCTGTCAGGTCAAGCCACAGTCTGCGACTTCAGCGTCGGGATGGAGACCTGCTCCACAAACTGCACCCAGAAGGTGCATCGTTTTGGCAGTTTTTCCTCCCGCACCACCCTCCGCTATCCGTCCGCCGTTTCATGCGGCCGACCTTCGAGGTGCGTGCCATTTCTCTTTCCCTTCTTGAATCCATATGTGCACGCTCAAGCCATGTGGAGTAGCCTGACAAAGCGTCGTCCTCATCGCAATCATTCATACGTCCGATTGTATGACGGCCTCTAATCAGAACGCAGCTGCACATTTGAATTCACTCAGACCAGAAACGTTTTGTGTGCCGTTTCACATGCCGCGTGTATAGTTTTCAGCCAGAACAATTTCCCTGTTTATTGATGATTGATAAACTGCACAGAGACATGTAGTTTGGAAAACATTCCACTTTCCAGCTCTGGATGTGGTGGCAATATTTTTTGTTAGAATCTGGGAAGAATAAAATCAGCTAGGAAACAAAAGTAAGATATGTGGACTGAGGGAACCGTGAGAAACTGGGAAGGATTTGAGACTTTTAACTGTTTCATTAAAGCTGCTCCACTTGCTGAAACGGGATTCGTGCAAACCATCGCAGTAACAGTTGATGGATCCCTCACAGACTTCTCCGAAAAGCACAAGGTGGATTCGGTTTCAAATGAACAGCTATGGTGACGAAAACAGATTTTATTTTTCTCCTTTCTTTTCTTGCATTGATTGTATGAAAATGTGCCAAGTTCCCGTTTTCAACATGACTTAAAATGTTTTTTTTTTTTTTATTTATTGATTTTTTTTTTATGCTGACTCTTTTTAATTCGTGACATTTCACTTTGTCAGCTCTGCGGCTACAGCTGAATATATGGAGCTTGTGTGACATTTGTTTAAATTAGAGAAAGTCTGGGCAGTGAGTTTGGTGCAATTACCTTCTGACCTGTCAGTGTTGGGGGGAAAAAAAATGTGTGTGTGAATGTGCTTTTAGTTTGTCACTGATGAGCTGCAAATATGAATCAGAACCAGCTTTATTGGCCAATCAGTTCGACCTGGTTAACCTAGTAAATTTAGGACCGTTGCTGTAGTTGGATCTCTTGTTATTGGGGCCCTGCCATAGCAGGGCCTCCTCGGTTGAGGAGGATCTGGTTTTTAACCGCAGGTGAATGGGTTAAAAGGGGTTAGGGTTAGGGAGAGGTAAGTTAGAACCAGAGGTTCTTGCCTGCCCTCTATAGAAAGCAGGAGGTGCTCTGTCCTTCCTCCTCCACGTTCCCCCATCCCTCCTGTTGAACGGCCCAGGGGGACGCTCTCTTGTGTTTTTTCTTTTTTTGTCTTTGTCACTTTTTATTTTCTCTCCACAGGCGGCTTTATTTCTTAATCAATAATCGTATGTTTAGTTTAGGTTATAAATAGTTATAGGTATTTATTTTTTTTATGTGATTTTTAAATATTTTTTTGTATTTTTTTATGTTTTTTTTTTATTTTTTAGAAGAAACAAAAAAAAGAAAAAAAAAATGCCATAAAAAAGTGTGTAATTTATTTTTATAGAAAGCCAATTAATAAATGTGCTGAATGTGCGACGTTTCGACGTTCTCTGGTTCTTGCTCAGCACTTGCTCTTCCAGTACAACAACAGCCTGAAAACGACTGCCAGCGGCGAAGAATCGCCTCCGGAGCATCAGACAGGACAATAATGATGTGAATCATCCTGAAAGTTTTATGGATGATCTGAAGACGATGGCTCAACCCACAGAGTCACCAACTCTAAAGGAACTTGAGGGATTTACCAAAGACTCAAGTCTGGAGAAAAGTCGCGAACGACGAGCGAATCTGCGTTGGGGGTTGCGATCGTCTCAACTTTCAGGAGGTATTGCCTTCCTGGTTAGTGCGCACGTCCACAACGGGTCTGTTCAAAACGGAAGGGATGCGGTTGTTTGTTTGCTGTCCGTGCGTCCCAACTGGTAGTTGGCGTTGTCTTGTTGTTTTCCTGAGTTTGAGATTCGGGTAAAACTGAATCTGGGAGATGGCTGCTGCTTCACGGTCGGCGTGAACGTTTGAGGAGACTGGAGGCTTGCAATGGCCTTTTACACATGAAGAGTCGAGCTCACCTAGAGTCAGTGAAACATTACATCACCGTCGTTATGGTAACGTGTAAGTGGCATTGCAGTTGCGGCTGTAGTTAAACATGACCCACGCAACGCGATCCACTTGGTCAGCATTTCTTTTTCAACTGGGTTCATATGTTGACTACAGAGCTGAGATTTTTCTTTTTTTAAATCAAATCTGGCCTAATTTGGACATTTGCAAGTGTGCATACCTTTGGGGTCGCATGTAAAAAGCTAAACGCTTAAAACAGCTTCCTGGCTCCTGACTGTGTGTAAAACCGCCGCCGTTTTCTCTAACCTCTCAGGGAAAACCCAGCAGATGATGTTCTCGTTTCACAGAGAAGGATTTAGTATCTCTGCGCTAAAGAAAATAAACACGTCGAGTCTGCACGTGTTTAAGTTTTAACATGCCTTCCCAGGCACTTCTGCACCCGAGGCGGCACAAAAGTGCTAAAATAGTGAAGGTTGAAGTTACGTCGCGGCAGTGAAAACTCTCCAGGGATTAAACTGCTTGCATTGATAACTCCGGTCTGCTTGACTGTCGCCGCAAAGCGCCGTTTTTTTAAACAGAACGCTCGCTCCGTCAGCCTGGTGACCAAACTCGCTAAGTCGTGTATCTGTTTTTCGTCGCTTCGGGCAATCTTTGTTTCTCTCATTGTTTCTGCTCCGACTCTTTGCCTTCATCTGCCCTTCTCCATCTTTGTTTTGTTTTTTTCACCCCCCCCTTCTTCTTCTCCTTTTCCGGGGAAAGGCGGTTCTTCCCACGCTCATTTCCCAACGGGGCCCCGGCTGATTGCGGCCGCCGCGGCGACGGGTGCCAAATTCTCCGGGCGCCAAATTCGCGATCGCCCCTTCGAATGCCGTCGGCGAAACGCGAGGCCCGGAGTTGGCGTGTCGGTCCGCGTGCGCCGCGGCGCGCAGCTTGTTGACATCAATGAGAATTATCATTTTGAAAGGCTCTCACAAGCCGGGCTGTCGAGTTGAGTTCGGCGCGAGGGTTAAATATGTCGGGGAAATGAGAGACGCTGACACGCAGCGTCTCTCTGTGGAACGAAGGAGGCCCTCGCTTGTGTCTGAGCAATCTGTTTCGACAGACTCCGAGTGATGTTTGATATTAAGGAGCCATTTTTCTGGATGGCACCTCTCGCTCTGTGTCATACATGCCTGCCAGGCAGTCAGAGTCGCTCTAAGCAGAGTCGCGGCCTCTGATTAGCAGCGGCGCGTCTCGCTCTGTTTGGCGTACTGCGGAAGCGGACGACTCCCCGAGAGACGAGAGAAGCTGCCCGTCAAGCAGCCGACTGCCGTCCTGAACGGTGACGTCTCGCTTTTGTCGTCAGAAGCAGAGGAGATGATAGTAATCCAGATTTTACTCCGTCTGAATATTTGGTGCTCCTCTTTGTTGATTTTCATCCATGCCACAGAGAGCAGACTCGAGTCGCCACCTTATGTTTTTTTTTTTCCCCCAGTCTGTCTTCACACAGGCAGCATTTTTCAATCCACCTCTCAGTGATGCTTCCCCCCTTTTTGTCACTCCAACCCCACTTCTCCATTTTTTTTTTACCATGTGTTTCTCTTCACTCTTTTTTCCCCCCTTCTTCTTAAATTTATCTCTCTCCTCCATATTTCACCTGAGGCGTTCGCTTCTCAGGTTTCTGTTTCGCATTCTTTCTTCGGGGGCTGACCTGCAATTTAATTGCACTGCTTTCGAGTCGCCCCGTGTCTCTTTTGTTTTGTTTTTTTATTTATTTATTTTTCCACGCAGCTCGGAGAGCGCAAACCTGTTGAGCGACGAGAGCGGCGTTCCGCACCGGCAAGCGTCGACGAGCAGACGAGAATTTTGAACTTCGAACGGCTGATTTCCATTCGCCCGACCGTCTCCTCAGGCCGCGGCGACGGTGAAGCGCTCCGTTGGGAGGATTTCGGCTGCGAAACTCGGGAGACGTCGAGGAGCAAATGTCAAAAAAGCGTTTTGCAAAAAAACCTGTCTGGGTGTTTCTAGGAAATGAGACATATGAGAACTGATCAAAACAAATGAGACAATCTCTGAAGTCAATAGCTGCTTTGAGTGACTCAGCCAAAACCCAGCACACACACACTGTGTTTGGTTTCCACAAGTGGACAGATAATGCACTAAAAAAACAATAATCGCCTCGCGTAAACTTGTCGGAGACACTGACCGATTGACACTTCCTGCTCTTCAGTTGGCATTTCTGCGTTTTCTTTCTCAATTCACGGAACGAGATGAGAAAACTGTGTGAATCGTCAAGATTAGATAGAAGAACCCGGCAGAGTTTTTACTGCAGCGCACGCGGGCGACGTGCGCAACGGCTGCCAGCGAAATAAATCTCAAACAAGCTGGCGGGAGACCAGACTGGAGAAAAAAAAACAAAAAACGAGACGACCTCTGAATGACGCAAATAAAGTGCCGTTTGATAGCGTTATCTGCAAAACTCCCAAAACGCTTTGAAAGACTTTACCCCATGAAAAATGAACGAATGCAAAGTGAAATTGGCTCCTATTTTTAAACGGGGGGAACGTGCATTAATTGAGTTTCAATCCGCGACCTGAAGCTGAACTTGAACATCGTTACTGATGAGTCGTAATGCAAATCTGACCAGACTAACGCGGCTGTTAAAATATATTAAAATGAACACAAGTAGCTTTCCTTTGGGTGTTACGTGATTCTTCAAAAGCTCTCGTTGGCAAAAAAAGAAAAAAAAAAAAAAAGCCTTGTTGAGCACCATTATGGTATCAATTGTATTCTCTCTCCGTGTGTATATATATATATAGACCTGGAAGCCGCCATGACCAATTGTGTAGCTGAGCAGAGGGTGCAGTCATTTTTCAACAGCTCTTCAACTTTAAGTTGGTTTATGCTGAGGATGACAAGCCAAGGCTTTGCTTAAAAAAAGGCTCTGCGAAATCACCAGGCCTTTTCTCTGGAACTGTGCGTCGCGGAACCGTCGACGACTTCTCCTCTGTGAATTCGCGAGGGTTCGTGACTAAATGAAAAAAATAAAAAATGAGAAAAATGCTGTAAATTAGAAGCGGCTTGCAACCACACAGCGCTCCTTGGCGTGCCTGCAGAAGATGTGGAGGAGAAAAAAAAACCCAAAAGCGTTACATCGTATTCAGCTCTTACTTCAGCAATCTAATCACATAATAATAATAATAATAATAATAATAATAATAATAATAATAATAAACCATTTAATTTAAGTGCTTGCTGGAAAAAAACAAGCATTAAGAACCCACAATAAAAAAAATGTATCCGATTGTATTTAAAAAATTTGAATTAGCAATGAAGCTTGTTTGTACCTTTAAAAAAAGAAAAACAACCTTTATGGAGCTATTAAAGATCTAAATCCATATTTCTTCACCATTTTATCCTTCTATTGAAATCACTGATGCAGAGCTTATAGATGATACTTTTCCCCAAACCTCGTTATACAAAAACCGGTCTTGCCCCAAGTGGGGGGAGCATTAGCGTTTCGGGATCTTGTTCACGAATGCAACCGGAGATTGTCAGCTGGGTTGGCGTTTGGCTTGCTGTGGTGTGAGGGCACACCTGTGCGCTTCACCACAACGAGCATGCTTGTTTGTTGTGGTGAGGAAAAAGCTGGTCTGCAACGCGACGCTCTCGGTGTACCGGTCGATCTACGGTCCTGTCCTCGTCCACGGGTCATGAGCGCCCCGCAGTGACCAAAAGAACAAGATGGCGGACACGAGAGGCCGGAATGAGTTTCCTCCCGCGCTTTGGAGGGACGTTGGTGTCTCAGAATTGGTGCAAAATCTGCATTTCGCCTCTAAGGTAATAAAATGCTTGTTTGTTGCTTTCTATAATTCGGGATCTTAAAGTCAAACTAATATTCTTTGGTGGAATTTTTTCGTCTTTTTATGCTTTTTTCAATATTCCTGTCGTCAGGCGAGTTGAGCAGCAGGCTTTAGGAATCGTTGTCCCGCAGCGAGGCGAGGCGTCCGCCTCCCCATTCGTGACAAAACCTCCGAGAAGATAAGACTTTCCAAATCAGCGGATTGATTTCTGCACGAATAAATTGAGCTTTGGACGTCAATGTTTTTTAATTACTGCAAAGTCTATGCAGCTTCACCTTGTGCTTCCTCTGTCTCTACTGGAATGCAGCAGGGATTCCCATCTCTGCAGCATCTCACTTTGCTTTTGGAGGGGTTTTTTTTTATTTATTTTTTTCTTCACTCGGCATTTGCTTTTAAATCATTAATGCAGAGCACGCATCAAGCAAGTATACCCAATGCCCCAAATCTCAGTCTGTCAGGAGCTACAAAGATAGATTTTATGGCATCGTGCAGGAACCCTTTCTGACCATGCAGACACAGCTGCGTCTCTAGACGGTTGCATACGTTTGAAACCAGATGATTACGTAAGCCGTGTAAAAAGTGTTTTAATTGTAAACGGCAGCTGACCATCCCCGAAGACTCAGACTGCCTCTACCTGCTTGATTTCTTCCTTCTTTTCGTTGTTTTTGTTGCTACATTTCATCCTGGTTTTGTGTTTTTCCACAGGTGAGAAAATATGGACCTTACATTTCTCCTTCTCCATGACGCGTAAATAATGTACAACGCTGTAAGCGTGAAAACGGACTAGCATCAGACTGCTAAGTTATGTGGGTGAAGTAACAACAACAAAATCAATGAAAAAACACTTTAATGCACATTCAGTGTCATGTTTAGTGAGATTTTCTTGTCACATTTGCAATGAATGACTTTTTTTCATTTCCATTTACCTGCAGAAAAGGGCCAATATATAAAGGAAGGGACCTTGATTCGGCTCAGAAACCGACATCAGACGTTACGAGATGTTGCAGTGCGTCCACATTTCAAAGAAAGTCTCCGTGTGACCTCTAAGCCAAACCTTTTGATGTTAACACAGCAAGCTTGGACTTCAGATTAAATGGCAGAGGTCTTCCAGAGAGTTCCCTGCCGCAGGAAGCATAATGCAAAATTCGCCCTACCGAAAGACGCAAAGTCTTAAAGTGACAGCTCATATTTTGCAAGTCAGGTCAAACGCTTCGCATTGCAGTGGGACTTTCGAAAAACTGGAGACTTTCACACAACAAAGGAAGACTGAGAAAAAGTCGTTTGGGCTCCCGCTTTTTAGCCAACGTTATCGATTTAAAACGGCGGAAACTGAAAATGTTCAGATCGGACGAAAGGCTACAATGTCAACGTCAGTTTCTTTAGCGCGCAAAAGACAACGGACGTCGATCACAGTGCTCTGCAACGCAAACAACACGGAGAGCAAACAGACATCAGATTGTGGCGTTTTCACAGCAGGTTGTTGGAAGCTGTTGTTGCTTTTTCAACATCCAGGCCACGACATGAAATGTTATTTACTGAGACCTGAGGCTGTATTAGCAGCAGCAACGGTCTCTTGCAAGGGTGCAGATGATTAACATCCCGCAGATACAGCTGAGCCCAAAATTATTCCGACCCCGGCGCAGACTGAGGTTTAAAGTAATCCTTTAAAGTTGCCGTTAAAATGAACCACCAGCACTTTGGTCAGTCTTGCTGTTTTAAAAGTGCTTATGAATAAATTTGACTTTCCTTGGCTTGAAGTCCCAACTAATGAACTGATTGCTGATGTCAGACTGAAGTGTGCGATCGATGCCAATTCAAATCGCACATCTTTTTAGCTACGCTTTTAAATATTTCGTCCAGTTATTTATTTTAAAGATTTGTGTTTTTTTAATGTGTATTTTTTTTTTATTTATTTCCTCTGAAACTTTGTCTGTGAATTGTGCTGCAGAAATAAACGTGCACTCTTTTGCATGGCTGTTATATCGGAACGTTTTCATGTGGCCCTGCCAGAGTCCTGACTTGGCAACCGGCAAAACATGAAAAACCAAAAATACTCGCACAAAAATCAGCAATCATCAGAACTGATGTAACGGCATTAAAACCTACTACTTTTTCCATCAATAAGGAATAGTATAAATAAATTTAATTTCAGTTTTTGTTGCTTTTTTTGTGTTTTTTTTATTTTTCTTTTTGTGACGGCTGTATGATTTCAGTTAAAAAGGACAAGAGCTGCTTCAGATGAGTTTGATGATTTTAAATGATATTGCAATCAGTCCCATGTGAGAAGGTCGTTGTGACCCAGTATGAATCCAACGCTCTGTAAAACGTCTCGGCTGACTTTACGTGCAATGGTTATTGCTAGTTTTCTTAGTTTCTCAGGGGAACAGAGACCTCAGCCACTGTTTGAAGTCCAAGTACATCAGTCGCAGGCGACATTTTCACTCTTTTCATCTCTGCGTTGCGTGTGTGTGAATAAAGCTGCGCTGTTGTCGTGTTGCGATTGCGATATTCCGCATTCGGAAAATTTGAATGGAGATTACCCGGTTCAAAATGTGAACTATAAGAGGAACGTGCCACGTGAGCTTAGTGGGAGACTCAAAGCAATCCTGCTAAACGTCAAATGTGCACTGTCTTTCTTTTTTTTTTTTTTACCCTGTTCTCTTTTTTTCATTTCAATTGGCTTCTTCCCGGCTCGTCACCGGAGTCCGAGCCTCTCCCTGTCCGCCGTGTCCCCGTACCCGAGGGGCGCACGCAGAGTCAGATACGGAGACCAATTACGTTGCAGCTGTTGTTATGTAATTCATTATCCTGCTTCTTCTGGATTGGCTCACTCTGATGGACTGTGGAGAGGAGGAGCAGGGCTGGAGAGAGGGAAAATAAGTGGCAATTTACAAGTGCTGTACTGAGTAAGAGAGAAGCACACCAAGTGAATAACTCTCCCACGAGCCAAGAGGTCAGAAGGTCGTAAAAACCGAGGTTTCTGAAGCACATCTGCATCGTTGTGAATTCGGTCATTTATTGCGTAGACCGACCCCCATTCTCTGTCATGTTTTTTGAAAATTCCCCACCACTTTGCCTTTTCCCTCCTCACTAGCTCACAAGTTTTGTTTGTGGAGCGTTTTGCACGAGGGGAAAAAAGAAGCAAAAAATATTTAGGCAAGAACATCCAAACAAAACAAAACAAAAAAAAACAATCACATAAAAAACAATAATCAGACATTAAAAAGAGAAATTGCTGCTGTTAATAGTGATGAAAATGTATTTGAATGTTGCTAATAGAACCGAAACACCACAGCCAAATCGAAACAGCTGCACACCAGACAGATTTTATTTATTAAAAATAACGGAATGTGACATTTTCCTTTCGGCTTAAACTGATTTGACTGGGATTCACAGGCTATAAATGCTTGTTTGAAAGGTCCTGTGAATTTTGGCTGCATTAAATTATAGGAAGAAAATAATATTTTAATGGCCATTACGTGGAGGAAGTTGACATTCTCTGGGCATGCACGGCTTCACGGCAAAAAACTATTAGATTCTTAGAAGGTGAGAAGCAAAGTGCTTCAAACTGAATAAAAACCAAGGACAAAACAATGAAAAAGGGGAAATCTCAGAGATATTTTTGGGGAACAAGTGAGAAACAGTAAAGTACACTGTACTATTGTATAGCAGAGCACATTCCTCCAGTGTTGGGTTAGCATAATCTCCATGATTCATTGCTGTGTTGCATAATGTCTGAAAGAAGAATTTGTTTCTCTATAATAACCGATCACATATTCAACCCCATACGTACCCCTTAGTTTACATCCAGGTCATTGAAGGAACAGAACTTGTTATGAAATATTGTTTGCTTCTGAGCAAACAAACAAAACAAAAATCGGCATTAATCTTAATTCACAATTCATGTAGACGTACTGCTGGTATTGTGTGTACGTAGGTGACACACCGTACATGTCACATGAAGGAAAATGTGACTTGGTAGACTGTTGTATGGACAAGAAACGCGTTGCTTCTGGTGAGATACAACCAATCAGAGCCAGGAGGACAGTCCCGGTGCTGTCAATCACGCGTGTGTATGCCCTACTCATTGTGCTAATTGCAGAGAATAAACTTACCAGTACAGAAAAAGTCTTTTCCCGCCGTCGTCAGTGGCTACGCTAACTAGCCTGAGCGTCATGGGAAAGGATTTGCTGACAGGGAGAAGCTGAATTCTGATTGGTTGTTTGCGGGCCTAAGCAGTGCACTACCGCAGATCTGTGTGGGACCAAAGAGGACGGGAGGAAGCGGAGGAGCTCGTTTTAGTTTTTTCACAAATTTGTCTGTCTGCATTATACTGTCACCACATGGTGACAGCTTTCACAGATACGCAGAAAACATCATTCATAAAAGTTAGATGTCGGAGATTTGAAGCGGTCTGTTTACACGCGTCACATGTCTTCTAATGCCGTCTGGTCTCTGTTGACGGGCCTCGCTTAGTCGATTTGGAGAAATCGCGCAGCGAATGGACTTTAGAAGATGCTATGATCCATCAAATCTGAACTGCGTTTGACTCGCCTGAATATATCCATACGACGATCGACAGGACTTTACCTTATATAGCTGTTACAGTCATCTTTGTTGTTCTTGTTAGTTCTTGCTTTAGTTTCCCCCTGAACTCCGTGTTTCCCTTGTTGCTTGCTTTCTCATTAGTTCCACCAAGTTCCCGCTTGCTTCTTTCTTCCTCACGGGTGCAGCACAGTCAGTCAATTAGACTCAACCACTCATTGTTCCAGCTATGAGCTTTAGCAGCATGTCTGCTTCTGATTCTTTTCAATCGTTCGTTGGAGCCTCCTGGTTCCCTTCGTGTTCTTTCCCAGTTTGCTTCTCGGGGGGATTCTCATCGGCGCATTGAAATGTATTCAGTCTAGTTATTCAGTCCCTTCTGCAACCACTGGTCATAACATTGGGGCTAGCTGGATGATCTAAGTGTCCGCTGCCAACGCTGAGCACCAAATGCATTTTCACAGCAGCATATTCTTGCAAAACTTAATCAAATATAAATGTAAAGTGGCGATTAGGCAAAAACACACCGACATTTTTCACTTTAATGCGCACCATTAAAAAGACAGGCACTGCCCATAAGCGTGCACGCGCGCACACACTTTCCCGCGCACGCTCTCGCAAACATTTATGGCCGTATAAAATTTAACATCACCGTAATACGACTCTGCATCCATCTCGCGCCGCCATTCACTCCAGACAGCCATATTTAAATCTAACAAGCTTCCCCGAGACCGAGCTCCTGGCTCCACCGAGGTTTGTGCGAGATGTGTGTGACCTTAATCTCCCCGAACACAGATCACTGACTTGCAGCGATCGGCTAATAACTCCGCCAGCTCTCTCATTAACCGCTCTCAATAACTCTGGTCTGGTGCCCGTGGAGTCAGGGCCCCGGCCCAGACGCAGGGGCGCCCCGCGCGTTCCCGCCCGTCCGCACGTATTTACAAACCACACGCTCGGGGAGGGATATTTACTATCCAGGCTAAATACTGTCAGGCGGCATTCAAGACCGAACTAAATGAAAGTGCGAGGCTCCAAAACTCCTCTAATCTGGAAATCGCCTCATTTCATTGCCGCAGAGTACGCAAACAAGCGTACCTGCTTGTCATCGGCTTCCTGTAAGTCACAACTGAGACACCGCTTCCTTCTTGGTGCTGCAACACAAACTCAAGAGGCACGAACCTCATCCCACATAGGCTCTTCGGTTCAGATCAGACGGCGCAGCTGAGTGGGGGAGAGTCATTAAAATCTAACTCAGAGCCACACAACTAAGGGAAGGAAAATATATATTTTTTTGTACGGTTAATTATCTCTGCAATCTGCTGTCCAGCCCTTGGGATGCGTCTTGTGGAAACGTAACGAAATAAGAAGAGTGAGGATATGAGTCACGCCAGATATGTTTGTAGCCAAGCAGGGGAGGAAAAAAAAACAAAAAACATTGCGACATCTATTACTGCCAAGCAAATATTTGTTGTGTTCTTAACTAATATTTCTTGGTAATTACAGCTGAAAAAGTGGGAGGAAAAAAAAACAAAATTTTTTTGTTCATACAGGGAATTTCTTCATTCAGGGTGTTTGCTGTTTCAGTTCATGTTAGCAACCGAAAAGGCCGTCATCTAAAGCCAGCGGAAAAAAAAAAAATCAGCTTCAAGTAAAAGTTTTGGAATCTCAAAGCTGGGAGTCGCCAACTCAAGAGCACCGCACTGCAAAACAGGAAAGGTGTTTGCGAAGGACAGGGACTTCGTTGACTCTCTTTGAATGGTCGCTCTGACTCAGTGGATTTCTTTCATTTCTCTCTTTATTTTTAAAATCTTGACAAGCGCGATCCTGCCAGCCTCGTTTGTGCGTTGGGTCCTTCACAATGCGACGACGTGGTGTTTTGTTGTTTCCAAAAACTTCCTTATAGAAAAACAAATTTGTATGTGGTTCTGTTACAATGTCCATGAAAAAAAAAAAAAAAACCCCACGGTGTGTGTATATAATTTTCATTGTGGCATTACGATGCTCCATTTTTTAATAAAAAAGTTGTGTGCTGGTCACCGTCTCCTTAAATAGATGTGACATTTGAACCATTTCTTTTCTCTGGAAAGAAAACAACTAATATTGATTTTTGTTTTGTTTGATTTTGTTTTTGCCACAGTAGTAATTCATTTTCAAGTCATTTTCTCCGAAAAGTAATTTAGGCAACAACAACAACAAAAGACTCAGGCTATTATTTTGGAATGGTGAGCATTTTAAACCTTCCTGAAATCTTTGGTAAATTTATGAATCAGAATGCGCTCATGTTTACATCAACCTCCTAAAAAACATATTCCTGTGTGAAAGTCTTTTGACTTGGTGAGCAGATAAAAGTGTCCAGGCTCCTTTACAGCTCTTTGTCGCCGACTCCTTTGCTTGCACTCACTGTTTTATTGGCTGGATAGGCTGCGTGTCATTGGCTTAGCATAAACATGCCGAAGGTTTTCGCAGCGCCGGTTGCGCGGAGAACTTTAAATGCGGACTGGATAATCCTGTGCAGGCAGTGATTTTTATCTCTGAGCCCTGTGAAATGTTCAAATTCTTAGCGATGAATTATGTAGCAGCTTGAAATGAAATGAAAAGTGTGCCTGGACTGTAAACACGAACCTGTTACAGGAATGGCGGCTGCCACTCTGACGAACAAGCGACTGGGAAAAAAAAAAAAAAAAAGACAAATCTTCCATAATATTCCCATCGGTCCAAGCACTGACAGGTCCCTTGTCATTCACCTCTGGGTGTGGGGGGTGTTCACTCAGACTATAACACTTTGTTCGGGTTCTAAATGATTTTATGTCTTGGGTGTAATGAGCCGACGTGTCAGATGCATCTCTGCCGACCTCGGTTCTTCAGGAGAAGAAGTGTCTGGCGGGGGGCCATGTTGGTAATCTTTATGGCAATTTTAATAACTCTCATTATGCCGCCGTTCCGCCGCTTTTCACAGTGACTCAGAACCTGCTGACAGCAGCAGCTGGCTCGCAGGCAGCAACTGGCGGACTCATTATTTCACAATCTAGATCTTTTATTTACCTTCGGTTGCCATTCACGGGCTCCGTGGGAACTAACGGGAATGCTTCTAGCGTTCAAGCAAAACGCAGAACAAGAAGGAAGTGGGGCAGCAGTAACGTGCCCTGACCGCTCCGAAATGAGGAGGCGTCAGTTTGCAAATCCCTGCGTCACGACCTCAAATGGTTGGGTTGAAATGAAAATTATTCTGATTATTGGAGTTTTTGTGCCACTTTTACATGTTAAAAATACTGTTGTGTTTAGCTTTTGGAAATGAAAAACTCTTGACCATTTGGACAAACGTATAGTTGTGTTTCGTCAATAGAGCATTCTTACGGTTAAGTGAACCACAAGTGGGCGCAGTTGGTTTAAAGACATTCCCCACTTTCATGTTATGTAAGACTTATGCCATTCTTTCATGTAAAATACATGCATTTGTTGTTAGTTTAGTCATTTAATAGCCAGTGAATGCTGAACAAAGAACCGAAAACGAATTAGTGTGTTTTTATCAGTCAAAATCAAGAGTTGCCATGGATCTTAATACTATACCAAATCTCACAGTATTTATTATTGCTCAATTGGTTTCTGTTCAATTGAGCCAATTGAGTTCTAGAAAGCAATTGGGCCAATTGATTTCCAGTTGATTAGAAACCGATTAGCCAATTAATTGGCCGGAACACATCCCTTAGTCCTAGAGATTTGGTAGGGGCTAAGTATCATGGGCAGTGCTAGACCTTTCCTATGACATCACCATGGAAACGTGGGTCGTCTCAGGCTGTAGAGATTGTTCTTGGGCGTCCTGAAGCCTAACTAGCATCTCGACACTCTTCTCCAAACCCTACAACACAAGATTTCAAAGTAAATGTGTAAAGTAATATTTTTCTATTACTTTTTTGAACAGTCACGAGATGGAACATGTCTCAGATTCGACGTCAGACGTCCTTAGATGTCTCCAACTTCTCCTCGACAGATGAATCTTTCCTGTCTCTTGCCTTTTCTCATTTTTCCACACCATCACAGCAGCCAGCTGGGGAACCTGCGTCAAACAACGGGGCGTCCTCTCCCCCGTTGACAAGACATGCAAATCAGCAATGGGAAGCATGTTTATGGTGCCGCTGACATGGTCGGTTGTCTTCCACAACATTCCTGCCAACCCGAGTGTTGGGAGGTCAACCACATTGCCCATGTCAAGAACTGTCAGTAGCACCAGTAACGATAGCAACCCTGCCATTTTGTAAAGAATAATGCTTTCTATGTAAATGTCCATGACAGTTATACTGGATCAGCTTAGCATAAGTCTCATTCAGGCCATGTTTCAACCAGAAACTCGGAGTTCCTGACATTTTAGAGTTACTCCCTTGGTCCAACTTGAAAAGTAATACTGCGTCCCTAAACACAGTGAACTGAAAACAGTGACACTGCATTGCAGAGTAAGTTTGATGTTAAATTCGAATCAGTCAGCTTCATTTGACCGGGTTTGCCTGCAAAAGAAACGCAATCTCATTTCAGTATCAAAAGCTCACTGTGCGCACACATTTGGTATAAATGTACAAACTTTAGAATAAGCGAAATGAAAGATAAAAACATCAATGTATGGTCGTATGTGTCAAAATATGATTCAGAGCACAGAAGGCAGCTGAAGGGTGGATCCGTGGGGGCATTTGGAGAACAGTTGTAAATTTCGGTAGTAGTCTCTAAAGAACCCATTTCTGTCTAATTTGAGAAATGTGTTGACCAGCAGAATATCACATAAATAGAGATAGAGTTCAAGATTTCTTGTATTTGAAGCTGTGGATGTACAAGGACTATGACACACAACTCAGTCACACACAAGAGAAACAACTGCCCTTTGCTGCTCTTGGGCGTCTCAAGAGTCCAACAGCTTTTAATCTCCATGTAATAAACACACACCTCCACACACACACACACACACACACACACACACACACACACACACACACACACACACACACACACACATATGCAAATAATTTGTCTGTTTCAAGGACAGAACAAACTTGCTCTCCGATTCCATCAAAGTGACCTGTCTACTTTGGTTGCAAATGCATTCTTGATTTAATAAAGTCAATTATGCGTTTAGGATACCATCTTGAGCAATGCTTCATGTTGAGCAAAACTAACCTGGCATATTGAGGCAACCGGCTTCTCCATATGGTTTCCCTGAATCGCCATGGACACATGAGAAAAAGATACAAAACAACCCCAACTCTTTCCAAACCCTACACACACACACATTGCTCTGATGAAAGCTGAAAGTTTCAGCCACGCCCTTTTGTTTCCGCTGTCCCAGCGTACATGCTTTGAAAGCATGACTTGTGTGATGTGAAAGGACGAAAATGCAATAGCGGGAGTTCATGGTTACGTTTTGACCAATAAATTATGACCTGTCAGTTTTAGACTCGCTTATAATGTGAACAAAGGCAGGGATCCCTCGCTGATGACCAAACCTTTTTCAATGATGAAATTCTAGAAACCGTCCGGTTTGGTATCAACTTGTGAACGAACCGCAATGAAAATGGAGCTAACTAAAGAAGTCCACTAAGTAACAGTAGTATGTTTTTAAATTGCGAGGTATGTGAGGTTTGGGCTTGATATGGGTTAAGAGTTTTGATCCTTTCCTTGAGGTTCATTTGCATCCCTCGCATCTTTGTTTGTTCGTTTATTTATGTGTTACTTCGTGTCCTGGTGCTTTCAGGATTTTGTTCCCTGTGATCATTATTCTTCTCCTCCCTCATTTTACCATTCCTGTAAAGTCCCAGTCCAGTTCTCTTTGTCAATTATTCACAAAGGGAATTGCTCCCCCATTCACACATGTCTTTCACCTGATTTTCCTCTGCGCTCACTCTGCCTCAGCTGCAACCCATTTGCCCCTGATTGGTTGCCCAGGTTGCTTTTCTTTCCTCATACACTCGCCAGTCCTCGCTGTTCCTTGCTCGGTTCTCCATTACATCACCTGCTGTTCTGCCCCGATCACCCTGGTTGCACTGTCTTCCCAATCTTTGTAAGTGTTTTCAGTTCATCGAAAAACACATCTTCGTCATATGTCTGCCTCTGTTTCTAAATATTTCGAACATCCAGCTCACAAGAAACTCGTGACGCATTCTAGAATGCGCCTCTTTTTAGAAGACACGCTCTTCTCAATGTCAATGCCGTGATCAGTCGCCTCGTCGCTTAGGTGATGATAATGCGGCAGCTGCGTTGCGACGTTGGTGGTTCTCTGTTAACACCAAATAAATACAAGCTTTACCAGTCACAGGGTAGCTTGGCTTACTTATGACATAATAGCAGATCAAATGGAAAAGCGAGGCATAGGATGTTCTGTAGGAGTCTGACAAATGGCTTTAAAGCAACATCCTTAGCATTGCTAATTTTACAATGTTTAAAATGTCACTGCAGTAATCATTATCTTAAATAGATAATTGCGACATGGAAAAAAAAAAATTGGTTAATTTCAAACAGTTCTGCTTTCATAGCTTTCTTAACTTCCTGTAGGGGCTGGCTGTGCTACAGCGAGCTTACAGGAATACGGGTAGAGGTTTGGTTTTCCAAACTGTTTTTCTTTATTTTTTGTTTATTTACGTCCTCCATAACAGAGCTACAGCAGCGCATTAAGGCTGTTGTAGATAAATAATAATAAAAAAAGAAGTTAATTTCTATCCAAAAAGTCAACTTTTGAGATTTGTCCCAGAAATTTCCTGGAAAGTGAACATTAAAGTCTCTGAGATTGCAAAACTTAATTTCAACATTTTTTTTTCTCTTGCAAGTTTTCGATCTCCAACATCTCTAAGATTTTTTTTTTCTGTTACATTTTTATTTATTTAAAAATATCGGAGTTTCTGGCGGAAATGTGCTCCCGTGTTTCTATCTACTGTGGCCCTAATACTGCTGGGTTTCTAAAGAGCTGCAATGTCCTCCAGCCACCACCAGGGGGTTCGGTCGCTGGGGGTCCGGCTCTGTGCATCTGCTGTTTGGATTTTTTTTCCTCCCGTTTCTGTGCACAAATAAGTCCTGGGGAGGGGAAGAAAAAAAACAACAAGTGTCCTGGGTGAATAATACAAAACCGAAAATATGCACCATAAAATTGGTCCTTGGAAGTCCTAATTATTAGAATTAGAATACATAATAGCCCTTCAGGGGAAAAAATACATGAGCATTTAGGCTACGAGGCAAAAGGCCTTCAGTTGTTTGCTGTGTAATTAAGGACGACGCGGCTCCTGCAGCTAAATGACTCTCCTCCTCCTCCTCCACTTCCGCTCTTCCTCTCCTCTGTGCTCGGTGTAATCTCCGACCTTAATGAACGCACGCGCGGGTCCGCGCGCCTCTGCTAGCGCGCGCATTTTCAGTGAAATCCCTTTAGCTGGAAGGGCACGCTGCGTTAGCATTGGAGGCCCTCATCACGAAGAAGCTAAATATAGAAGTCATCATGTTCGGCTTTCAGGGCCCTCCTCCGCCGCCCCTCTCGTGTATTTTCGCTCCCCTTCTTCTTCTGCTGCTGCTTTTCTGTATTAACCGCACCAGCGGTTTTCTTTTCCTAAAGTGCTTTCCGGACAGACGGCCCGTCCTCACCGCCGCCCTTGAGAAGGTTGCTCGCATGTTTCATTCTTCTCCATTTTGTCTGTCTCCAGCCGGTTGGGGGAGGAGAGGAGCAGAAAAAAAAAAAGATGGAGAAAGAGAGAGAGACAGTCCCCCCCCTGATTGAGAATGATTAAAAGCAGCGGGTTGTCGCACCCTGCCGGTACTGATGACACGACGAAATTAGAGCGCGTTAAAGACAGGAAGTGGAGCGGAGCGGAGGGAGACCGCAACCCGAGACCTACTTCCACAAACTGAACGTGGACGAGAGCCTGAAACCCCTGGCGTCTCGCGACACTCCACGTCACTTGCGTCATTATACACCAAGTGACCTCATTATTATTATTATTATAATCATCATTATCATTATTATTATCATTGGCACAGAAACGGATCCAGGATCCCGTTAGAAACGTCGTGCTCTGTGACGCTGATATCGCTCCGCTTCGTCCGCGGCTGTTTACGCACCAACTGGTGACGCACCAATAGCTGGTGGCCGCGCGCGGTGATGCAGATAAAGTTAATGTCTTACTACAGGGTCTCTGATTGGCCATCTGGACTGGCTAACAGAAGAAATTAAAGCGCTGTTTGCGGCGTCAACGCTTGATACAAGCGGCTCTCAGAAGCTCAAAAACTTTTTTCACTTTTTTAATGTGACATAATATCCAATTCAACGGAGAAAACCAAATCTGTTGAAAGGAACGACATAAAACATAAAAGGTGCAGTGTTGTGGTTGCACAACTGCACCTACGAGCTAATAATTTATTAAACCACCTTTCGGTATTTTGCAGCCTCCTACATGTTGACTTGGTTTTGTTGGCTTTATAAAAGTGTCCGCCTGTCTACACCTGAACTCTTACAAGGGCATTTCCACATTTTAATTTTCTTTTGGTTGAATATTTCAATGTGCCCTTGAACTGGAAATGATGATTATGATGATGAAGATCACATTTCCTCTTATGGTTTTCTGGCAGACCCAAACATTTTTCAGTCAAAAAAATGATTGGTATTATTTACACTTTTTATTTTTTTAATTTTATTTTTGTGAATACTGGATACTGAAAGCGGTTAGAATTAGCTACGATCACGTCCGACTTAAATGAAAAAGTCCAGTTCCATCTGAAGGGCGCGATGCGACTGCCACCATATTTTGCTGTAAGTGTTTACCGTTTGTGAAAAATATTCTAAGGATCAGAGCAAATCTTTCCACAGTAAGAAATATATTATGATTAAAAAATGAATCCAAACAAGAACAGTATATTCAGTACATGAAGGAGCTTGAAAATAAAATCAGAACTATCTAGTCCATTGCAGGATTAAAAGCAACAAAAATCTACATTTTTAAACAGATGTATCTAGTTTTCTTCACTCTCACCGCCATGCTGGGCATCATTTCTTGTCCAATAATGTTTTTGTGACCTCAGTGTAGGTGCATAAACTCCATGTGGATGTTTTGCAGGTGCTATCCATCTTAGAAGCACATGCGTTACGGAGCAGCTTTACGTTCTTTGTTTTGTTGTTGTTCTGCTAAACAGAGGAAGCAGCCAAAAGGCCTCGAGCTCACAACGTCTGCTGCAGAAAATGTTCCAGTCTTTCAAACTTCATCTCTATTTCCGACGTACAGAGAATGCGAGGCGGCGTCTGCAAATGTGGAACGTGGTCGCACGTTTCTGCAGCTCTCTCGCGGTGACTGTAAGGCTCTGAGCAGCTTTCACGGCCAGATTCTGTCCGAACTTTGCTGCATCGAATGCGGAGAAGCGTCCAGCGCTTGATAGACATTTAAGCTGCGGGTTTCTTCCACTCTCCTCCTGACTGATTGCTTCATGCAACGCGATGATGATTATTATCCTTTACAACCTCTTCGCAAGCGATTGATTTGAGCTCGGGAACGCAAATGAGCAGATGTCAAGGTAATCCCACAAGGGCGACTGAACATTATTTGCAAGTAATCAGTCTGTAATTAATGTTAGGCGCATGTCCCAAAAGGCTGAACTCTGAAACCGAATTAAAAGTTGCTCTGACAAGGGAGAGTACACTTGTGTAAATAGGATGCCAGAGTTTTGTTTTGTTTATTTGTTTTCCTCCAGCATATTTTACTTGCCTTTCATTTAAATAATCTCATTGTCCAGTTTCTACCTCCGTTTTGTCCAACAGCATGTTTGTCCCTTGTGTGGCTAAAAGGCTTTAATGAGGATTTATCTTCCGTTAGGATGTTTTTTTTTTTGTAGATTTTCCATTCAAACTGAACTTGGAGTATGCCATTTCGTTCTGAGGTATGAAAGTGTGTCATTGGTACTACTTTTAATTTCCAGACGTCGCTGCGCGTCACTGCAAATGACCCAATTGCTTTCCAGGCACAGGAGTTGATCAAAGCCTGATTTCTGTCATTTCTGCTGTTGACTTAGTTCTTAATATAAAAGGTATTTTTTTCATTCAAGCATTCAGGCTGCTGTTTTGCATGTTCTTTTCATGTAATGTTTATCTTTTAAACTGCTGGTCTGGACACATTGACACATTCATTCTCATTATTGTGAAGTCTGTCTTATGGATTTAATCTTCTTAAAGCCATTTTATGGTTTTATTGCCAGTTTCCATTTGTGCCCATGTTACTATTGTTCTTTTGGGAGAATCAACTGCCTTTGTACTCCATGACAGCAAATGACGACTAGACATTTATGCCAATAAATGTCTAGTTTATTGATCCGATTTGCTGGATTTCAAATTCGACTCAGAAAGAAAGCTTTTTAACCGTCAGCAAACAAATTTGAACATTAATAGGCCATAAGTCATTTTGGGCAATGATGCTAAGAGATGTAGTTTTGCCAACAAAAAAAAAAACAAACAAGAACTGAAAACAGGTGCAAAGAGAGAAGATCTGGAGTTAGACTTCATAATGGCATTATTAACAGCAGAAATTCAAATACACTTACATATTTCTTGCTGTTAAACGTCTTCATGTAAGACAAAAGCAACCTTGCAGAATCCAACAAGCTATGTTCAAATTATGATTTCATTTATAAAGGGGTTAAAAAAAAAAGAAAAAGAAAATCAATTGATGGATTATTGCTGCTGCTCAACTAATTAATATTACTAATTAATTACGGTAATATTCATTTTAAACCACTTATTTTTGTTTGGATTTAGTCATTTTCAAGTGCTTATTAATTAGAATAGCATTCCTTTTTTTCATTAAATTTTTTTTATAGAACAAGTGAATGCTACTAGTTCATATATCCGGCCGTCTGCTAGAGTAGCGAGCCTTCAGTCCGCTTGTCGGCAAATAGCAAACTAGCTAAAGGTTTTAAAAAATTGGATTGTTTCTTTTCTTTGTTGTTTTTCGTAAGACTCTTCTGATGGTTTCTACCAGCTAATTAAAAAGACTTTAAACTATACCGAAGATAAAGTCATACCGGTAAGCCGTATACCAAAAGTCTGCAAAAACAGTCTCGAAAAATGGGGCGTAAACCGTCTAGTTTTTAAACCGGTTTGGTTTTGATTTACCAGTCTTCCCCAACAGCTCTGTCTGTGCAGGAAGCAAGCCGACAGACAGCCGTGAACCTTTGGGGAGGAACGCTTATTTCAGCTTTTCAGGGACGCCACATCTACATTCCTCTGCCGCCAGCGCAACCTGTTCAGCGTTAACATTTAAGCTGTTGCACACCTGCAGGCCAAGAGAAGAACACGATCCTCATTGTGTGATGACAAGTAAAGAACAGCTTCCGCCGCGTTGTTAGTCTCGCAGAAATAGCGATAACTATTTTAGAGAACTGTTCCAAGAGGGAAAAACCCGGGGCGCTCACAAAAAAAAAAAAAAAACAACCTGCCAATTCGACGCTTTGAAATGTGATATCTCGTCTCGATGAGAAGTCGGTCCCTCAGAGGCGTCGTGCATTTCGCTCTTACGTTCCGTGACCAGTCTGTCTTTTACACAATCGCTCCCGGCGGACATTTGATGTCGGAGCAGCGTGTACCCGTCAAACTGCCGATACCCCACCCATCGCTGCAGCCTCTCTCTCTCTTTTAGAGAGCGGATCACAGTGCTGAGAGGCACAGTGCCGGGCCTCCCTCATCCGCGGAGGCCTGCTCTAGTGTGTAAATACTGACCGATGGCTTGTGAGCCCCGTTTTACTCAAGATGTAGAGACGCAATTTCCTTTGCAGCATTTGTAATGTGGAAGGCAGCAGCTGGCGCACACAGTGATGCGTATCGCGTTAATATGAAACACGGAATCTGCTTTTCAGAGATTTCATAGATGCTGTGGGGTGTTTCACTGCTTCACGGCTTTCTGCCGTGCAAAGCCAAAGCCCAGTGACACATCTGTGGACAAACAAGTGAACTTACTGCAGTTACAATTGAAGGACCGACAGATTCACAATGCCTTGAACATTGCTCAAAGCCAGGGAATGTTTTTGCATCCAAAACAATTTTTTTTTTCCTTAGGATTTTATGGAGCTAAAACAAGGGTGAAACTAAAAGTTGCATGAGATACATTCAGAATCACGTGACTCGAAAACTTTTTTTTTTTTCACATCGCACGAGTCGCGAGAAAGACGACGACAGGAAGTAGACGAGGATGACAGTTTGCTTAAAACTGTCTTGGAATCGCATAAATAGCAATAAAATGCATCGCAGCTTGCGTAAAGTATCAAGATGTGAAATAGACATGGCAGTATGAA
The DNA here is from genome assembly GCA_911649635.1 of Poeciliopsis gracilis. Classification (NCBI taxonomy): domain Eukaryota; kingdom Metazoa; phylum Chordata; class Actinopteri; order Cyprinodontiformes; family Poeciliidae; genus Poeciliopsis; species Poeciliopsis gracilis. The sequence continues at coordinate 1,922,449 of CAJVRI010001517.1, forward strand.
TACTTTTCGCAAGGCATTGTCAGTTCACCTGTGTTCGTTTTCCTTTGGTATCTGACCTCACGCGGTGCGTTGAGGAATGCTTTTGCATCCGAGCCGTTCATAACTTCCAGCTCCATCGAAAAGTAACACAGCCCTTGTACGCGATCCTGGACCCATTCTAAATAAGCACCGTCTGAATTGCAGCAGTTCATTTAGCAGGCAAGGGAAGATAATGTTTAATCTGTAAATGAAAAGATGGTAATCTGTTATTTATGCTGATGACTGGCAGTCCCAGCTGGGTCTGCTTTCCTATTCATAGAGTTGAAACGGAGCCTCTTCGCCCCAGGCCATTAAGGGTGTGATTTACACAAGCAATTGGTGTGTCTCGACGCACCAGTTGTAGGCACGCTAGTATGCATGGGCACGCATTGGAGACAAGGTGTCAGAAAGCAGGATGTTAAGACCATAACCTAGGACCTGTGTGGGTGTATAATGCAGGTGTGACTTCTGAAAGTGTCTTGCAGAATTTGAAATATTCAACGCGACGTCGCGACGTGAATATTTAGACTCGGAGCACCAAAAGGGGAAGACTGAAAAGACGTTGGATATACATGTTCTATATTTAATGTTAAGTTTACCAATCTGATATTTACCCTCCTGCGGTCTTAGCATGACATTCAGGAGGGGAAGGAGAGGGAGTCTCCCGTCAGAGCGTCAGTTCCTGAAACAACGCACACAAAAAAAAAAGCTCATGTAGGGTCCAAATGACCTCAGAACTTTTGTGGGTTGTACGGTTGGTGTTTCAAAAAAAGCCAATTGAACACACAGTAGCCAAATTGCTACCGTACCGTTGTTTTTAAGTTTCACAGCAGTGGTGAAAGGACAAAGTGTCCTTTCACCACTTTGTAGCTCAATTTGTCCCCTTGTGTTGGCATCTTTAACCATGCTACACACGTTTCAGTCCAAATTGGTTTTTATTCGTTAATGTACCAAAAGCGAGGTCTTAAATTTAGCCTGGTTCTCTGTGTTTAATTGCGACCTTATTAAATTATGAATCACCCTTGATGAGCCACAAATTCTGGTTCAATTTCACGAGTCTGAAGAATCAATAAACCTCTAAAACGGAGCCTGTGTCACAGGAAGTAGGTGAAATAACAGAAGGAGGAGATATGGGGGGATATTGTTTTGTTGATGGAACTTCTTCAATTTACTGAGTTTAAATTAATCTGGTGTTTAATCACCCGCTGCAGTTTTTGTTCGACGGCGTAAGAGACGTCCAGAAATACTTCGTATCCATTAGCAAACGCTACGTTACCGTGAAGGAATTCTCGATTTGAGTTAATGATGACAACATCGTTTTTTAAATAATTGGTCGTTAAAGTAAAACGGACACTTTTAGACCCTCTGCACACATACGTTAGAGGTGGAGATAGTTGGTTTCACGTGCAAACAAAGGCATTTGTTGCCTCATGAGGCGATCGTGTCACATGCAATAAGCCTCCAAGAATGAATGCTTATATGATTTGGTTTCTTACTTAAAGCATGAGAGACATTTACTGCTCTCTGTAGACCTTTTCACGGCACGGAGCAAAAGAAAGCAGTCACCTACTATTAAATGCTTGTCTTCATCACATCTCAGGTGCCCTTAAGTGATTTCAAGAGACATCACAGCCCCGAAAGATGGATAATAGCAGCTGTTGGACTTTTATTGTTGATTAAAAATAATATATTTTCACCACTGCACAAAGCCGTTTTGTCGATGGTGCCATCGCTCGTCTGAAATCACTGCTGTAAAAGTACTATGCAGATCACGCTATGAAAACACTGTGCCTTTAAGTTTCACGTATTACCCAGTCGATTTTTTTTATTTTTGAATGAGAGATAAACACAAAGCAGAACGGGATGCTGAGGCAGACATTTGTATTCGGTCCTCTGCACCGAAACCAAGACATGGCCTTCAACTGAAATTAACAGACTGGGCAAGAGGAATGTTAATCAGATAGACAATCAATAGGCCTGTGGCGACTCGAGAGAAGCAGCTGAGATCCGCGGCGCAGGTGGAGAAAGCCGTTGACACGACGTGTCCTCGTCCTCCCCGCCACAAATCTGGGTTTTTGTACGAGTGACTTGGGGGGGAAAAAAAAAGCCAGTATTGTGTTGTAATTTACCACAAGCAATGTTAGTTTCCAGCCACACCAGGGTCTTCATGTGATGCATAAAATAACATTTTAGGTCTCATCTGACCAAAGCACCTTTTTCCCGCCGGTTTGTTGTGTCCTCTAATAGGGCACATCAACCTGAATCCACCTTCGCCACTGTAAAAGATGGTTGCAGCGTCATGGTCATGTTCTTCAACATGACTGAGTCCTTTCAAATACCTTAGAGGAGGAACTAAGTGGAGCAAACCTTAAGGGGATCTATTATGCACATTTTGTATGTTTTAATATTTCCATTTGGTTCTGAATGCTTCTATAAACATCCTCAAAAAGTGCTTAAAAAATACAACGCTGCCACTCTTTAGCAGTAAGTAAATTGGTTTTTGATGTCTAGAAAATGTTGAGTCCCATGTTACCTAGCAACCCAAGCAGCGCTCCAGCACGTTTGGTCAGCTGGTTTTGCTGCTGTGTGCGCTATACAATGGCTGCTGGAAAAGACAAGTGTTTCGTTGTCGACTTACCATCCAGAAACCACTTTCTGCAGTCTCGTTTGTTGTAAAGGAGGCTCAATACTTGCTTTTCAAGGAAGTATTGTGTAATTGTAGATCTGTTTGCAGCCATTTTCATGTGCGAATTTAAACATTGAGTTGGGGCCAGCAGTTTATTTGGATTTAAAGTGACAAGAGACCCTAAAACAGCTCATTCCTAAAGGAGCTCAAAGTAGGCAGAACTGAACAAACTCATTATCTAAGAATAATTTGGAGCAAAAAATGTAATTAACATATTCTGTATAGAGGATGGAGCTATTCTGACCTGTTCTTAGGAACCATAATGGGTCGCCTTTAAAGAAGACTTGCATACAAAAAATTACAACAGCGTTGACTTCACTGGGATCCACCACTTTTTGCAGCAGAAAGTTGGTAAATCCACATCAGAACCAAACAACATATTTATGTGTATACTGACAAATCACAACACAGCCACCCAAACAGCACGGTTTCTGTTCTTTAAATGTCACGCCGCACGAGTTCAGTAAACGCACCGCGCTAAATTTCGACACTGTACGACCGTACCACCGAGACCGTCCACAGACACATACTCTCAGCCGTCCATTAAGCGGCGTGTCGGATATCCAGCCATGAATTTAACCACCGATTATGGAGTGCTTCCGTTTGGGGAAAGAGAGATCCATTGATCGCTGTCTCACAACATAAAAGAGAGTATCGATGCCATACCCCAGGAGGATCTGTGTGAGACATCCATGCGAAGAAGAATCACACACCGCAGAGGAATGTGACCCCGGCTGTTCCCCGTAGTATTTGTTTCCTCCACTGGATGGAGTCGATTTCTGTTCTGTCAAACTTGGCATTACGCTGCGAGTACCCCGGGAGGCGTCTCCTCTTGTTAACAAGGAGGAGATGTTACAGCAAATATGCATTTAACAAGGGTGAAATTCGCCCCGCGCGCAAGCCTCCACTCTGTCATACTCTTTGCTCTCGGTTATCCAGATCACCTTCTCCTCCTCCATCATTCCGGATGATGATGTTTTGGGTTAGCTGCCTGCGCTTTCTCGCTCTGCTGCAGGACCAGTGAAGGAAACCTGATCTGAATCCGCCGGGCTGGTGAAAATAAGGGAATATGATAATCACCAACATTCTGACCCACACCGCCTCATTCAAATTCACCGCGATGATGGGATTGAATTTCTTCCATCCTGGGCTGTGAGATGTATTGAATACCCATGCAGCCTTATGCAGGGTGGGGGGAAAAAAAAAAAAAAAAAAAAAAAACCAAAAAAATCACTTGAATCAAAAGTAATTGCTTTAAAAGAACTCCAGTATGAAATTATTATGCCATAAGATCAAAATGATTTATCAGCAGGGCCCGTAACGGAGGTGTTGCAACATTCTTAAAAACAGATACGTTTCCCAGATACATCTAGGGAATCTAAATCCATACGGAAAAACACCTGCAAGGTGCGCCCGGGCTCCGAAAGCACCAACCAAATTTATTAGTCTGTTGTGAGGCAAATAAATAAATAAATAAATATGCTAAGCATTGTGCCCACAAGCGAGGAGTGTGATTCACTTTTCATGTTCCGCGTCCCCAGTGGAACATTGGCTTATGAAGTGCTCCCCCATAAAATGTCTGCCGCTATGCTGTTCTGGGAGCCTGCGGGCAAAATCTGGGGAGATTATTTGATCTCCTCAGACTTCCAATTTCCTCCCCTACAGGACTGAAATCAACTTGGAAATGTGTTTTTAAGCTGAGCACCAATCATGACATAATGTGTTTGTTTTTGTCTCGATCTCCCGACGTCTTCTATATGATCGGCGGTTGGTCCAAGGGAGGAGGAATATCGTCCCTCTGACGACGCGCGTGGGACCGGCCATCAACTCAACGTGCAACGTTCGACACAAAGGGGCAATTTCGAGGAGACGAGGGGTGAAAATTGTTTACTCATCTGCAAGCGCGCAGAGCTTTCACGCCGCGCGCCCAACAGAAAGTTAAGAGCAGTTGCGGCGCTTCCTGTTTTGTCTCGCGAGTGGAAGAACGCCCGTCAAGGCCTCCTGTCAGAAACTTCTGATGGAGTTCGAACAGTGGCATGTTTCAGACCCGTAATCAGTCACGATATGACAGGGAAATTACCACCTTCCCCCAAGAGCAATCAGTCAGTTCTTGTGCCAATCAGCTCATCTGACGCTCACACAAATAGACACGTCAAAGCACCCCCCCTCCCTCACGCGCCCTCCCCCCACCCCCGCCGTAACACGCCAGCTTTTTGGCGTCTCCAGTTCTCAGGATGAAAATGGAGGCTTTGTGCTCTGTGTGAAGACGGCGCGCACGTATCGTCTCCTTGAGTTGGAATGCAAATCTCGGACCACGTGAAGCTGACCCACATCTTCGAGGCCCAGCCCGGACGCGGGTCGGACCGATCCGTCGGGGAAAGCGCAGAGAACCATGTCCCGGCTTTTTGGAGCCACCCGACATGTTAATGGAAGCGGCCTCATTTGGTGAGAGGCACAGCTGTTGGTGTATTTTGAGGCGACGCCTCAAACAAAACTGCTTCCTGGCACGACATTTGGAAAAAGAGAAGGCTTGTGGAGCTCGTCAGTGCTGTGCACTTTGGCATTTTACCTTTTGTTTGCAATAATTATGTGGATGTATGAGCAGCAATAATGAATCCGAGCAATGTGCTATTCAAGAGGAAGAACAGACGGAGCTAGAATTGCTTTTGAAGAATCTTTCGACTCTTTAGGCCACGTATCCTGCATTATGCATGCATTGGGTATAATGCAAACAGCACCAACAGAGATGCAATAAGTTTAGAGCAGGTGCGCGAATGATCTAATCGTCTGACTGTTGATTCCAGAAATCCACATTGTTAGCAGAAACAGAGGGCCCCCAAAAACAAAACTCCGCCTCGGGGCCCCCCATGGAGCATCTGGTCGTAAAAATTGAAGCAGGCAAGGCGCTTCGTGCTCCGCCCTCTGTAAGGTGCTGAATGAAAAGCGAGGGAGCAGCGAGCGAGTTGTTTTAGAGAGACTGTTCCACGCCGGCAAGCCCCTGGGAAGACCTTGAAAACTGCTCAATCACAGCTCTGATTGCAGGAGCGGGGAGGGGAGAGAGAGACCAAGACGGATGGAAACGAGGAGAAGGAAAAGATGCGACGACAAGAGAGGGGATGAAGGGACGAAGCTCAGGGGAGAAGAAAAGAAAAGTGCGAGAGAAAGAGAGAGAGAGAGAGAAGAGGATGGAACATAAACTAGTGATAGTTGATGAAACAAGACAGACTCAAAACAAGCGCTGGGGGGAAAAAAAACAAACACTCTTAGTCTCTATTTCTTCTCTACAAACAGAGGTAGAAGGTTCAGTAGAAATTGATCCACTCGATAATCAGCGCTCTCCGTTACTCCTTTATAAAGGCCGCACATACAAACGGGGCTTTTTTTTTTTTTTTTTTTTTTACTGTAAATGCCTCAGCTAATTGAGGTTTAAATCAATTTGCATGGCTTACATTGGAACCCCCTCTGTGCTGTGGATCACTATCAGCTCCGGTAGCTAAACTTTCACATTCTTTATTTAACAGAAACTTAGCAAAATTCAATTGATTCAAGGGAAGCCGTTTGCTTGTTTCTGCAGATCTTTTATGTTCTGTCAAGCATGTTGTAGGTCTGAATAAGGTCACGATTGTGTCTCTGCAGGATTTTGTGGATGGTGTTGCAGAGGCAGGTGGCGACTTGTGTTGTTAACAGTGCAGCAAAAAAAAAAAAAAAAGAAGAAGAACTGTGTCCGGAATGAATGGCGTTAATGTTGTTATACCTTCTACACCTGTTACCTTTGCAAACGGGATTAGAAAAACAGGATTGATGGAGAAGAAAAATGAGCGATGAGTGAAAAAACTGACTCTGCATTTAGTTGCTCGTGGAAACATGTTTAGTGGGGAGATGTGGAAGAAAACAAGTGCAACAATTTTAAAACTTGGGGAATGTTTTTATTATCATTATTGCAAACCATTCCATCAACCAGAACATCGGCACAGATTAGGAACATTACTGTCGCTCTCATTGAAAGCCTTCAGTGCCCTGAGTTACTCTGCAATGAGACTGAAAATAAATGACTCTTTTTTTTTTTCCTGCCCCCCAACAATAACCATAATTGAATTCAACAGCAGATAAGTATCAAGAGACAGAAGCAGTGGGACGACCACAAGGCCAGACACAATAAACACATTACAATGAAGCCAAAGTGACACTGCAAGAGAGCGATCAAGGCTGGGTAATGAGAGTCGCTGTTTGTCTTTGGGCTCAAGGTTGTTTCTGGTCATGATAGCCATCTGCATTCAGTGGCACAAGGCAGATGGATTAGTTTAATATCGAATTAGAGCTCTCGTTTTAGAATGCAGCGCCATGTTCTCAGTTAGCTCGTATAATGTCTCATGTCAATTATCTGAAGCAGCCTTCCCCACGGCTTCTTCTTGGGCAAAAAAAAGAATCATTATGACGAGAAGGGGAAAGCTCTTGTTCTTTTTCACGCGCTTGCTTCACTGTAAAAGTCGGAGAAAGAGGTCAAATTCGATAAACACCTTCTCTCGCGAAGCACCCGTTTTTTTTTTCACAGGTTCAGCGTTTCAGTGCCGTACAGGAGTTACTGTCTCATGTGAATTTATTAGTTTTGTTTAGTTAAAATCACAAGCGCATCAGGAGAGAGTGATTGTAAGTTTTCCAAACCGTTTAAAAGTAAAAGTCAGAACGACATTCAGCCCTGTTGAGTCAACGCTTGGTATAACAATGACCCAATCACAGCCACAAGCCTTTCAGGTAGATCTACAGAACAAGATTGGACTCATTTTGGTGAGGCAACCGTTAAATTATTGCCCTACATCGAGACAACGGTTTTGTTATTTCAATCTATAAAGATAAATCAAATTTTGACCAGATGGTAACTGGTCAGTAGGAAGTCCTCATGTTTTGACTGGGCCACGTTGAGACATCCAAGTCAGTTTTCTTTGAACTTAAAATAATTTGTCATTCCGTCTGAATCTGGGAAATGAAACAGTTTAGACACACAAACACTTTCCCACTATTTTCACTTTTTCCTCCCCCTTTCCTGTTTGCTAAAGCGAAGCATCATCAAAAGCTCTGACCCAGACTCGTCGACCCTTCCTGTTCGTTGGCGTTTCTGGACCTTCGCAACATTCACGCACTCGGCCCCGCGCCGTACGAAGCTCTCAGTTTTCATCACCTATTTGTTCCAGCTGCTCTCATCGGTGGCAGCATGATAGTTAAAACTGTGTCTTCAAAATTAGACATAGACCAATAACTGCTACAGCCAAATCAGAAGTACAGAAACACAGCAGGGAAATGCTTTTGTGCAATAAACGACACGTGCGGCCTCTTTACTTGCTTTGTAACCTGCCGGCGTCTCCCGCACGCCGCTCCCCCCGGTCGGCTCCCGAGGTGAACTCCTGCGTCTCGTCGTGTCGGCTGCCGCCTTATCTTTGTTTTTCATGTTGCTAAGTTTTGTGCGTTTCCCCGTCAGACTTTGTTTCGGCGGCGCACTCTTTTTCCCGCCACATTTGTTTCCCTGCTTTTGATTATCTCTGCAAGTGGCTGGCACAGTTTGTCTCTTTGGATTAGTTAAAAAACAACAAAAAAAAAGAGGTATGGGCATATCTGCATGAAGGGCTTAGCAGCGGTGGGCCTTATAGTTAATTCATTTTTAGTTTTCACGTCAAAGCGGAAGCAGGGGGTTCGTCTCGCTCTGCCTCGGGAGGGAAGAGCAGCGTTGTTTGCTTTTTGCCTTCGTATTTTTGCATTAACTAAACCTGGCTGGTGCGTTCTGCGTGATGTTAAGCAGAATCCACATGAACTTACATTCTGTCCGCAAACTTCAATGGATCGTATGAGGTTATTATGTAACAGACCGACACAAAGTTGAGCATAGCTATAAAGTGAAAAGATCGCTTCTGTTTTAGTGTCATGGATTAGATGAAGTCTGCTTTACTCTTCTATCCTCAAACGAAAACAAGGGCAACTAATTGCTTTCAGAAGTTCTCTAAGTTACTAAACAAAGTCTGGGTCCGGTCAAAACCTGTCTTTATCTTAGAATGGCCCAGTCAAAGTCAAGACCCACAAGAAAATCACATTTCACAGACACTATCGCTATGTTTCCGTCAACCGCTTAGTTGCGCAATTTGACATTTCGAAAATAAATTTGCTTAACGGAAACATGCCGGTTTTGAAAAAACTCGTTTGATAAAAATTTTGGAATTATGATCAAAACAAACAAGCAAAAAAAAAACATCCTTCAAGGTCTTTTATGAAAATTGGTTTGTTTTGCAAAACTGCAATGGAAATGCTTTTTTTTTTTTTTTCTAATCACACAAGTCACATGATTAACAGCTGGGTGTCACCACTGTCGTAAGCCATCAATAAGACGACAGGAAGTAGTTGGAGGATGTGAACAAACGTATTCACGTGGGATTTTAAATGTTTTTCCTGTTTGAGAGAAACACCGCAATTGCAGAATTGTGGTGAATTTTTGACATCAGCGGAATATTGACAGTTTTGCACACATTTGTAAAGGAGACGCAGATATCGCTGATTCAATCCGGATGTGAATCCAGAGATGTGTAAACCCGTTGGAGACCCAGTCCAGAATCACAGCAGTAATTGCAGCAAAATGTGCTTCTTCTTCTTCAGTGAATCGACTCAGGGAGCCTGAATGCATGATTTTCCCTCCACTTCACTGTTATTCAATACTTTCTCTATCACCATTAAAAAAAAAAATCCCAACAAATACATTTAAGCTTCTGGTTTTAAAATGACACAATCTGGAAAAGGCAAACGGGTGTGATTAACTCTACAAGACAGCAAAACTGGACGCTTAATAATTAAAAGTCATCCGTCACGACCGATGCAAGATTGATGACAAATGCTTTTGCAGATAACAGATGTTTGAAGAAGAACTCTAAGAAATTTATAATACACCTTTCCCGGTTCCTTCCTTTCCGCACCCCGAGCTGACTCCCAGAGACTGACAGCTGGGAAGATTTCTCTTGTCAGGCCTCCTTAAGTGGACGCGGTCATACTCCTGCGATCTTTTTGGGTTTTTTTTCATTTTTTTTCCACCAACCCCGAAATGAACCGGCCCCTGAATGCTTCTCCCTCGTCTCTCTCCTCCTTGTTGTTTTCTCTGCAGAACATCGTCTCTCCATCTTGCAGACTTGGTGCGTCTCAGCACAGCGGCACGAGAAGACTCCATTGAATGACTAACTTTCAGAAGGACATCTGCAGATTCAGCTTTGTCAACAGCGACCCTGGATTGATGTGACCCACCTCTACACATCCAAGTCAAGAAGCTGACATCCGCGTCCGTAGAGTTCTTCAGCCCCGCTGATCCACCGCCTGCGGTTTTCACTGGAGCCTCTTGAGGGCGATAAAGTGTTCATTTTCTGCTCCTAGAAGAAGAAGAAACAGAAAATGACAAAAAGAAAAGGAGCGGTACATTTCTGCCAAAAAAAAAAACTCAGAAATTTTACTATTAATCTCTGAAATTTTCTAGAAAACACAAAACGCGGAAATTTGAGTTTGAAAAGCTGAACATTTACTAGAAAAAAACCGCCGATTTCTGATCTTCAAAACTCAATTTTTCCCCCCCCATTGGTTTGATGTAAGTTAATGATCAAATCACTGGTTTTATAAATCCATTTCCAATTAGTCTTCATGTTCATCACTGCACAGTCAGGTCCCACTCTCACAGGCAGAGATAATAGATTCTAGCCGAGTGCCTCTTCGGTGTTCGACGAAGCAAGAAGGAGCCACGGACAGGTTTTACCGTTTTCAAAGATTCATGCATCAAATTCCATCGGACTTTGCTTTCCTCCGAGTGAAACGCGGCTGCTGAGGCACGAGAGCAGAGCTTCTTTCGAGCGTCTTGTTTTGAACATCTTCTCCCCAACGATCGGAGTGGGCTTTAAATCAGCCTGCCTGAACTTTTCACCCTGAGAAAGAAAAAAAAAAAAAAAAAGTAAATGAAGTTGGTTGAGATTTTTCCAGTTGTGGAAATAATAGTCATCACCAGAGGAGCATCACCATTTTGTTACGATGCTGGTTCAACAAGGCCTGGTGCCAGTTTGTGGAAATAAGCGTTTCTCTTGGTAAAACTGCGATATTTCACCGTTTGTCAATGATCAGGTCGGCGTTTGACGTGTTTGATTCCCAATCTTGATCAGGACCAAAGCAATATTCTGCATATCCACTTTACATTTACAGCGAAGCCTACGCGTTCATATTTTGTGTAATTTGATTATCAGTGGTTTATGTAAACATAAGAATAAAATTATTTTCAAACGTCAAGTTTGAGCCAACTTTGAATGTCGTCTTTATTTCGGGAGACACAAACTCGCTAATAATGGTACTAATTGAAAATCAGCATCATAAACACATAAAAGTAACTGACCAATGGCAGCACACTCACCTCAGACATTATATATATACAGGTTAGTGTAATTGTGAAATTATACACATTTCCAGTATTTTTTTTTGGGGGGGTGAAATAAATGTTATATTCGCCTGCAGGAGTAAACGTAGTTGCATTTCACTTTTGAAATAAATTTGTTCAGATTATGCGACATCTGCTTTGCTGGAGTATGAAGCTGTTGCCCTACAACACTGTGAAACTGAAGTATGATTCTTCAAGATCTATACGGTGTCATATAGATCATATTCTTTCATTCATCCAATCCACTGCAGGTTGTCAAACTTTTCTGCTCGGAAAGTTTTGGGCAACAAAAACTTGGCTGATATGAAGAAAAGTGTCCGAACCGAGTCTCATATTTTCGAGGCGATGCTCACATTTCATCCCGTTGATCAACGCAGTTCACACGTGAAAAATGCAGTTTTTATTTCGACCGGGCACATTGCAGCCTTTTTATTTTTCTTTTACAGTAAATTACAATAAATACAGGACAGGAAAGTCGCCCGAAAAATATGCAAGTCAGAGTGTAGAAGTATTTGGTAATTATGGAAAATGAAGCAATCAGAGAGGAAAACAATCTTAAATTGTGTGCAAATGCTGATATTGTGCACACACAATATGAAGTGCACACACATTTGACATAAATAATTAACCTGATAGTTGTGATAATTCTCCTTCATCTAAGCAGAATTAGATCTTTATTAGTCGCTTTTTGCTCAGGTTTATCATATTGTTGATCAGATTTACATAAGGTTTTTTTTTTTTTGGAAGCAAAAAAAAATATACGACTGCAGTTTTGACCATAGCATTGCATCCAACCTGTATGGACGGTCACCTTTAAACATGTTACTATGTCACTGTAAATATGTTAAACCCAGCCAGGCGGCTGACCTTCCGCTCTGGAAGCTAAAAGAACAGTTTCTGCTTGCGGTCCTTCCTCGTCCTGGAAGGATTTTTTTATTTTTTTTATTTTTTTTTTTTGCACGACATCGTTTCCTCTCCTCGTGCTCTTGTCGGAGCAGAGCCTGAGCTTTTCGCGCTCGTGGGAGAACCGTCTTCACGTCCCGCGTCCTCCCAACTTCGCTCGACCGTGCGTGTTTGCAAGACGTTCACAGTGAGACTGTTTGCCGCATTAAATATTGAAACGTGGGAGTGTTTGCTCTTCCTGATAGAACAGCTACATCTGAAGGAGCTTTCCTTCCTCCATGTCATTTTCCTTTCCCAAATATCAAGTACGGGGATACGACGCGCCGAACGTACCAGCAAAGATATTTTTTCTTTTTCTGAATATTTTTGCAGCCTTTGCAAACAGACAGCAAAAGACATTTTCTTTGGCTTTTCAGTCTAGAAATGTGATCAGTAATATTAGGCTCCTTATGCCCGTTTTGCTTCGTCCTTTATTTATGAAGGCAGATTTAAATCTGCATTTTATTTTCTTGGAGCGTTTTGCTGTCAGCAATCATGTACGTTTTGTCACAGCGAGGCTGAAAGCTCCTGCAAAGAGATGGAATATCTTCACACCATATCCAAACAAAATACCTCATAACTTGCTGTTCCGTTTATTGTTTTCACGCGGGCTTCCGTCCAGATATCCGCATTTGCTGCGATGAGAACCGAAACACATGCCGTTCTTTGGTAGTCCTGTCTTTTTCTCTTTTTGATCCAGTGGATGTAATCTCTGTTTTTTTTTTTTGTTTGTTTGTTTCCTCTCCTCCCAGACTCCTTCCTCTTCAATCAATATCAAATTCGATTTAAATCAGTGTTTTCTTACACCACCACCAGGGAAAAGCCGAATAAAATATTTATTCTCATTTAAATCTCCTGTCCAGAGAAATATACACGTAGAAAAAGTACATTTTGGGTTTTATTTTTTTTAAATTTTGTTTTACTTGTATCTACATCTGCTTTGGGAGAAGGTTGACGAATCGTGCATTTTCTTCCAGGGGAGGGGGGGGGACGTCATGTCAAACAGCACGGAAGACTCGCCGGATGGAAGGACTGCTCATGCTCCACCGGGGACGGACAAGAGGGATCATCCGGCGGTGACATTTACGTGGGAAGCGCTGCCCTTTAAGCGAAGTCAATTCAGCACAACCGTTTAAAGGTCAGCGTCCTCAGCTCGGCCCCGTCACCGACCCGCGTCGCACAGCTTCACCTGGAAACTTTAGAACAGTGCGGACAGATTCTCCCCTCTGCTGAATTTCATTCTACCCGTTTTTTTTTTGTTTTTTTTTATTATTTGAGCTGGAGTAAATCCGGTTGCACATTTTGCATTTCGTCTTAAAAAAAAAAAAGCGTTCCAGGACTTAGACCTGGATTTGCTGGAAAAATATTTATTTCAACCATTAGAGGCTTGACTCTAAATTGAGTTTAAAGGGGCAGTACTATAAATTTTCCAGATACATAATGCAATTTTTTTTTTTTTTTTTTTAGCACCGTCAATTTACAGTGTTACCTTCAGGTCTTATAAAAACACAGTTTTAGTCAAAAAAAACAAATTGGACTTTGTAAATTGGTGCCTTGAAATTGAGCCTGAGGGAACAACATCATATCATGACACAAAGCTCGATTTTTTTTTACTCCCCCTTTACCACTTTAGAGACTCGACGCTTGACCTGAACTTGACCCTCAAGGACTTGGACTAGGCATGTAGAGTTTGTAATGCTGACACCGGCACATGCGAGGCTCTAACTGTGTTAAAGAAATCCAGCTCGCGCTACATGAAGTGTAATGGGAGTTTTCGCTGCTTTGTTGTTGAATTTATTACCAGAACTTTGGACACAATCTGTTAAAAAAAAAAAAAAACTCCTGGGGAAGGAATAGGTTTGTGCTGACTGCTTGTTTTCAGTCTCTCTGTTTATTACGTTATGGATCAATTTTAAGCATAGAAAGAAAATAGAGGCGAGAGAAGGTGCAGTCCCTTGACATTTTTGTGGTAACCATTAAAAAAAGGCGGTATCATGTAAAATCGACTTTTCGGAGCTTTACATCACGCTGTGATGTTTTCCCCTCATCCAAAGCATACCTGGAGTGTTGCTTTGATTATTTCATGCATGTTTGAGAAGTCCTTCCAAATTACAGAGCGACCAAATCCTGTTCTTTCTGAATCTGCGCCTTCAGGAAGTGATCACAAACCCTTTAACAATGCATAGCACTGAGAAGTACTTCATGTCATGAGCTCGGCAGATTTGCAGCTCAACCGGGGGGTTTGCTAATTGCTCCTGGCTAGTCTGAAGGAGCTGAGTGAAGTTTGGAAACTGCCGATCCAAGGAGGAGCTAAACCCTCGAAGGCGAAGCTCGGTCCAGCCAGGCGCTTCGGACGGCCGAATGGTTGCCACGGGAGATTGAAGGATTTCTCAAACTCGCAAGAAAGAATCAAGGCAAGGCTCCAAGTATGTTCTTGATGAGGGAACAACATCAGAACATGGTGTTGATTTTACGTCACGCTGCCACTTTAAGCAACTGGCGGCTCCAGATATTGACTGATGGATCCAGTGAACGATCCGTCAATCATCTGCCTGATTTGGGGGGAAAGAAATGAACTTGCAAAGACGGCGTTGCGTCTTTTAATAAGCGGACGGGTAAACGCTGGGCGTTTTTTTTTTCACCTGCATCTCCCTCTGACAGGCCGACTCAAGGCTGCTGAACCACTGTGAAGTGGAGGAACAGACTTCAAAGATTAGACTCTTTTCACTTTTCGCCTCAGGAATGCTGATATGGGGATGTAAGCATTTGTTGACACGGAAACGTTGAAGGCAGCTTGGCAGTCTGTGATGGACTATGCTGTACTGTACTGTTTCATGTCTCTCATGTTGGTTTTCGATGACACGCAGTGGGCTGTGTTCAGGGAGTCGCTCATTTATGAATAGCGACGAACATGATTATCATTAACATAAATTTGAATTTAAGGATAAAAGAAATGGGCTCCTCGTTTAACAAATTACCCCGCCGAAGGATTTGTGTCATTATTTCCAAAGGCAAAGAGATTGATGTAACGTCTGTGCCATAAACCCGTCAAAAAAACAAAAAACAAAACATCCACCGAACCCGGCCTGGTAAGAACCGACTGCTGCTGTTACCTGCCAGGCTAATTAATAAGCTTTATGCCCTGTTGGATGCCGTAACTGTCTACGCTGGGAGATCTGATGTGTGATGCGTTGCCTCAGCCCTTCCTTTCCCTCCGAGAAGTTTTCATCCTCACGGCAACGCATCTGTCAAAATGGCAGTTTTTGCTAACAGCCAGGAGCCCAGGAGCTGAATCCTAATGTCAGCGTGGCGTGTCTGTCTGAGACCAGCACAACAACGAATGAGGCCCAGGTCTGAACATCTGATGCTTTTTGAAAAAAAAAATCAAATAAAATGGTTAGGTAAAATGAAATTACAAGGAGGAGTGGGTTGGGGGAACTCATTGACTAAATAAATTAGAAAAACAATGCAGATAAAACACTTTCGGCTGTCAATATCCAACGCTTGCACTTCAGTTCACTCCAGCTCTTGTAATGCACAACCTGGTGGCTGAATTACTGTAAGAGTAATTCACAAGTATGGTGCAACACACAACATGTCATAACCATATTCATAAGGTTCAGCATGCAGTCGTTCCTCTTCTAGAGACACCTTCATCGACTGACTCCTTATTCTCAGACTGTATCGCTGCTTTTTGCTGGGTAAGTCAACCATTATCTGAGAAGAGTTCCAGAAAGTATGCAGGGTCTACAATATGACCAGCTATACTGACGGCATTTTGGTCAGGAAGCTGACCGCCACCCATAGCTGAGACTGATTCAGGACGCTTGAATCATGCCCGCTCCCAGGAAAGCCGACCCACTCGTTCCAAAACAGGCCCTTTCCATCAACAGCCGTCTGCGATGTGATAGAATCCATCCTCTCCCGCTGAAATGGGCATGTGGGTTCTTTGCAGGTGCTATAATGGGGATGTGACTGCCGTCTATTGCCCCAAATGCTTCCCATCTGTCTTTAAGAAACATCGCCAGCTCTGACGGCTGTCTGGCATCCGAATGTGCGCAAGACACAGGAATGTTACGGCGGCACTGCAAGAGTCCTGTAGGCAATAGTAAACATTTGCAACACCTGTGTCAAAGAGATGACTCAGAGTCTGTGTGCATGAACAGCTGTGCGACTGACTGTAGTATAAACACTTTGGACTTCTTAAACCTGACAAAGCGCTTCAGGCCTTTTTACCAATTCACAGTCCATGTTGCGTTTCTGAGTCGGTTTTGGACAAACTCCCACAGAAATGTAGCTGATAAATAACCTCCTCGTCTGCTGACAAGGAGTTGTGCATTTATTTCACTAAGGTAATCAAGAATCTTTGCACTTATTACCGTCGCGCAGCAACATCAAAATCCACGACACGCTTTTCTCTGAAATAGATCAAGTCGGCGCCCGGAAAGCTTGTGGCCGTTCGCTGACTTTACGAGAACAGTTTCTTTAATAATCCCTTTCACTTTGCGCATATATTTCTTTCCACGTTTGCCTAAGAAGACCTGGATATCCCTTTTCTTCAAACCCCGTTACCTTACCTACAAACACATCCGCCGCCTCCTCCACTGTGAGTCTAAAAGTTTAACACCATCTCGGTGTTTTTCTCAGTCTTTGCCTCGCGTCTGCTCTTCCCGTCTCGTGCTGCCTCTTGCCCCGAGCGCTCCGTCTCTCCCCGTCCTTCCTCTCCCTTTCCCTCCTCCTGCCATTCGTAGTCGGTGATGAGACGCATTATTTCTTAGAGCTTTATAAACCCAAGAGGCCACTGCCCGGCTTTTGGCAGACATCGATAAGAGATGATGCCGCGGTTGCCAAGCCATACAAATTATATTAGGAATAAAGGAATCAATAGGCTTCTTTTAGTAAAAAAACAAAAACAAAAAAAAAACACCACCCCCGTCCAAGACCACCATTCGGCTTAAGTTTGTTTCTTTCTGACAGAAGAAAAGTCAGGGTGAACAAGAAAAGTGAAAACCTGAAGGAGTTACTGGGTGCATTGGAGGTCATTTAGTAAAAGAAGAAATGGGCAGCTTTTTCTTCTTCTTTTTTTTCTTTTTGAAGACGCTGAGCCACAAACGGTTGGGAAAAATACGGGCCTTTGCTCCTGGACCATTTTTAGGTTGCGAAAGTGAAATCGTCGAGCTTAGAGAAACGCAACTAAACCGGGCGGGCGATCCGGCGAAGAGGCGTATCGATCCATTTTTTTTTCCCCTTCTGAACCCGTTTCAAAGTAAAAAGCACACCGGTTTTAGCAGGCTGACCTTTGCGCAAGTTAATGAACGTCATCTTTATTAGCAAAGCTGTGCAGCTTTGTGAACGAGAACATGGCGACTTCTTCCGCGTTCCAACACAAAACACAACAACAAAAGGTCAAATTCACCAAACAGAGTCACATCTACGCTAATTTGATTTCCCATTATGCTAAACCGCGGCCGGCAAACGACATGTCACTCACTGTCTCCACGGAGATGATGGCGCAGTTTTCATAATGCATGTGATTACACAGTGTTGCGATGACATTTTAATTTTTGACAGCGGTGCCTTCTCAGCTATTGTGTAGGATTGTCTTAAATCTTTTGTGTGTGTGTGTGTGTGTGTGTGTTTGTGTGTGTGTGTGGGGGTGTGTGTGTTTGTGTGTGTGTGTGTGTGTGTGTGTGTGCGTGTGTGTGTCGCTGTCGTGTCAGAATAAGTTTTACTCTTTGCAGTGAACATATCAAGGAGAATCCGACAATAGGCACGTAACGCTCAGCTTGAGGACATATTTAAAGAGGCTGAAGCAATAAGCACAGCAGAAAAGGGAAATGGTTGGAGCCGTTTATTTGAATCAATTGTTCTATAAAGAAACGTCACGCAGCAGAACAGCGGACAGTCTGTGCAACCTGAGCTTTTTCTGCTTAGACCTTCTGACAAAAGGTTTTTCGAACAACGATGCCACAAAGATCAAAAACGGCGCAGCTCAAACACACACACACACACACATGCGTCACTTTACATAGAAAAGCAGCATTTGCCATTCGGTGGGACGACGCACAGGCGGCAGGCAGTCTGAGTGTTTGCTGCTGGACTCACATTTTAAGCATCCATGACTTTTGCAGGCAACTTTCTGCTCGGATAGACGGACCTCGCTGTTGGACAGACACATTTCAGCCGGATTTATAGATTTTCTCTGGAAGTGTTTCCTCCTAAGAACAACGGCTCTGACTGAATGGTGCATTAAAACGCACCTTTGCTCAACACGTTTTTATTGAATTTGCTTTTTCAGAATCGCAAGCCTGTTTTTCTGCCAAAATGCGTTTCCTTTTGCTTTCAAAACCTCTGTGAAAACAGCGGTAACAGGAAACCGAGCTGCTTCTGGGCGAATAATGAAGATATCAACGCAACTGGAATAGTGTTGAGTGGTGAAATTTAACAGTGAAAGAACTTGTTGCAGAAATGTTGTCGAACCGTCACCGTAATTTAATTTGATGACGCAGATAATTTAAGAAAAGATCGATCTCCTCCACCTCCTCCCTGAGCTTCTACTGCCATCTGAAGAAACCAACCAGAGGCAAGCAATCAAAGCCAAGAGGAGAGTTTCAGTGCTGTCAATCAACCTGGTGAACAGGCCACTAAATGTACTAATATCGGAGAAAGCTTACCGCTACAGAAAAAAACCATTTATCTGCCATCCACGGTGGCCGAACTAACTAGCCTGAGCTAACGCTCTGCAGACAGGAAGGGAAGGTGAGCAGTGCCACATTAAGACCCGCCCCCTGACTCTGATTGGTTGTTTCTGATTAGCTCTGGGAGAAGGAAGAGAAGCTCAATATTTTTATTCCTCTTTCATATCATACTGTCACATCATAGTGACAGTTTTAGCAAACATTTAAAAAAAAATTTGTACCATAATGCTGATATTAAGCGAATGATATGTATTTTGTTTTACAGCTTCGGTTTTTGCCGTTGTTTTTTTCGATACATTGTAAAGAAATCGTCAAATTTAGAGAAGACACACATGAGACAAATTCAGAATCGGTGAGGCAGAGCGACCCCAGACAGGGAAGCCAAAAAAAAAAAAAAACAACAAAAAAAAAGCCAAAGGAAGAGGAGGCGCAGCGGCGTGAAGCCTCATTTAGGTTTAGAGGCAGAAAAATCCTTCAACTCCGGTGGTTGGTGTTGATGGAGGAACAGGAACAGCCGCGGCTCCCCTGTGGAGAAAGGGACCGGCGCGTCGAGATGAAATGGCTTTCTGAAAAACAGCCTGATC
Source organism: Poeciliopsis gracilis (assembly GCA_911649635.1). Classification (NCBI taxonomy): domain Eukaryota; kingdom Metazoa; phylum Chordata; class Actinopteri; order Cyprinodontiformes; family Poeciliidae; genus Poeciliopsis; species Poeciliopsis gracilis. The sequence continues at coordinate 1,941,814 of CAJVRI010001517.1, forward strand.
CCCGCATTACTGTAAATTACTTCCCATCGCACTGTGATATATATATATATATATATATATATATATATATATATATAATGTTGGCCCCATTTTTGAGTCGGTATCCCAGTAGCCAGTCTTGTTGATAATTTGGCTGAGGGGTTCAGGACTGTTCTGCATAGGCCTGAACCCCCTCAGCCAAATTATCAACAAGACTGGCTACGGATACCGACTCAAAAATGGGGCCAACATCAGCCACCTTCTCTACATGGATGACATCAAGTTGTACGCCAAGAGTGAGCGAGACATCGACTCACTGATCCATACCACCAGGATCTACAGCACGGACATTGGGATGTCATTCGGACTAGAGAAGTGTGGTCGGCTGATAACAAAGAGGGGGGGGGGAAGGTGATCCGCACAGAAGGGGGTCTCACTCCCAGAAAAGCCCAAGGAACAATAGCAGACATAGAGGACAATTACAAGTACCTAGGTATACCACAAGCAAATGGCAACCTCGATGAGGTCACAAGGAAAGGAGCCACAGCTAAATACCTCCAGCGAATAAGGCAAGTCCTGAGAAGCCAGCTCAATGGCAAGAACAAAATCCGTGCGATAAACAGCTACGCCCTGCCAGTAATCAGATACCCTGCTGGAATAATTAGCTGGCCAAAGGAGGAGATAAAAGCCACAGATATTAAGACTAGAAAGCTACTAACAATGCATGGAGGGTTCCATCCCAAATCCAGCACCCTGAGACTGTACACGAGCCGCAAGGAAGGAGGCAGAGGACTAGTGAGTGTGAGCACCACTGTCCAGGACGAAACAACTAAGATCCATAAATACATCAGGGACAAAGCCTCAACAGACAATGTGCTCAGTGAATGTCTCAGACAACAGGGAACGGAGGTTGAGGTGCCAGAGATACCATCATGGGAGGACAAGCCCCCTACATGGGATGTACCACCAGCAAATAACCCAAGTGGCTGATATCAGTAAATCCTACCAATGGCTGGAAAAAAGCTGGACTCAAGGACAGCACAGAGGCCCTCATCATGGCCGCCCAGGAACAGGCCCTAAACACCAGAGCAATAGAGGCCCAGATCTACCACACCAGACAAGACCCAAGGTGTAGGTTGTGCAAGGAGGCCCCTGAGACAGTCCAGCACATAACAGCAGGGTGCAAGATACTGGCAGGAAAAGCGTACATGGAACGACATAACCAAGTGGCAGGCATAGTGTACAGAAACATCTGTGCAGAATATGGACTGGAAACCCCAAGATCAGTGGGAAACACCCCCAAAGGTGGTGGAGAATGCCAGAGCTAAGATCCTGTGGGACTTCCAGATCCAGACAGACAGAATGGTAATGGCGAACCAACCAGACATTGTCGTAGTGGACAAACAACAGAGGAAAGTCGTTATGGTAGATGTAGCAATACCAAGCGATTGCAACATCAGGAAAAAAGGAGCACGAGAAACTGGAGAAATACCAGGGCCTTAGGGAGGAACTGGAGAGGGCCTGGAAGGTGAAAACCACAGTGGTGCCTGTGGTCATCGGGGCCCTCGGGGCAGTCACCCCCAAACTGGAGCAGTGGCTACAACAGATCCCAGGAACAACATCAGACATCTCAGTCCAGAAATGTGCAGTCCTTGGCACAGCCAAGATACTGCGCAGGACCCTCAAGCTCCCAGGCCTCTGGTAGAGGACCCGAGCTCAGAGGATAACAACCACCCGCGGTGGGTGAGAAGGGAATTTTATATATATATATATATATATATATAAACTAAAAAAGATGTAATAAATAAGAGAAATCAGTGTGTCTTTTGCTGTGACTCATAGCAAAGCTGCTGTGTGTGGAGGCTCACACACCGGTGCTGTGCACAGGGTGGATCCAGTAAATGTGGTTAGTGGAACCCCCCCCCCCCTAGAAAAGTTGGAGTTGGATTTAATAGATGCATCCAGTCCCATTGCATCTCGAGAATCACGTCATGTGTTCATTAGTCTGGATCTATAATGCTAATTAACTTCCCCTGCGCAGGGTTTATTGCAGATTGCCTCTGCGCGGCGCAGATGTTCAAGAAGCAACTCTAAAATTCTCGGGCCTTGAAGCTGAATCCCGTTTGGAGAAGAAACGATTCCCGCTTCGGGGAAACGCTTTTACGTTACAGACTTGAATAGGAGTTAAAAAAAAAAAAAAAGATGGTAATAGTTTTAAAGTCATTCCTGTTTTGTTTCCACAATGTAAACAGGATGAAAAAGATCATTTGACGGAATTATTTGCCTACAAATATTGACGTTTGTACAAAAAAAAAGAAAAAAAAAAGTAGGGCAAGTTAAACTGACTTTGTGACATTCGCTCATTACTCCCGCAACTTTCAAAGGTATTCATGGCATAAGTCAGATCCTAATTCACATCTAGATCAGGCTTCGAGAAGAAAAAGAGGGAGAGACACACACAAAAGAAAGAGGTAAAGGAAGGAAGTAAAGAATTAAAGCAGCTGGGAAATATTGAAGAAAGAAGAAAACAATGTTAAATGTTTAATCAGGTATGAACACATCTGGTTTTAGCATCGTTTTCTAATGAAATACATATGCAGAAAAGGCTTCGGTGCATTCAGTGTTTACGCACAGCGAACGGCTGGGTGGACGCAGGCATGAAAACAAGAACATAGGACAACTAACGACGACACAGACGATAAAGACGTGCTAATCTTGGAAAAACAACCCGAGGATTCCCATCTCCTTTGAGCCGCTTCCATGTCACCCACCTCTAGAAGGTGGTTGAAAGTAAAAATGTTCTGTTTTCAAAGCGAGGCTCCGTTTCCCAGGGGCCTTCGCTGCAGCCGCTATAACATGAGCCCGGCTCTCTGCGCGGCGTTCCAGCAGGTTCCCACTAGTTTCCATTGAAGCAACGTGGCCTGCGTGAAGTTTGTCTCCCTTCGGCTGGGTTGCTTTGTGCTGAAACTCAATTACTTCTGTCTGGCTTCTTCTGCTTTCCTCTATGCCGCCCTCCCTCCCTGCACTGGGAGTTCACCAGCATTTCCCCCGGTGGATTGCACACAGAGTGCTATGAAAAGTGTCTGACCTCACACAGATTACCTCTGTTTTTTTGCTTTTTTTCTGTTGTCACACCTCAGTGTTTCGAATCAATCAAATTTCAATGTCGGGCCCAGATGACTTGAGTAAATCGTATTTAAATGAGGATTTAAAAAGTTCAGTATCATGTGAAACGTTTTTGAGCTTTTCAGAATGTTTTAATGTTGTTCCCTTATACCTGGCATGTCGCTTTAATTCTTTCTTGCATGTTTGAGAAATCCTTAAATCTCCTGTGGAGATTGGACCGGAAAAAAAAATATCTGGAATTACCTTGGAGCTGCAGTTTCCAAGCTTCCCAGCTTCCGCTTCACAAAGCAACCCCACTCAGCTCCTTCAGACTAGCCGGCAGCAATTAGTAAACAGCCGTTGGGACTGTGCTCCGGCCGAGCCGCTTCTCAGTGCAGCACTGGTGGAAAAAATGTCGCCGAACGCTTAGTACAGGAGCCGTGTTGCGATGACTTCCTGAAGGCCGAGTTTCAGAAAAAGCGGGAGTTTTTTAAAGAGACACACGCCCAATTTTTGGTCAAATTTCTTTTAAGTCATATTTGATATATACAGCATTTTTGTAATAATAATAGGTCACACAGTGACTTTATAATGCTATAAAATGGAACTATGTGGCTAGAAAATACACAAACCAACCAAACATATAAACGCCCCCTGTGTTGAATAATTTTCTTGTACTCCTGGTTTCTTGCAATCACGTTAACTTTGACATTGCTTTACGCAAGTGGCAGCGTTTGGATTCTTCGCTCCCTTTTCGTTTAGAAGCAAACAACGCTCTTTCACGCTCCAGATCGAGCCACCGTTCCCTTTGTTTTCCGATCGTCTTGTTTCGATACATAATGCATTCTTTCATTATGTATCGAAAGAAAAATCAGCCAAGCACTCCGTGTGTAAAGCCAGGATGTGGCAGAAATATTTGTAGGAACACCTTCTGGAATAAAGAGGCACAGTTCTACAGTTTGGCCAAAACTGGACAGTCCTTGTTTGCCCAAGGCCTGGTTTCTAGTCATTAAAATAAAGTATTTTATGATTAATAATTCAAACTCTGTAGTGTTTGTCCTTAAGCCGACTGAGAAATGAACTTTTGTCCCAATTGTTATTATCTTTCCTCTCAAACTACAATATAAAACATTGAAATGTGCTTTAAATCACTCTGAAAACGACTGGAATTATTTTGAAAACGGATAAATGTATAAACCCGAGTGTTTTGCACAGCTGAATAGTGTGAAATATATAACCCTAGAAAAACAGCAACACTTAAAGAACTAGCATAAAGAAATGAACGTCTCAGCGTTAGCTATGAGGGTCACTTTCGTGGGATTTGAGTTCAAGTCTGAAGCCGGAGGCATCGTGTCTGTTACGTCCCAACTTTTATGATAATACAGCTGCAGGTGCAGACTCAGTGGGAGGTCGTGTCGCCATATCGATCTTGGATAAAGTGCTGTCTGGGAGATCAAAGGTTAAAGAGTGAGTTTTCAGTGCAAATCTGCACGTATTTGCATATTTGGTCAAGTTCAGTTGATGCTTTCTGGATCCACTTTTTTCCCGTGAAATCTGTGCCGTGCTTTGAGGTCAGCAGCAAACTCAGAGCGCGGGCGATAAATCGCAGGAAGAGCAGGTGGTTGTTGAGCTCAAACCCTCCGTTAAAACCGACAGCAGAGTGAGAGAGGAAATCCAGAGAACCCGGAGAGGACATATGGATTCAACAGGGAGGATCCATGTGAATCCAGGAAGACTGGGATTCAAACCCGAGCCTGGTTCCTGCGAGCCTTACTGCATCCCTGGCTTGAAAACTGAGAACGCTCAGCCACTGAAAATGAGAACGTGGTTTAGCGCGTAAAGAAAATCTGCAGAAATTGGTGGCAAAAAACAAAACACACACACACACACACACAAAAAAAACGCTCTAAATTACCCAGGAAGTTGAAAGTGGGAATTTGTTCTCGATCCCACCTGATTCAATAAATGTAAACAAGGACGTGCTTTTGTTTCAAAGAGCAACAGCTGTCTCAGTTGATGCCTGTTCTCAAAAAGTTACTCCTTTTCCTGCACAGTGCGAAAGCAACGAGTTTGAATGATTTCTTCTTCTTCTTCTTCTTCCTCCGAGTGACGTGCGTGTTTGCGTCTGAATGGCAGGGAGCCTGTTTCAAAACGCAGTGCAGAGTCAGAACGCCTAACATCTCATCCACATAAGATTTACATCCTGAAATGCGTGTTGATTATTACTAAACTTGCCCTTTGCATCGTCGGGAACATGACTCAGACGTCAGTTTCCCATCAGGAAGGTTATTGCTGCTTAGGAGGAAAGGCGCTCTCTAAACAACCTATTGATTTCGGAGCAATAACACGCAGCCTTCAAAGAATGTAAAAGATGTTCATCAAATCCACCTTAGGTCTTACTGAATTATTGATTCGGCTGCGTCAGGAGTGTCGCAGCGTTTAAATTGTGCTTAGATCTGCAAGTTTGTGCGATCGCTCTGCTCCGGCGAAGGCTGATCCTTCTCCATCAAAACCGTCGGCTCTTTGGACTCACTCTGAGGCCCGTTCGCGTCGTTTAGGACGCTCGCCGCCGCTGAAGAGGGAGTCTTGAGACGAGCGAACCAAGGCACAGACGGCTGCAGCGGATTTGCGCCAGTGGCCGGGCGACGCACGTCGTCGTCGTCTCCAGCGGCGCTAATCGCGTCGAGCCCTTTACCGCCGTCAGTCACGCTTGCGCACACGCTGCTTCGCACGTTACACTGCAGCCTTTCCCTCATGTCAGAATCAATCAGCGATGCTCAGGCTAGTTAGCTTAGCCACCAATGAAGACGGATAAACTGCTTTTCTGGAGCGGCACGTCGTTCCGCCAACCTTTAGCACTCTGAGCAGCACCCACACAAGCGTGATTGACAACTCCAAGACCTTCCTCCTGGCTCTGATTGGTGGCGCACTAGTAGCAAACCGTCACATGATGATAATTTTAACAAACGCACTAAAAAAGTTATTTCTTTTTTTAATATTTTTTGATAAAAGTTGCGTACTGCGGCTTTAAGAGGAGTGGATTCTGCTGCCGATCATAACTGCCCTTCATATCCACTTACCTTTCATCCGCAGGCGAACATCCACTGCCAACCACACTCTTCAATAAACTACCTGCACTTTTGTGCTGTTTGAAGTTTCTCACACCAGGGTCAAGCTGAGCCACGACATGAAACGCTTTAAATTGTTTCATTGCTTTCCTCAAATTCTGTCTTTTAAAACAATTTGGGAAGTCTAAAATAACGTGATGGTGTTCATTGAGGCTTTTGAGTAAACCAGAGGCAACACCTTAAGGTTGATTTTTAGTGTAAAATTGAACTTTTTGGCCCTCCCGATTATTACATTTATAGAGAAAGAGAAAAAAAGAAAAAAACGAGTCAAGCTTCTAAGCTTGACAACGCCGACCCGGCTGCAAAGATTAGGATGGAAGATGTGTGCTGTGGGTGTTTTAGGAGCTTCAGAACATGAGACGGCATCGTGAGAAAATGGCATCGTCTTAAAATATCGCAGCGCCGTCTTGAGACATTCCCCAAGAGGTGCAAGATTTGCCCCAAATGTGTGACCTTGGCTCCTAACTGTCCAAATATAGAAGAAACAGGTTGTCTTTTCATATGATCTGGTTTCAATTGTCCACACGGCTGAGGACGGATGTGTTCGTGTTGCAGCCGAGGCCGGCGGGCCTTCTCTCCGCACAACGTGGCGCCAGCTCCCTGATTTACTCGCCCGGTATTATTCAGGCCCACACAGCCACGAAAGCTGCCAAAAACACAACCCCCCCATCCAGCAAGATCAAACTCAAAATAAACAAAAGCAAACGCTCCATTTCTAAATCAAATTCTGAACAAACGGCACAAGCTGCGGAGCTACCCATGGAGCAGAACTCGGCGCTGAATAAATGTTTTATTCAGCCATTTTTCTTTTCCACGCGCCTCTGACAAATTTAATGCTTTCACATCTTTTTATTGACAGTTTCTAAAAGCCTGGTCACGACACGTCGGTCGCTGAACGCAGCAAAAGCTCTTTACCTTCCAATAGAAAAGGTTTTTTTTTTGTAAAAACTGTACAAATTAGATGAATTTAGATAATAAAATCAGTTTTGGAAGAGTAAAAATAAAAAATAAAAAACCAACTAGGTTTTAATAGGATTCAACATCTAGACACATCATGTTGTACTTTTAGAAACTTCAGGTTCGGTGATCCGCTTTTTACTTTTTTGATGCCTGTGTTACTTTTTAAGAAATAGAACCCACTTTAAGGCACAAAGGTGAAATATTCCAACTGGGAATGTTGGGTCATGTAATGAGTTGTGGGACACAGACACACACACACACACCCACACACACACACACACCCACACACACACACACACACACACACACACACACACACACACACACACACACACACACACACACACATTAGCCCCTGAGGAGGAGCAGGAGGAGGAATCCATTTCAAGTTGCACCTCATGGATGGATGACCTGGGACGATACGATCCCACCGGCCAAGCGGGAGATGCATTCTTGCAAATCCAATCTGCCTGTCAGGCGTTGTCTTAAAATGTTGGGCGAGTCGGGAAGAGAAAATATGAAAGAAATTTGGAAGAGGAAAGGACTGCTCTGGAAAAAAAAAAAGTTCAGATGGCTTTTTTTTTTTTCCCGTGCTTTTCTTTGTACACTTGGAAGTTTGAGGTGCACTTTTCTGGTGATGGAAACGATACAGAAGTGTAAAAATTGTTCAAAGGTTGAGCTGCAGATCAGTTTCAAGCAGTGCTGCCTTGCTAGCAGAAGGGCGTTGGTTCAAATCCTCACCTGGTCATTTGGAGTACATCAAAATGACCATAAAACAGTTGAGAATCTCCAGACAATTTTTTGGGCTGTTGACCAGTGCAGTGGATGCTAAAACCGTAATTACATAGATGCATGCATTCATGAACTGCGTTAGCGTGAAATACAGACCAAACTCTCGAAGCGGTTTGCTTTGTCTGAGTCACTGTTTTGAACCTGCGTTTCATCAAACAAACAAAAACGAAAGAATTTGAAAACGACGTGGGAAACTCTCAACAGCAGCCGGGATCGATCGCCTCCGTTCACGTCCACCCGGGTTGCTCCACGGCATCAGTTGTGGCTGATTAGCAATTCAGCGAGTAATTGGACAGGCCTTATTAGACCCGGGTCGGGCTCACACTGGTGGAACAAGGGAAGCGGCGCTTTGCTCCGTCTGCACAGAATGACAAAGCGTTTTCAGGCATTCGGAAAGCCTTTGATTTGAACTTCCAAGGTCTGGACAGAGAAATCTGATGATTGCTGCGACCTCCGTGCCTCTGCGTCACCTTGGGTTTCGGACGCATGTGGACTGAGACAAAAGGTCGACTTCCGCGACCGCGTTCGTGCGTCGAAGACGGATGGCGAATCTCTGCCTCGGATCGAAAACGTCCCGAGTTTCGCTCGCATGCGTCCCGCCCTTACAGCTGATTCTTCCTCTTCAGAAAGAAGACGGAGCCAATGACCGAAACGGGACGCGAGACCGCCGTGGGTCGACGCCAGGTTCGGAAAAACGTCCTTCACCGAAAGCAAACGCGACGACCAAATGAGTTTTCTTTCAGACGCTTCTCTCCTCAAGCTGGTTGCAGTGACTTATTTCAATTAGGTCCAGTAGGGCGTTAAATAAATGACCACAGGAGTCCAACATGCTGCCAGTGTGATGATAAACAGGGGCTCCGTGCAACCTTAGCGCCTTCCATAACTATCAACCTCCATTACACATAATGGGGGATGCCATTTTGTCCTTAGCATGCCCCTGAGAGACTGTGAAGTAGCGCGGTACTGCACAGGAGTCAAGAAAGGTGGTAAACAAACAGCATGAACATGTTTTCTTTGTTTTTATTCCATTTTCTGCCACCTTAAACTTTCAGCAGCCAGAATCTTATACAGAAGTGCAACCTCTTCGGTCTGCGCCAGTGGAAAACCGGGCCAAACCAAGCAGCGAGATCTCCAAAACGTAACGGAGCACTACTCAAAATGTTACTTTACAGACAATAATAATGTTGTTTTTTTTTTTAAAGTTAGTGAAGAAAAGTTAGAATGTACTTTTTTTTTTATATGAAGAAATAATACCAGGTAATTTCCACAGTTACTCAATAATGTGAGCAACAACACTGATATGGCAGTGATTTTAAATTTTTTTTTTTTTTAGATAACTTTGCCTCCAGATTGTATTAAACATTCCGACTTCATTACATTCTGCATTGGGCGAAAGATACAAACTAATCAAGTGCAAATTAATTTTGCAAGTATTTTATTATTCGTCGATACTTTTTTGCTGCGCTGCAAAAAGAAGAAGAAGAAAAAAAAAATTTTTATCCAGTTAAATGTTTTTCTTTTTTTTTTTTGCAGCATAAAATGTCGCATTCGAGCAAACCTCTTCACGCTGAAGCGGTTAAAGTGCTTCAGCACAAATTGTGCGTCTTGTTCGAACCTTCCCCCTGACAGTCCGGGGGCGGGGAGAGGTGGGGAGAGGGGGGGAGCGCAGGCCTTCATTCATCATCTGTTAAATCAGTCAGTGTTTACCGTCTGAGCGCCAGCAGAGACATTAGGATTCCAAGATGGTGCAGATCTGCAGTCCCATTAGGACACACAGTCTGCTCTCTTCACATCTCTGCTTAGATCTGCTGTTTGGGAGCATCAGGGTGGACTGATAGCATCGCGGCCCTCGGCTGGTTCCCCCTCCCCTCTGAAGCAGACGGGGACTTTGATGTGCAGCCCGGAATCACCTCCGGCCCAGACAGGGCCGCGCGACTTAGGCTCCGAAACCGGGACGTCACCGCAGCGTTGACCTGCGGCTGCGTGTCTGATTGAACTTTTGTAAAAAAAAAAAAAAAAAAAAAAAAACCAAACGCTTGAAGTTGTAAATGTCGTAAGCTTTATTAAGATTTAAAGGGTAGACTCTTCAACGCCTGCACCTGTACGAAGCTGTCCTGTTAAGTCCGACGGCCAGGTAAGACGCGTTTCCATGACGATCAGAGCGGAGACTGTGCAGACAGCGACTGGTGAGTTTCATGAAGTCAACTGGAAGCAGGGCCGTGTCTGGTGGAAGGTGTTTCTTGAATAGTGACATTTGAAATTTTTTTTTCACGTTTTCTCATGTTACACCCACATGTTTGTGTTCTGTCTGGATTTTATGTGACGGACCGCTGCAAATTAGTGGTCTAAAACAAGGTTTTATGTTGTTTTGTGACAGATTCCCATTTCAAAAATGTATCATTGCTAATATATATCTATAGATATAGATATCTATGTATTCATATATATTCATATATATTCATATATATGCCAGGGAATCGACTACCAGCTCGTTGCTGATGGTTTAAAACAGATCAAGGTTTTCATTCCAGCTGCAAACTCTTAACTTTTAAGGAGAAAATGTATTATTTACCATCCCTAACCGGGTGGCACTGCACCTTTAGCTACGCCTGCACCTTTACAGAACAGCGGTCTTGCGTGTTCAAAGAATCAGTCTGGCCCATGTTGGACCGTGTAGCGCTCCCTGAACAGAACAGACAGACAGCCCCGCGCACACAGATCAATATTTACTCTTTGATTCTCACCACCCACTAACGCGCAAGCTGGGAGTTGGCGCAAGGCTTCACCGTTGGACTCAGAGTGTGCACGCGAGACAGCAGGCGGCAGAAGGGGCCCTTGCAAAACATCCGATGGCACAAACGGAGCCGTCGTCACATCCACGATCAGACGGGGAACGAACAGGCTGCAAAAGAGCAACGAAACGGCATTTGTTGCTCCAAGCCGCCTCAAAAAAAAGAAAAGAAAGAAGCAATCAGAAGTGATTTTTATAATGGATGCAGGTTAATGCATTGAGAAACGAGCCGGTCTGCACTATTGTGTCAATGTGCAGCATTGCGCAACTCCTTACATCCTAGCAAGAGCATAAAAGTTAAACACTTTCTGCCAGAGTGAGCACCAGCTGAGGGAGAAGGATAAAATCGTTAAGCATGTTAGGTTTAAATATCACCATAGCCGCTTGTTGTGAGGAGTATAGTCTTTACATGAACTGTCTTTTATGAGAATTTAGTTCATTTTGCACAACGGAATGGATGAAAGCAGGACAAACGTCAGGATAAAATGGGAATTCATTGACCACGATGTCGGCGGATAGACAGTTTTCTTTTTTGTAACAGTAGGTTGTCACGCACTTAGCAGCGAGTAGACGAGGATGATTGACAGCATTAAGACCCTCCTCCTGCTGCCGCTGATTGGAGCAGGTCTTCACACAGCAATAGCAGCTCAGGGAGGAGGCGGAGGAGATCGATGTTTTCACAGATTGTCTGTCTGCAGTTTTAACAAATATATGGAAAAAAAACAAAAAACAAGAAACAAGAAACAACACATTCTTTATAAAATTTACAAACTGTAGATTTAACCGCAGAGAGAATCTTTGCAATGTGCTGGAGAAAAATGTCTGCAATAAACGTTCTGATCATCTCTACAAGATTCTGGCAATAAAATCAACACGACTCTAGATGGAAATAAATATGGCGAAATTACGGAAGCTCATTGAAATGATTCTAAAGTGACGACAAATTCATCTGATTGGACGGGATGAGTGCGCGTTCAGATGCCATATTAATATTTGCAAATAAATAAATTGTCGATGACGCCGGTGGAGACACGTTGGAAACCCGGGTACCTTTTTTATTACTGCCTTATCCTCCGGGAGATTTCCTGTGACAAACAAACCTATTGGCTGAATGAAAAAACAAAATGTGAATACATTTCACAATACACAGAACCAGCACTAAAAATAAATGCATTTTGGCAGCTTTTGCAAGAAAAATGCAAGCAGCAACAACACAATGTTTGCCAGTTTTGTCTGGGGAACTTGCTTGACACCGTTGCTTTGCATCAACTTTATTAAGGTTTGGCGTTTAGCTCCGCAGCGTAGAATCCTTCTCTGCGCTGCGTTTCTATTTTCAACAAGAGGTCATGACGACCAAACCTGCGAAGCACTAAAGCATTTCAGAGGCAGAGTTAGTTTCACGTCTCTGGGGAAACCCCTGGAGAGTCTTGTTAATCTGCAGTGCTATAAACTCTGCGTGGATGTGAACAGGAGCAAACTCGACATAGAAAGCAAACGGATTACCGAACCGTCGCAGGCTCTGCAAATGATCGTGTGAACCTCATGGCGCGCCAATGAAATGTGCGTTTGGTGCCGTAATAGACGTGTTCTCAACAGCGTCTCTTTTATTCTGTGACGGTGGGAGTTGGGGCGAACCCAACGACCGGGCGGCGTTTCTGGCTCCGAGATGAAAGAGCTGTCGGCGCGCGTCGACACAGACATGGATTCGGGGGTGAAGCGGCTTCTCTGCGCAGCGACGTGCCAGCTGCATCATAAGCACAATGTTGCAATTTTCTAGCGTCACCTTCTGCCTCTAAGAGCAGCCCTTCCCCTCTGCGACTCCCCCTCACAGCTCCTTCAGACTAGCCAACAGCTATTAGCAAACACCTGGCAGAACTGCGTGTCTGCTGGGCTTTTCCAAACTCCTTCGTGGCCCAACATTCCTGAGCGCTGGTCGTAAACAGCACAATGGAAAGGCATTGTTGGGACGATGTGCTGAACTCGGTTGTGCTACAAAGTATCAGTGTATACCTAGAAAATACATAATATCACCTATTAAGTGAAATATTGTGTTTCTAAATGTGCAGAAGGGCACACGCTCTATGTTGATGTAAAAATGGCTAAATATTAAAACATAGCACTCATTCTAGATTTTTATTTGTACATTTTTTTTTAAAAAAAGGAACAGAAATAACTTTCTTTAACTTTATTACATGCTTTATTACATGCTTGTTGGTCTTTCACATTAAACCCACTGAATGTTGCTTCAGCGATCGTGAAAACGTTCTACAGTTTCTTTTATTCTTTTATTCTCCTTCACCGGAAAGCGAGGGAACAAAGATTTGCTACCACCGGGTCTGTGTGAAAGTGGCAATCCGGCACTTCTAATAGAGTTGCGGTGGGGTTTTTTTTCTGCCAATTTCAGACGAAATGAAACTAAACGGGAAGGTAAGTCCATTAAGATCCATCGTTGCTTTGTGACGGCGTCGTCTTTGCGGTTCACATCTGAAGAGGACGAGAAAGGAAACCGAGAGGCGAGGAGACGCAGAGCAAAACCGACACAGATCCCCGAGAGCTTGACAAATGAGGAAGAGGAGGGGATCAGAAAAGAGGCAGGGTTTTCGCAGTACGCCTCGTCGTCCGGGAGGAGCAGAAACTCGGGGATGAGAGTTGGTCAAATGAAAAATTTAAAAGACATTCCATAAACAATTTAGTGTACAACTAAGTGTCAAGGTTCCTGTTTCTTCCAAGCATTTTCTTCTGCTGCCAACAACAAACAAACAAAAAATGTTGTTTGGAAGACAAGGTCATACTTTTTTATTTTGGCACAAGTCTTTCTGTACAACACGTTGCATTATTAACTTCATTCAGTTATAAAAACCTAAAGATTACCAGGCTGTTTCCAGATCTCATCAATGCATCTAAGACCTCAATCTCTTAAAGGGCCGGTGTTATGTGTTTTCCAGGTATATCAATCAAGTAACTATAGCACCGTCAGTTGTTCTAAAAATGCTTTCACATCAAAGATGTAAAGACTAAAAAATAAAGTTTTACTTCCTGATTTAACGCCAAGAAATTGGGTCTCTGTCTCTTTAAAAGCTCCTGCTCTTTCTGAAACTCCGCCTTCGGGAAATCGCCACAGTGTCTCACCTCTATTAACAGCATTGAGACGTAGCTCCCAGCAGGGCTGCAATGTGAGGCCGAATCTCAGAAGCTGCAGCTCAGAGGAGGAGCTTTGTCCTTGGAGGCGGAGCTAGGTCCAGTCAGGTGTTTTGAGCAGCTGAACGGTTGCCACTGGAGATTAAAAGCTTTCTCAAACGTGCACGGAAGAATCGAGGCAACGCTCCAGGTATGTTTTTGACGGGGGAATAACATTATAACATAGGGTAAAGGTTAGGGTTAGACTTTAAAGGAAAAAAAAATGAGCGCTAAGCTGTAAAGGTTCCCTGTTCACATACTTATCTTTGTCTGAGCCATTTTCTCACATTAGTATTTTGTGTCTTATGTGCAGACAGAAGTAAAATAAATCTCTTTAGAAACAGATTTTCCTTTTTCTGTAAAAAGCTCCTTTTTTTTCTTGTTTGGAAGTTCAAGTTGACACGTTCAATGTTCTCCCACTTCTTCTTTTGACGTCGGCTCTATCTCCCGCGTATCAAAGGTGCGTGCGCGTCCTCTGCTGTGTTTTTCGCTTCACTTGGCATTTATCTTTACAGTTTCATCTCTCTTTATTGGTTCTTCCCGGAGGCAGTTATATATATATATATTTAAAAAAATAAGCTGTATGACTTTGTGAGGGACTTATAGATTCTCCACAGAGTTTAATATCACTTCAAACAGTAAAGTTGTGAATTGTCTGAAAATGCATATAAGGAACTGGACGACTCACTTGCAACCGTAGTTTTTGAAGGCGTTTCTCTTTGGTAGCCGTGTTGTTTCTGTTCTGTCCCATCATTCCTCACCATTTTTTATTTATTTATTTATTTTTTTTTGGGGGGGGGGAGAAAGCTTAACGCCAGTGGAACAAAACCCAACAAATTTTCATTTTCACAGGTTTTTTTCTCTTCTTCTTCTTCTTTTTTTTTTCTTGAACGTCGAATGTATTTCAGATGCGTCCCGATTCTTTGGGAAATCAATTCCGCTCCAGCAAAGGCACCAGATGGGTTTCGCAGGTGGCGGCGAGCGACGACGCCTCCCAGAAATTACATCTTCATGCCGCTGATATTCTTTTTTTTCCAAAATTCAGGATTATGAAACGTAAAAATAGACACATAAAAAAAAAAAAAAGGAAAAAGTCACACAAAACTCCTGCTTTCTTACCATATCTCCTCTACCAGCTTCCCTAACTAGTGGGCCTTGTAATTAACCGAGCATCTGCAAAGTCTCAGCGCGCACAGCGATCACACCCGCACCTGTTCAACGCCGGTTTGTCTCCAGTATATTACGAGCTTAAGGCTGTAATACATGTTCACGTTCTGCATCGTTCTAACGCTCCGCTGATGAGTGTAAATTGCTTTGTGCCCCGTGTCGTCGGGGATGGATTAACCCCGGCGCAGGTTACCGACAACGGCCGCCCGTGGCGGTTTCGCGAGAGCCGAGCATGAACGTGTGTCGGCGGCCATGTTTTGCTTACCCTGCTGCGTCATTTCAAAAGAAAAAAAGCGCGCTCAAACACCACCTACCCATCCTGTCCTCCGTCCCTCTTCCCCATATCTAAGCAAAACGTCCTAAATAAGCTGTGACCTTCTCTAATGAAAAGTGGAAGCTACACTGTGGCTTATTACAGTGTGCAGGGCTGAGCCTCTGAAACAGCGCGCCGCTATTCACCAGCCCCCAAGTGGCAATTATGAGTCGCTCTATACATAGCTTTCCACTGCTCCTTTCTAGCTAGCAGGTGGTGTTTTTTTTTCTGTGTTTTTTTTTTTTCCGAAACAATAGACACGGATGACAATGAGGCAAACAGCTGCTGCTCCTCTCGTGGTTCTCCCGTGTAAATGAGACGGGACGTGGAGAAGAACGATCCAGATTATCTGGCAGGGAGGGGGAAAAAAAAGGCAAACATGTGAAACATCAAAATAAAAATCACCGTCGTACTCAGTGCATCCAGACAGCGTTCACGGCGCTTCACTTTTCCCACATTATATGTTACAGCCTTATTACAGATCGTATTAAATGAACGCCTTTCAATGAATGTCCATGTTTTCATGACTGTGGGGAGGAAGCCAGAGCACCTGGAGAGAACCCACGCATGCACAGGGAGAACATGCAAACTGTGTGCAGAAAGGCCGGGAGTCGAACCTTCTTACTGCAAGGCAACAGACCTACCAACTGCGCCACCGTGCAGCCCGTCTTTGCAGAAGCTACACCGGTTGCAGTCGGCAGGGCTGAGCCCGCTGTGGGAGTGTGGATGTTTTTCCAATTTTATCGAATATAGAAGAAGCTCGAATATCCAGCTGTTAAAAGCGAGCGCCTCAGATTGAAATGAGCACGACGACCCAAAATCGGCTGGAAAGCGCCTCGTCTCCCCTTTCAGAAACAATTAAACGTTTTCAGACAGCGCAACGCGTGGCTGGATTGCGGCACTGCAAAACTGCAAACTGCTTCTCGTCCAGTTATTCCACCTGAGCGCCTTTCGCAAATTCTGTTATTCAAGCAAAAATACATCGTTTTTAACTTTCCAAAATGACCCTTTCTGTTTTGTTCTCCGTGTTGGAATAGATACAGAATTGTTTCTCCAAACTGTGCCCAGTGTTGCAGCCGTCCGCCTTCGTCTTTTTCTTTTTTGTTTTGTCCTAAAAACTCCGTAAAACCTGGAAGAGTGCACTTTCATTTCCACATCAAAGGGCCCAAACAAAAACCTCGAGCTGGAGAATATATTTACTTGTCATATTTTCCTCTACAGCCAGGTCCTACAGAGTTATAGGAGGAATCCGGGACAGAATTGAAGGGAAGCACAAAGACGGCCAGTAGACGGAATGACAAAGGGCGAAATAAAAACAAGGCCATATATTCCTGCACACCGGCACAGGCAACGAGAACAAAAGCAAAGATCTTTCTTCTTCTTTTTTTTTTTTTTACAAACTCCATACAAGAGACTTGCATATTTTTGACTAAGAAGAACAAGAGTACCCCTGCCACCAGGAAACAATCCCGCATCACATGCTGACTTATCTCCTGTAAATTTGAGGCTTCCCCTCCAGATGTTCTTTTATTCAAGCATTTCCAAACCCTCTTAGTTTTTCTTTTGGCCGCATTGTCCTTAGTCGCCAAAAATCATTGCGACGCGACTCTTTATTATTTGTAATAAATCATTGCATGTTTGAAAACAGAAGCTTCAGTTTTGCAGAAGTGCTGACTGCCTCTTGTGCTTTTTCACGTTTTGTTTTGTCACTTTAGGGTTAAGGTAGAGTTAGGGTTAGACTCCACGACACATCGTTGAGTCAGATTTGTTTTTGATGAACCCGAATCAGCACATCATTGTGAAGTCAGAGGAGTATGAAACAAAAAAAAAAACAAGAACATTGTGAGACAGGGTGGCGTCCATTCGCATTCGACCACTCATATTCCCACACAGACGTCTATAAACACAGCCGTTATCAGTTTCCTTTATCAGTGACCTGATTAGTACATAAACAGCAAGTATTTGGGGGTAAGTTTCAAACAGCAAAACCTTCTTTTTTGCAAAATAGATCAACCTCATTCATCTGAACGTCCATTTTCAACAGATTCTCAGTTGGATTTTGGACAATTTTCTGAACAATGTTGGCGTAAAGGTGAATCCTTAAAACCAGCTGGAAGTCTTTTCAAAGTACTTATTGTGCCTCCTAACAAGCTTTCCAAACAGTTTAAGTCATGCTCAAACGAACTGTATTCACTTTATAGATAAAACCTGATTCCTATTCAAGCGTCATCTCCAAATGTAACGTACATTTCGCAAAAACCGCTGCACTTGTGGCAGCTGTCTGAAGTCACTCTGGTATGTTTCCATTTTTGGATCTGATGCTGATCGACTCCGTGTCAGTCTGTGCAAATGCAGCTGGAATGGCTTCCACTGGTACTTTCTCCACTTTCGAACAGTCGACGTGACGCATCAGCATGGGGAGGGGGAAAAAAAAAAAAGAGGGCGGGGAAAGTTATTTCCGCTTTGGAGCAGTTAATTAAGCGTTTAAAAGCCCAAGGAGATCCAGCAGGAGTTTGTGAGAAAACGTCCCAGTTACAGGAAGGGAGCAAATGGAGGCCATGTTCTAACTTTTTACCGTCAGGGAAAATTTGAGACCGCCGGTTTGGAAACAACCAGACTTGCAGGGATACGCATCAGAATGAGTCAAAGTCAAACCAAACTTTACATTTATTTATTTATTTTTTGATTTATTTTTTTCTGAGTGTGTGTTTTTGGTCTTGCAATCAGAGAATTTAATTAGATCTGTGGCGTTTTTAGCTTTCAGCACTGAAACTAATTTGTTCAACCAAGTTGCATTTAAACGACTTAGAAACAGTGCAAACTCTGTGAGTATTTTAGCATATCGGGCATAAAGCAAAAATATACACACACACACATATATATATTCTAGTCTTCCTTTCTAGTTCTTAAATCTAAGCAGTAAATATTTTGACTGCTGTTGACGTACCGACGACATCAGCTAGAGCGTAGCGTCGACTCTGAGTTTTCCCTCCACAGGTAATGACAACGTGCATCAAAGGCAACGTTATCTGTCTGAATTGCTTTCAAAAAGTAATGGAAGTGGGATGGGGGGCAGACAAACATCCCACATCTTTCCAGTTAATGGAGGTGAAACTGACATTTCAGTCGCTGGAACAGCTAAAACAAAATAAGAATGACCCCGTCGCCTCGTGCTTCTCTCTGCAATATCCCAAGTTTTATTCCAAAAGTACTGTGGCTAATGTACTCTTGTGTTCAGAGTCGCGAGAATGCCAGACGGTTCCATCGGAAGCATTAAAAAAAAAAGGTCAAATCTGTACAAAAGTGCTTTATAAAGAAATTCTGACTCTTATTTTGTTTCCGATTTTTTTTGTTGTTGTTGTTGTTGTTGCAGAGTTTCAGTCTAATTCTAAAGCCGAAAGAATGAAAAGTGATTTTTTTCCCCCTGCTCCCTGTGTTTTGACATCGCTAAACAGGAACAGATTCAGCAGTGAAGATTCTCTCCTTAATTCGTTGTGGAGGCAGAAAAAGCGACGCATCAAAGCTGGCTCTTTGACGGCAGCTTCCCCCCCATCAAAGTGACTCAAAGTCAGGTACCTCTTTGTTTCCGCGCGATGTCGGCCGTCCAAACAAAGGATAATTATGTAATTAAAAGGGAGAGATAATGGGGTCTTTTATCTTTTTGCTGTCTTTGTTCTGTAAAGCACCTGATTCAGCTGCGCGCAGTTTAAAAGACACGAGCTTTTCATCAAACGGCGTAATAACAATAATATGTAGGCGGCTTCTTTTTTTTTTTTTGTTTTGTCTTTTTAAAGACCTCAGCTGCTGCCCTCACGTAAAACATGCATGGATACCGCTCTGTTTTCTCTGGAGCGCCGGAAACAAACAAAGGAGT
The DNA here is from genome assembly GCA_911649635.1 of Poeciliopsis gracilis. Lineage (NCBI taxonomy): Eukaryota > Metazoa > Chordata > Actinopteri > Cyprinodontiformes > Poeciliidae > Poeciliopsis > Poeciliopsis gracilis. The sequence continues at coordinate 1,961,100 of CAJVRI010001517.1, forward strand.
AAATGACGAAACTCAACCAGGCCCCAACGCTTCTGCTGCTTTATCCTCTCAGAGGACAACTGCGGCACGAGTACGCATCAAAATCTGGAAATATTGACGCACAGTAACACGTTAAAACGTTAAAACAATTGGGAGAAGAAAAAAAAAAATCGAGAGCCTTCATTCATTTGGCTCTCCGGCAAATGAAGTCGACGTTCACGCTTTTTCTGATTTTTGAAGTTTTTTTTTTATCTCAAGCAGAAACTGTTAAGAAGAACTTAAATTTTTTTTGGGCACTATTTCTCTTTAATAGTGAGTCATGCCACTAATATCTAGTTTTTTTTTACATTTTTTTATTCAAGCAGACTTAGGCACATCCACCCATTATACTTAGCTAAACACAGCAAATGGTTTATAGACCAACATAATAGAAAGTAGTTAGCCAGACAGTTCAATAACTGTAAATACAATATTACATGACTCGTTTATTGCTGTGCAGGTGCAAGAGAAAGAATTCACAATAATATCTTTACTCTCTTAACATTTCGGCCCCTCAGCTCTTTCAACTCTGGGATTTTTGGCCCTCTGTGCAAAACGTTTGCAGCTCATCCCAGTGCCATTCCCAGGCCAGTTAAAATCCACACACATTTAATTAAGTGAAAGGGTTTGTTTGTCTGCTGGGATTTGTTGCAGATCGGGCTGCATTTTCCCCAGACTCGCAGCCGCCAACAAGTTTTTCTTTTTCCCTGGATTTACCTGATTCACCACTGATATTCCTCTATTCTGTGACCTCTCGTTTTCTCTTTCTGCATGCTGCCATTAGGATGCATTTACTTTGCATTAGCAGTAAGAATAAGTGAATCACTGAACTAAATGACTTTAAAGCCTCAAATTTTCTCCTTATTGAAAAGCAAGGCTGCGCTCTCCGGCCTCAGACTGTTAAAAGCTTTTCCCTTAAATTCAACAAACAGATCAGCGCTCCAAACAACTTTCATTCAGAACTGAACTGGGAGGGGGATTATTACAACCCCCTACATCAAGACCGGTTTGGACCGGTGCTTCCTGTCCAACCAGCGCAAGAAAACACCAGCACATGGCTATGCTGGCTTCGGGCTGCGGGACTCCAACACAGGATTGATTTCAAGGTTTTGTTGTTGGTGTTTAAAGCTCAGCTTTGTCTGGCAGTGTCCTCTTTCCAGGACCTTTTGACAAATCCACACTTCATTTGGGACTCCAAAGGTCAAACAACCAAAAATGAAAAGCAGAGGTCACAATACGTTTTGCAGAGCATTGATTATTTTGAGAAACTCTTTGAAGACCCTCCCCTACTCACTGCCTTTTGAACAGGATTTTGTTCCTAAGCCTTTTGATTGTTTTTAATGTATTTTCTAAAATACTTTTTTCCATCTGCATTGCTTATTCTAGGCAGCTTTGACCAACACTTATTGTCATACAGTGCAATGCAAATGAAGCTGACAGTAAAAACTTTTAGAGCCACGATTTGGTAGATTTCCTTTTTTTTTTTTGCGTGCACTCACTTTTGGGATGATGAAAAAAAATAAAAATTGTCCACTAATTGAAAAAGCAGGAAGCAGTCAGTACTGCAGGGCATTCTGGGTAAATGCAACCAAAACAAACGCGAGGGTCTAAATCCAGCAGGAGAAATTTCTCTTGGTCTTCACCAAAGACGAAAAGAGAAACCCGACCGCCGCTAAAATCTGATGCCTCTCCATGTTTTGTTTACATCCAGGTCTTCTAAGGTTTTCGCGTTGTTTTCCTCGGCAGGTTTTGGTGCGGCGCCTCCGCAGGCGAGGAGGTGAACAGGCATTTCGGCGGGTTTGGATCGTTTGATGCAACGTGAAAGCAAACCGCGCCAACGCAAAATGTGGCAAATGTTGGCACTTTGGTCCCCAATCAAATCGAGTGAACCGGGTCCATCACACGTTAAAAAGCATTGTGGTGCATTTTTCAAAATTTGGACAGCTAAAATGCGACTTAGGAAAATCTACAAAATGTCGAATGACAATTATAGCAATTAGTTTGGGGATTTTTTGTTACAGGCAAATAAAATCCCTCCATTGATAAATATAAATATGAAGTTTTCGAACAGAATTCATCGACAGCATATCCTTTTGACAACATATAACTTGGGCTTTGTTTCAGATTAAACGGCGCCCAGCAGCAGGTGATCATCTCACAGTAATTTATTTTCTCCCACTGTTCTGCCGGAGCGCTCGCAGCCGAACAGGGCCATCCATCTACCTGTCTGCTTGTTTTTAATTTCCTCAGGCAAGTCAGAGGAAGCCCGGGGAGGTGACAGGTCTCACAGTGTGGAGGCTCGAGCAGCGACTCGGCGCACACAGGGAGCGCCCGTCAGTCCCAGGATTGATCCGGCACAACATGTCCGCCAACCCGTCGCCGGGCCTTTCCCGACCTGCAGCTCGCCAAAGTCCGTCCGTCGGCGATTAAACCCGTGGCTTCAACGTGCTTTAAACGACCCTCGCATTGTTTAAAGGTGACAGACTTCCTCCTTCGCCTCTCGCTTCACGCCAAAGCTATTTTGAAGCACAGCTGTCAATTAGTTTCCCATCACTCTGGCTCTGCTGGGGCAAGTGACACAAGTCGATGCAGGCAGTTCCGTGGAGGCTGCGTACATCGTCCACCAGTCCTGAGACGTCACACAGCAGGCTGGCAGGTTCGCCTCTCAGACCGAATGGGGGGAACAGGAAATTGCCTCGTGCAGCCGCAGAGGTACACCAGCACACATCTGTTCACCTGATGAAATGGATTCAATGTGAGTTTTGAATTGCTGAAGTCAGGTTTCGGTTTGGTTTTGACCTCTCATTGGCGCGGCATGTCTGTCTTCTGTCAAAGGTAACAAAGATGGGCTTAAATTAAAAGTCGATGCTACGCCTCTCCGCTCCTGATTTCCAAATGACAAAGCTAAATTTCCTGTCATCTGGACCAACGAGCAACACTTTAAACCAGCTACGGCTATTCTGACGTTGTTTCTGGTTCAGCAGTGACCTGATGGGGGGGGATACAGCATCCGTAGCCAAAGTGTCGGATTTGTTTTGGGTGTTTTGTCTCTGACTCTGTTGTCAATCCGCTCCTTGTGGAGCTCACCCAAATGTTTTGAAAGGATTTGTTTGACTCAAGGGTTGTTATTATCCCTGTTGATGGGTCACCGGTTCTTTCTCTGAGTGGCTTTTATACATTCCTGTCCCAGTGCAGGGTGTCAGTAGCTGCATTTCCACTAACTTTAAAATTGCGCAAAATTGATACTCGGAGAATAAATCTGCCGAACGGAGACGCTCCCATTTAGAAAAAAAAAAACTCTTGTTTTTCGATAACAAGCTTTGGGGCTATAGGTGGTGTTTCAACTGTATCAACAGAAGTGTATTTTGCAAAACTGCAAAGGAGACACTTCTTTCACGTCACACGAGTCATGTGATCGACAGCTGGATGTTACTACTGGTGGAAACGAGAAAGAAGACAACAGGAAGTCATTGTTTTTAATGACTCGTCAAATGAACAAACATTTAATCGCATGTCTTGTCTTCTTTCTTTTTTTATTTAAGCGGAATACTGACAAAGTTTTTGCGACACCAGAAGCCTCTACGGCACAGATATTTTCCGAAACACTGAATTTTTGGGAGCAATCCAGAAAAATCCAAATGACAATCAAAAGGCTCTTTAGGTCTGTTATGATATTTTTGCTGCGCTTGTGTGTGCAACAATTTGTGTTAAGTGATAACACCGCCAAGACACACACTGTCCCACGCTCCTCGTTGCTGTTACAGAGGAACAACTGTGCATGGTATTAAACATGAATAGCTTTCTCGCTGGTCCGTGTTTCAGATCTCAGACAGATTTCACGACTCCGTCTGGCAGACAAACAGAAAACTAAATCAACACAGAACCAAACAATAAAAAGAAAACACAGAGACTCTGAAACTCGCACAAATGAGTGCAAATCCTGCTCCCAGCCCCCGAAGACACACACACACACACACACACACACGCACTTGCACACGCGTATTTCTCAAGCAATGCATCCAATCGTCATGCAAAAGAGTGCGTGGCAGAAAAACGCCAGAGCTGAACTAATCAAATGGGAATGTTTTTTTTTTTTAACAAAACCAATTAGAAATTCTTCAACTCAGCTTATTCAATAATGTCGCCATCAAATTATGCCAGCGGAGGCCGGGGTCTTATTATTGATATTTTGCTCACACACACGGGCAAACATGTTCTGCGGATCTTTGAAGCCGACTTCAAAGTCGGCACGGAGGCGAAGCAGCTGAAAAAAAAAATCGAGACGCTGATACAATGAAAGGCATAGAAAAGGATGCAGATATGTTCTCTGACGGACGCTAACGCGTTTCGAACATTTCGAATGCATTGGGCAAAACGGTCGGACGCGAGGTCAGACGTGCCGAGTAAGACGGATTTGTTGAAAAGCGGAAACGAGTTAAATGGCTGAGAAGATGTTCTGCTGTCTTCTCAGACCAGCGGCTTTGGATGTGGGGGGGGGGAATACTGATTTTTAGTTTTATTTTAAGTGATGGTCACTTGTAAAACGGTTGGAGTGACTCAAAATGAAACATCTTGTTTGCAATAGCTCTGATTTGACAGGACGTCGTGTCTCGCTTAAGTTCTAATGATGTCTGCAGTTTTTCCCTCTGCACACCTCTTCTTCGCATGTGACTCTTCGCTTGCATGTGTTGCATTTTGTATGCACATGTCATTGCATTTCGTCCCCAGTGTGTGTTGGTGAGTCTGTCCTGGGCTGTTGTGTAATTATGCAGTTATTGCTCCACTGGGTCTCGTTTAACACATGACTGTCTTCTGGGTGGCTGCCGCTGCCTGGGGTCGTGCGAGACCCTCCGGAAGAATCAGTTCAAACTTCAGGTCAGACTGTTGAAGTGGAAACATTTTAGGTTCGTGTTTTCGGTAGTTCTAGCAACAGACTCAATTGACGGCCTAAAATTGATCCAATTCTCATTTTACTAGTCATATTTGTCGTAGGTATAGTAGGGATGTACTCGTTTACACTTCCTGGTGAAATCCTTTTTCCATTCTATTAAATAAAAATCATACTAAACAAGTTGGTCAGATCCATCCAACCAACCACCTGCTTTCAGCTCCAGGGTTTCACATGTGAGGACGCGATGAACGTGATCCGGTTTCCACTGGTTGCCCGGGTTCAGTCAGCGCTAATGAAAAACAGACCAAATCCCCCTGCAACCACCATGCGTGGAAGTTCATCGGATGTGTTTGTGCTGACACGATGTCTTAAAGAAACCGTTAGCTTGATATGATCTGCTCAAAGGACGCTCTTTCACATGAAACTTGATCAAACTTGAGCTTGATAAAGATTGATTCTTTTTGGAGAGAGGAGGCTTTCTATTTTCTGGCTTCATTTGCAAATGATGACAGCAAGTGTCGTCATTTGCAGTTGATTTTTGTAACTTTGCTGTTCTCTGCCAAGCAGAAGGCACACAGAACCAAATAGGAAGACATTACAAACTCTACAATCAGATAGAATTATAGTGTATTTATATATATATATATATAGATACTAGAATATTAGCATAGAGAATATCAGGAGCCTAAATGAATCTTGTCAGATGATGCTAGAAAGAGCCGCACTCGGTTCAGGTCCGTTCGTTCATCTGCTGTAACCTCTACAGCCGCCTCTGGCTTCGCTCACAGTGCCTGTCGCTGCACAAGCTGAGATGCGCATTAGCCTTTCTGAGTCGGAGCCATGACAACAAGAGAAATAAAAAACAGAAAAAAGAAAAGACGACGCAGAGAAAATAAATCTCGAGCAGCGAATGCACGAACGCACAATTAGAAGTTGCCATCTGTACTGAGAAAATAATCCGTTTCATTTCCTTGGAGATCACAGGTGCTGTCGTTTATCTCATCCAGAACGACTTCTAAAGTAGATAAATGCTCTTACTATGAGGTAAGTCGACCTTACGATACGTGACCCGCTGCTCTGCCTCATGGAGGCGAGGGGGAGGGGAATCCACTGTTTGGGCCTCCAGTGCTTTTAATTCTCAATGCATCAAACTTTAGCGGTACTAATTTAATTCTTCTCGATAGAAGAGGGTTGCACGAGTTTACGTCAACGCACTCCAGGGTTATTCCTTTAACCCGATCGCTGAGTTCATGTTGCTCAGACGGAGAGGAGGTTTGCTCTTCCAGCACGTTTCGCGTCTTGTACGTTGACCGTTGGCGATGGCCGCCAGATGCTAGCTGCGTTTCCATGACAACCGTGAGCAAATCTTTGTCATTTTTTTTAAGCGAACGTAAAAAAAAACAAAAAAAAAAAAAACAGCCTTGCAATCGTCAAGTTTCCATTGCACAAAAAAATGCAATTAAAATCATTAAAAACATGGCGCGCCATCACCCTCCTACTTCTTCCTGTCGCCTTCCTCATCTTTTTTATTGGAAAATGAACACATTTTTTAAGTCATATTGACTTTAAAAAAAAAAAAAAAAAAATATATATATATATATATATATATATATATATATATATATATATATATACACATATATGTAATTTCTATGACAAGTAACACAGCTGCTTGATTGTGCTATAAGATGGCACTATGTGCCTAGAAAACTGCACAATTCTGCCCCTTCACTCAAGTTATATTCAAAAAGACTCCACAACACGTTTTTAATTATGAACTATATCTGGTCCGTGTGACGCCGCCACTTGATGCAAATGGAGACGACAACAGGCAAGTTGTCTGTGGCGCGACGACTTCCCTGCGTGTGCTTGTGTGATTCAGCCTCGCGGTTGGAAGCGGCGATTCCGCCCTGCGATGCGTTCACACCCCCTGGTGTTTCCTCCCGCACAGAGCTGGCATTTGCCTTCTCGCTCGCGTGACTCTGACTCTGCTGCTCCTTCACTGCCACGCTTTGTGGCTCCCCCCCCACCCCCACCTTCCTCGCCTCCAAAGCCACGCCTTGCCCCGCTCCCCTCTGAGGGCCTTCCAACCTGCAACCCGTAACGTGATTTTCTCACCTCCGGGGGATCACGTGAATGAGAACCGATCAGAAGCTCCTGCTGGTTGGCGGCCGGCCACAGACGCTGGTGACGGTCGCGGTGCGTTTTGTCTGTGCACGATGAGACCCGATAAATTAGTCATGGAGTCAAGTCGCAGCGTCAAGGCCTCGCGTGATGCAGTCGTGTACGCTAAGGCGAAAGCTTCAGGAGGAAGTTCGCTCGGGGCCACTGGCGTGACACTCTGCCTGTCGTAGCGTTTGATCTAAGAGGCAGTTGAGCCTGATGGGACATGAGGAAAAAGTGCGACACGGTGTGTGTTGAAGGGGCAATAAGGGGCAGTGTGTAGGCATAATCCCCCTGAATAAAGAGGTACTTTGATAACATGGCTGCTCCAGCGGGTCTCCAGGGGGTCTTCAAATGTGCATGTGCTGTTAAGGAGAATTTATTTACCTGTAGCAAAAGCACTTTAGTTTAACTCCTCTGTTAATAAAAAAAAAAAAAATTAAAGCTTGTCCTCCACGCGCACACACTTTGGGTCACAGGTTTACTTAAATGGACACTTTTGTGTGTTTTCCAGCCACAAAGTGGCATTTTGAAGCAAAACGAAGTAACTATGTCACCTTCAGTTTTTATGAAAATTCCATATGTCTCAAACATGACTTAAAGGAAACTTTACTTTTTAATTTGAACGCCTTGAAATTGGAAACTGGGCCTGTGTCTCTTTAAGAAACTCTTGTGCTTTCTGACGCTCTTCCTTCAGGAAGTCATCGCAGCATCGCTCGTTTTTAAAACATCCAACGTTTTTTTTTCCCGCCGTCGCACTGTGATGCGGCCCCTGCAACGGTGCCCGGCTCAATCAGATGTTTGCTAATCGATTCTGGCTAGTCTGAAGGAGCCGAGTGCGGGAGTCGTGGGGGCGGGGCTCAGATCTGTGAAGCAGAACCTCGGAAACTGTCCAGAGGAGCTTCATCCATGATACCGTCCCTTTAAGGTCAATTCCGGCGTTAATGTCAATCGAATTGATCATATCTCTAAACAAATATAGGGTCGAAGCATATTTTGATCCCGTAACATTTCCTGGCACTCTGCTCTTGAGCCTAAATTATGGGTCGGCCATTACGCGTTATTGATGACATTCTGCTTCATTCATTCCAGAAATAGTATTGATGAGTCTGTAGGATTGCTGTATCTCCTGAGCGCCAATACCATTAGCAGCAAAACCGACTCCCAGCATGCTCCTCTTCCTGCTCCCAGTCGGCAAAGAGCTCTTAAGATTTGGAAGCCTCACCTTGGTTCTTCTAATTACTGTGGCCAACTTTTGTCACGTCTCAACATAAATAATTGCTCCAGAGGGCATTTAAAGATTCCAGGCGGGGATTTTTTTTCCTCCTTGGTCGATTCCGTCTCGCCGTCTTCCAGTTAGCTTTAGCGTCGGTGGCTGCTGGGTTCTTCATTCTTCCACCAGACGGTTTTGGTCGGAAAACAACTCGGCGATCCTCAGCTTGTTCTGAACGGGTAACTTCTGAAATTAAAACTCGGCTGAAAGCAGGAGGAACGTTTTTTGGAGTTTTGCGCCGTCAATCGCACCCTAAAAAAAAAACAACAAAAAAACAAACCAACACGCCCCACACGCGTCGTCGAAAGGCCAAATTTCATACTGAATTCAGTGACACACTTGCTGCGGATGTGTGAACCGCTAAGCAGAACCGTGGACCCGGACCTTCGTCTCTCCGATGTGAGACACGAAAAAAATGACAAAAAGGATCCGGTGAAATTAGCAGCTGAGCAGCAAATCGAGGAGTCTACGCGGAGCAACGGTTTCCAAACGCCTCCCGACGCAACGAGCGGAAACAGGAGGGCGAGAGAGGGAAGGAATTATTAAAATGTGCCACAGTGGAAAGTGCTCTGGCGGTAATTAAGTCGACAGCAGCTTGGCTCCGGCAGCTTCGTCCCGAGTCCGTAATGTATTTCAGTAATGACGGCTCTTGGCGGCAAACTGGCTCTTCGTCACGCTCTCCCTCTCCCCGCCCCGGATAATCCTGTTACCGATGACCACTGTGGCTGGGTGTGAGTCCAGATCAGAGAGAAAGAAAGAAAGAAAGAAAGAAAGGGATGAGGGAGGAGGAAAAAAAAGAAAATTGAAAGAGAGAGAGAGAGAGAGAGGGGAGGTGGAGGGAATAGAGCAACCCTAATGTGTCTCGTTGCATAAGTGATGTCAGGGCATATTTCTGGTTAAAGTTTATTCGGTGAAGAAACTCCAGACCCCCCCTGCTGCTTCCGCAGAGCGTTTTATTTTCATGAATCATCTCAATTCGGAGTCCGCGACGGCTAATCCCGACGCGCGGCCTTGAGCGCGATGGACGCCCGCTGCTTGGACGTGTCTGGCTGCACGTCTGACGTCTGGCTGACGTGTCTGACGTCGGTTTCGTGCCTCGGCGGATGTTTGGACGGTGGACCAGAAACGGGGGTTGAACCGGGAAAAACTGTACATTTTATTCCTGAGATCCAGGCTGAAACGGTGACGTGGGAGCGCACGACTTTTCTGTTTTAATGCCACGACTTCAGAAAGAGAGCGGGGGGGGGGATCATTTTACAAAAACACAAAAATTCGATCGGTTTAGTGAACGCCTGGACGTCCATCTGATTGAAATGCACCAGCCTGACCTCTGACACTTCATCCGTGAACAAACCTGCAAACAGCTTTTTGTATCGCCGCACAAAAAGACCGTTTCGTTTTCCACAAGGCAGAAATGGCATTAGAGGAGTGAAAACTCGAAAGCCGAGATGCAGATGTTTGTTCGTGTGTAAATGTGGTTTGGTTGACTGAGCCAAACTCAACTCTTCCTTTATTTGGACACGTTTATTTCGAGAGCTGAAATAAGCCACCGAGCTCGCAGACCTTAAATGTTCATAAAGGAGGCGATCAGTGCAGTTTGTGTAGTTTTGTAGGTTTTAGTGTTTGTTTCTCGCTTTTGCTTTCGATTCACTTCAGTTCCAACAGGAACGCTGCTGGAACTCGTATTGTGCTGACGGCTTTGGGAAGTAAAAACGATTGTTTCTAGCCAAAAATGTCGATTTGTGCTGCTTGTTTGAATCACCGAGAGCAAAGTTTTTCCTTTCGTTCTGTTTTTTTTTTTCATTTTTTAAAAAAAAATGCAGGTTAACATGACAACGCGCGTTGGATAACCCTGACGATAACTGAATCCTCAGAAGACCCGTCCCTTTAGAAACGGATTGTCGGCTGCTGCGTTGTGGTCAGAGGGAATCAAGGCCGAGGAGCTTAAAGCTCGAAGTTTGTCAAAGGGACGAAATGTGGACATATTTCTTAAGAAATTAAAGTGGAGGACTAAAGAAAGAATCGGCTCTAAAAAAAAAAAGGCTCTGTCTACCACAGAACAAATAGAGACAAGCACAAAATAATAAAATAAATATGCAAGACCTTCAGAAAGCCTGAAGAAATTTTGCTTCAGATCACTTGAAAAGATTACAATACAGTCTGACTTCTCAGAACCAAACGCAAAGAAATGAAAGATGACTTTTTTGCACAGCCTTGTATCTTTTTGTCCGTCTGTCTCCCTTTTTTTTTTTTTGTCGCTGCAGTGCTTTGGAAGCATAACTGCTCAGCTATGCATTCTTAGTTCAGCATCTGTCGGGAAAGATTTATGCTTATTCCTTCTCGTATTGTTAGGAGTCAAGAAATGCAGACAAAGATGGTGACTGTATAATATTTTTGTTATGTATTCCATCATCCGATATCGGCCAACGGGACTTGTTATTGGGATGAAAACAGAGTTTTGTGGAGTGAATTGGCTCAAATCAGAGCGAGAAAGCCAGATTGGTATTTTATTGCCATTGTTGTTATATATATATATATATTTTTTTACTAATTCCAATTGTATCCCTTTTTCTGTCTTATAGCTATGGTGAACCCTTTTCCACGTTCTCAGATGTTTCAGGAACATATATCTGTCGTCCCAGAGGGAGAGCTGTCCGGTTTTCACCCCACCTCTCACCGTAGGCGTTCATCGACTCTTCTTAATGGGACCCAGTGGGTTTGTCCACGGACTCTTCTGAGAGCACTGGAGTCCGTCTGAAAGATTAAACCGATCCGGATCTCCTCTGACTAATGGTGGGGTTTATAAAACAGCGCACTCCTCAATGCGTCTGCGTTTGTCCTTTGAAGAAAAAGAGTCCAAACAGAATACACACATATACATCTATATATATACACACCCAGCAGCTATCTGAGATATCTGTTTTGTTTTCAACATCAGCGAGAGTGATAGTCCCTGCTCGGCCGCCGCTATAAAACGTTTCCGATGCTGCAGCAGGAACAGCCAGGCTTGCCAACCCTCAAGCTATGAAGGACTGGTGCACAGTCTATGAAATACTCACAGCGCATCGCCAAAATGGTCACAGCAGAAACATCCCTTTCGTTTGCTACCAGCGGAGAGACTGAAGTGTTGCCGGAAACCGCACCGAAAAGAGTTTTAACACCACAAATTTTTTGATTTGATGACGGCGTTCCACTTTGGTTGAGGTTGTTGTGAAGGGATCTTCCAGCCAGGCCCCAAGACTTTTTTCACTGCTGACCAGTTTGTCTTTAAGAGTCGCCTCATATTTAGTGCCACATGCTGCTAAATGTGTTTTACTGAGGGGACGATGTATTCAAGGTGATGGGACTTTTTTAGTTTTCACTCCACCGCAATGCATCCTGTATATACAGTAGGCCAAAAATGAATTTTCTTTGTCTGCAGTGGTCGTTGAGAAACAGTTTTGTAACTTAATCCTGTCGTTTCGGCAAAAAGGCTTTGCATCGTAAAAACACGACAAATACAGTCAAAGAAGACGCAGTCAACCACATTTTGTCCGATGGTGTCATTGCACATCAGAATGTTTATCAATGTTTCATTCATAATGTTTGAGAAGCAGCGATACGCAGGTGCGTTCAAGTCGGGATGTAAAGGAACTCGGCGTTTCGGCTGTTTTGCAGATTTCAGGAAGTCTGTGGTGCGTCGCAGCTGATCCTCAGTCTGCACAATGTTGGTTTGCTAATATTCTTTGGGGAAAAATTTTTTTAAAAAAAAGTCCTGTGAGGTACAGAAATTAAATCACTCACACATATGATTTCATGTCTGGGTCCAAGACATGAAATCACAAATGTATAGAAGTTTACGATTGTAGCACTGTAACCAAAAAAAATGAATAAATAAAAAAAAAAACACACGCTGAATGAGATGCTTTTCCCCAGTAGGTGCAAGACATTACGAGATGACAGTTTCTGAAGAGAATTATTTACACTGAATCATATTTTTTCAAATATATATATATATATATATATATATATATATATATATATATATATATATATATATATATATATATATATATATAATTTTTTTTAGGGGGGAAACTAACTTATTTCTGCTCTGAAATATGAAAGCTGATCTGTATTACAGTAGAGATGTTTTTTCCTGTAGTGCTTTTCAAATATTGGATCATAGCAAATAGTCCTTAATGGTAGGAAATAGGTTTCTCCCTGGGGCTTGTTGAGCAGCAGCCTCAAAACCATCAGTGATGCTCGTTCTCTCTCTTTCCTTCTTTCTCTCTCTCTCTTTCCTTCCTCCTCTCTCTCTCTTTCTCTCACCCCCCCGGCCTCGCCCTCCCTTCCCTCCACCTCCCTCTTTTATCTCTGTGCATTGTGACGCGCCTCTGCAATCCACCGCGGTTTGTGTGCATGCATCGCCGTATGTGCTGAGGCTTTGTTGCTATGGGGCTGCAGGTTACGCGAGCGGAGGGTGCAGCAGGGAAGCAGATAAATAGAAAAATAGGAAGATACAAAATTATCCCAAAAATTACCCCCCCTAAAAAAGCAAAGAGCTTTCTCTTTTTTTTCTCTCTCTCATTCTCTCTCTCTCTTTGTGTTTCTGGAAGTTCAGAGCCTGCGAGTGAGGCAGAGGCACATATTCAAGTACAGGAAAAAAAAAGCAACTTTAACTTTGTTGCGCTTAATGTGACATGCCCAAAAAACACTGCTGACGTCACTCTGGAAACATCATCCCCACCTTAAAGCTGCAGTGTGTTTCTTTTTTTTCCCCCTTTCTAACATATTTGTTGAAATTATCACCATGTCGTGACAGTGTAATATGAGGCAGGTAATCTGTGAAAGGAAGTCAGCTTTATCTACGTAGCACCTTTTTACAAGTCAGAGACGACAGAGTTGATTGGATGACAGGAAGAAGAACATTGTCAAACGTAATGCAACCTTGGAAGACCCTGTGCAGTTACACGTTTCAGATTTTTATCTTCAGTTTATTGCAACCTTGCAGAAACACTTCAGCGAACACCTGATGCATCTGCAGCTCCGAAATGAGACAGCACAGAAACAAGCCTTCCTCTTTCCAAGACAGAAAACAGCAATAAGTTTTTTTTTTTGTTTTTTTTTTTTGTGCCAAGGACCGGTTTTCAGCTGCAAAAGCGAAATGAATTAAATATTACGTGATGAATAGCATATGAGAGTTTGTGTTAAGGCTGCAAAAATATTTATGAGCGGAAACCCTGCAGTCAACTCTCCTTTCTGGAGGTTTTGTTTTAGAATCTGCGATCAGCTGGTCAGGAGCCAAGAGGATCTCCTCTGGATCTCTGAGGTCGCCTTCATTTGAAATGGATTGCAAACGATGCCGTTGCCTGGACTTTTGTGTTCTGTCGTGGAAAGCAGCTGCAGACTCTGAAACCTGGCAAAGCAAAGCACAGAAAAACGCCAAAACACGACAATTTCAATACGGCCAAAAAAAAAAAAAAACAAAAACTACCAGATGCTGGTGAGAAAACTTTTTATTGGAAAATAAGTTTTTTTTTTTTTAATTGTTTGTTTTAACATGTTTACATTAAGCAAATTTAAATTCAAAACATCAAGTTTCGCATTTATATGGTTGATAGAAACACAGATATTGACTGATACACTGACCTTATGTAACAAGAAACATGACTTTCACAACAACAATAAAAAAAAAAATAAATTTGTGCGTTTTTGTACTCAGCCCCTTTATTCTGACGCCCCTATAAAGCGGTGCTACTGATCGCAAGGAGTAGTCACCAAGTGGAGAAAAAGGAAGCTGGATGTCATATTTACAATTTTCCTAGTGTGATATGTGTATCAAGCAAATGGAACAAGATGCTCTGGTTAGATGAGAACCTCTGCTGGAACCAGCTGCACATGGTCAAAAAATGAATAATAAAAAAAATAATAATGATAATAATAATAATAATCAGCATCCTGCCTCTTCTTGGCTTCTTCTTTGTGGTTTTTGCCAGTAGTAATCTCCAGCTGTAGCTCTCCATTGCAGTTCTGAGGAATACATGGAGAAATTTGTTTTCGAAATTGGCATTTTTTCAGAATTTATTTTCGGAATTTCAATTTGCACAAATCTGTGGTTAAAGGAAATGCGTCCAGGGACAGGAAACTGTAGCAGTAAATGGATGAAAGCTAAAAAGACCAAAAAAAAAACAAACAAACAAACAAAACAAAAACAGCAATCCTGGAAGAAAACCTGTTCCAGGTTGCAAAAAAAAAATAAAAAAAAATGGTAGACTGGACTGGAGTTTCTTCTTCTGGCAAGACAAGAGCCCAAAATATTTACATCTGATGGAGACAAACCCCAGAAATGTTTCTCGTTCCAACCGAAGCATGATTGTGCAAAGTTCTGAGTGGCTCAGTGAAACTACTCTCAACAAAACATGCTGAAGCTCGTGGTTGTTATGAGCCAAAATGTGAACAATTCCAAATGGCATGAATAATTTTGCAAAGCACTTTAGGGAAGAGCTCAGCTCTCTCTCTCTCTCTCTCTCTCTCTCTCTCTCTCTCTCTCTCTCTCTCTCTCGTCTTTATTTATGTTTGTGTGGCTTTTGCATGTTTCCTCCAAAGCATTTTCGTTTCTCAGCACTTTGGCGAGCCTCTCGTTTTGCCCCGGTTACGAACCTCTCATTCCTCACAAAGTCTAACAACGGGAGATCAAAAGCACCCTGAGGACTTCTGCGTGCAATATCGAAGATTTCCATTATAGCTGAATGTTTTAGCAGCGGAGGTGGTTGTGCATCAGAAAACAGATGTGGACCATTATCGTCATCAGAGGGAAGACGGGCAGCGGAAGGGGGGAGAGGGAGGCTGTCAGCTCAACGCTGATTTAAAGCACTTACAGGCAAAGAGGCACGTGAACCACCAGCATGTGTTGCTCTGGCATCAAACATCCCGTTCGGCGACCTCTCGTGACCTCTCATGACCTCTCGTGACGGCGTCGAGAAGGGAAACTCCAGCACAGCGGTGCGGCTGACTCTTCCTCATCCGTCACCTTCCTGTTTGGACTGTGAAGACAGACTTGAACACAGACGCGCGCTCAGGTCTTCAACAAGGTTAATCCAGCCTGCTGTTGCCTTGTTCTTTTTGGGTGTTAATTACTTCTCACAGCTCCTTTTAACTCGCAGTCGCTTTGTGCTGGAGACGTGAAAAGACAGGAGCAGAAACAGCCCTGTCTTACAAGTGAGCCTGAGATGTTATGTTTCACAGTCACAAAGTATAATTTTAAAGCAGAGTCATAAGGCTAAGTTTTCTTCAGTTGCTGTAGAAATGCTGTGTATATATATATATATATATATATATATATATATAAAAACACAAATATCAGAAATTTGGCTCTGTAATTTTGCTTCTTGAAATTTGGGCGTCTGTCTCTTTAAGAAACTTTTACTCTTTCTGAGACTCCGCCTTCAGGAAAGCAACACTGCTGTGTGATTTTTCTTTTTTCTCAACAGCATCTGAATTGCTCACTACTTACTTGATTTATAGATTAAGACGATGAAAACACAAATGATATTTTTTCAAGTTTCTGTTTGGCTTTTTTTTTTTTTCAGAAAGACACAAAAATCTGCTGAAAAGAACGAGCTCCCAGAATCGCTCAGATTATCGGCATGGAGTTTGACGTTGCAGTATTTTGACAGCATTGGAGCCTCCCCCTCAGGCTGCGCGGAAGTGTTGCAAGCCAGAACTCAAAACGGGCCCAGTTGTCGTTTAAAAGCCTCACAACCGTGATGCAATTCAACCCGAAGAACGCAAACGTTCACCTCTGTCATCTTTTCAAAAAAGATGACAGAGGCTAATAAAAATAAGTAGAGCTGAGAGAAGGAGCAGATTTGTCTCCCCAAATTCCATTTTTTGAATATTCTATCGACGGGGTGGGCGGGGAGGCGGCCTTGCAGAGTTTACGCCGTCGAAAAGCTTTTAGACACAGCTATCGAACAAAATCAGCAATTAACTGAGGGGAAGAGCAGACAATTCAGAGAATAAAGCAACCTAATTAACTTTCACGATGTGATCTCTTTTTCTGGCACAACACTTTAGATAGAGCCGGTTTCCCGAATCTGAATGTGTTAGCGAGTTCACGGGCTTTCCATCTGCATTAGACACATTTTCCATTTTCCTCCATAAAGCTGTAAAAATAACAACTTATCATCCTCAGGTGCGCATGTATGGCTCTCACACGCTAAAGTGAAACCTTCCACTTGAGTATATTCATATTCATATCTTGAATATGAAATTCCCTTGGTGCATCTTTGCTTCCTATGCTGGGTCAATGTCCACAACAAATAGTCGATGCAATTTAAAAATTGAAGCAAAAATTTAAGCAAACTCAAAAAATGTTAATTTTATATTTTATTCACTTTTGAACTGATGTGAAATAAACTTCAACTCCCACACCCAGGAGTTCATGTCAGCTGTCAGCTCCATTCTCCTCCTGGCGCCACTTATGCCGATCCACAAAATGGCAGCAACAAAAAAAAAAAAAAATGGGAGAAAACGCCAGAGTCGGCTGCCGTTCAACGGCAATTTGAAAACGGTGTCTTCTTTCGAGTGATCGTTACCTAATTAATGTATGCATAATACTTTGACCTTTTAGAATTCTGCACTAAAGCATGAAAAACCTACTATTAAAAACTAGCAAACGCACTCTTAAAAAAGAATTAAAACTAGAGCATCAAAGAGTCGCAACGAAATAAAACTGAGCTATAAGGAAAAACCTCTAAACTATTTAAAATCCTGGTTGGATTTTATTCAAGCGCTATGACTTTAAATATTCAGTATTTGCTCAATATTATGGACAATATAAAGTTGCCAAATATTAAAGGGTCGAATGGTTTTGTTCACGCTCCACAGGTAAACCTCGACCACGGACAGACTATGAAAATCTCAACGGGATAAACCCAAGACGGAGAACTGAAGGGAGATGCGAATCGAGCGGAGTTGCAGAGGAAGGTATTGGTCAGGCTAATGAGTAGGTGTAACTTCAGCCCTTCAGGGCTTGACGTGTCTCGGCAGGGTACAGCGATCAATCCGGAGCCAGGGCTTGCTGAAGATTCAGCAGACAGCCCATCTCAGCCTGCCTCTCACTTTGACTCGCTCTGACTTCATCCGTCTCCGCGCTTCACCCTCACCGTCTGTATTTCCACCAACGTCTCGGGTCTGCGGGTTTCGCTTCTCCGAAATCTCTCTTACGGTCTGACTCTTACACGCATCTCTTCTCCCGTCATTTGTGGTCCGACGTTTTTGGGTTTTTTTTGTCTTGTCTTGTCCTTCTGTGTGAGGAAGAATCTGTGTAAAAACAGGTTTAAGTTAGAAACGCAGAAAGCCTTAAAACCCAACAACCAGCCGTCCAACCTGCTCATTTAATTGCTTTACATGATGAAAACATTAGAGGACATTGCAGTGACGCCTTCAAGGAAAGGAAAATGATACTGGACCACCAGCTGAAACTAATGATATTTTGCGAAACACCTGTTTCTCTAATGTTTCTGGTTAAGTCTATTTCCTGAGCTATGGGCAGCCATTATAAGGACCTTAGATATGAACAATATGATATGAACAAGAGCAGCAACGCAGCACAGTGTTCGGCACGGGGAAGTAGGTGGCAGCACTGGTTACCTTGGAGTAACCAGTAACGCAAGCTTACTGGTTACTGGTTACCAGAATTTTAAGCTCGCTTTGCTAATGTGTGAATATTCTGAGATGCGATGAAAAGTCACTATTCTGACACAGACAGAGTCTTTTAGAAAGTGTGAAGAATATATTAAAATAGCTGCTAAAGAGTGAACTAAAAGGGGAAAACTCTGATATTACCATGTGTATTAGCAAGTCAGGCAATCATGTTGGTGTGTGTGTGTGTGTGTGTGTGTGTGTGTGTGTGCACGCGCGTTTAACAGATGTTTCTCTTTCGTCAAAGCCGGATATGAACAACGCGTGATTGTCTTTTATTAAAGCTGTTAGAAGCACAATCTCACTGACAGCGGAGATGTTTGCCACTTCAGCTGCTGATTTAATTATAAGCGGAGCAGCGAAATGGAAGGTTTATTCTGCCACAGAGTGTGTGTGACTTAAGTGTGGAGAAGCAGAGTGGCACAGGATAAACTGGGAAGAGCACACCCACTGATTTTGACTAGTTTTTTTTTTTTTGTTTGTTTTCCGGAGCGTGACATAAAAACCTCCCTCCCCCCCCGAAAAAAACTGCCGGCGTTAATAAATTGTTGCAAAACGAGCCAGAGCCGTTTGCTATGTAAAATTCAGTCCAATAACACCGCGTTTAGTTGACAAGTGTTTGAAGAAAGCTACGGAAAATGAAAAATGAGCAAAAACTCTCTGTGTTCACCTGACCCAAGCTGACCCATTGACTGAGTACTTCCCCTGTTTCAAACAAAGCTCCGAAGGGATCGCTAGCTTTTTGTTGGTACCAGCATGCTCAAGTGTGTGTCAGTAGTTTTATGGTCCCTTGTGTTCATGTGTGTTTTTGCATCGACAGGTGTCGCTGTTTGACTCCGTAGCCTGGATTTTGTGTTGTTTTTTTTGCTCTGCTTTGTTTTTTAATATCCACGCTCTGAACACAGAGGCGTAACACGGAGTGTGACTGGTCTCAACCCCTTTTCACCCCACTAACTAATCTACTCGCAGCGCTATCTGCAGCCAAAGGAGCTTAAAGGGCCGGTGTCTTCCCCAAGAGGCTACCCCCGATGTACAGTAGAGCCTGCACACACACACACACACATCTTGCTCGTCTCTTTCTTCTATTGTTGCAAAAAAACCCAAAAAAAACAACAATAACAAAAACACAGATATGGGAAAGAGAAAAAGTACAACAAACCAGAAAAAACAAAAAAACAAAAACGACAAGTAGCGCATGAAATTTGATGCAGCTTCGTTTATTTTTTTTTGGGAAAAAAAAAAAAAACATCTGCAGCAAATGGTGCCAGGGGAAATCTCCAAAAGCTTAGCTTATCCCCTGTAAACGCATTATTTCATGGAGATATTGTGAAGTTATTCCAGTTGTGACGATGCTCCTATGTGCTCCGAACGTCAACCTCTCTCCCTCCCCGGTGCCGGATACATTATGAACCTTAATACGCCGCAGACAGATGATCTCTAAATAAATATTCTGTCCCACTTTTCCTGCCGAGATCTTTTGTAATGCAGTAAGCCTGTGAAAGCCAGAGGCCTGCCAACTGAGCGCCGACTCCAACCCTGCGTTCCTGCTGGGTTGCCAGAGTGGCCACCGTGGACTGAAAGGCTACAGTACCGACACTTTCAACCTTCGATGACAGCAAGGTTCAGGACTGCTCTGATGCTCCTTTAAGACCTTGACATTTCGAGGATAACCCATTCAGTGGATGACTACGGGCCTTGGGACGGCAATGGCAGTCTGAAAAATCTCAAAGTTCACCGTCAAAACCCGTCCGACGTGTCAATTGCAAAGGCGCCGACGGTTTTGCTTTCGGAAAGCGATCCTAACGAAGAGCTGCACTCGGAGGCTCGTTATGAGGTCCACCTGTTGAGTCGCTTGGCGCCACAAATAGTGAATCAGGCACGGCAGCAACTCGATGCGTTTTGGGTTTTGGAAAGCCAAAACGCTGAACCTCAGGCTGAATTTCAGACTGAGTATCAAAATATGGAAGGCAAAGGATTTTCCTGACACCGAGCGCGGTGTGGTTGCTGATGCCACGCAGGCATGAGCGGCTTTTCAAAAAGCTGCTCATGACACCAAGTCATGTCCTCGGTTTGCGGAAAACCTCCTGCAGTTGAGTGGATGAAAATGCCTTGCTGATGGCAAAGGTCAGGTCCATCATCACAACCAAGAGTTTTGGAATGCCCTCCCTGAAAGCCCTGGACTACAGCAGCAGATAACCACTCGTGCTTGCTAAGAGAAGAAAAGTGCAGTGTGCAGAGACACTTTGCCTGGTCTGATTATTTAGTTATTTAAAACTAAATAAATATTTAGTTATTTAAAACTAAATAACTAAAACTAAACTCAGGGCAAGAGTTTAGAGTAAGCTCTAGAGTAACACTTTGTCAGCATTCGGCCAATGTAGGAAAAACTTTAATTACCATGAAATATGAAGCGGAATTACAATCACTAGTGAATTAGTTTTTTAAGTCATTAAAAAAAAAACACGATGCCGTCGTTCTTCTACCACTTCCCGTTGTCGTCTTCTTCACGGTTTGTGCCAGCGGCAACGTCATTTGTGTCCGTGTGTTGTCATTGCAGTTTTGCTAAACGGAATGGGAATTAAATTTTGATACAGCTAAAAAAGAAAAATCCACCGCACACCAGAGGCAAACATTTTCAGTAAAAAAAAAGAGTTTTTTTTTTTTCAAAGTTGTGAATTTACTCTTGTAAATTTGTTTTCGAAATGCCAAACTGCACAATCACGTGGCCACCATAAGTGCAGCTACAGCCTCCAGCTGATCTCACAAAAATCACAATTTGCTTACTGAACTGTCGGAAACGATAGTCCCCGGATCTCAACCCCTTTAACAAACCTCCAGCGCAGATCAAGATCTCTGGGAAATGTTTCCTAGCGCCTTGTTGAATCTGCGTCACAAATAATTAAGGGGGGTTCTGTTCTGAAGGCAAAAAGAAATCCAACCTTGCACCAGGAAGGTGCAGCTGTGAAAGTGTGTTCTCAGCTAAGGCCTTTACGGTTCCTGTAACACTTCTGTCTTCGATCCCTCAGTTATTTCTGGCTGTTTAATGTGTCGTGAGGCTGATTCATCCCCGTCCCCCCTCCCTGCAGTTTTCACACTGTGTGTGATTCAGCCGGTGAGCCAAGGTGTTGACACGGGCCTCAACGGCCAAATCAAGGTACGAAATGGGAAACCGTGGGAAGGTCTAGCAAAAGTTGACATAGTCGCTTTCTGGACTTGCTTGCCGGTCGCTTTTTACCCTTCGGAAGCGCTGCCGGTGGATCGTCAGGCCAGACAGGAACGACTCCTGTATTCCGTCTGCTGCTGCTTCCTGACGCGTTTTGTCACACTCGGAGTCGCTGCGCCTCAGTCTACCACCCAGCAGTTGGCGAGTGCTGTGAATGTGTCGCCACAACAGACGGGAACCGTGAAGGTGTCACGCAAAACACGGTGGCGGGTCTGGAGTTTGTTTCTTTGACCTTTGACACTGCATCCTCATTAGTATCTTTTGTAATGACAGAAATCCATCCTGCATCCATCACTAGTTTCTTTTTTTTCTTTTTTGTGCAGTCAGAGTGTATTTCTAAGATTTGAGAAGAAAACTGAGGGTCTCTTTTTTTTTTTTTTCCTTAAACAGAGCCAAATTATTTGTATTTGCAGCACGTTCGTAACAAATAAACAGCCACTACAGACAAATATAAACCGTCAGGTCCCTTTATGAAAACTCAAACCAAAGGATCCGGCACGACTGAAAAGAGTCGGTTTATTAAAACATTCAATGTAAAGTTATTCAGCGCACGAAGAGGCTTATAACGGCAATTTGCAAAGGTCAAAGATGTTTCCTGCTGTTAAAGTTTGCCTGCCGATTTAACGGTGAGTCAAAACTTACTGTTGAAAACGACTCCATCTAACAGTCACTGCGTTTGGATCCGTCCTCCAACTTTACTCTGGTTTTCGTTTCCATCTCTGACAGGAGGAGAGGCACGAACGCCGTGAAATTTACTCTCCCGCAGATGAACGATAGCGACGCGATCTGTGCTCAGTAGACAAAGGCCGTGATTAGCAGACATATAAATTGTGCTCTTTGAGTAACAAAATTAGGTTTACCTCTGCGTGCCGCGTGAATTTAATAAAGCACGACTCGGTATGCCATCGTATTTGCTGTGGCGACTTCCAGTATTTACCTTATTAAAACTGAATGTCGTGTTTAATCAGACGTCTCTGTGCATGATGAAGGGCTGGGGGTGTAATGAAGTGGGCTTTGCTGAACCAAGCAGCAAAGGAGGAGGAGTGCCAGAGGTCTTGCGTTCGCAATGGTCGCAGCGTAATGCAGCCCGTTCCGGCAGAGATTCATGAAATGTCTTGTTAGCGAATTCCAGGTCAAGAAAGAACATGGTAATCTACAAGCTCCGTTTTTTTTTTTCCATTTTTATTTCTCTCTATGTCTCCTTCCGCATTACTGTCTTCGTAATTCTTTCCACTTTTCCAAATTCTGCTCCCTGAATGAGAGAGGTGTCCATTGAGTCGGCTCTGAAAGAAAGAAATAATTGGGTGCTTGAATTCTTCGTGGGGAACAACACCTGAGTTTGAGAGCCGGTCCATTTGCGTCCCCTTCCCCCACCCCGATTTCTGCATTGTTAATCGCATCAAAACTGTTGTCATCTTAAATTGTTTCATTAGTTCTTCTGGAAACGAACATTTGGAATCCATTTTGTCCCGTAGGGTAATCTGCGATTGGATGAAGTTTGAAGCGCACATGGGCACTTTGGAGACTTGGATCTTTGGAGCAATCCGTTAAGCTTTGCCAGGTAATTAAATTTTTGTGTCTGTGAAAAGTGTGTGCGCGCGTGTGTGTGTGAAAACAATAGCATGTGAGGGCGACGGGTTGAGTGGGAATGATGGCGAGGTCAACTATAAACCCAGCTTGATCTGTCGTCTGGTGTTCAAAAAACCCTATTTAAAATAAACGAACAACACTCAGCCTGGTGGACGGCCATGTTAAGCCTGGAGGCCCGCCAGGATTGTATATAATGTTATTTTCATTTACCCTCAACAAAACCTGTCTCTTTTAACGCACATAGCATAAACAACATATAATTAGTGTGGTTTATTTGAGGTTAGCTGAAGGAGAAGAGTTAAGCAACACACAACCACCTGGAAGATTTCTGTTCCCTGAAGAAAGCCGTGTTCCCGCCATCTGAACCATTTTGTCGTGTGGGATTACAAAATAGCTTGTGAATAACTGACCTGCATCCTCTCCGAAACCACTTTGAGCGTTTCTTTAGAGCAGAGTCTTTATCTGATTTGGTTCTATTTTGGAAAAGCTCACGCCGGGTATCAGATCCCCACTCCGTCTTATATCCTCAACATCCACCCTTCTAATCTCTGCCTGCCCCTCTGCTGTTAACCTCGAACTCTCAGCGACTTCCAGAGCTGCCTTATCTCCCATCCGCTTTCCGTCGGATCGAAGCTTCGGGGGTGACTGACAGATTCGCTAATGCTACAAATTACAGGCGATGGAAAGTGTGTAACCTGTCGTCTTGTTCTGCAGACTGAGACAAAACAAAATTTGCAATTCAAGTAGACTCCAGACTCA
Source organism: Poeciliopsis gracilis (assembly GCA_911649635.1). Lineage (NCBI taxonomy): Eukaryota > Metazoa > Chordata > Actinopteri > Cyprinodontiformes > Poeciliidae > Poeciliopsis > Poeciliopsis gracilis. The sequence continues at coordinate 1,984,704 of CAJVRI010001517.1, forward strand.
ATTTTGCAAAGTGCATCTGCATTTGGTAGCTGTAAACCGAATGGTATAAATGAAACAATTTCCTTTCCCTTTGCCGTCTCAAGACATAACGCGTTTCTCCTGTAACTTTTAATAGCCACAGAAGTCATCAGAATTACATTCTGACCAATGGTGTGACTCCACAGCTGAAAGCGACCCTGCAAATCCCTTCCTGACCCAGTTTCCCCTGTCAGCATGCTGGTTTGAGTCTGCCAGTGCAGCCTGCTGCATACTGAAGATGCAGGACGAACAAAATAAATGAGCAGGTTTAGGAAAACCTACACCTGAAAACAACAGGTGTAAAGTTGATTTGTTTTTGCGTTATTGCAAAGGTGAGCCGCCGTCTCATTCTCACAGTTGTTGTGTTCTATAACCCTAAAATGGTCGTATTTGCATGTGTAGAGCTGGGAGTTTAGGGTGATCAAAACAAAGTGGCGCGTCGTCATTTGTAGATGTCTGCTCAATCTGTCATCTTGAAATACAGCATGGCTACAACTCCAAACCACACGAGGCGTCGAATCCTCAAATAAATCAAGAAAGGAGCTGACAAGCTGACAAGTCACAATGTAACTTTTCTCTGTGGTTTGAAAAACTGTTATTTGGACGAGAACATTTTGCCTCACTGCCGTGGTTCAGTTCTACTTATTTTTGTCCTTGGTTTTCTTCAATTCTTCCACTATCTTGACCTTTGACTTGCTCTGCTTTTGTTTGTTTTCCGTACGTCTCCTCATGCTTTTGCCCTCTTCTGTTTGCGCACGCCTGACCTACGGTACGGGCTCCTGCGTCCAGATCCTGCAACAGCCTTGTTTACGTTTCATTTCCTCTCAAAAACGCCGAAGGTTGCTACTGCTGCGTTTCGATCCCAGCTGCATTTACCTGATGATAAAAGGACCTGGGTCCAAAGCTGGGGAAAGATAATCGCATGCGCTTCTATCTGCTGACGATCTGGACCAGCTGGAGTTTCTCCATTTCTCCACAGAAGAGCTACAGCTTGGTTAGAAACACCGATGCACATTTCTGCTAACAGAAACGCCTGTAAGTGTCAAACTGTTGATTGAATCTAACAGGTTGGGCTTTTATTTTGAAGAACTGGCTATCTCTTGGGGTTGATGCCTTTCATTTCCTGACTTTGAATGTCCGTTCTCGCAATTCATACTGCATTACATGTAGAGTTAGTTAGGTTTAGAGTTTTTTTTTTCTTCTTTACTTTAATCCTCATGAAAAGTATTTCATTTTTTAAATCATTTTTAAACAGCATTCATTTGACCATTAAAACCGTAATATTTGCTTTCTGTTTAATTTGTATTTTACTTGTTGCCTGCAACCTCTATTTGCTTATTTTATTTTTTTTTTTTAGTTACCTACTTTTTATCCACCTACTTACGGAAATAATTGCTGGATTTTTTTTGTTTGCTCTCGTTTTATTTTGTCATTTATTCGCTCCTCAAATTACAGTCTGAGGTCATATGTGGTCCGTATGTGGTGTTTGTTGTTATTCTCCGCTGTGCTCCACCTCTCGGTCATGGCGGACAGACGGATGGACTTCAGTTTGCTCATCCCCCCCCAGAAGGCGCAAAGGGAAAACGACCAGACAGACACGGTGTCCGCGTGGAAAATGTCCAATCTGATCAAAGCGAAACTGATGTCCATGTTAGGCTTTTCATAGCGTTGTTTTATGCCCCGCCAAAGCAGCTCATAATGACCTCTTTACTTTCACCCTTTTCCTCCTGCTCTTGCTTTGCTGAGTTCTCACAGTCCCCAGGGGAGAGAGAGAGACAGAGAGAGAGAGAGAGACAGAGAGAGAGAGAGAGACAGAGAGAGAGAGAGAGAGGCAGAGAGAGAGAGAGAGAGACAGAGAGAGAGAGAGAGAGTCTGCCTGCTCCATGTGATGATCAGTGAGTCTTAGCCAGATCTCGACAACCAATCATCCGTCTTCTTGTGGCATCCCGCTTGGCTTCACATTTCAGGCCGGAGCCATTCCTTACACTCCCGCCCGGAGAGTATTTTTCTTCATGTTTCGAACAGACTGGTGGTTTTTCTTCGCCCAGACGTGCCGCTCGCCCGCTTGACAGATCCGCGCTCCGTTTGTTTGCAGGGGAAACTTGCAGGCCTTTTGCTTCCAAGACATCCATGCATGCTCAAGTGTATATATACATTTAAAATTTATATATATATATATATATATATATATATATATATATATATATATATATATATATATATATATATATATATATATATATATATATATAAAATGCTCAGCTCTGTGAATCAGGATAGATTAGTTACAGAGCAGGCCTTTTCTCCCTCTCTTTCTCTCTCTCCTTCAGTAACGCAAAGAAGAAAGTTTCCCCATTAAAAATGTTCCCAAACCCAGTTCGGTTAAAGTGGAGAAAATACATTAAGGGAGCTAATGTGATTTTGGGCTGAGCAGATTAGAAATGTCTTTCATGGTCACATTCCAATATTAGTCCAGAGCTAAGCCTCGAAATGTGTTTCTTTTGTGCTTAACCTCATAATGTCAAGAGACACACAGTCACTTCTGGCATGAATATTCTCTTTGAGGAAAAGTTAGCTGCTCCACTCCTCCGAAGCGGCGCAGAGGAGGAGAAAAAGGGCGGCGCGGAAACGAGCCGAGCTCGTCGCCGCCGCCGCCAAAGCGGCCGGGGCGTCGTCCCGAGACGCGTTCGCACGGGGAGCAAACAGACGAGTCGACGGGCCTTCGCCGATGATCCGTCCTAATGGGGCCGAGAGGAGTGGCTGTCGGCGGGAGTCAAACCCCCACCCCACCCTATCCCCCTCACCCCGCCCCCCGTGCGTAAACGCGAGCGGTGACTGATCCACTTTCAATTTAAATGACCTCCACGCCGCCGCCGAGTCTCACCGGTGGAATTCAGAAGCCTCAATCAGGCTGAACTCTTTCCCTAACTTAATCCAAAAGGGATTAAGGAAGCAAATCAATTAGAAGCTGAGGCTAAGACGCAGCTATCTCCACTTCCCTCTCACTTACTCCCCTCCTCTCCTCATGCCGCTAAAGACAACGGCTTCTTAATGGCATTATGGCGAGTAGGCAGGGTCAAAAGGCTTGTAATTATAATTAATTACAGCTGAGGAGCTGGAACCACTTTTAACAGTGTTTTTTTTTTTTTGGAACGTAGCACGTTTAAATGAGGACCGGTAATGAAGTGCCTTGTCAAGTCTTCACGAAAGTAGGTTTTCTGTTATCACGGTTCAAATTGAACCTGTAATGTCTTTAAGCGGGAATTTATGTGACGGACCGACTAAAACCAAAGAGATCAATGGCTTTAGGCGAAGTTGGGGCTCTCCCAGAGCTCCGTTTAATCCATCATCTGAAGAACGAAAGAGCAGAGCGACCTGCAAACCCGCCACGTCGCGGCCGTCCACCCGAACCGACAGGCTCGGGCGACTCGGGAGACGCGAATACAAATGTTTAGATCACACTTCAATTTGAAAACAAACAAACAAACAAACCCACTCAGAATTTTTTTTCAAAATCCTCAATTAAATGCTTATTTGTGTTGCTCTGTGATTTCCATACTAAGATGGGAGCATGCTACTAGTTCAAAGTGTTTTTACTCGAGCGAAAATAAAAAGCGGCCATCCGAGAAATTACCCAGGTAAAGGGTGAAAAGGCTGTGCCAGCACTGAGCAACTAATCAAAGTGTCAATCATTTCATGTTTAAAAATCAAGCCTGACTATAAAGCCAATGTGGAGACGTTGGTATTCTAAGGAGCAAAATGAACCTCACCGCAAAATAACAGAATCGGGTAAAAGAAAACTGTGGTTTTGGTTAAAGTGGCAGTGTTGCGTAATATCGACCTTTTTTGAGCTGTACGTCGTGTTGTAATGTTATTAGCTCATCAAAAACACATCTGGAGAGTCGCCTTGATTCTTTCGTGGATGTTTGAGAACTCCTCTGACTTCAGCTGTGCAAAACGCCTGGGTGGACTTAGCTCCGCCTTCAAGACGCAGCTCCTTTAGAGGGTTACTAGAGGAGCCACGCTGTGATGACTTCCCGAAGGCGGAGTTTCAGAAAGAAGAGGAGATTTTAAAGACACAGGCGCCTAATTTCAAAGCCCTAAATCAGGAAGTCAAACTTCTTTGAAGTCATGTCTGATTTAGCATTTTTATAAGAATGCATATATAGATTATGCAATGAAATGGCATAACGTGCTTTTGACGTTGTAGTAAAGTTATTCAAGTAAAATACAGCACAGTGAAAGTATTCCTCAGAGTATTTTTCCAAAAAGTTAGTCAAGTAAATATAACGGGGTAAATATTAACCAACTCTGTTTCCACATTAAATGAAGGATTGCATTGCAATTGTTTTATTTTATTTTATTTTTTTATTTATTTAAGTTCAAGGAATTCTAGAAATCCTTTACACCTGTACGTCTAATGAAATAACCAAACCTGGTCAGTTTGAAAACAGTTCAGCCAAGTTTGCTCAGAACTGTCTTCAGATCCACTCCATCACTTTTTTTTTTTATTTTCTTTTACTCTTTATCTTGCTCTGCTGGGTTTTTTTTTTTTTCTGTCTCAGCTCTGTTTGTGCATGCAGAGCCTGTTCTGCTCTGGCATCTTGCTGCACCTTCCTCCGTCTCTCGCAAACCTCTCTGCAGAATACAGAGGTTCTGAGGGAAACAAGTGAGGCGGAATGTGAATAACGGGGCTGCCGCTGTGCGAATCCTCGCGTCCTCCCTCCCCGTCCTAGTCCGAGTGAATCACAGAAGATCAGTTCCTGTGCAGCCTCGTCTTTCAGGGGCTTGACTACTGAGGAAGGCGAGTGAAGGGTTGGGGGAGTCGGGGTGAGGGCACTCCTCTCCCAGAAGTAACTCAGAGGGCACTCCTGAGAACTTCTGACGATAGTAATGAAATATATTCATGGGTTTTTTTTTTTGTGCCTTGTTCTCTAAACGTGTAGGTTTTTAGAAACAGAAGGAGTTTGTTTTCTGTAAACCTGTGTTTGGGCCCTCGTGTCTTCCTGACGGAAAAAATGACACAATTTTCCTCATTTCGTTTTTTGCAACCAAGGACATAAATGATTTTTACGTGACGTTTTCAGGCTTAAGACTTGATGTCATTTGTTCTGGCTTATTGGTTGGTTCACATAGCGACAGGCGTAAGTAAGTCCCACTATTCAAAAGTACAAAATCTTAAAAAGAAAAATGCATTTGAATGTCTATTTGAATAAAAACATCACAAATGGTTTTCCAAGTTGAAATCAGAACGGAGCGGAGCCGGGTTGGATGTGATTCACACACATTCAACACTTGTCGACATATTTCAGATTCATATTTATCTACTTCAGATTGCGTCCAAAGGGCTTTTTATTATTTTGGACATGGACATTTTAATGACCGTTTTCTGATCGTTGCGCCTGAATAATTCATCTTTTTTTAAGGCCAGCTCTGCTCATTCGCTCTCAGTTCGTTTGCTCTCATTTATTTCACGAGCAAGCGCCGAAATTCCTTGAACAACATCCCAACGACCGCCAGCAGTGCTTATTGCTTTTCCGGTTCTGTTCTCTGAAACAAAATTAGTCCAACGTATTCGTATTTTCCACAAAATGCAATTTGACGTATTTAATTCATTTCTATGTTCATATACGTCAGATATATTGAGAAACAAAAGTCTTCAAAACTTTTGAAAACACAGAAGACAATCCAAGCACCTAGGAGAACAGAGATTATAAGGAATCACTCAGCTTCTTTATGCGGACCTTTCCTTTTATGAAAATGTTGCACTGGGTCGTCTTGGTTACACATCCTCCTTTTGCTTCCCTGGTTTTCAGATTTCGCCTCCTGCATCACTGTCTAGAGTCCATCTGTCTTTCCATCGGCAGGTATGAGCAATCAATAGTCTCTTCATTACATGAGTGGACGGAGACGCAGGAAGCCGATCAGATAGCGTGAGTGGGCGGGAGGGACGTTTCAGATCCAAATCAGCCGAAACGAATTACAAAGGCTCTGCTGATTCATGGGGCCGGATGGACGCGACTCAACAATTCAGCTTTGATGAATTAACATCTGGTGACACCGGCGCGCCCGCATGCAAATGCAACTCTGGAAACTCAAACTTTTTCTGCTAGTTTCTTTTCTTTCTTTTTTTTTTTTTCTTCCATGATTGATTATAAATTTGCCCTAAAAAAAATATGCAAAATCAATAGAAAAGAGACACAGAAAATGAGTCTTTGCAGGATGAATATACATGAACTTGGTCTGGTTTAGGAGGCGTTTAGTTTTAGTTAGAGCACCTCGGTTTGGATCGAAATAAAAGCATCCTCTACAAAATTCCTTTTGCATAGTTTAGGTGCATTTGTGTAATATTAAAATAAATGTGCGAGCCAAAGGAAAAAAAAAAAAAAAAAAAAGCACACAGATGACATTTGTAGCAGAAGTGTTTCTATATCAAAGGTTTTTCCCTTTTTCTTCGCCTCTGGAATATTTGCCTGCTTTGTTTTCTTTTAAGATCGGAATCACCTCTGTGTTGCACAAATATTAACATGGATCCTTTTTCATCTCTGTTTGTTTTTTAATACGATGGGGATTTTTTTTTTCTTTCCGTTTGCATTTCAGAAACGTTTCTCCACAGTTAACACTTTACGCACTTTCTCCCGAATTTGTGTCTGAAGTTAACACCAGGACCAGAATGTTCTCAAAGCCTCAAATATTTACATAGAGCCCCTGCGAATATTTCCCCAAATGCCTCTTCGCAAGTAAAATTTTTTTTTTTAATTTCTTGAGCTTTCAGGAAGGAAAATTCATCAATCTTCAGTCTATGAAATATTTCTCTATAGGTTGATTATTTTGTAAATGAATGTATAAAAGCAGGTTTAGTAACGGCCAGGAACGTTTAAGCTATGTCTAACCTCATGTCCGTGCCATCGGGTACAGAGTAAGAAATTGAGAAGAAGGATTTATTTCTGTTCTTCCCACATGATGACACACAACTGAGAAATACATCATGTGGAGAAGACTGACAAAAATAAATAAAGAAAAGAGGGTTTTAAGCCCAATATTCCCTATCATCTAATAGTCAGGCTATTCTGTTTGTCTCTGTCTGTGAGAGAGTGACATGATCCCTGAACTGGAACAAGAATGACCACGCACTCAGCTGTTCTTCTCGCAAATTACCTCACGGGTTAAGACTTGCTCAGCAGGTCTTTCGCTTGCGGAGAAGAGCTCTAAACTGCCCGCCGGTCAGGAGGGAACCGCTCTCTGACTTGTTCAGCCGCAGCGTTGAAGCCGCAGGTGGAGGGCTGAAGTCGAATGGCGGCTGTGTCTGTTTCTGCGGCTGAGCGCGGAGCAAACGGGTCTGTACCGCAGCCGCTCGGTCACTTCTTCTCTTCCCTTTTGCTACCGAGCAGTTTCACCTCCTGCAGGTGGACTTTTTCCCCAACTCTTCCTGGGTAAACGGTTCTGAACGGTGCGTGGCACTGTGCAAGAATGAGGCCAACAGCACATTTTTGTTGTTGGTCACATGTGATAATGATGAGATAAAAGCTAATGCAGCATTATGGGGTTTTATGGAAGCTATAAACCTCATAATGACTAGTCATATGGCATACCAACAATGCCATATGAACAGTTTTTCCTGGAAAGTGAAGCTGTTTCCGTGATCTGCACATACGCTACATGATTGACAGCACTAAGACCCTCCTCCTGGCTCTGATTGGTGGTTTTTGACCGGGAGCAACATATATTTGTTATAGGAGCTCAGGAAGAAGTTGGAGAATCTCTCATTTTATACAGTCACAACATGGTGGCAGTTTTAACAAATATTAAAAAAAAGTGAAACATTTTCGCAAAAGTTACAGTAGGGGTTCAGATATTTGCAATGCAAGGCGTCACCCTGACTTTCTATTTTCAGTGTTAACTTGAGGTCAAATCTAACATCCGCATTGGTGAGTTCGAGCATTTAGAAACCCAACACTCAACAAGAGGAACTCTGGACCTCGGTTTTGCATTTCCCGGCTCCTCCCCGTGAGCGCGGCTCACATAAAAGCCGAGCTGACAGCTGGAGAATGAGAGATCACGGCGCGTAAAGTACCAGCGGAGGCGAGGCCGAGCCCCTGTTCTGTGAAATAACACGCGGCCGATGAAAAATGGCAGCCTCGCAGCCTACACAACGTGTTCTCACCTACCCTCTTTGTAGCTTACCAGAGCTCTCCATCCTGAACTGCTCAATTTTCAAAGCCACTGCCTGGTTTCTCACTCGTAAGCATTCCTGCATGAACGTCCAATTCTATTACAGCCCGTAGACAAATCACCCGCTCGGACCCAGAACGCTAACCACCGCTCTCCGCGCGGTGATTGATCTCTCCTCTATTTTCCCGCAGCAGCTTCATTCCAGATCTGAAAGCAAACATTAGTGCCCGGCACTTTATCCCTCTCTTATGTTTTATCTCTTTCTCTCCCTCTGCGTTATGGGTCTCTTTATCCCCCCCTCTTATCGTGGCGTCCAGGAATCATCTGTCAGCGCAATGAGGAAATAACAGGAGTTGTCTCGCGCCGGGTCGAACTGACTGCTCAAGCTTCCATTACAGGACGGATCGCCACCGGACGGCGGACGGTGGAAAGTATGAAAGAGCTGCTCCTTCGTTTGAAAAGGGGCTGCTTTCTCTGGCGAAAACGCTTGAAGACCGGAAGCTGAATGAATTCTCCTTTTTCTCTGAAACTTTTGGTTTCATTCAAGCGTTTGTTGAACCGCTTCAACCACAAACCTTTTGCCGGCTCTCGCTTCCAAAATGACTCAAAAGTCATTTGAGGAGGGAGACTGCCTAGAAAAACGCAAGGCTTGCTCAAATTTTAATATGTTCTCGGGTCTGTACTTTGACTGGGCCATTCTAACAAAACAATACGCCTTAATTAAAACATTGCATTGTGGCTCTAACTGCATGTTTTTGGATCGATGGCCTCTCGATTTTTTTTTTTTTTTTATTGTTTATCCAAGTCATCCCCACAGCATAATGCTAGCACCACAATATGTCCCTCTTGTTGCCATGGAGATAGTGTTTTCAGGTTGGTGTGGAGTGCTTCTTTCCATATCCTACTTACTTATTCGATGACTCACGAAGTTGCACTGGATTTTAATTGGAGATATCAGATTGAAAAAAATAATAATTATATATATATATATGTATTCCATTTTTTCAAGCAAATGTTACAATTCTTCAAATTAACAACATCTAATACATTTAAAATGTCATAAATGACACAAAATACACCAAGTTAATCAAAAATGCTTAACAATGTGAGACAAAATGAAAATAGTACAAATGAAATTCAGATAACACAAACCTTTTTTCGCGCTCTTCGTCTTATTGGTCGGAAAGTCGGAAAGCTCTGAACGCTTTACCAGTTTCTGTAAACCGTGCCGTTTGTCACCAACTTTCATCCTTTCCTTTTAGGTCTGAGGAGTCCTGGGAAACAAATGCCCCCCCCATGCACAGCGGTGGCAGATACTTTAAAAAAATAATTTAAAAAAAAAAACCTCCACATGACTTATGATCTGCAGTAGAGTCACAGCCAGGACAAAAGGAAAAGTGACTGGTAATTCAGAGGTATTGTATTTGCTTTGATAAGCAGGCATTCACTCCGAAATGAAAGAAATGTGTCATCTTTTTTCAAACCTCCGCCAAGCTTTCATCATCTTGTTTGTCCCTTGCTTTTTGTTTCACCCACAGAGTCTCTCAAGTAGTTTGAGGAGTTTCATTGTGGATTTCTGTGTCTCTTTGTCATGCTCCTTATTCAGAATCTGGAGCCAGACCTTTGTTGTTGTTGTTGTTGTTGTTGTTCTTGCAGGAAATTTACCACTCTGTCCACCAGGAGGTGGGTGGGAAAGCAGATGGGTCTGCAGACGTCTCCGGACTTGAACTTTGAGCGAGAAAAACGTTTTGTATGAAGCGCACTTCTTTAATCTTTTAGAATAACACACAGATCTATATATTACAGGTCAAGTGCAAGAAAAAAAAGAAAAAAAAAAAAAGAGTCTTTGACTTTCACAATGTCACACGGCAGAACATGAGCAGGATCAATTTCTATGTCTGTGTCCAGGAGCGAAGAGCCGCAGCGCACCTGGCTCGCATGAATTATTTGTTTAAGGAAACCGTAAACGGGCTGCGTGTGTTTACAATTGAGTGTGTGTGAGGGTTTTTTTTTTTTTTTTCCTTTCTTTCTCCTTTGTGTGTGATCTCTCCTCACGCAACCATCTGGCGAGAGTCTGAAATGTTTTCTGTCGGCGGATCGCAGGCAGCCCTGCCAGGTGTCGGGGCGTCGTGCCGTTGGCGGCCAGGTGGCAGAGGGTTCGTCCCGCCGAACCGTTTTACCTGTCCGGGTCGCGGAGCCGGTAAATGCGCCCCAACCGAGGTTTGCACCCCACGGTGAGGAGTCATCCGGCATTACAGTGAACGCGACATAATTTGTACCATTTAAACTTTCATATGGCTTTTTTATGCGGTGAGCCAACACAATGCAAGTGGAAGTTAAAATGACACATGATCATCAAGTAGTTTTACAAAATCTGTTTCAAATGCAATAGGAAGTCTCTATAGCCTCTACTGGCTTAGTCTGCGTACATGTGAGCATCTTTGTTTGTTCCTTTTTGAGCTTTAGTTTTTGAGGTATGCCACAGACTTTGACTGGGCCATTCCAGCACGTTAATATGCTTTGGTAGGAATACTGCCACTCACGCTGCATGTTTGGAGTTGGGACGGGATCGGTCTTGAATCTTTTACGGCCTTTAATAGTGTTTGTTTTTCTCTGAGATCTTCCGCTCTTTCTCTCCAATCATCTTCCCGCCCCGCAGCATGATGCTGCCACCACCATTTATCCTGGTGGAGAAAGTGTTCTCGGTATACGTTATATCTTTCTGTATTGCTCTATCACATAAGAACCCAATAAAAATATCTTAATGCGTTTTGTGTACCTTCACAATATGTAAAAGCATTCAACAAGTATGAAAACCTCCATTGGTCCTTTTGATGTGGCTCGTTCGGCTGCTGCCCTTTCATTCCAAACATTAGATTAAACCTTTATATTTTTTATTATTATTATTATTTTTCATGGCTATGTAACACTGGCCAGTCCTTGTACTCCTTAAGTGTTAGAAAAATGTTTTTTTCAGTTTTACGAAACACACAGGTCCCTTCCAAATCTAGTCTGAACTAAAACATTGAAACGTTAGACCAGGTAAAAGACCTTTGATCAACTCCAGGGATCCTTCAACATCACTAATGCATCCCGTCTTTACATGGATGTCTTTTAACTGTCTCTTTCCAGAGACATTTTCACACGGTTTAGATGGAATATAAATTTGGTCTCTTAGAGACCTTACTGCTCGAGGAGTCGGCAACAGCAGGCCGTCTGCGTTTTTTTTTTCTCAACTCTAACCTTTTCGGTTTTCAGGTTTCTGAAATGCGCAAGTCATTTGTACCTTTATTGATGTGGGTTCCTTTATTTTTTTTTTATCTTCATTGCAACTTCCATAGAAATACTAAATGACTAGATTACTAGATTACTAAATGACAAGGCACTTTAGTAAAATAAAAATAAAAAAAAAAAGCAAAACTAAACGCTTTAGCCTCTTGCTCCAGCCTTCCAGTCATCTAGATTCTTGATCCGTCTTTGATAGGTATTCTTTTAAAGCATTTTTGGTGGACGTGATGCAATAAATGGACTTTAGTTTCTGAACAAAGTGCTGATGTTGGGAGAAAAACACAAAGAAGAATCTTGTGGTGTATCAGACTTTAAAACAAATGAATAAAAAAATGCAAAAAAACCTCTAGCGCCTGGTTGATATTTGTGACAGTAAAAGCCTACGAACTTAACGATCCCTCACAGGACGAGGAAAGGACAGTGGCTCCGTTCTCGGGGGCAACGCGGTCTCGTGGTTTTTGAGTCCAGTGATTGATGCGGCGTTGTGGCAGCAACGCCTCTCCGCTTCGTGTCTGCTTGTCTATTCAGGCTTGAAGGTATGTGTTTAAAATAACACGCGGGTAGCCTGCAGTGCAGCGTCTACACTCTTGGACTCTTTGTTTCTCTCTTTTTTTCCCCTTCAGACGTATGGAGGTGTTGGGACGATAGTTCACGAGTCGAGATAACAGAGCCTGGCAGGTGCTTCTCCTCATTATTCAAATAGATTCTCCTCTCTGTGAAACGGGGTGATAGATGAAGTGCCCTTGCGTTGCATATACAGTAAAACTGTCGAGTCTTAATCCGGGTGTTGGAGCATATGCATATAGTCTATTTTGTCTGGAGTCTATAACCCCCCCCACACACACACACACACAGACACGCACCCACCCTGGGCAACCGATGGCTACATTACGCTGACATTTACGATGAAATATCACCCTCTTATCATCTGAACACCGTCACATTTTTCTCTGTAAGCTGGAACTATTGATCTAAATATCACATTCATCCTGCTTAGCACCAAAGCCGTGGAGCTCGCACGCAACGGTTCCCAAACAACGGGAGATAAATGAATACCCATTATGGAGGCGAGGCGAGGCGAGCCCGTTCGAGGGCCCGACCCGGCCAAATTGGACCCTAATAGATGTCCTTGACGGTGTAATCACGGTGACCCGCTAACAGTCGTTTCGGTGACCAGCCAAGCAGGCATTCAGATGGCAGGGATTTGCTATAAATATGAGCACAATTAGGATCAATGGGCATCATTGTCTGGATCAGTGTGTGTGTGTACGTGTGTGTGTGTGTGTTTTGCTGAGGCAGAGAGAGAGAGAGAGAGAAAACACATGTGACATTTAGTGAGTGGGTGGCAAACAATGATGCATTATTAGGATCCTCATGGATTATTGACACCATCATGGCAGGTGGCGGCCGCTTGCAGGAGGCTCGTCAGAGTACATTGTTCACACCTGCAGTTACACAAATGATGTTTTTATACCTTACAACCCGAACAGCTGTGAAATTGGTGCCGGTAAAGATCAAGATACAGCCAGGAAAGATAGCCGACGCGATTAAAAAAATGTATCACTCGTTTTTCTGAAGATGTCAGCAGTAAGACTTGGGCACCTTTTCAGTCAGGCCGTCGCCTCCTAACAAGCCAATAAGCAGTGGCTGTAAAAAAAAAAAAAGGTTTTCTACAGCCATTTTTGATAAACTCTTCCACCAATCACTTTACACTGATGCCAGGCTTTATATAAAGAGGTATCTTTCCTCATATAGGTGTTGTGTGACTTTATTTATAGAGAAAAAACCAGAAGAGAAACCTCCTGCTGCTTCCTGCAGAGCAATAACCCCAACCATTCAACCATCGCTACAGCTGATGGCTTTAGACCAAAGCATATTCACGTATTAGAAGAACCTACTGTAAGGGTGCGTTCACACCAGCCCCGTTTAGTCCGCTTTCGTTGAACTCTTGTCCGTTCGCCCAGAAAATCTGGTTCGTTTTGGGATCATGCTCAAACTCTGGTCCCCCTAAAAACCAAAGTCTCGGTTCAATTGAAGTGCTCTCTGATGCTGTTTGAATGAATGTGCAGATGCAAGCGTGAAGAAGGAAGATGCACTCAGCTGCTCAGTGCTTTTTGGTGCAGTGCCACCACAGGCGAGGAGAGGAACACGTTTTTGCAAGTGGAGGAGAAAATGTAACAAATGTTGCAGTTTTAGTCCCCAATCAAACCGTCGACCGGACTATCAGGTTTGAAAACACTTTTAGTCAAGACATGTCAGTTTGTCTTTACAGATGCTGCTTTTGTTCAAGTGGAAACACTTTGTCACTTTAGAGAAAGGTTCTGATTCTTATAGTGCGGAGTAAACACCATCTGGGACCTGTTTCAAGAGTCACTTTGACGTGGCATTTTGATGCAGGACAACCCCAAGGTCATTCACTGACTGGAATGTAAGCATCCTGTTTATGGGACATTAGGCCTATGTGGATCAGACTCATACTCACACAGGAACTGGTGGCTCTGTGTGTTTTTCTTGGGAAAAGCGTCTGCTTTATACGCCAGTAGCTGCTTTAATTAATGATATAAAGCTATCTATCTTCATAACGTCTTTCCATTCATTTCTACAACCTCACACTGACACTAACCCGAACCCTTATCAGTACTGACCCTAAACTGAATTCAAACCTTAGACCAAAACCTAACCCCTGGCCCTAAAGCAGCTCTTCTTCTTATAGGGCCCTGGCTTTGGGTCCCTTAAGGAGCAGTTGGTCCCCACATGGGGCCCAAAGTCTGGATGTTAGGAAAATGATTCTTACAAAGTATCAGATGCAAGGCCACACACACCACAAACACGCGCCCAACAATGATGGGAAATGGTAAAGTATATCTGCGGTCCGCAGTTCACCTGCTGTGTCTCCAGTAAGTTGAGCCTTGGCACTTTGATCTTTGGTTTCGACTATTGAGAGCAGAGAAGGCAAAGAAGAATCAAGCGTCTTATTGTTGGACGAAGTCGGGCCATGGGTCCGTCGATCCAGGAAAACAGCTTCACAGGATGAGCCACGGAACTTCGCTCTTAAAAGTGAAAATTACAATTACGTAGAAGAGGAAGCACTTTGCAGGAAAACAAAACGCCTTCTCTTTGTCTCAGCAAGATGACTTGGTAAAGCACACAACGCATGAAGAATGCAGCAGAAAAACACTTCATGTATAATGGATCTATTTTTTTTTTTCCTTTTTTTGCGTTGTGCTGTATGTATGCAAAACCCGGTTAATATTGCAACAGTTGTTAATCACATAACAAATAACTGGGGGAGTTGTTCAAGTAAACCAGAGGCTCCTCTTGAATTCAGTTTGAAGTCCTATCAAAGGGTTATTAGTCATTTATTATCCTTTTTAGTTCGGCAGAAAGAAAGGAGGGATGAAAATCTCATGGAAGAAACTCCCATCCATCCATCCATCCCTCCCTCCCATTTATTGTAGTTCTTATTTATTGTAGTTAACAAAAATGTTTCCTCACCTTCGGTTTTCCTTAACTATAGTTTTAGTTAACTATAGTGACCTTTAACCTTTTCTCCAACTTCCCCCAACAGTCCCAAAAAGCATCCAAGATAGTTAATTCAGTTTCCAGTTTGACATTCTGTTTGTCTTCTGTGTGACTGACTGATTACTGAATAATCTCTTTCTCACTGACTGCTGGAGATGCTCACCAACACCCAGTAGTGATCAAGCTTGGGCTGATGCAGCTGTAGAAAATGAGAGAGGGGTCACGTCTTCACCTTCTTACCTCAAAACCTGTCTTAGTCCTCTTTGTGTTTCAGTCTTCCTGTTAACCACAGAGAGCTATTAACCTGATTGCAGCTCTGATTCAATCAGTTCCTAAAAGCTTGTTAATAGATCACTAAATGATCTTTAATGTCAACTTCCTGGATGTAAAAGGTTCCCTTTCATGGTCATGAGTGATTTTTTTTTCCTTTTATTAGTATTATTTTTTAAAGACACCGCTGTTTGAAGATTACATATTGAATTTTGCAATATCTTAATGGAATAGTGTTAATAAATGATATGACCCAGGGCTCATTAGAGTTTGTATAACTCTCATAATTTAATCATGAAGTTAGTTCAGAATTATATTCTGTTCTGGAAAAAAAAAACCTATATATATATATATATGTGTAGAAGAATGAATAAATAATAAATTTTGGGGATGTTTAAAGTTTGGGCTTCAAGAAATGAGTATGGAGGACTAAATATGTTTCAGGGCTAAAAAACTATCTGCAATTTATTGATATATGGAGGATGTATCATTGAGGCAAAAATCAGGTTTTTGCTTCAGTGTTGCAACATTGGTATTTTCTTTCTTTCTTTCTTTCTTTCTTTCTTTCTTTCTTTCTTTCTTTCTTTCTTTCTTTCTTTCTTTCTTTCTTTCTTTCTTTCTTTCTTTCTTTCTTTCTTTCTTTCACTAAAAGGGGTTTGTACTGGTCAGAACTGACTTTTTTTTTTTTTTTTTTTTACCTGAAGAGCAAAAGGCATCCAATTTCAAAAGATAAACCTGGAAAGTCTTTCAAAAAGTTGAAAGCAAAATCCTTGAAAAAAAATGAACGAGGTGTTGCTCAACTTGTTTGCAGAGCACTGCGAAGGAAATCTTCCATGAAGCCGCTTTTATTGCCACGGTAACCTTAAAGCAAGGAACTGCTCACCCATCTTTTCTACCCTAATCCTACTCACTTTAAGGCCTCGAGATGTGGGTTGTTAACCCCTGCGCTGCCGCGCTTCTTTTTTTAAACTATCCAGGTCAGCGTTGCAGCAACAACAGCAGGGCAACCCAAGTGACCCAGATGTTGCTTCAAACCCGTAACTCTATTCAGAGTAAGAAATAGCCCCGATATATTTTTTATTTTTTTTATTTTTTCCCGCAGCAGTTGCGGGGAATAGTTTTATTCGAGTCCCTCGCTCATACCCTGGTGCCTGTTTCCAAACGGTTCATCACGCGGTTCTGATTCACCTTCCCCGGCGAAGCATTTCAAGGTCTCGACGAAGTCCTTGTCCTTCAAAACACCACAGGCGCCTCACGCTGCGTCTAAATGGTATGATCTTTACACAGGCGGGAGATGTGAGGACGGATAAGCTGACGTATTCCACATGCATCGGTTCGCAGGGGGAAACAGATTTTCCATACACACACACACACACACACACACACACAAAAACTCTTTGGAATGACAATGGACTGGTTTAAAAAGCGTGTTTTAAGTAGCATTTAAATTCAATTCCATCCTTCCAGATTTACTCGACTCTTTCAAGGAGCTAATCCGGCCTCAGATTGGTGCGTGGCGAGTTGTTCCGTATAGGAGCCATCTTGCCTGAAGCGACAGATCTTAGTCTCCTTGGGCAAGGTGAGGGCAGACGGGTGAGCGCGGGAAAGCACGAGATAGGCAGAGGAGCCGGTTGGTGACGGCATGAGAGCAGCGGCATGTCATGGTACCACGTTGGCTTACTGATGAAGCAAGCAGAGCAGCTTGCATACGCTCATAATACATTTTTAAAGGGGCAGTACTATGTCCATTCGACTTTTTTTTTTGTTTTCCGTCATTTTATGATGATGTTCCCTCATCAAAAACATACCCGGAGTGTTGCCTTGATTCTTTCATGCATGTTTGAGGAATCCTTTAATCTCCCGTGGCAACGGAAGATTGAGCTGTGCAAAGGCATTTGGTGCTGGCGAGCTCCATTTTGGAAGACGAAGCTCCTCCTTGGAGCTCCAGTTTGCGAGCTTCCTCTCTCGCAGAGCGCACCACCCCGGCGACGCCTCCACTAAGCTCCTACAAACTAGCCGGTAGCAATTAGCAAACTCCTGGTGGAACTGCACATCTGCTGAGCTCATCATTTGAGCCACGACTCAGTGAAACGCTTGTGAAATATTGTTAAAGGGTTAATACAGGAACGATGTGGTTACTTCCTGAAGGCGGAGATTCAGAAGGAGCAGGCGTTTCTTAAAGAGACAGGGGCCCAAAATCAAGGCATTAAAGGCATTTCCTAGGCCACTTAGTAAGTTTTGAAAGAGTCTACAGAAGATTCAATCATTTTTAGTGAGATCTTATCAATCTGAAAGACATAGAAAATGAGCAGCAGATTAGAACCGGGATTCCCAAACAGCATTAGCTTCCCCATTTGAAGAAATATGTTTGTTTTTTTGGAGGTTTTTTCCAGCAGTGTCCTCCACCGCTGAAAAAAAGTTTCTTCGATCAAAAGCATTTCTATCTTCCACTTGCAATGCTCGCATGTGGAGTTAAACTTTCTTTAACTTATATTTCAGAATATTGACTCAAAGACGAATCATATCGTATAAAGAAATGGATTCACTGTGGTTCTTTTCCTCAACTTCTCCCAAACTTTCTGGTCCCCAGCGGGGCCCCTCGGCGGCTGAGGCCCCCACTTTGAAAAACAATAGACTAGAGTTGTCTATCCCTGCTCTGCAGTGCAGGAAAGATGACTGGTCTAAAGTGCGCTCCAAATGAAAACCGGGTTCCATTTCAATTAGCCACACCTAGAATTAGCCACAAATGGTGAAATATGGCAAAACAGCAACAATGCAGGGACAACTGAAGCACTTTCAGCCCATAAAACCTCATGGTTACCATCACTCTCTTATCTGAGTTAAAATTTTAGACCATAAATAATTTGCATTATATTTATCATCAGATAATTCCTTTTAGAAAAAACAACAACAAAAAAAAAACACCTGCATAATTTAAGAAGATCTTAAATGAATGTATGGCTCTGAATGGGAGGCATACAAATGTAAAAGTAATTTGATTTACTTTTACATAAGTGAAAATCTGCAGCTGTAGCCCACAGGTCATGCTGCAAAAGCAGAACACACAAAAATATTTCAGACATCTCACTTCTTAAAATTTTCAGATCCTCCTACGACGCTCTCAGATTCTGACCCTTCTCGTTCTGCTCCACTCATCTGCCTCCATTACTGCGGAGCATCGAGCCACTCTCCATGCAAACACTCGAGCTTGAGCCAGTGCCAAAACAATGAGACTCCACACATCTCCAGATTTAGCCTTTTGTTTGTTCAGCTGCTGTTTGGACTTGGTCTGTTGGTAATAGTGTAACATTGAGTTTTTGCTTTGCAACGCAGCTGAGGTCTTGTTGGAAAAATGCTTATTTTGATTTATTACAATCCTTTCCTTGGTGCCGTAAAGTATTCGTGGCACTTGTTTTAATTTTGTCCCCGGACACAATTCTGTCTCACGACAACCTTTAAAATTAATATCTTTTGTTGCTTTGTTTTTATTGCTTTTCCCAAATAAGAATCTGAAAACGGCATCAAAGCCCCCCTTAGCCAAATACTTTGTACAACTATTATTCACTGAAGTTACAATATAAGCCGTTTGGAGTTTGTGCATGTCTTTCAGCAATCGGACTGAACGAAAAAGTGGATTTTATTATTTTTTTTCCTTGAGAAAAAAAATTTGTTGGAGTTTCCCCATCAACTCTAAACTTTCCTGTTGTACGAGAACATTCCCACATCCGGATGCTGCCACCACCGTGTCATGTTGTGACAGCCTTTGCAGTTGTTCTCAACTCTTTCGTAGAACTCTTCTCAACTTTTTTTTTTTTTTTTGCCGCCATGTATGAAATTTGAGACCACGGCAACAGAGCACGGTTTTGGGTTTACGCTGACATTAAATGACGTACACCCGCGAAAATGTCATTTTTTCAGGACGTTGGCGTAAACGCGTGCATGCCACACTTTTCAGATTTTCAAAAGAACTGAAAAAATATTTCCTCGTGAATCTGAAAATGACACACAATTCTCATCCTACTTCACAGTTGCACACCCGGTTTTGAGCTGCGCACACACATTGATAAAGAAAAAAAAACTGAGTAAACAATATAAATGGGTTTAGAAATGTACCTTGAAAACAGATGCTTGAGTGGCCGGTGCATACATGTTTCTAGTTCTGTTTTCTTGTTAAAGAAGGCATAATGGCAGAGAACGTTCTGGGTCATTAGCTTTACGGGCTACACCTGGGATCCCCTCCTCAAGTCACCAGCAAAGCAAGACGAACCTGAATACCCATTGGTAGAAAGCTAACTCTTAATTTGTTCATGCTTTTACACTCATGCATCTCCACACAAGGCTAAACAGAAGCTTCCCAGGTGCTGTGGCGATGCGTCTGAACGTCGTCTTGCTTCTCCTCTCCTCTCCTCTCCTCTCCCTCACGACGAGCTTTCAGCACCACGGACAGCGGCAACGAATCAGAGCGGCCGCGGCGCGAGGCATTCCTCCCGCTCCCGCGTGGAAGCCGCAGCGCGAGGAACCGTTTCCTCATTTCCTCGTTTCCTCACTTCCTGCCGAGTCCATCCGAACGGCTGTCCGTAGGAGTCGAACCTCGACCATATTGCCACTCCTTACGAACTCGGCACGTGCTCACGAGGCCAACGGTCTGTGTTTGTGTTTGTTTTAAAATATTTTTTTTTGTTGTTGTTGCTAATTTGCCTTGAGGGCTAACTTCCTGTGTATATCTACAAATGGAGTGATTTCCCCCTCCCATCCCTCCACCACCACACTCTCTCTCTCTCTCTCTCTCTCTCTCTCTCTCTCTCTCTCTCTCTCTCACTCACTCTCTCTCTCTCTCTCTCCGTCGTGCTGAGTGCTGTGGTAGAAGGCGGGTCAGTGTGGGAGAAATCCTGGGGCCCGTCGGCAGAAGAGCGCCGAGCCGAGCGGAGCGACGCGCGTCCACCGATCCGGAGGAGAGGACAGGAGACAAGAGACAGGAGACAGGAGGACCGCTGCCCCTGCTTTTATTCTCCCCCCCACCCCCACCTCACTTCCACTGTTCCACTCACTGCCTAATCAAGAGCAAATCAAGAGCATCTGCAGCTTTTTTTTCTTCTTCTTCTTCTTTCACTGGGGAAGAGAAAATATATATGCGAATGGAATTCTGCTCTGGAATAATCTGATTTTATTTATTTATTTTATTTATTTTATTTGTTTTGTTTTACACTCCGGAGTCGAAAGCGGTAAGAAAATATTTTTATTTCTTCTTCTTCTTCTTTTTTCATCTAATTTATTTATTTGAATGGACACTCGTTGTATTTCTTCCAACTAAAATTAAACGTCAGCGAATGTGTATTATTTATTTATTTATTTATTTATTTATTTATTCTCGTTTCCCCCTCTCATGTGGGTTTTGGGGCCGATTTGGGCGCAGTGAGAGAAAGCTTCGGGTCACAGTTTCGAAGTGCGGCTTGATTTGACTAGAAATCCTCCGAACGCCGAGTCGCTTTTGACGGCGAGAGCGAAGCGAAGCGAACCGAGGCGGAAAGTTTCGGCTGAGCGTTAAAGGGTCGCCGCTCTGAATGCGGCGAAGACGCCGGCGCCGACTGGAGTTGGTTTTTGGAAACGGGTTCCGGCGGCGACGGTCTCCTGCTGGAAATTACGCATCTGAGTTCGCGGAGCTGAACTGTGCAATCCCCGCAGTCTGCGGAGCGGCGGTCAGGCTGCCACCGTGCGAGGAACCGAGGGAGAGCTGGCGGGAGAACAAACAAACAAACAAACAAACAAAAAAACATCGTGATCGGGCCAGGGCTTCTTGGTTTTTTTTGTCCTATTAAGTTTTTTGTTTTTTTTTTTCCTTTGGCGCATTTGATTGAAATTAAACGATGCGTCCTTTATCGGACAGCTGAAAAGCTGTATTTTGACTTTGTTCTGATGTTGGATGATCCACCTAATTTGGTTCTGAGCTTCCTGTAGATCACAGGTGTCAAACTCCAGTCCTGGGACGGGAGGGGGGAGAGGAAAGGGGGGGGGGTGCAGGGCCCTGCAACTTTTCCATGCGCCTCTGCTGCACCACACCTCAATAGCATGATTAGGCCATTAAGGTTCTGGAGAACTGATCTACACTAGGAGGAGGTAACTGAGTCATTTCATTCCAGGGTTTTGTACCTGTGGCACATCTGAAAACTGTGGCATTTGAGGCCCTTGAAGTTCACTTCATTCGGAAGGTTTCTCCAAGATGCTAACTTTAGCTTAGCCATTGGCTAGTCATGGTGCTCTCAAAGTTCTTGCGAATTGTTTATTTTTCTGTGTCGAAATGAACAAAAATAATGTCCTTTTAACAATGCTTTTGATCAGTGTTTCTTTTTTAAATTGAAAAAAAGGAAAACCCCGGATAAAGTGAACAAAACAAAGACATAAACTAACCCCCCGCCCCCAAAAAATCAAACATCTCCCTTCGGTCTTATTTGTGCCACATTTATTTGATTAAGCAGGTCCAACACATGTGGACGTGACCCGTCAGGCCCATTAGCCTGTAGCACAGTGTGCTGCCTTGCTTTGACCAACCAGTGGACCCACCGGGTTCGGACCCGCTCCGAACGCCGCACACTCGTGTCTGCTGTGACTGATGTCGGATTAAATCGTCGCTCCAGGCTGACGCTTTGTGATGGACGGGAAGTTCAGCGAGAAACAGAAGGGAGGGGGGCGGGGGAGTAGGAGCAGGCAGTTGGGGTGGTCTCCTTTGCGTCGGGGGAGACTCGACTGCATTACAAAACATGTCAATAAATCTGCTGCAGTTCCAATGCATCATTTATTGCCAGTGTGTGACAGTACCCATGCAGGTCATCTCATATCCTTGTGCTATTTAATAATTCAATGTGTATATCTAGGAAAATATGTTCTTGTGCCAGCAGAGTTTTGACAAACCGGGGCCCCCAATGGCTGAGAATTGAGCATGACAAAAAAAAAAAAAGGACAGCAATGTCAGTGGATTGAGAAATGGAGCAAGGAGGAAGATGGGAGAAGGGGATGAAAATCATATTTTTGTCTCGTTGGGAATGCATTTCTCTTCTCAAATGACATCAAACAAAATTTCTTCCAGCAGCTAATTTCTGCCCTCTGCAGAGACGAGGTTAGCCAAAGGGCATCTCTCACCAAAGCCCTGGAAGAGTGTCAGTAAAATATGTCGCATTCAATTGGCGTGTGAGCCACATCAAGGCTTGTTTGTCGTAGCCTGCAGGTTTGCCAACAGGCTTGCACCTTTTTTTAAAATTTATTTAGTTAAATTAAAAATCCATTCGCAAAAACGTCACAGGTGCAAACACTAAATGGCTAGCTTTGAAAGAAAAAAAAAAAAAAAGGTTCATGTCCTTGAACTTGTCCACATTTTTTTTTTTTTTAACATCATGACCACAAAGATGCAACGCATTTAATTTGGACCAATGAAAAGTAAACTATTGTTAGGAAGTGGAAGGAAATGTTAAACAGTTTTCAGTCGTGCCTTCATCTCCCTTACTATGCACAGCTGGGCTTTCAAATGCAGAATACGAATATTGACGTTTGTTTATGCAATGTGACAAAATCTGAAACATTTCGGGGAGTGCAGATCAGGCATACGCAAACAAATCTTCAGCGCTTCAGTTAAAAGAAGACGAATACCATACAACGGCAATGCAGGCGTTCTCCGTAAATCGATGGGATATCTGATGACCCAGTCAGGTATTACACACATTGAGTCTTGTTGATTGAGTAGAGGCTTGGCTTGTTGGTATACCAAACTGCCATCTCAGATATCATACAGCTTTGCCTATTCAAGAGATCCAGCACCTAACGCTCCCATCCAATGTCCACGTACTCCATCCATGCCTTGTCCTCATACTGGGCCGGACTAACACGGCAGTGCTGAGGATTATTTTTCCAAGCAGAACCTTTTAACCTCTCATCGAATCTCTTTTTAAGACAAAGACAATCGTCCATTTAGGCAGCCCAGCGTCGTCGGAGACAGAGCTGCACTCGGACACACGCATGCGAGCGCGCATGCGGTGCATTAACATAGGTATCGGTTACCTGAATTCAATAGCTCGCCTGCTGCAGCAAGATTAACTATTCAGGGCAGGTGGTTAAAGGGCCTATTGTGTTTCCTGGTTCTGTGCTGCTGTCATGATTGCACAATGCATTTGTCTGGTTGGCAGCCCACTGCCAAAACAATTGCAAGGGCAAAGGGCTGGAAGAGTACACACACATATAAGGTTTCACCTTGTACATCATTTGTAGCTCTGCTGAGCAAAATTAAACAGAAGCGTATAAGTGGAGCTGCAGCAAGCGAAGATTGTGTCCTCGTTGATATGCTTTGACAGTCTTCCTCGGTGATGGAAACGATTTAGATATCTATTTACCAAGAGAACAAGTGGGATTCAAACATGAAATGTCCCCCCACCCACCTCGATCCATCTCTACGTCTTTCTGGATCTGTGTTTGTGGCTGTAATCCCTCAAAGGCATGCAAATGGGAGAAATCGAGAGAGAAAGACTGGAGGTGGATAATTAGTCATACTAATCAGAATCCCAGCAGCCCCTTGCAGATAGCAGCCTAACATTTGAAGGTGAACGCAATGTGTTCGGCTTCGGCTCAGCGGGCTTTCCAGTGGTCAGGAAGTCAACGGCGGCGGTCTCCGAGATTAATTTGTTTGCTTGCATCACTCATGGATAAGTTAATCGAGAAATCGGATCTCGGATCAAGCTGAAACCGCCGAGATGATCTTCAGTTGAAGAGAGCAATTGGAAGACGTGGCACCTTGCGAGAGCGGCTCATGAGATCTTTATGGGAGTTATTAGTGGGTGTTTAGTTGCTTGTAGGCATAAAACGTCAGATTTGCATTGGATGGATGGGTGCGGTATCTTGTCTGTCTAAGCCCAAAGGGATGATTTATGCTTGTATTCCGCTAAATGCGACTTTTATCATGACTACATACTTTAGAGCTGAATCAAAACTCCCGGTATGCATTGCAAATGATCTGTGTGTTGCATAAATCAGATATCCATTCATGTGGGAATAGTCTGTTGCAAGATGATAGAGTATGATAGAGTTCTGTTCAAAGAAATGTATTCATACGCTATTTTTTCCCCCCCCACCAGGTCTGTCCAAGTTGTTTTTAAAGCCGAGTACCAAATCATGGGGATTGAAACTGGGCCAACGCTGATTGTTACATGCTTCAAAGCAGGAAGTCAGTTCAAAGGCCTAACTCTAAATCATCAGACGCAGCTCTGAATCACCGACGTCATCATCGCACGGTCACCCTTTTTTTTATACATATATCCCACCTTAGACTTGGCTGGACAGGATCAAGATTTCAATCTATTATCATCATTAGATCTTAAAGCAAAGAATCTTTAAGTAACCTATGTGGAATATAAGAGTCAGCAGGTCAACGCTGGAGCTAAACTGTAGCCAAATGGTTCCATCACTTTGAGGATTTATCCCCAAATTCCAACCCTTCTTTTTGACACCCTTTGGTTTTTCTACAATGAATCCCTACGGCCTTCGTGGGCATTTCTGTCTACTGCTAAGTACCCTGCTAAGCCTGAGCGCAGGCTTGGAGTTTACCGGATCTCAAGGCCAGTGGGCTCGCTACGTGCGCTGGGATGCCAGCTCCAGGGGCGACCTGACGTTTCAGTTCAAGACCTCGCAATCGGACGGCCTGCTGCTCTACTTCGACGACGGCGGATACTGTGACTTCCTGCTGCTCGCCCTGTCCGAGGGCAAGCTCCAGCTCCATGTCAGCATCGACTGCGCCGAGACCACCATCACCTCGGACAAGCCGGTCAACGACAGCCGCTGGCACTTCGCCGCCATCAACAGGGAGAACCTGTGGACTGGCTTGGCCGTGGACGGTCAGAGCAAGACGGGCGAGGTGCGCCCCCAGCGGCAGTTCATGAAGATCGTCAGCGACCTCTTTCTCGGGGGGCTTCCGAGGGATATCCGCACGGCCGCCATCACCCTGCCCTCGGTCCGCGAGCTTCCGCCGTTCAAAGGGATTATCACCAACCTCAGTTACGGGAGTAAGTTGCCCACGTTGGTCAATAGCCAGAAGGTCCGTCTGGAGATGATGGGCCTCTGCACAGAGAACCCCTGCGAGAACGGCGGGATCTGCTCACTGGCAGATGGAGAAGTCTACTGCGACTGCTCCAAAACTGGATATGTAGGTCGATACTGCACGGAAGGTAAGAGGGCTGGCTCCGTTGTTTTCTGTGTCGAGCAATAAATATTGATTAAGGCCTTTGTGAAAAATTCAAAAGGGGTTTCTTTCAAATATAGAACTGACCTAATACAAGGTTTGTGTTTTTATTCCCAGCTTCTAAGAGAGAAAGAAGAAATCTCATTATCCTATTTTTTTTTTTTTTTTTTTTTGCATATATTCTTAACCATCTCCCATCATGTGGCTTAGACCTCAAAGTATTTTTGCTACATCATAAATCTCAATAGAAGCTTCTGGAATTAGATGTAATCTCCATAACTGCATTGCCTTTCACCTAATGTGATCTGTGCCACAACCACTCTTCATTTATAAAGTGCCTTGGAAAAAAAAAAAAAAAAAAAAAAAACGTAAAAAAAATCTGCATTGTTTGCAGCGATGCCTTCCCAAATCAGCATAATTTCTATCAAGCCAGGGCAGCTCTGCGTTTGAAATATTTAATGCAGATCTTGCAGGACTTGGGAGTCTGAATATTTCTTTGTGGGCTGTTGCACATACAGCACAGCAACTCTCTGTATTTCACGTGGGAGTTAAATTGGAGGTGATGGGCTCAGCATTTCCTCTCCCTTCACAGTTATTACATTTGATGAGGCAGCGGTGGATACGCTATTAGCTGATGTGACTAAAATTACCACTCTAAGTTCTTTCTCCTGTTTATTTATTTCTTTTTTCCCTCCCCTTCGTTAAATGTGTTCAGATTTGGCAAGGTGATGCGGAGGCCTCAAGGTATACACAAAGTGTGGACAAGAAACATCACCTATTTTTGCTCTGCTTATGGGCCAAGGCCATCTCTTCTTTTTGGGAGTGTAATGAGATGCACCTCTTTGACAATATGTGATGATTTAGACATTAATAGGCCTTCCTTCTTTCTTGCACATAATCTCAAATCGCCCAGTGACAGTAAAACACACATAAAACTGCTTTCTCTTGTTTTATGACACCGCTACTTCTGCGTAAAGGTCACTTCATGTTACCTTAATCTTTCTGAACACTCCACTGCTGAAACTCTGAGAGGATAACCGTCTGATTCAAGGAATAAGTTCCTCCATTATTTTTTTTTTTCAGTCATACCATTTGCATTTTCATACATGGGGAGCCTTTCAAAAATGTATTTAAACCCCTTGAACTTGTTCATGTTGTGCGTACGCATTTCTGCAAACATCAGTGTACGTCCCCAGGATTTTATGTGACAAATCAGCATGTAAATGTGTTGCCTGCGTTTGTATTTAGTCCCCTTTAGTTCGATGCCCCACAATCACAACGAGGTGCAACTGAACAGCTTCAGAAGTGAAACTGGTAACAATTCAGTCGTGTAATCTCAGCATAGTTTCAGCTGTTTTGTGAAGACCTAATAAAGGTTTGTTAGTCAGAGAACACTGGAGAATAAATGGCACCATGAAGACCAGGTCCGAAGGTGAATTGTGAAGAAGTTTCCAGAAATGTTACTGTATAAAAAGTATCTAAAATGCTGAATATCTCTCAGTGTATCAGTCAATCTTTGGATTAAACCCAGACACACATCATAACCATTAAATGGTCATTAAGGAAGGATTAAAAAAAAAAAAAAAAAAGTCGTTTTTGAAACAAAGTTATAAGAAATGTCATTTTTCTTGGTTCAATGAGACCAAAAGTAATTTTTTAGTTTTATTGTTTTGCCTTAGAATTTGTGGGGCAAAAATAAATGTCACGGCACATCACCCAACAGTGAAATATGGAGGCAGCTGCATCTGTAGTTGAAAAATATTCTAGAAACTACCAGACTGGAGTTTCATCTGCCAGCAGCACAACACCTCAAAAAAATATACGCACAGCTACGATGGAAGGGTTTAGATGAAGGTCCATCACACATAAAACTGAACATTACAGTTTGCACGATGTGGCAAAAACATGAACAAGGTTAAGGGTTGTTTGCAAGTCTCCTTTAGAGATCTACATAAAACAAATTTCACTCCAACCTTGCACCTTTCTTCACTTTTAAGGATTGTAGATTGTGTGAACAGACCCATTTTGACAACCCTCCACTGTTGACCCACTTCCTGTGTGTCTGAATCAGACTGACATGGTTCAGAGATGACTCCACTTTGCCAAAAAAATAACAAAAAAAAAAAAAAATCAGAGGAATGCTCACTGAACACTTGCGCTATTTCGAACTGTATCCAATTCGGGGACGATGTTAAAATTTGCTATTTCTCTCAATGGTTTCTGTTATGTTTGGCTTCCTAATATGTTCCAATGTTTGGTGCTAAAAATGAAGCTGTTCTGAGCTTAAATCTCCAGCGCTCGCCTGTGGCATTGTTCAGGACAGCACACGATGTGCTGGTTGCGGAGCAGCCAAGCGAACTGAGTGGACTTGACCTCTTTTTCGCTTCATCCCATTTGCTCACTGCCGGAGCTGAAGAGTCAACAGAGAAGTAGCTAGGTGGTCCATTTGTCTGAGAGCTGATGGGGGGAACCGTGACATCTTTGTGTAAAAACAACCCAGGTTTTTAAGAGGGCACTTACGACTCAAGCCAAATAATAGCTTAGAAGGACGGGGGGTGGTGGGGGTGGGGGGGGAGAAAAGGCTGTCATTTCGCCGCCTTAGGGCAGAGGAAGTGTGACGAGTAAATTCAGCGACAGTGCCTTGTAACCTAATTTGTCCCAGGAGGTCAGCCGTTGGGCTCCGGTTTGCCTCCTTCTCCGTCGTCTGTTTTGAAATCTCCTTCCGTTTTGCTGCGGCTTCAATGGAAAAACGATTGAGAGGCAGGGTGGGGCGACAAGTGCGCACACGCTTTCATCCAACTGCTGCTCTTCCCTACTTCGCCATTAACTGATGTGGCTGATTGTTGATTATGCCGCGGAGACGCGGAACTATAATTAGAGAGATAATGAGAACAGAGACGGCCAATTTGCCTGGAAAATGACTGCGCAAACACCACCATCGATTTCGGGCTGTCTGTTGGCAAATAAGCTGCAGTTCTTTTATTATCATGGCCACATGTCTTCAAGTGGCAAAGCACTTGTTGTTCGAGCAATGCTCGACTGAATGGAGCGATTTTGGAGGGCAATTTAGCAGCGACTGCGTTCCAACCATTTGGTCGCAGCAACATGCGACCGACCGCTTAGCACACCTGTCTACATCGGTAGACTGCAGACTGAATAACGAGCAACGCGTGCAATCTGTCAAACCTGTGAATATTTACGTGTTGCATTATCATGCAGTGTGGCCCTGCGCTCAAACGCGTTGCGTTCGGCGGCGTACGTGCGATCACATGCATCATCGCGGACGAGGCCCTCTAGCCACTCGTTAAAGCGGGCAGATGGTTGACCGACTGACTGAGCAGGCTGGGCCTTGAAAGCATTTCGCCAGCCGCACTCCTAATGGTAGCCCACTGGCCTGGCAGAGGAACGAGATGGGGGGGGTGAGCTGAATTACCATCTGAGATGAAACATGAGAAAATTGGAGGATTAAAAAAAAGAGACGCGGGGTGAAGCCTGTTGGTGTTCCGCGTTTGAGACGGATGGATCGGTTCACTTTATGGTCGTTGAAAATGTTCCTGTGAAGAAAGATGAGATATTTTATCCAAACTAGTCGACGTGGTCACAGAACACCTATTTTGTTTTAGTGTTTCCTCCGATTGGGTCAGGATGTCTCTCTTTCAAATGCGCTTTTCACATTCTGTCATGCCGTGCCCTTAAAACGGAGGGGAGGTAATATGTAAAATTATTGTTTTTTTAAAACTGAACATTATAACGTTCACTTATCAAAAACATAACTGGGGTGTTGCTTTGATTCTTTAATGGGTGTTTGAGGAATCCTTTAATCTCCCATGGCAACCAGTTGGGAGGGCCTCAGCGGTTGCTTCCTCAAAGCGCCGCCTCTGTCCACAAAAGGTGTGCTGAAGATGGAGCGTCGGAAAGAGTAGGAGCTTCTTAAAGAGACGGAGGCCCGATTTAAAGCTGTTGAATTATAAAGTCAAATTTCTTAAGGGTAAGAAATACAGAATTTTTATAACAACTAAAGGTAACATGCTTGCATGCACCATGCAGGGGCGGATCTACAGGGGTGGCAGTTGCCACCGGAAACTGAGAGCCTTGCCACCGACCCTTCTCTTCATAATTACACTCTAAATATGGCAGTCTTTTAAAAATCAGAATAAAATACATGGGAATTTGAGTTCTCGCATGACAAAAAGTGAAGGTTAAGGGGTATCATTTTGCACAGTAAATTTTTTTTTTCTTTGTTTTTAAACGTATCTTTTCCCAAATCCAATGCTTTGTAGATAAACAAGCCACCTGGTAACTCAGCCTGATTTTGGGTCGTTCATTCTTGTTCACAGCACTTTGAAAGCTCTGAATACCTTTGAGGTTTTCCATTACAAGAAGGGCTGCGTAAGGTCAAAGCTGGTAAGAGCTGCACTGGCCTGCATAACACAGACGTAAAGTGATCACCTTTTTCATATTTCTCAGAAATCCACACCTTGCATTTACAATGAAGCACTTTGGGCTGCATATGTTTAAAACAAACAAACAAACAAAAAAAACACTATGCAGTGACTTGACAGAAGGCTCTATAATTGAAGACCAAAAAAAAACGCTAAACTGTTAAGTAAGTGCTGAACTAGTGCCTTTGGGCTTAGCTATGGGGATTAATAAACAGACATGGAAAAAATGACAGTTGCAATAATCTTACTATAAAAGTAGGTCAGGGCGGGGAAAATGCCGCAGGGACTTGCCTGATTCCAGTGCAGAGGGCATTTGTGTGTAGCACCCGAGCTGAAAATTATGTTTGGATTTGAGTAGCGAAGCTGCTGGTAAAATAGAGCAGGGGATTACGCCTGGACCACATGTCCTCCGCAGCACATTGGCTTGTTCTCAGTGCTGCCGCATCAAGAGCGAGGGTTTAATCTACATAGAAAAGTTGGCGATTTAACAAGCGAGCAGTATGTGCATATTTATAGGTGAACGCATCCGCCATGTCGGCAGGAACCTGCTGAGTCAGGCACGTCATTTCGGCGCTTCAAAGCTGCTGGTTCTTAAGTTTGAACAGCGCTGCTGTCCATCAGCTGGACACTCCCCTGCTCCTCGCATCCCCCGCTCTCTCAAGCTTCGTCCTTCTTTTTTTTTTTTCCCCTTTCTCAATGTCATCCATCTTGTATTGGATGTATTTTAGCTGTGAACTTTCTCTAATCTGGAGACAAAACTATACGTAATTGCTCAAATATCTAGGTGTATCCCAACTAATATTCTGATTAATGTGTCGTGGCAAGCCGAAGAGAACCTGGCAACAATTCTGACTGGTTCGTTGGCCAGTTCAGTGATCAGAATTTTTAAGGATTATCAGAACTGATTGGTTTCTTGGCAACCAATCAGTTCATAGTCATAGTCATAGACATAGTCAGTAAATTTTCAGGAACTTTGAAGGCAGTACCAATCCATAAGATTAAGGTCATCCTTCTGTTTTCATTCATTAAATTGGGTTAATTGATGCCCAACCGTGTTCATGTTTCAACAACCATACACCAGAAGATCCTGGAAAACCAGAGTCGTTTCTCACAGTGACGCAAACTTTAGATCTTCAGTTGATTGAAAAGGGTGGTGAAGGAGAAATGAATGCACACCTTCCCCGAGCTGCTGTTTTGATATAAACAGGTCTTCTGCTTGACGAAACTCCAAAGGTTCTCCATAGGGTCAGAGGTCAGAGGAGGACGGTGACCAGACCATGAGTTTCTCCCCTTTATGCCCATAGTAGCCAATGACACAGTGGTATCCTTGCAGCATGAGATGCTGCATTGTGATGCATAAAGATGAATTTGCTACTGTAGGTACGGCTCTTCTTTTTGAATCATGAAAGAAAGTGATCAGTCAGAAAGTCCATGTACTTTGCTGAGGTCATTTTCACACCTTCGGGGACTCTGAAGGGGCCGATCAGCTCTCTTTCTCTCTCTCCCCATGATTTCGGCCCAAGTCGCTGGAGAGGCACCAGCAGCTTCAAATAATGTTGCTTTGTAAGGACATTTTAACGGCTGCTCTCTTAATCCGATGAATTTGTCTAACAGAAACTTTCCTCATTATGCCTTTATCTGTACAAACCCATCTTTGTTCTGAATCAGCCACAAATCTCTTAACAGTACAATAACGCTTCAGCGTTCATTAAATATCTAATGTTTTCATTCCTTGTCATACGGCTCTACACTATCTGATGATTTTCGTCAGCAGAGATCCTTTCTCTTTCCCATATTGCTTGAAACCTGTGGCCTGCTCAATAATGTGGAACATCCTTCTTAAGCAGATTTCCTTTAATTGAGCTCACCAGACAAACTGATCAACCAGCTCTCTGAAATTAATTATAGTGGCTCAAAGAGCGCTGACACACACAATACCATCTATAAATTTAATAGCACAACAAAAACTTTCATCTTTATGACTCTTAAATCCAACTTGCATAATAATTTAGAACACAGTGTAGATTCTGCCAGAGGGTAAAGGTGAATTGCATAAAGCAGATGGGTTATTAAGGAAGACTGCCATATTTGTGGGTAACTCACAGATTTATTCATCGTTTGACTTTTCCCGTGCCTTGTGCATGTTATTTTTCCTCTTCATTAAGCATTTTCTGACTGATGTGGTAAAGGTTAATTTGTGCTGACAGACAGGAGCCAAGGTTTGAACATTACTGTCAGCAGCCGAGAGGAAAGGTCTGAAAGGAAGATTGCCAGAGCTGGATGAACAAATTCATAGCTGGCTGCTTGAAGAACAGGTTGCCAAGGGAAGTTGTACTTAGGTTTCCATGCCCTGGCAGTTGCTACAGAGATGAATAAAGATGACTTTGGATTTGGGCCTTCAGGGTGATACTGCTTCATGCAACAGAACCGCCTCTCTATCACCCCGGATTTACACCGCGTGCGTCTCCGCTCTGCTGCGCACTTCACTGGAAGATGTTCCTGATTTAGAACACAGACACTGGTGTGTCCCTGTCAGGTTGACAGTTTCCATGAGTTTATTGAAAAGTCATCCTCAGGTCAGACCCTGATGAGCATTTTGGTCATGAGCAAAGAGGGCTAATGTCGTTTTTTGTTTTGTTTTTTTGTCTTGCTTAAAATACCGTTCTGTCAACAACAATATGTATCATACAAGTGAGCATTCCTCTGAGAAACTACAAAGTTGGCACAAATGATGAAACCACAAGCATTGGAGTGAAGGTGGAAATGTTGACGTGGAGGCAAAAACGCAACATGGGTCTGAAAAAGGGCATCTTGAGATCCACAAACCTCACAACTCCATAAATCCTCAAGAGCATGGATTTATGTCTCCTTTCAAGAGTGTGCGGGAATCTGTGCGATACAAGATGTAAAATATTACAGTGCGGTCACATCGAATGTGAAATGCATTATACAGAAACTAATGTGAATCTGGCTCCCTAAGCGGACGGGACAGATGAAAATGTTGGTGTTTCTCTTTACAGGGTTTTTAATGAAAGTAGTTAATTAAATTGGGCATGTCAAGGCGCACGTCTTTGCTCCTTACATGACGTTCCGGTGATTAATAGGTGTGGTATGTTTTGCATGTTAGACCCACATGCAAACCCAGCTGCAGTGTGACGCTAACGCAATGCTTCTCTCTGCCTTTCTCTCTTGTTTTTCCTTGCGACAATCAAGCAGCAGTCCAGAGAAAACCAGGTGAGTCTCAAGAGGAATTAGTCAGAACCTTCAGTTAAAAAATAGTAACAGTTCATGTTGTGCTCTGTTAATTATTTATGTGCTTAGCTGTAAAGGCGAGCAAAGAAAAAAAAAAAAAAAAAATCCCAGAAAAACAGGAAGCGAAATGCCAAAGTATATAGTGAATGATTTCTACAGCTACCTCGTGTAAAGTGCTGCCACAGTTAGTCATTTCTGCGCTTTGACTAAAGAGAAAAAAAGCTTTCAGAAGCACTTTTTTGCAAAGCTTTGATATTTGTGTGATAGTCATGGTTTGCCGTCTTGCAAAGCATGTTTACTGGCAATACAAGTGTCGTATTGGTGTGCTGACTTTTCTCTCTCTGTACCCCGTCTGTCTGGCTTTTCCCTCTTCAAGAACTCGCGCACCTGAAGGCAGACCAAGGTACTCTCTTCTTTCTGTTTTTTTTTTGTTTGGTTTGTTTGTTTTAGTCAAGATCTCCATTGTTTTTCCTTCACTCACCTACTGGCTTAGTTTTGGGGGGGACGTGGGAGGGACTCACTCTGTGTGCCTCCTAGCTGTCCGTGCACATTTGTGTGCTGGACGTCACCCACCGCAACCGCAGAGAAGTGGTGGGGGACATTTTGGTGTGTGTGCGTGTGTTAGTGTGTGTTGCTAAGGAGGAGCTGCATGACTCCATGGCATGTCCTACGTCTCACCTCCATCTGTATCTTTCTTTGTACTACATAGCTGTGTAATTGTCTCAGTTCCGCAGCAAATGTGCACTGACGCTGTCCAGAGTTTTTGGGGAGGAAGAAACAAAATGACTGTAATTTGAGGGCACGGTTTACACTCGGCCGAAAACTCGCGTCGAAGTTACAGGACAGGATGCGTCATCGGCGAGTACAAAGAGAACCGAGTGTCGCTATTTACAGGGTTTTTGTATTCTGTTTGACTAAGCTGCTGTTTAATATGTAAACTTAAAGTACCTGCAGTGTTACCGGAGTCGCCGAAGGATGAGTGTTTCAGCTAGAGCAGTGCTTGTCAAACGTCATAATCACCACTTCTGTAAATAGCACAGAGTACTTTAAATAACGCAGTCGAGGGATTTCAAAACAGAGGTTCAACAGGACTTGGAGTTTTGAAGTTTGTTTTTTAATAAAGATAGAAAATAGAACAGCTTCTATTGACAACAAATGATTAGTTGAATCATTACTCCAAAGTTGAAAGTTTCAGACATAAAGTTCACGAGAAGGTCAACAGACATCAAAACTCCCAAGTGGGGGAAATCGAAGGCATTTCACAATTAGAATCTCAAAAATCCAATGTGGCTTGCATGGTTTCGAAAACCGGGTTTAGAAACCGGTTTTATGTTATTGCATCCAATTAAATCTATTACGCAACCACGTTGCATTTTTAGCTTTTTTTTTTTAAAACAGATTTTTAATTTCCTTGTGTAGCAATAACGTCCCCAGGGGTTTGAAGGATAAACATTGGTTATCTTTTCCAAGACTACATTTCTTACCTGAAAATTTACCGTTCCTATTCCTTTGAGCTCTGATCCTCATATGGGTTGCATGACTCAGGAAAAAATGGAGGATTATGATCATGACCTCTGGTCTAACACTAAGTTAGAGGTGCTTTATTGAGGACACATGAACACATTTTATCAAGGTATATCATGGATGGAATATTACTGTGGTAATCTTTTACTGGTCCAGACCCAGTTGGCACAATGTGGCAACTGGGCTTTCTGCAAAGAATACATCTAAACATATATAGGAAAGAAATGGTAAAACTCTGACATGTTTTTGTGTGCATGTGTTTTCCTCTTCTTTGCCATTTGCATGATTGTCATCAACCCTTTTGCACGCAAGCATCATTTGCCAGTGTACAGGATTAACACGAGAGCTAAACCCTGCTTTTTATTGTCTCTCTCTCTCTCTCTCTTGTGCTTTTCCTGGGATCTCTCTTCCTACTTTAATCTCCATGGATTCTTTCTCCAAAAAACTGTAGGTAGAAACAAAGGTACAGCAACATTGTTTTGGTTTTTTTTTCTTCTTACAGCTCTTTTATGTGAGATATGAGAACCGTGTGTGTTTGCCTGTGCTACTCCATCTCTCTGTTAAATTTGTGCTAGCCCCTCGTTAATCATTCATGATGTCTGTTCATTAAATGAAGTCAGATGCTCTTATGTGGATTTTTATTTTTGGAGGAAAAAGTCAAATCAAGGGAGCTGATGTGCACTGAGTGACTGAACGCAGTCGCTTGCAGATGGCAGAAATACAGAGTCGGTGCTCGAGACTAAATGATTTTCCCTCATAAATACCAAATTGCAATGTACAATGATGAGAGTGAGCCCTGGACTGGAATGTTTAATGGATTCCAAACACTAGAAATTAATAATGGAGCGTGCGCATGCAGATTTAACGTCCATTCATACGTTATGTGTGCGTCGGAGAAAAGATGACTTCCGAATTTGATCTGACAGTCGTTTAAATTGGGCCATTGTGGAGGTCGTTGTGGTTTGCAGCTGCGCGTACGATTCCCCCATTATTCTTTTATTGCCACCATGCTGCTTGCGTCCTGTTGCCGCGTTGGATGCGTGCCTGTTTAGGACCTGCGTCTGCATGCGCGCCAACCGTGGCTTGTTCGTTTTAAAGAAAGTTCTGTTCCTCTGACGAGCGGGTGTAGTGGGTGGACAGATGCTTATTTTTAAACCTGATGTTTTCCGCCGCTGCACCTGTTCACGCTTCCAGCATAACCTACATAAAATTATTATGTAGGTGTGCCTGAGTTTAAGATGAATCACACATGTCTGCATAGTTTGATTACATTTTTATCAAAGACGGAAATCGCTTTCCGTTTGTCGTGTAATTGAAGCTGCTTTGTTCTAAGATGTGACAGTCCGTATGACAAGTTGATTAGTGCAAGTTCCTGTTGTTTGGTCCAGAAAGAGTCTTTTTCCTATTGCTCTGAATATTGCAATTTCTTTGAAGAAAAAAAAAAAAGCCTTTCATATATGATTTGCAAAACGTCAGTCAATATTAAGGCAAAATGATCAACCCAAGGAGGTGAAAGTAAAGTGTTTATTTCAGTTTAGGCTCCGTTTGGCCAAAATTGGTCAGCATACACGCGTTAGCCTTTTCTGTTTGTATCATTAAAGACAATTTCACAAAATCAACATTAAAAATTTCGGACCGCAGACCCATTTCTAATGAGACGTGGTAGTAGAGCAGCGTTCCAGATCATATGAAATAGCTAGACCACTTTAAAAAGCGAGGCTGTTCACAAGGCAACTGTAAAAACTAAAGCTTTTGTTTAAGCAAGTGAAAGTTTGCAACAAGCTGAATCATAACCAAAATCTCTAATTGAACTCTAAATAGGTGAAAAAAAAGTCTTTTTGTTTGCAGCTGATAACATAGGGTTAGCTAACCCTAACCCTAGCAGTTAGCTAGCTGGAAAAGCTAACTCTTCCAGCTATCACGAACTGCTTCCAGCTAGCTGTTGCTGGCTAGCTGGAAGAGCTAGCTAACGCTTGGTTTTTCAACTGGAAAAGGTAGCTAACTGCTAGCGGCATTTAATTCATACTCCCAAATGCTTGCTCTACTTTAGAATAAATTGATGTGTATGCATGAAAGCATTTGAGTTGTACTTGTGAACCAGTTCAAAGCTCCACACAATATCACCTTTCTGGAAAGGCTGCTCTTTGATTTTGTTAAATCGCTTTCGCTTCTGATTATCCTTGAGACGAGTTTCCAAAAAGTTCCTGCCACCTTCAAGTCTGAGCTGTCTTCTCCACGTACTGTGATACACTCCACCAGTCTTTCAATTTCTGTTCACTTTAGACTATCTATTTACATTTTTTTCTCAATGTATTCAAGGTCCCTTCTGCCAAAAGGGTTACACACTTGATCTTCTGAACATTTCTTGCATTATTCTCACCAATTTTCTTTTTTTTTTTTCCTACTCTTTTGGCCTCATTATCTTAAAGTAACCCAACGATTTACCCTACACACCACCAGTCAAGTTACCAGAAATTGCCCTCTGCCCTTGATTGACTCTAGCCAATGATCTGCAGGTAAAATACTTGAAGAACGTTTTGTTTTTTATTCTTTAATAACACTCACCATTTTTTTTAAGCTAACCAAAAAGATGATG
Source organism: Poeciliopsis gracilis (assembly GCA_911649635.1). Classification (NCBI taxonomy): domain Eukaryota; kingdom Metazoa; phylum Chordata; class Actinopteri; order Cyprinodontiformes; family Poeciliidae; genus Poeciliopsis; species Poeciliopsis gracilis. The sequence goes on from CAJVRI010001517.1 coordinate 2,022,001, forward strand.
ATTCACTTTTATACATAAATCATAATGTTTTTTGTAAATTCAATTCAATTAGCATATGAAATGCAAAGTTGCACTTCCTTACAATAGCTCCTTGTTACATTACACACAGTCAAAGTCAGAAAATAGTAACTCGTCCTTTGCAGATTTTCTCTGAATTTCCCTGAGCTAACTGTATTGCCTCCACGTCAGGTTTAAATAAGAAAAGAAACTGGGTTAGAACCAAAATAGACGCCCCTACACTCGACTCACATCAGCATATTAGGTAGCAACATGCTGATCGTTTGTAGTGAGGAGTCGTACAGCGGTTCAGTCATTAGTTTTATTGCATAACATGACAACAAGGTCCCAGCATTATTACGTGGTTTCGCTTCTTTCACAGTGCGGGTCCGTGGGGGTTTCCTCCGTGTGCTCCAGTTTCCTGCAGCTGTCCAAGGACATGCAAATCCAATCCAACAGCAGTGGGACGCTAAGTGAATCCTAGGTGTAGATGTTAATGATTCCCCTTCATCTGTATTAAACCTTCAATAAACCTTGAATAGAATGCAGAGAACAAAATATGACTGATCCATAAAATGGGAATTTGTATTAATTACAGGACCTTTGATTGGGGCTAAAATGAGACGTTTAAAAAAAGGGGAGTGAGGGGGTGTTGTGGGTATGCGTTACTCTCTGTCCAATTAGATTAATGTCTCCATTGTGTTTAAGTACTATAAATGGCCCAGCAGTCAGAGAGAACAATTACTGAGAGAGTTGGGGAGAGGAATTAAAAGTGAAATACAGACACAGATTGAGACAGAAGGTCAAAAGAAGCAAGGAAAAAAAAAAAAAAAACTCGACGAAAAGGCTATGCAAGAACTTCACCTGTTTCTTTGAGGACACATATTTCTTACAGAAGATATGAGGCACCTTGTCGTCCCTGCTCTGAAATCTGGGCCCCCGTACTCCAAGCTGGCCGTGAGCCATCTTAGGAGAAACTTTTGGTCCACGACAATGATGAAAGAGGACCCCATTGTTTTTGGCCCTGAGACGGAAAGTTTAGCTATACAGAAAACTTTTCGTAAACCGTGGCAGCGAACCAGGGACTTTGCTCCAGTTACCAACACATTACGCTAAAGCCTGCTGTTGTCGCTTTCAGGGCTATTTTTGTATGTATTTCCTGATCGTGCAACTCTATTTGAGATGCATTCTCATGTACAAATTGACCATTTTCTACCAATAAATACTGGGGAGGTGCATGAAACTGAAAATAGAATACACAAGTGAAATACATGTAGAGAGGGTGTAAGTACCAATTAGTAACCCCATTTACAAATGTGGTCATATCGTTGTGTGTCATCCAGATAATGAGGTCCCCTTGTAATGTAATGATATATATATATATATATATATATATATATATATATATGTAATGATATATATATATATATATATATATATATATATATATATATATATAGCAACATCTGTATTGTAGATGCACAATTTGGGACTTGTGGGGCTGATTTCCAATCACCAGTTCTGTAAGGTTCAGCTCTGCCAGTACCAAATTTTAATCAACTAATCTTAAGTAAACAAAATGTTATTTTTCTATCTGTAAATGTAAAATTTAAATAACAACTATGAGCAGCCTTATTCTGAATCAGATTATATAAGTACAGTAAGATATTTTATCATTAGCTCATCGTGGGATAGAGGTACCTCATGGCAAATCCAAACATGTTGCAGTTTGTTTGTTTTTTTACAGGAGTTCCTTTTTCTTTTTTTTTTGCACACCATATCAAGATCTTCATCAATTTATGAAGAGAATCTGTTTTGATGCTATTTGTATATTGTAACTTGGGTGCTAAAATTTCCTTCTGTCGTGACTGAAGAATAATAATCTATGGCAGAATTGAGTGTATCAAAAGAAAATCAAACAAACAAACAAAAAAAAACAACTACTTAATTGTTTCACTGTTTTTTACTATTTTTACATCCTGAATTCAAATTCTTTCCCTGGTTTCCACTCTAGATGCTTCTGAAACCTATTTTCTAAGAGCTGTTTACGAAGATTCAGGTGGGCAGTGAACCCCATCATTATAATGGTCGTCAGTTTTCTTTCTAAAACTAAGTGGCTTCCCATGTTGGCAGAGGGTAATCAGATCTATCACCTTGTTAGAGGAAAACCACTTAGCCCGACAGCAAGCACAATGACGCACACTTTTGTTTGCCTTCGTTGAACTTCAGTCATTACAGCGTTTGTGAAGGGTGGTGTCAAATTTTGTTCTGCTGAAAAACAAAAACTTTGCTCTCAGCAAAGAGAAAAGAACATCACCGATCCGTATAATCAGCACGACCGTCGAATGTCATGAGTGTGTGCAAAGATTTCAGACATTTCTCATTTTTTCATGCATTCTATGTTTATTCTAAATAATCCGTACATTTGTTTATAATTTAAAATGAAAAAAGAAGGTGGTAGCTGGATTTTTCTGTCACGAATGTAGATGTGGAATATCAATAGGAGATACTATAAAGAAATGTGAATATTTTCATTCTTAATCCAATCTGAAGATCTGACAATGTAAGTGTCAGATGTGCTAAGATCTTGGAAGCGCCTCACCTGTGCCGCCTTCGGCCACCTTCGTTCTGCGAGGCTTTGATGTGATGTGACAAGGTGACATTCTCAAGGTCTCGGCACAAGTTGGGATTCAGACCAGCAGACGCTGCCTCCCTCCGTTCCGCCGCGCGTTGGAGGTGTTACGTAAATTCAGCTCATGGGTTTGTGTGAACGAGACTTTGGCTACATTTTTCAGGGGGGAAGCTGGGTTTTCTTTCTTTTAAGCACTAAGGTATCACAAATCAAACAGTTTTTTTTTTAAATTAGTGTTTGTTTTATGACTAGTCAATTGCTGGTTTTATGCTTAACACTAACATGATCTTACCGACTGAATAAAAAAAACAAACAACTTAACTGTTCCCACTTAGTGTTTTGACAAATAGAATAAAGATTTTATGAATTGCAATTAGCTGCCTTTAGCGGCGAGCATTAGAGAGGCAAATATCACCATAATGAGTTGTGACCGACACAGCGTCCAAATTGTCACAACTTGTCTGCAGGAACGTTTTGTAGTTGTTGGGTGTGTGTTTGTTTAATTTTAAATGAAAGGTGAAATAGTCAACGAGCTCTTTAGCTGCACGTTGTGTACAGGCATTCAGTATGGGGAAGTAAGTCAGAGAAGTTTCTGCATCAGGTTGTATGAGAGGAAGACATTTTATTATTACCGCGTCTTTAGCTTTTGTGTTTGTGTAAAGGAGAGGCAGTGCAATTTCTCCAAAAACCCGAAATGTTGCTGAAAACATGGCTAGTTTTCTCCCCATGCTGCAGTAAAGCATGTCCTCCTGCTGTACATTTAGATGGTGTTCATTAGGCTGGAACAGCTCAACTCAAATGTCAGCGCTGAAACTGGAAGGCAGACCGCAGGTCCCACTGACAGCATTCCGCGATGGCTTTCCTCAAGTCAGAGAGACAATGATCTATGTTGTGAGAAGCAAAAGCTCAGCAATGCAGAAAATGTAAAGTCCAACATTTGTACGCTGTGATATTTTTGTCCTTTTATACTTTGCCTTCCCACGTGTTGGTGGTGATGGCAAACCCCAATTGAATTTCACTTGGGAGCAAGTAAAAAACACTGCTACATTAGTACACCTTAACGTGATGCTTGTTTCCGTTGTGCTGCTCTGACTTCTTTGTGCTGTTCATGCCCGAGAAATGATCCTATACTGTAATGAGACTGTGTGGCGAGAGGAGAAGTACTGCATTGCCACATTTTCTGTGGTCCACTTCAGGGTTGGAGGGGCAAGATATACAGGTAGGGAAGAAGTAGTTCAGTCCAAGAGTAGTATATCTGCATGAAAGCTCAGTAGTGGGAACTTACTCACCACTTCTGGAGACACTCCTCCTAATTAGCTCCTCAAAGTCTTACCACAAAGTTCTCACAGACACAATTTTTGCTTTCTGGCACTTATTCTGTCCCTTCCCTTCCCTTCCCCTCCCTCCCTCCTTCCCTCCGTTTCTCCGCATAGATATATATTCTCTTTCTCGCTGTCACCCCTTCTCTGACTCCTTCGACTATTCATCTCTGTCTGCCTCAGGATTCATGCTGCAGTAGCCTTCCTCCCTCACTCTCTCCTCCTCCGTCCTCTTTCTTCTCTCTCCAGTTCAAAGCTCTGTGGACATCATGAGGCTCACATCACAGTCAGGCTCAAGAAAGGAATGCTCACTGCCTGTCCAGAGATACTGGCATGCTTCAAGGGGATTTGTGAACAGCTCGGTCCACACTGCTCACAGCTTTTGGTTGGTTTGATAGACTTGGATAGAACTTTGTCAGAGACTCTCTGACAGCTTACTGATCTTGGGATCTTGGTTGTTAAACAGTTTCAGCGTTGTTTATACAGATTTGTTGCTCATAGTTTCGGTAACGGTCGAAGTTTTCTCGCTCCTTGTCATCTCGCGATCCACATATAGATTCAGATCTTATGAGGCGGATCGACACAAAGTACTGCGTAATTGTGAAGTGGAACAAAAGGGACTTATGGGTTTTTTTTTTTGACAGTTTCACAAATGGAAAATCTGAGCTGTATGGTGTACCTTTACTCTAACGCCCCTAAATAAAAAGTAGCCTCCATGTGTGTAATTTAATTTCAGCATGAATCCTGCTGTTCAGAGGAAACTGGTTACTGAATAAAGATGTGGATACGTTTTAAGTGAGGTCATATTATAAAACAATCTCCCACGCTTTGACCATCTTATGAAGCACTGTTCAGTCATCTGAAAATGGAAAGGGTTGCAAAAAATGACAGTCCACCTAAACTGACAGGTCAACAATAAATGGCCTGTACTTCTATAGACTTTATCAAGTCCAAGGACTCCAATCAGTCATGTACCTGTTCATGCACTGATGATGTTAAGCTACACTGAAGGAAAGGAAAAGGAAAGGAAAACTCTGGAAGACCTGCAGCAAGGAGAGAGCGAGATCCCATTCCTTGGATAATTGTAAAAATATTCTATGGAGTTCTCGATTACTACAATATTCTTTTGCACTGCCCTAAATCTAACATTTATGAAAAACTGACAAAATTAAAGTAATTAGGAAAATAAATTCTATTGAGAATTGCAAATTCTAGTCCTGGGAATTATGAATCAGATACAAAATGTAAAAAAAAAAAAAACAGATTTGAAAGCATGTTTAAGTTGTACGTCTTTGCTACTCCGAATTGCAAGTACATTGAAAGTATATTACACGTTCACTTGGCCACCGTATATGTTTTGAATAACTCCTTGCTATTTTTTTATTTGAGAAAAAGCCACGCCGCATTTGATTCTGCAACGCTGGTTGAAACTGAAACTCACGTCAGTCACAAAATGTAAACAGGATCTCTAGGCTGAATTGAAAAATTGGTTTCTAAATCAAAAATTGTTTGTGAATCGAATCGGGACCCCAAAATCCAAACGCTGTCGGTGGAAAAAATGTCAACGCTGAATATGACGCAAACCTGAGGGCCACAGAAAGCAAATACTATACTCAGATTTTTATCTGTAATAGAATTTACATCATTTTTGTTGACTATTGTAAACAACTTTCTGTTGGTCTGACCCATAAAATCAAGTGAGAGTACATCGAAAGTTATTTTAGCGCCATAAAACATGAACGAGTTTGCAAAGAACATAAAATATTCATTCTGTTGTTTAAAAAATGTAGATGTGTGTTAAAGTGGACTTGCATTGAAGTTTTTTGGGGGGATTTTTTTTGTTTTTGCTCTAAAATGTGTAGTTTTAATCTCTCCACTATGCAGTTTTGTGCTGTTGAAAAGCCAACAGTTGCAGGGCCAAAACTGGAGCCTTTTTAGTGCTGATGTGTATCAAGTCCAAAAAAAAAAAAATTCACCAGTGAAATATAATAAAACATTGATCTGAGCCAAAATGCAGTGTGAGGGTGAGTTTACACATAAAAAACACTGATGTCTGCAATTTTCAGACCAGTCCCACGGTGCCTTTGAGCACTTCATCGACTGGAGTGGCTGAATGAGAATTATTTGTCTTTTTTGTGTTGTGAAGCTTGAGTATGTGTTTATCTGGGTGGAGAAGTCAGAGGGTGAAGAAAGAATACGGTTGGAAAGGCGTCTTCAGATGTTGGCGAACCTCTACTTATGTTTGTGTGTGACTATGGATTTGCTGCTGTTAGCAAACACTTTGAGAATCTTGCAATGAATTGCATATGTCTTGAGTAACTCTGGTAGCCAGGTATTGACGGGAAGAGAGCATTTAAAAAAAAGAAGATATCTCCGCCGTCTTGGCATTGATTCAGCTCATTTTTTTTTTTTTTTTTTTTTTGCAAATGGCAAAAGACAAAGTTTATACTTTGCGTGTTAGTTGTATTTATAACAACTTGGTAAGGTTCAGACTTTCAAGTTGGCCACATACCCTGGCAGCGTGTTGAACAATGGGGATTTCAGTGACTTTAAATGTTTCGGTGGCTATTGGCGCCAGCAGACCTAACTATTCCAGAAACCAGTGACTTGCTGGAGTTCTCCATGAATAACACTGCGAGTGAAAAATAGCTGCGGGGATGTAAAGTCATCGTCTGTGTAAACGTAGGAAGACTGGTCTGAGACGGTAGAGAGGCAACAGTAACTCACGTAGATATCACAGCCACAGCATGCAGAACATGTTTAGATTGATAAAAGCTTATAACCCTCTGAATACTAAACCTGATATTTATATAAAATGGATGATTAACTTCAATAAACGTAGGGATCTCAGGAAACGACCCTGGCAGGTTGGGGCTTTACGAACGCCGCAGCAGAGACTAACGTGATCGCATGTCGACTGTCCGGCTTCGGACGCAGCATGCGGGAACGTTAAGGTCGGGGAATCCGAAAACGATGCCAGTGCACATTCTTACCCTCTGTAAAGTCTGCTTATTGACAACATGACACTTTTTTTTCTTTCTTTCTTTTTTTTTGCACTTCATGTGGCCTTCTATAATCTATACTCTTCTCCTCCAATCTCACTCTGAGCTGCTGACCTCTGAGATCAACCGAGCAAAACTGATTCCCTCTTTTTCACGGATCATGAGTGCGTCAGCGGTTACGCAACCCAGGCAGGGGGGGGAGAGCGAGGGAGAGAAGAGAACATGCAAATATGTTGCCAACATATTTGTCTGTGCTTACTTGCATGACCTCACTGAAAGATTATTGTTACTGGTAAATAATCTAGGATGCTTCCATTGGTTGGATACCCATAAAATACACATATACTGTAAGGCTTGCTGACAGCATGACATGTCTAGACGTACACATCCTGAAAATATAAATAAATGTACATCCCGTTTCTTTTAATGTCATCCTTATTTACGGGGCTGGGGGGGGGGGGTAGGGAGGTGAACAAAAAAAAGTAACAATGACGCGCATTTGTCAAGAATTTCAGGAACGCTGCTTTGTCTTTGAAGTGCCTTAAACCTTGAGTGGGATTTTCTGAGCAGAAGTAGGTTAAGATGTGGCTCCAAGGCCTGTATTGTGAGAGTACAAGTAAGCGCAGGAAGGCTTAGGAATATGTGGGAGTGAGTCTGTTTGCGCGAAAGGGGGTGACATGTGTAGATGTGATGTCTGCAGCCATGCATGGATGTTCACACCAGGGAGAAAGTAAACAAACATGGCAGCCGAACGGTTAGGAATGCAGCGGCCAGCGCCGGAGAACACCGCCTACTTTCCACTTGCTTATTCGCCGGCGTCTCCTTTTGTAATTAACAGGTCCTGTTGCTCTTGGGATTTTTATTTTTATTTGCTGCCACGTTGGGTTTTAATAACCAGAGTTCAGCAAAAGATTATTGCTTGAATGCTGCAGTGGGAAAAAGGATATAATGATTTTTTTTTTTTTCTAGAAATAGTATTTAGTAGTAGCCAGAATGCAATGTTACACCACAACTTTTACAACTGGGTTTAGTTTGTGTGTTGCACTGTAAACCAACTTCTTCATTGATTTGAGGAGAATTTCTTAAGTTTTCTAGTTTACGTCCAACACCAAGCATATCCATTGATGAAACCTCGGCCTCTTTGACCTACAAGGCTTAAATGAATCACGTGGAGCAACTGTAATTCAAAAGATCTGAGGCAAATCTTTGGGATTCAAATCTTTCATAACAGTGTTTGTGCTGCATAGCAGCTTTTCCTTTAAAACACTGGACATGGATGCTTTTTCTACTTCTGCAAGTTAACTTACTACATCACGGCAGCCTGAGTTTGCATTGAGGACATTCTTGTCTTTCTATTAATTCCTGAGTTTAAAAGTTTGGCCTCGTGTTGGAGTGACTCTGTTGGGTTAGTTCTGTTTTGTTGCTTTTTTGTATTTTTTAGTTCACTTTTTTATTTTTGTTTTATTTTTTTTGGAGCAATTCTTTTTCTGACATGTTTTGCCTTCTAGCTTTTGGATGCTGTGCAGCTGGTAGGATTTCTGTTCATACTTTTGGTGCTACGTGCTAACGGTAGCTGTTGCTGTTGATGATGACCTGTAACAACTCGTCTTCTCCCTTTTGGATTAAGTATTTTAGAACGGAATTGAATCCTTTTTACTCGCTTGCAAAAGTTCTTATGATGTCCAAATGGTCTGTAATGAGCGGGTTTATTATCTGAGCAGATTTTGTCGACCACCGCTTCGTGTTCGTTTGTTTTGCAAACGAACAACAACAACAAAAATTACAAATTCTGGTTTGATGTTTTCATGAAAAGATGGAACTAATCTGCTGCTGAGGCACCAATTAAAAAATTGTCTTAATTTTATTTACATAGTGACGTTTTGTAGCCGTCATGTGCAGCTTGCTTGAGAAGTTGTTAGATCCTGACAGATGGGAAGAGTTCGGATGCAGATGTGTTGCATTTTCTCTGAAAACACTTTGAAATCGCTTGATGACGTGAAAAATGAACTTGCAAAAATGAAGTGACTGTTAGGAGTTGATCAAGTGGGAACATACTATTAATATGTATTCGTCCAAACTTTGGAGCTCACACTTTTTACAAATATAAAAAAATTTTTTCTACATAGGTTTATTTCAACGTGTTTTCACACTCATTAGCGTCTCGTCACGCATACCGGAACGTATCCGACGTTTCTATACGAAGTGACTTACTCACACAGAATGATGCATTGACTGCCGTTCAGATATAAAACCCTTTTTTTTTTTTTTTTTTCTTGACTTTTTACAATATTGAACTTGCGGATGAATAGCAGCAGTCTTCCAGAGTATCGGGGGGGAAAAAGTGCAGAAACCTGCTGTCGGTCCCTCTTTTATTGAACATAGGGAAGGAAAAGCAGCGCATAAAATAATAAAAAGGTGGGCGAATAAAAAAAAAAAAAGACTCATTCTTGTAATATTGAACAAGGGCAGATTTTCTTTGCTTCGCTCATAAATGGAATAAATATTCTAAGAGCTCTTATTATGCTGCCTGACATTCTATCCTTGGGAGACTTTTAGCAAGCCATAAATTGGCTCTGGTCATCGTTTTGCGATTATGCAACGAGAAAATCCAAAATAGTTTATTTTTTTTTGGTTGGGGGGGTAATTGCGTTACAGAAAGTATATTTATAAAGCTAAAACCCAGCCAGTCAGTGTTAGTTGCGTTAGCAAAAACGAAGCACCCCTGTGGTTAATTTTCAACGTAGAACAAGAAAAATTTATATACCTGTGGTTGAAGCTTCCCCGCTTCGCTCCGGAGGGAAAATTCAATCTGATTTATGTTCATCATGTGCTTTGCTCTCAATTAACTGGCCAACTGCGATGTCTGAAACGGCCCTGGGATTAAACAGAAGTCGCAGCAAGCAGCCCCTCTCTCCTTCAAGACTGGGACGTTGTGCAGGCCACATAGGAGGCGGATGCCCTTGTTCTGCCTCAGCCATTATGCAGATTATATGCTAATGAAGTCATCTGATTCAGTGTGCTGCGTTGCAGGGAGATAATCAAGCGTTGATCAGCTCCCAGTGCCAAACTCGCTGTGTGTGTCGTTGCCCGGTCTAACCGAACCACCATTTTGTGTCGGGCTGCCTGAGGTGAAAACAAACAAAAAAAAAAGAAACAGTTTTATGCACACGAGCTCAGTATGTTTTGAACAACTAATTCACCTTTTAGTTGTTCACATCTGCGCAAATAACTGCTCTTGCATACATTTTGGAAGCTGTGCTCGCAAAGAAAACTGACCTAATCTGTAACCTTTGCCTCAGCCGAACTTCAGTTTATTTGACAGCGTATGCCAGAGCTTGTGTTCCGAGGAAGTACATTCTGATATTGATCGTGATCCTCATCTTGATTCATCCTTTTTTTTTTTTTTCCCCCAAGCCTTGGCAGAAGTTTAAAATCTCAGAGTGCTCTTGCCTGCAAAACTAACAAAGTTAGGACTTCATTTTATTTTAAAACGGCACCAGGCACGTCGGATCTGTGCTCCGTGGCTATTTGATTAGCTCTAATCTGTTTTTGTTGAGTGGTCGCTAAATCCCTTGATCAAATTTTCAAGTTAAAACAGTTTTCCGGTTTCGAACCACTTGTGCACATCTTGGTAAGCACGTTGCAAGCGGGCAAACGGCAGTGTTTGCTCTCCGTCATTGCACTCTGCCTCGCTGTCACCGCTGCAGTTCTGCAGGAATCCAATTTCAGCAACGTCCTTGCTGTCAGCCCACATGTGACGGGATCTTTTCATTCAGTGGACTAGAAAATCTGGCCCATTGTTTTTAATCGCCACGTATGGCTGAAAAACATTTAGTGAAATAAGTGTTTCACTTCAGCCTATAGATAATTATTGTTCAGACTGGTGGCCTGACCTTTTCTGTTTTATTCACTTTTTTGTAAGGCATGATGGCAAAACCTGAAAGTGCTCTTTGGTTACCTAGCAACCTGATGGTTGCTAGGTAACCAAAGAGTGAATGAGTTAGTTGATCCCATTGACCTTGCTTAATGGTCGTGAGAGGTTGAGCGGTTAAAGCCTACATCCCCCAGAATGCTGTGCGGTTTTGGATCAGAGTTCAGTGAATGTGCTGTCAATCGAATCTTCTTTAGACGTTTCATATATACGTCTGTCGCGACATAAATATTCTTGATTCATTGCCCACCCGAACGCTACACATTACAGCTTTCTAACATTGGTAAATGTGATTTTGGGTTAACATTTTCTAATGTTCCAAACTTGGAAATAGAACAATGTTTTCCAGAGGTGTTGTGTTGCTTTTTCTGGGGTCACAACCCCCTGACAACGCCGTGAAAAAGCAATGATTCCTTAAGACTTAGCTGCAAACAGTAAACTTTTTTTTTTGTCCGACTTTTGAAACGGTCGGTATCTGCCGGTGGCCTATCCAGGTTGCTCTTCGCCTCTCGTCCAATTACCACTGGATATGGATGGACGGTTGGTAGCTTTTGGGGTTTAAACCAAATATCAGTAAAACTGAGACCCGTCTTTGTGCTTAAGTCCATCTTTAAGAGGTTGATATTCCTTTTTTTTTTTTTTTTTTTTTTTCAAACTATGCTATTGGAAAGCTGCTGATACTAGACCTTCGTTGCTAAAGCAAAACATGCACCCTGTAAAAAACAGAACCTTACCGTCTGCAGTGTGAGCTTCATCCCTGGTGCTGTCACAACTAATGTCCCAGAGTTCTGTTCTGTTTGTTTTGCTTTCGTTTTTTTTTTTTTTCCTTAGATCAGCTCCTTTTGTCGTGTATGAGTCTTTTCCTTATTCTCCACTTCCTTTCACTTCTGTTCACCTTTTGCTTGTCTTCTCTGTCCTCTCCTTTTGTCCCACGCCCCCTCCCCTATCTTCTGCTCATTCTCCTGTCACCATTTCACCTTCTGTCATGAGTCACACAGCCACCCCTGTGATTCCTATTATTAGCTTATCACACACACTCATCAGCAACCTTTGCATTGTCGCTGCCTCCCCCATCCGCCTCTTTCGGCTCCTTCTTTCCTGCCTCCGTCTTCTGTGCAGAGTGCAAAAGTGGCTGTGCGTCCGTCTCTTCCCGTTCCTCTGCTTTGCAGCGCTCCCCACGTCCCTCCCCATCAGATCCCATTTGCATTCAGTTCCACCGTCGGGCTCACTCTGACCCAGCCCCGAGCTCCAAGTAAACATAACATCATTTCACTCATTTATTTTCTAATTTTTCAGAGCATCTGCAGCTTAGCAGATAATGGATTCAGCTCGCATGTTCTCGTAGGTGAATCTCAAAAGTGCTCCTGCACACCCATTAACCTCCGCTGCCTCGGCGCCTCACAGGGGTCCTGAGAGGGAGGCGCGGAGGCATTTGATCCCGTTTGATCATCTTCTTCCCTTTAAGCGAGGCCCGTGCGTGCTGGGTTCGTGCGCGTCGCTCGGATTAGCGCCGCACTATCGACGTCGGCTGCCTCCCGCTCACGCAGTGCGACAGATCTGCGAGAGGTGATGATTAGTTCGGTAATTGGCTGATCAGTTGCACGGAAATATGCTGAGCTATGCTACACTTTTTTTTCTTTTTTTTTTTTTATGCCATATTTTGGAGTGGTGTGAGTGTTTGTGAGTGCGCAACCACTTCTGATGAGTGTTCCTGTTTTTCTTTCTTAGTGGTTATTTTGATGATATTCTTTTTTCTGAACAAAAACACATTCTGGATTAATCTGCTTTTTTTAAAAAAAAAAAAAAGATTATTATTTGTATCTTCTGTAGATTCTTTTCTGATTTCCGTAACATAATTTCCTGCTGCTGTTTTTATTATCGTCACACAGTGTTTGGATAATCCTGTATTGTTACACCATTGATAAAACTTACAATGAACATACTTACTATGATTAACTAACACTGTGACTGTTTCCTTTCTTTACAATTACATAGCATTCCCACTTCTCCACAAGATATTTAGCACCTCAGTCACTAAATATAGCTTTAAGGGCAGTTTAAAGTCTATACAAATGGCAGCATACATTAAAGATACGTAAGACCGACGCTTCAAAGATGTTCACCTATGAACGTTTGGATTCAAGTTGCCCTTATGTCACCGATATTGCAGAGTCCGTGCATAACCGCTGTCACTTACTCTTCAGTTCAGGGTCGTCGTCGAGCTGACATGCCTCGAAGCACGTCTTCCTTCAGCAAGTCATAGACGCTTTGTTCAAAATGTGTGGAGCCGGGTTGGGAGTTTGTGTGTTGTGTTTGTGCATGTGTGGGTTTTTTTTTTTTTTTTTTCCTGGTTGTTAGATGCTCTCTTAAAACGAAGCATTCTTGGTTAATTGGAGATGCATTGTTAGCTGTGAGGGGGTGGCTCTCTTTACTGGCCTGCTGATTACTGGAAAAGACTCCGTAAGTCTGAAAGGAGAGAATTTTGAACAGCAGTTTTGAAGCCTTGTCAAATGGTTCCCAGTTGAAGTTTGTTTAATCCATATCAGTAAATATTGATTTACTATCCAGTAAATCGATATATTTATCCTTTTCCTACCACTTTATGTTTGTGAACTGCTTTTCAGCTTGTCTGGCGTTTGTGGCAAACTATCAAACAGTTCAAGTGACGTGTTTAGGTGGTGTTTTTTTGACGTCGCTTACTTGTAGCGCACCTGTCGAATTGTCTGCTACTGCAGAGACATCGCACAAGCGAAAGTTTCCAAACAAGTTGTTCAAAGCGTGACGCTGCAGGTTCCGTCTCGCGCGCGGTCGACATTTCCGTCGGGCATCACCGTGCTGGCAGGCAAGCGCGGGGCGGCAAAGAGCGACTGCGGGGCCGCGGGGCATCCGCTCTGTGAAAGGCTAAGCTTTGAGCATATCTGTGTGTTCAGAGAGAGCGAGAGAGAGAGAGAGACGTTAGGAGCTAAACTTAGGTGATGGAGTCATGATGGGAAAGCGTTTCCTCTCGCGGTGCCTAACAGATCCGCCGGGGTGAGAGATGCGAAGAAGCTCCGACCCTCTGCTGACCTGTGAAATGTTTGCACCAGCACCGCACCGGCGCACACGTGCGCGCCGCGTTGACGCGTTAACTTGTCAAACTGTGATCATCTCGGTCCTTGAACGCTTTTGACAGAAACACGTCCGCTCGCCCCGAACGCGTGACTGAGCGCGCCGCCGAATTTATGGAGTCTGTTTGCTATTTTCAGCGGCTCAGCAGAGAGGAGGTGATGCCACAGTCAATGTCACAGCCTTCATGCATAATTGCTCCGTTCTGTCATTGCCAAAGGCTTGCCAGAGCTGCGTCTGATTGTTTCCCCTCGTCTTCCTCCTCTCCTCCTCCTTGCTCCATCTTCTTTCTCATTAGGCTCATTAACTCGTCCTGCAGGGACAGATCGAGCGCGCAGGAGAGTCTGCGCAGGGCGCCTTTTAAAATGCGACGCTGTCGGCTCAAAGACGACCGCGCGACGTCTAGATCCAAGAAACCCCTAATTCGGGAGAGAAACGAACGAGTGCTTGCACGACTAATCCAAAAGTCGAGTCTGTATGCAGGACTGCACGCCTTTGTTTTGGCGTCAGCCTCTCGGTTTGTCTTGAAGTTTGAGTGATGGGAGTAAGAAGAAACCGAGCGGTAGAAAGCTTAGCCTAGCTGCGGCGCTGACCGCCTGCTCGCTCGCTGTCCAGCACCGATTAATAATGAACAGGAAAACAGTTTATGGAGCTCTGGAACTTTCTGCTGAGGGACTCGTCTCCATAATATTTATTCCACTAATCTAATCTAATCAAATCTAATCTAATCTGATGAGAGAAGATGCACGTTGTGAATTTGCACATGTTGCTTTCAGTTTAATGTGAAAGCATCATCTAAACAAATGGGTCTTTTTAAAAAAAAAAAAATTTTTTATTAGTATTAGAGATATTTTGAAGTCTCTTTCTCTTTACACTGATTTTAATATTCGTCTGTGTCCTGATGTTATGCGGATAGTTGCATGACTGGTTGCGCATTCTGATTTGTTCGTGGGACCCTGGTGTCGAGCTTCGGGCGAATTGATGGGTCAGGTGATTAAATGATTGGTCTGTATCGGGTGTTGAAAGTGTCGCAACTGCAGGCTGGTTTCACTGTTTAAGGTGAACACAGTGCCTTTTGGTTTTTAGTTGTTAATTCGTGACTTCTTATTTCTCTCTGAGGTAGACACATGTGGCACAGATCTCCTCACTGGTCCCTCTTGGAAGTGGGAAGGACAAGAAAATATGTCATTTGATTTTAGTAAGTTCAGCAACCACAAAAAGAGGCAGCCTGTGTTATAAAAAGCTGAAAACAACGAATGTGCACAATGAGCTGAATGCAAGATCAGCCTTTATCCTAGGGGCACAAAGTCTTTCCAACAGCCATTAGACGCAAACTACATGGCAACCAATTTTTGGGATGGGAAGTTTGAAGTGCTACTGGAACCTTGAATGTAACCGCACGCTGTGGTCTGATGAAACTGAAGGCCAAGTCTTTCAGAAGTCGGTAATCCATGTGGATTCTGACGTGAATCAAACAACGAAGGTGAGAAAGCAAACCTTTCAACAGTAAGGCGAGGAGCTTATAATGCCTTTCACATTCAAAAAGCCAGGAAGTTGCTGAAAGTGTTCAGAATCCCCAACTTTTTGAGCAAGCAAGGCCGTTTATATCTTCAGTAGAAGAAATGGCTCCCCTGATACAAAATCAGCATTCTAACATGGGAATCGGTCCCGAGATCTAATCCATGTGCCAAGAGGAGAATTTTTTTTCTTTGGTTGTTTGTCTCCGAAAAGTCTGTTTGGCAGCCTTTTTCACCTTTTGCTCTGATAAATCCACACAAAGTCCTGGTGCCAACGTTCTCGAGACCGCTGGGCGACGAACGTCCACATATCGGCGCATGCATACGTGGTCAGAGTTGTACGGAAGAGCTGCACAAGCCTGGGCTGCCCTCAGGCACATGCAGTATGCCTTTTCTCCACGGCCTCTTCTGCGGAACTGTCAAGATTTTTGAAGTTGATATTGTGCAGAAAAGATATGGCCTGACAGAATAATGCACTTAACCATAACCGTCTATGGTCTTTGTGCTTCTAATCTTTCTCTGCCTCCAAACTTTTTTGTGAATCTCTTACAGTTTATGCGGTCATACGTACAGCTGATGGCAAATGTGCTTCAAGTGCGTGAAGGAGAAAGTTTGGCAAAATTGCGACAGAATTCTTACATTTTTTAACACGGTCATACATTTTTAGATCCGTTTCCCCAAGGAGGATGTTTCATGCACTACTCGGTGCTGACATGCAGAGACGGACACTTTTTTGGGGGGAATCGCGATTTTCATTCAAGTTATCATTAGTTTGCTTAAGAAAAAAATTAAATTTAGGATGAAAAAAAAAAAAATTATAGCGCAAGTTGCCTTCACATCACCCCTTGACACTGAAGTGAGCTGCGAGGTGTGACCCCAGTCTCTTGCTGCACCGCACGGCTTAATGGGGTTGCTTTGTACCCTGTGGTCCTGCAGCTTCAATTCATGGCTTCCAGCCTTGATGTGCTGATGGCGGCTTTGTCAACGTCTGGCTTTAAAGTGGTTCTTTTTACTTGTGAAGGGAATTTTTGTGCTGCAAATGGCACGTGAAGAAGCAAAGGAGTTTTTGCCCTCTAATTCGGAAATGCAGCGAATTCAGGGTGAGTGGAAACCGAAGGTGTGCAGAGATGAGAGACGAGAGTGGCGGATAACTCCGAGGAGATGGGCCTGTTTCGTGGAATAAAAGCTTGTCAGACATGGAGGAGTTTGTAATATGGCAAAAGAACTTCTCAAACCGAAAATAGTGATTATTTTGGAACAAAAGATCATATCGAAAGGGCAGCATGTCAACCCCAAAGGACAAGAACTGTCTAGTCCTGCAGCATCTTTGAAAAAAAATGTTGCTGTACTTTTTGTACAGTTAAGATTAGCGTGTCATTTTTAACAAGATATATTCAGCTCATGAGGCGGCTCTACAGTCTACATTAATCCTTCACATTTTATTTATTCAACATTTCTCATACTGGTAAGTACCACAGGGAAATCAAAAACAGAAAAACAAAAATCACTCTGAACGATTAAACTGGGAAAACAATCAATCATGCTAAGACGGCATGAAGCACGTTTGTTGCACATAGTATAAAAATGAGCACGAAAAGCACAATAAAAAAATACTTGAAGTTTTTAATAATGTCCACAGAGTCAGCAGAAGTGCAGGGGCAAACTGTTCCACAGTTTAGGAGTTATAGACTTGGTCCTGCTGTAGTTTTTTTTTAGCCTTGCATGAGGAACAATCTGTAAACTCCTCGCTTTGGATTTAAGGCTGTGAGCAGCAGAGGGTTTGGCTGAAAACTCGCGCAAACAATCAGAAGCCTTGCCGTTCAGAGGCCCGTAGGAGAGAACATGAGCTTTAAACAGACTTCTGAAATCCAAAGGGAGCCAGCGTAGAGAGTGCAACACCAAGGTGACACATTGTGTTTCATAGATTTGGTAAAAAGTCTGGCGGTCGTGCTTTGAGTAGCTCGTAGATGTGAAAGTAATGATCTGCCCAGAATTCCATAAGTAATGTTTCTCCAGGTCTACAAGGGAGACCATGTCTCATATATTATGAGTGTTCAAGTTAAAGAAACTGGAATGACAAATGGATCTGATGTGTGAGTCAAAGCCTAATGAGGAGTGACATGTGATTCCTAGATTTCTTTACGTTGAACAAAAATATGACTTGTAGACATTGCCAAGATTTGATGTGCTTAAAACCAGAAATCTGCTGAAAAGCCAGTCATTGATCTGAGATAATCAGTTAGCTGGTGCAGTTTAAAAAAAAAAAAAAATCAATGTCATCTCCATAGATGTGATGAGAAATATCAGACAAAGACTAAACAGTGCGAGCCATAACCCATATGTCACAAGAAGAAGTTTTGTATTTAAGAAGAAATCCAGTCCAACAAAGAGCCACAAATACAGAACATCTTCAGGTATCGGCAGCCATTTGGAGATCATCGCAAACTTTTACCAAACCAGTTCTAGAGGAGTTACCACTTTAGAAAGGCAGACTCAAAAGAGTCGGAGATGTGTGACCTTGCCTCGGGAGCTATTAAATATTGACGAAATTAATGGGGCAACGCAGGTTAGAGTCATAGATGGCAGATTTTTCTGTGGTGACTGTCCCCAAGCAGCCCCGCTAGGACTCTGTTGTGATCGCTGTAAATCTGCCAGTGTCAAAGTGGCGTGAGCTTAAGGACGCTCAAGAGACGTGAAGACCTTTAGGTATATTTCATATCTGAAATATGTTGAAATTTCATCATTTTTGTTGGTTTCTTTTGTCTACAAATGCCTGGCAGAGTCTCTGTCCAGTCAGCGATTAAGCCTGTCCAATAGACAACTAATCAATTCATCGCACAATGAACTAAAATGAGCTCAGTTTACATTCTGATATTTTTTGCAGTGACATTTTGCTTACAGAGACGCCATAATTGATTTTATTTATTGGTATTTCAAATATCTTCTAGTATTACAAGTTCTGTACAGAAGGGTTAGGATTTGGTCTTTGACATCTCAAAGTTGCGTCATTGTGCTATAATCAATGTACTACTTGAAAATTGCCTCAAAACAATATTATTATTATTACAATACTTACTGGGGCAATTTATTGTCCAGTGAAATTTTATCATTTATATTACAGTGACAGGCATAGGTATGATATGTATTTTAAAAACGGTGAACTTGTGCTGTCGTATGGCGCTGAAAGGAAGACGAGAAGACTCTAACGCTTCGCCAGCCCAGTCCCCACAGTCTCACAATGCTTACAGATCATTTGAATCTCGTCGGCCAGGGGCTTAGGGTTCGACAAAATCTCGCATCGATACCAACTCAGACAGCTCCTCGACACAGCCTTCGCTTTGTAGAGGAATACGGTCACCTTTAATAGTCGGTCCTGAATTCATGCACATTAAACAAAAGAGAAACGCGTCATTTTTTTGTAGCCCGCAGTCATTTTGTTGTTTTTAAAGCCAACAATGCTCAGACTTCTCGATTTAAACGTCTTCCTGAAACGGCGACGCACCACACGATGAATGGTGAGAGGTTTTTTTTGTAAATCCAACATCTGGATTTTGTTTTGAGTTCTCCTTTCTTCGGTCTGCATCCGTCCGCTCTCCACTGTGTGCCTGCTCGTAATAGAGTCATTTTCTCCTCGTCGGAGCACCGTCTCCGGCAGGCGGCTGTATCAAGGTGACCCCCCCCCCCCCCACCCCACACACACACACACACACACACACACACACACACACACACACACACACACACACACACACACACACACACACACACACACACACACCCTCCCCTGCTATTGTTTGGGCCTTGTGCGCTTTTGTCTCGCTGGCTTGCCGACATAATCACTTCCTCTCGAGCGACGTAACGGGTCAGCCGTGGCGTCGAGCCATCATCCCCGACCCTGCATGCCTTGCCTGCGCGGTCGTCCAAAATGTCAGGGAGGAGGCAAAGGAGGCACGGCGATGCATGTAATGATGTAATGCTGCAGCTGAACCTTTGTTTTTTTTTTTTAAAACGTCCGTTCCCTCCCAGAAAGTGTCCGTCTCACTTCGTCCTCTCCTAACGTAGCCGCAGGGAAACCAAAG
This sequence comes from Poeciliopsis gracilis, assembly GCA_911649635.1. NCBI lineage: Eukaryota > Metazoa > Chordata > Actinopteri > Cyprinodontiformes > Poeciliidae > Poeciliopsis > Poeciliopsis gracilis. The sequence goes on from CAJVRI010001517.1 coordinate 2,041,583, forward strand.
AATGCGTCTGTTTTGTCCTCTCCTTGAAACAAAGCCGCCGCTTGGAATGGTCTTCATATCTACTTCCCCAATCTTGTCAGTCGATCATTTTATCAGCGGAGTTTTGTAAGAAGCCTCATTAAACTGCGGTTAAACCTCATTCGGCCATTTCTCGATTATCCCGCAATGACAAGTCTTTCTGTTTCGCTACTTGACATCTTTATGCCTTTTCATTTAAGCGAGGCAAAAAGACGAGGAGCTGTGAGACCAATTGAGCTGGGAAAAAAAAAAAATCAAACCAAAGAGGAAGTTAGACAGATTTAGAGTGGTATGAAAAAAAAGCATTTTTGCCTTTTACACATTTTTCTTTTGTGTTTTTAGCTATTTACATTTAAATGTCTCTGGATAACCAAACTTATATAAATACCAGATACAAATATTTAGATAAAATACAAAATGCTTTAATTCCTTGTCTGGGTTCCTTTATGAACACTTGGATGATTCATCAAATCAGTCTTGGAGTAATTTTTGGTAGGCAGGACACTGCTGGGTATGGTCACCACTGGTGAACCGTCTCCTTCCGTGAACAACAGCTCCAGCTGTGGATCAGTGGCGCATCGTCTTTGAGAGCAACTGATAGATAATGAATTTCTTTCTCATCTCTTCTTAAATTTCTTTTGGTCAGAGTTTATTTTTCTGTTTGAGGCTCTATTAACAGGATTTCTTGACTTTGTCAGTGTCCTAATAGTCAGGCCTAGACGTGGCTAACAAAACTGAACCAAAGCTATATTATCGATCATCATGAATTCATGACATAGCTAATAGTTTATTCATTTTAATTAGAGGAATAACCTATTTCATCATGAATTGGTCATGATGAATGTTTGTTTTCCATTTGCTTTGCAAGTATAGAAACATACCCAGCACTGTGTAATGATGATATTCAAAAGTACAGTTTTTTTTTAAAGACTCTCTATTTTTTTCACAGATTGACTGTCTAACTTGACAAAACATCAAATAGGACTAGGCGCACGGTGCTTTCGATTATAATTAATGGACTTCGTCTGCAGCAATGAAAGGCCTGTTCCAATCTGTCGCAGCAAAGAAGGGGCTAAGGCAAAAGGCAAAGGTCTTGAATTACTCCAGTCCTCACCAGTAGTCATGAGAAATGGACCAGAACTGAAAGAGTTGAGATGCCAGGCACAAGGTTCTGAAATGGGCTTTTTCCCACAGGATGGCAAAAAGGTGGAAACGTCGTGTCGTCTGGGGGGGAAACTCTCAAAAGCCCCTTATCCACATCAAGGGGGGGGGTCAGTCGGACAAGACAACTGAACAAGATCCCTGCTGGGAGAATCCCTTTGAAGGTTTCCACGGCAACTGACTGGGAGGAGCAGAGCCAGAACTACCTGGAGGGATGACGTATCAATTCTGTACTGGGTGCATCTCACCAGTTTAATGAACTGGTGACCGTGGGAATATCTGCACAAACCAACCCCATGTAGAACAAAAACAAAATTATTTTGGAGATGGATATTGAGGTTTCATTGCGGTTTGGTATTTATTTCACTACTTCTTCATTCCACTCTTCACTAGTTTTTGTCACGTTTTATCTGAAAATTTCCGAAAATAAAACAGTTGTCATGCAAATGCTCCGCAACCATCAGGCATCGTTTTGTCGAGGCGGATATTTTATATCAATAAGAAGTAGCTTTCTATTCAGTCATAACCTCTGTTGGGAAATGTGTTATTATGACTAATATATATATATAGTAAGTTGTGTCATTCAGGTTGTTTGCTTCTTTTGGTTAGATAGAGGGTCATGATTTGTTATGTTTCATGAGAGTCAGCAGGGCCTAACAGGCATCAGACGTGAAATGGTAAATAAATGGCCTGTGCTTGTGCAGCGCTTCATCAAGTTCAGAGACCCCCAAAGCGCTTCACGTGCATTCACTCATTCACCCATTCACACACTTTCCAAAAGAAATGGAAATAGGTGTTTGGTCCAAACTGCAATTATACACGACCTTTGAGACCGCGAAGACAATTTGCGTATCCCAACCATGACAAAACATGCACCTTCAAAGAACAATCAGCTCAACTGCAGTGGGGTCACTAAATGGGATGCAATGAAATATAAATAGGATTTTTCTGTGTTCGGTTATTTCAACTTAACGTCAGACAGGGCAGGTCCATATTTCCTGGATAAAAACCAAGGCGAACAAGGTCTATTATATCCTCTCGGAACTTCTCATAAAAATATTGTCGTCTCAATAACGTAGTTGGTTTTCACGGATGCTCCTTTTATTGCTGTTTCTGTTGTCATTTCTGTACTTCTGTGAGGAAAGCTTCTCTGTTTTACATTCTAAATGATAGAAATCAACATATATCTATATATCTTGCAGAAACAACACTAAGTTTTTATGAACTACAACTTAACAGCAACACTCTTTGTTTACCAGCACTCCGATTAACTTTATGTACATAATTTTCATGCGATTCAACTGATTATACAAACATCCATCCAAGCGGAATTAAAATCCTTTTATCTTTGCGGCGAAATAGAAGGTGTTGTAAAATTTAAGAGCTTCATTTAGTGCTCTGGTCAAACGCATCCCGGGTCTGAGAAGGCCCGTAAAATGGATTTTCCAGTTATCTCAGCCACAAGATGCTATTAGGGAAATGGAGTCCTGACCTCCAGTTGGGCTTGAGCACTGATGAGAAATTGAACAATTCCCATAAAAGCTTGTCAGTGCTTCCAATTGGCCACGCTGAAACGGTGTGGATGACGGCGAGGCCGCGCTGCCCGTGGTTCTGCGAGCTCGCCGTTGACCCCCTGAGAGTCATTTGTAGCTCCCGGCTTCAAAGCGAGCATTCGGGTTCGGAGTCACAGCGGCTGCGTTGGAGCTCGGCGGTGTCTCATGGCGGTGGCGAGGGTGCGTGGGTCGGATGCTTATGTGTGGTTAGTCATGTCCAGTGGTGGTTGTGTCATCCTCTGTTGGTCAAACACATGCAACTGTCTGTCACTGATCAGTCACATTACTTATAGCAGGAGAGGAATGCAATATTGCAGGCAGGGTCAGGATAAAATTCTGTGGGATCTTTAGTGGAATTGAATTTTTTTTGGGGGGGGGGGACACGTGTCCAGCTGAGTCCGTCACCAACCAGTGACTCCAGGAATACTCTTTTTTTTTTTTAACCTTGTACGCAATCCTTATTTCATGGTTTACAAGTTGGTTAGCGGTTACGTAATAGTCATTGAACGGTGGAGAGCAATCAATGACCTTAACCCTAACCCTTCTTTAAAGGTATAAAGGTGCAGTTAATGCAAAATAGCATGAACTAGTTCGGTTATCCAATGTGCTCGGATCAGGCATAACATTATGACCTTTTATAGGTGAAGCTCACTGCCGTTGCTGGTAATCATTGGGGACTAATTGGTTTGACTGGTGGATTTGGGTAAAGCTTAGTTAAGAAAAATACAATAAAAAGGCAGGTGGCATAAATAACACTGATCGTCTCTTCGCCAAGGCACCTGCTTGTAGGTGTGACATATTCGACACATATTGTGCTTAAAAGTTGATGTATAAGAAAGAGCAACGATGGGCAATGGTAAGCTCTCCTGGGATGTTTGTAGTCCATTAAAGCGATCCTCCAAAAGAGCAGCGGTGGATGCGCAACAGAGACCGGGTCAAGGCTTATTGGCACATACGGGGCTGTCCTCTGCGGTGCGTTCCGACAGATAAGCCACTGCAGATGAAACTGCTCAAAAGGTTAATGCTGGTTCTTATGGAGAGGTGTCAAAATACACAGTTCACTTCAGAGTGTTGCTTATCAGGCTGCAGAGCAGACGGAGTCCCCCCGTGTTGAACCCTCTCCACCCCTGAAATTTAGGTTTACTTCAACTCATGTCATCAAAGTATGTTCAAAGAGTCTTCACGTCTGTAGGCAGGAGGATCTCGGGTTGGAGTCAGCCTTGCAACGAATCTGAAGAGGACTGTTGGTGTATGACATTCTGAAGATTTTTCATCACATGGTAACGGGACGTTTTCTGGGCAATAACAGTGAAAAAGGTTAAAAAGACCTTGGAGTCAGGAATATGACCCTTGCCATTTTCTACTTGGTGGAAGAGATCATTTAAACCTCCTCTTTCTCTCTCTTCCAGAAAATGACCCGAAATCTTCTGGGATTTCAGGTCATGGTTCAGGGAACATTTGAACTTTTGAGGTGCTAATCAGCTGCTGCAAGATGCAGCAATAATCGTTCAAACTTGCGATGCCGCAACCAAACGGATTTGTGAACAGACGTCTCCAAAAAGAGCAGGTCAGAACTCGTGCAACAGAGCGGGCCCAGCGGTAGAGGTTCGATTCTGGAATCAGTCGGCACCAGATTTTGACAAAAGCCTGATTTAAGAGGTAGACTTTGTATACTTAAACATCATTTATAGGATGATCTCTGCTCACCAGGGTAAGCTGTGGGATGACCAAATTCTCACGTGAAGATGAACCGTCTAGAATTTCCTTCTACGTCATTTCTTTACTTCGTCTCATGTCTGTCTTTTCCTTGGTGTGCGACTGATTTGGCTCATTAGGATCAGGAGAAGGAGAATTAATTATTGTCATTAAATGAAGCACGCCACTTGTCTCTCGCTCTCTCTAGCATTCTGGCGGCAGGGTTGCCTAAGTGTGGACAGCGGTGAGGGGAAGAGAAAGGAACGGAAAGCTAATGGGGGGGAAAAACTAGAGGACGAGTAGCAGAGAGGACAGATGCGGCATGGCTGAGGGGAAACAAAACTGGGTTACAGAACAGGCAAGGGAAGAGGCTTGGCATGAAGAGGACCGAACAGTCGGACGAAGGCCTCTTGGACAAAGAGGAAAAGAGCGGAAATGTAAAGTGACGAGAAAGACGACGCGAGCGACGCTAATTGTAAGACGGAGGGAGAAACGGAAAGGACAAATCTCAAAGAGAAGGAGCCTGAGCTGGATTTTCATGTTTTCATTCATTCGTTTTTGTTTGGTCGTGCTGCACGCTGACATGGCGGAGAGTATTGTTTAGCTCAGGCGGCTGAAAAAAAAAAGTTGCGTAATCCAGGTCAGAGGGACGGCGGGTGCGGAGTGAGACGGAGGAGGGAAACGCACAAACTGCACACAAAAGAGAGAGAGAGAGAGAGAGAGGCAGAGAATCAGGCGTTGAACTTTTACTGCCCAGGTTTTTCCCAAATTTTTAATATCATTCAGACTCCCAGCACATACCATTCACCCTCTACAAAACACAATCCAGAAACTTGGATTTATTTATGGTGATAGTGAAGGAAATGGTACAGAGACAAGTAGGACAAAGGTTTTTGTTTTTTTCCACAATAATTCTTCAGTGATATTTACTTGAAGGGCTGCACAAAATCCTCAGATGTATTGTAGAACACTGCAAAGGTTTTTTTTTTTTTTTTTGTGGATACATTGGAAATGAGAACAAGAACAGCAACAGTGCATGAAAACTGCGTGTGAAGAAGACGAGGAAGGAGAAGAATGCCCGTCTTTAATTGCACCGGCTGTGTCTTCTGCTCAGCCGCTGCTGCCAAAAGTGAACCTCCGGGGCTCCATCAACGCATTTAAAGCATAAAGACCGAGTTGCGTTGCACCGACCGTTAAAGCGCAGCAAACGAGACTCGGATCACGAACAAGCCACGAGAGTCCACTACTGCCTGCCTGTTGACGCAAGATGCAAAGCGACCAATCACGTGGCAGCAACTCAAAGCATCCAGGCATCTTGGTGTGGCGAAGACGACTGGCTCAAGTAGAAAACCGAGCATCAGAGCGAGGAGGGGGAAAAAAAAGGGACGTGAAAGACTTTGAGCGCTTTTACGGTTGTTGGTACAAAAATGTCTGGGAATTCAGACACATTTGATTGAAACACAAAACAGTCCTGCAGATTGCAGGGAAAAGTAGAAAATATTTGGTGAACAGACGTGTGTGTGTGTGTGTGTGTGTGTGTGTGTGTGTGTGTGTGGGGGTGTGTGTGTGTGTGTGTGTGTGTGTGTGTGTGTGTGTGTGTGTGTGTGTGTGTGTGCGTGAACGTCTTCTGGGTGAAAATGGGAACGGCCAGACTGGTTTTAGATGATTGTAAGGCAATTCTTGCTCAAATATCCCCAAGATTATGAGACGAATTGTGATTTTCATCTGCAGCATTCACATGGTCGGGTCCTGGTGGTGTCACATATCAATGGTTCAGGCTATTAGGTACTGTAATGGTGTGGGGATATTGTCCAAGTAATGTCGCTATGCCGTGTCCATCTCTTTATGAACACGGCGCACCCACATTCCGATTGTGACTTTCTGCAGATTACAGCGTTGCAAAGCTCAGAACATCTTAGATTGTTTTGTCTTTAAAAGTCATCAAAAAAATGTGCAGAAACTAATAGAGTAAAAAAACTTAAAAAAAAAAAGGAATACTAACAGATTTCTAACTCCCGAAGATGATCACCAAATCTTTTTTACTGTTTGCATCATTAGAGGCATGCTTTAGCTCAAACACAGAAGATAAGACTCCTCGGAACCTAAATCCTGCCCCTGTATGATCTTTGTCGTGTTAATCTCCATCTGAGTTGGATTCCTCGGGGAAAAAAAAGTCAAACTAGATGAAAACTCTTCAGGATCCAAGTTCGAAGGTATTAAAAAGAACTGAGAAATCGCCTTAGCAGTCCCCCTCCCCACACTCTTTTCTACAGCTATTCTTGCAGTCAAGTCTTCACTACCTCTTGTCAAATCGATGAAACAGATGGTGATCGTTTGGGGGGCGGGGGGGTAAAGCGGGTTACACCATAAAACAAAATTGGATTTGATCAAAACTTTGTAATCCTGCAGAGATCATTTATGATTTATTATTTTGCCGTGTTTTTTATTACAAAGTACAATTATTGAAAGGGAGATAACACCTCTTGCTATTTGCTTTACCGGTCAAAACATAGAGAGGTGGGGGGAAAAAACAAAAAACAAATTGTGATTCTACTGTATTCCAAAATCTAAAACAAAACCATCAGATGAAGTTTTACTTCAGGCTGCCGAGGATTTGCATCCTTCTTGGTGCATTTTTGCTTCTTCAGAGGGAACATTATTGACTCTGGAGAAGAAAGCTTGACTCGAAGGCCAAGCAAAGCCACTCCAAGAACATCTCCCGCTATTCAAGTGACCGGCCGGCCTTCCTGACGCCGGCTCTTTCTTATTACACGGAGTGGCGTTTCATTTTGCTTCCGCCGTTCATCTTCCCTCCTCCAGATGCGATCCCGACTCTCGCGCCTCTGACGCCTCTCTTTGTGTTTTGACAGCGTGTTTCGTTCAGACTCCTTTTTAATTTTCCTTTCAGCATCTCCGCCTCATTCTTTTTCTCTCATTTGTTGGACAAAAAAAAAAAAAAAAAAAAAAAATGCGTCACCTGCTGGTCAACTCATTTTTTTTTTCCTTCTGTTTTTGCAAACTTGTTGGGTAGAATAAAAGAAAAAAACAAAAACGTGGCTTCAGGCGCTGGCGTTGTCAGATTTGCTGTGCCACGATGCACCTGAGGGGAGTGTGGCGAAAGATATTTAAGGTGAGGGTTTACTAAAAGCTCCTGTTAAAATGACTCAGCTGAAAAATATCCCCAGGCAATAATCTCTGGCTACTTTCAAGAAAAATTCTAGCTAGCTACTGTTATTTGTTTAAATTGATTTTTACCAAGCCGAAGCGCTGGAGAAACAGGAAATGCACGATTTGGTTTACATTTATCCTCCTTGGCGCCTTTAGCTCTCGAGTAGATAAGTTAATAAATTCAATAATAACCAGACGAGCCGCATTGTCACCCAGATTTTTTTTGCTTATGCTGAAATAAATCAAGCGACGTTGCAGAAGCCTCTTTTTTTTTTGGGCCCTGTCAGCTGCAGAGCTGTAAAGTGCCAATATGCTGGCTGTGATGTTCTCGCCTGGTAGATGTAACGTTATAATGGATGCGATTTCATAACGGGTGTGATCTGAAAGGTGTGGCATGTTTTCATGCATGTTTCAGCATGAAACGTCCTGCACCAAGCGCAGGAGTCCTCTAGCACTAATCATCACGACGAAACATTGAGGAAACGGGTGTTATACTTTCATTCAGATGAATCGAACATTTTGCAATTTATGTCATTTGTAATGCAGAAAGGTATTAAATTATATCTCGGTAAGAAAACTTACATTTTTTTTTTGTTGTTGTTGTGGTGGTGGTTGCGGATAATCGCGACTGTTGGGTTGTATTTTCCAACACTTTGTTTTGTAGTGCGCTTTTGAGGGGTGATTAGAATCTACAGCCCCTTCATGGTTGCGCAGAAAGAATGCTGACGGAGCAAATTAATTCAAATTAAATTAATAAAATTAAAATCTGGGGTTATTTAATCTTAAAAAAACCCCAAAACAAAACAAAACAAAAAAAAAAAAAACAACTCATCTCCCAATGGAAAAAGTCACAATTCTTTGCATCTTGAATTTGCCGAACTACAGTGAGTCATCTTAAAAGGTTTTAGGTTCAACTTCCTTAAGAATCCTTACGTGTTAATTGGAGATACATCCATTTGTATAAATACACCGATTTTCTTTGAGGTAATTTTTTTTAAAATTTGGTTTCTTTTTGTAAGGAATGTCATAAGCTGTGTTGTCGAAACATCGACACATTACACACGATTACATGGTAATGGATTCTGACCAATCAGGATCCTATTTTGCAGAAGTCATTGAAACGTATAATATGTCTTCTCAGCATGAAACATTTGCTCGATTTCACAATGATCACAGGTGTTTCCATCCCTCCCGTCATCGTGAGTCTCCCTTTCTAATATCATCATCTGGAGGCGACGTCTTTAAACGCCTGAACTTTCAGATAAAACTCCCATCAAACTGTAAACGACTCTGCATTTAACAAAGTCTTTCATTCTCACCTTCAGACTTCCTTCTGCGTCTCGCGTGTCTGCCTTTCACTCGCTCTTTCTATCGACTGACTGAGTTGCCTTGACTTTTAGGAACCTTATAAGTGCGCAGCTGTGTTTTCAGTCACCAAACGCGTCTTTTTGAAACCACTACACTTTGAGAGGTGGAGATGCGGTGAAAGAAAGAAGAATGTAGAAAAGACGACGTTTAGAAGAGCGATCAGATGTCGAAGATGTTTGACGGGGGCCGGGGGGGGTAACTGAAGTTTAAAACCAGGAAGAGGGGGTGGGGGGGGGAAAGCAACTAAAAGTCGAAAAAGGAAAATTACACTTTGCCACCCGCAGGGCTTTGTTCACCGTTTACACGCTCGTATACGCTCAAGGTTGCGCTCGTAGGGGAAACGTACACAAGGCTGAACTTGCAGGAGAACAAACACGGCTCACTTCAGAACATTTCGTGCCGGCATGGCGGTGAGAGACGGGGCCTCGGATATGAATGCAAATGAATCTCTAGCCTCTCTGCAGGTTGCTGGTGCGGACAGCGTGTCGGAAATGTCTGTGGGGTTTTTTTAATTTTTGATTTTTATTTTACTTCAATTTTTTTTTCATTTGCATGTGGAGCAACTGTTTGTAGGTTAAGGGTGCAGGAAAAGAACAACAGGAAGGACATGCTCTTGCAGACTTTTCACCTGCTTGCTCCGCAATTTTTCTGCCTCTAAACATGACCGTTTCGCTTGCGTTTGTGAGGCTGCGGTTGATCGTGTCAGCTTTTCAGTTTTCTTAAAAAATGAGCAATAAACAGTTCTTGGTGTCACCGTTGTCATTATCACAATATTGCCACAAAATATTGCGATAAAACCTTAAGTCCGTATCGCCCACTCTTTGTAAAGGCCATCTCTTGGGGTGGAATCACACCCACAATGCCAGTGAAAAGCACTACACTTTCCACACTATCGCATGTAGACATCTGCACACACATCCCGTAGAACCTAATGGAGTGTGATCCAATCTAACGTCTAATTCCAGGTTCCTCATTTAAATGCAGGCAGGATGCGGCATTACATGCTCTGTTATATTACAACTATTAGCAGTAGTAGTAGTAGTAATGCTAATAATAATGATAAAAATCATAATAAATCCAGAGTAAGGATTTGGCGCACTTAATGTGATGAGCCTTTGTGGTTGGTTTCCTTTGTGTAGGTCTGCTGTCAGCCCATATAATGATTCCTCATTCCTCTCACATGCCGGGCAAAACACTGATTAAAGCTTTGGCGAAACGTTATTTCTCCCTCAGATTGCATAAATCATCTTTGACGGGTAAAGATTGTGTGATGAGATTGGGGGCAGGCGGGGAAAAGAAAGGCGATGGAGAATAAATGGGACGACGGGAGCAAATAAAACCAAAGGATCTGATGAAAGCCTACCCGGACCGAATGGATTGACTTAATAAATGTCTTAATTTCGAAAGGGGTCTATTGGAATCCCCGTTTTTCAACTTGACGATCTCCTCGACGCTCCGTTTTAAATGAAAGCTGTAAAAAGTGCAAGTTTCACGGTTTTTATAACGCATTTTATGCCACATCTTTATAATGTGAAATGCAAATTTGTAGAGCGTTGCACATCGGGTTTTTTTGCATTTAGTACTTCGAACAAAGACTCCAGGTTATTTGGAGGCACTGTGTGTGAGCACAGACCCATTTATGACTTTATGGTATTTAAATTGATAAAAAATAAAAAGCAAATAAAAATTTGAGCTGTGCCTCTTTAATGAGACGAGGAGAAAGTGCCGATGTGAGTGTTTTCTCTCGCTGGGTGGAGCATAATGCAACACATCAGTACCACAAATTGATATTCTATAGTGTGTCCCCAATTTATTCAAGTATGTTTCAGTTTCATTCCAATTTTGACCTTCAGCGCCCTTGTGGTTTAGGAACCACAAGCCATCATTAAATAGATAAACGGCATAAATAAATCAATCGCTCAAACACGATACATTAAAATGGATTACTACTTAAATAGGAAACCATTTTAGCACTGCTGCAGAAGATGACATCGATTGCCGTCCTTGTCACTGTTTTCATATGCACAGCCAATCAGTGGCAAAGAAAACGAACGGTGCGTCTTGATTGGCTGCTCTGTAAATGGTAACCAATAACATGTCGAGTAGCACTGCGCTTCGGTAGTTCAGACTCCCAATCTGAAATTTCTTTCAATTATTTTAGATGGTTGCAAATCCACATATTGAATTTTCCATGAGTTATTTGTCGTCGAGTTCCAACCGAAATTTTTTTTTTTTTTAAATCCGCAAATGCCTGAGTGTGTGAACGCTGCGTTCTGGGTCGGTTTTACGTCTAAGAACTGTAATCCAGGTGGCAAAAAAACCCCCAAAAAATAATTCAAGTGTTTGGAGATGGTAGTTTTGAACCCAGCATAAAAGGATATGTAGTATAACTATCTTTGCATCATAGTATCTGATTTTAGTCTAAAAAGAATAATCTGTTTTATTTGGTGTCCCAATCAACAATCAAATGTGATCAAATGAAAATGACAGAACTGATTACTGTGCCTTTAACTGCTCACCTTTCCCCAGTGATAATCAGAGGGCTGAACAAAAGTGTTTTTTTTTTTTTTTTCTCTTCTGTTCCTGATGAGAAAGACAAATCTGCCCGTTTGGAAATATTCACGGTCACGAAAACACGACCGGTAATTGCGCTACGTTTTAATGTGTGTGTTTTTTTTTTTGTTTTTTGTTTTTTTCTTTAAACGTGCGCGTAAATCTTTGTATACCGTTAAAACCCGCTTTCTACTGTGGGCGAACGTGAGAATCTCCTACCAACCCGAGCTCATTCGTAGGTATTTAAAAATCCAAACGGAGTAACAGCTTAACGTGCGATAACAGTTGTCAAAAAGTGCCTCGCACGTCACAGCGTGTGTAGGGGACAAAAGAAAAACGGAGAGATTTAATGTCACACCTGGGTGCCGTGTAGGAATACGGTGGGTGGGTAATGAGGTATGAAACACCTGATTTCCATTTTTTTCACTGGCCATTGACTCAGATTGAGTGGGAAATGCAGAGTGAAAATGGGCCGACGCTTTTTCCTTTTTTTTTGTTTTTGAAAGTTTTCGAATCATCCGTCAACGTCGCCCTGCGCTTCGTTGCGACATCGTCTCACTCCCCGTGTTAAAGTCAGCAGCTCTTGGGACAACCTGCGCACTTGCACGTTACAGCAGACCTCAACCGTCATCCGTTTTCAACTCCGTCGCGACGCTCGAGGTTTGGGAGGGAGTGGGCTCCCAGGGGGCCCGTCGTCCCCCCCCCCCGTCCGATCTCAGCCTCGCGTCCCCTTCAGAAGTGTCCCACCGTCTCTCACGCCCTCCACCAGGCTGTGTTTGTCGCTTTGAATACGAATGAGCTCTCTGCATTCAGGTTTTCTCATGAATCTCGGGGGTTTTTTTGGGGGTTTTTTTCCCCCAACTCTGAGAATAAAAAGCCCCTTTCTCCCACGAATCCATATCTTCACCGTCACGTGATGCATGATGTAACAAAAAGCCTCATCCGCAACGCTTGTACTCCGGAGGGGGGAGGGTGGTTAAAAAAAAAAGAGAGAATGAAAGAGTGAGTTTTTGCACCACCAGAAGTCTATAAAGAACAAAGTCGTTTATCTTTTTCCCATCTTTCCAACCATGGAGTGAGCTTCCGCATGCATCGTCTGCTCTCCCCCGCAGCTAAAAAGGCTTGAGCTCCTCTCAGCTCCCACGACCAGGGAGGTGCTGTGAAAAAAAACACACAAAAAAAAAACGTTTGTTGCTGGAAATTTTCCCACAAAAGAAAAATGAATTCATCTTCCTTTTAGCGTAGGGGAGTGGAAAAGAAAAAAAAAAAGAGAAAAGGAACAAAAAAAAAAGAGAAGCTATAAAATAAACAGATAGAGGCGGGAAAGCAGGCCAGCTGAAGAGCTGAAAAGAAAAAAGGAAAACGGGATGAGAGATGGCTCTTCTGAAAGCAGCATAATTCTCCCGCTCCTCTTTGCCTGGGAGCGTTGGAGCTATTATGTCACTCAAATAAAGCATCTTTCAGCACCTTGACCCTTTTGCATAATGGACTCTAAATGCCTACGGTAACATAAATAATGGAGAGCCCGGTGATGGTCCCGGGATGTGAGAGGGGGATGTAGCATTTCCTCGTGTAGAACGAGCTTTTCTTTGAAGATGAAGTGCAAGTTCATTTGTCAAATGCGATTGGATGCGGTTGTTAGCGCTGTCGCCTCACGCCGAGAGAGAGAGAGAGAGAGAGAGAGAGAGATCCTGGGTTCAAGTGTCAAGGCGGCTTCTTTTGCAGACGGTCTCTCCTCCTGAGTGCATGGATTTTTTTTTTTTCTTCTTCTTCCAGGTTCTCCGGTTTCCTCTTGTTTTCCATTGTTTCCTCACATTAAGCTAATTTGTTGTTCTAAATGGACTGCAAACCCGAACGCGGGCCTGACGGTTTTGTCTCATGTGTTCCCCCTTGGCGCGCGGTTCAAAGAGCTGTGAGGGAAACGTGCAGCCCTGTGAAGCTATTAATAGTGATCGTTTCCTTTATTTGTCGGAGACGAGCCGAGTCAGAATGAGTTTGCAGAAAAGTGAAGGCAGCTGGTCTCATTTGTGTTTATTTTAGCCCTCACAAATAACTCCAATGCTTGTTTTCGCGAATAAAACGTAACATCAGCAGGTATTAAATGACGTTTTGGCTAATTCTGCAGCTGCAATGCAATACTGTGTTCATAGAGGCTGCTGGTTGTGCCACTGTACCTGATCAGCTACAGTTTCTAAGTACTGAAAAAAACCTTACTTAAAATGTGTATTAAGCCGTCAAAGAATGTATCGTCATTTGGACATCATCCTGGCAGACTCCCAATCAGCTAATCTTGGCAGATTGCCTAATAACAAACAGGCCAGGCAGGCATATAGCCACACGCTAACACCAAAAGGCCTTTCAGCAAGCAACTGGGACATTTTCTCGGACTATGACGAGACGGAGTACCCAGAGAGATCACGCATACGCATGCTGGCAGGCAAACTCCATGCTGTCCAGACTTTGGCCACTGACCATCTTGCTGGGAAGGCAGCCGTCTCGCAAGGATATGAAGTTCAATTTCAGAAAACTGCAAGCATGGGGGAAGGCAGAGGAAGTAGATGAGGGTGGTTTTAGGGAAATTTCCACCAACTCTGTCGCCATTTTAGTTTGAATTTCTTTTGTTTCATGCAGGTGAGACGCATTGTGTCACTTTGCAGCAGTGATATTGGGCCGTCTCTGATGGATTATACGGACGAAACGGCTGTGGGAGATGCATACAACACTCCGTTCATTTCTGTCTGTCAACACTGTGCATAGTTGGACTTTTTACCACTTTTACGATTTTTCTTTTGAACATTTTCCCATCGGAGAGGGAACAAATTCTCACAATGGCGTCAAAGAACAAGACTTGGGATGCAAACAACTAAGTGGCTTATAATTAATTGTTGATAAATGGTTTATTAGATTGAAATTAGATTAACTAATTGCGTCCGCTAAGACACTTTGGCACCACTGATCATCAAGCTGGTTGATAGAGGGAAATATAAACAAGCTCCTTAAGTTATCACCCTTTATTTTTCTGTACGATTTAGGTTTCTGACTTGCTATATTTTAGAAATAAGCTTTACAATGTGACAAAATAACCCACAATTTTCTGTTTATTCTGTTAGTATTTAATACAGCTGACACAAAAATAATGTTAACATTTAAAGATGCTTTTTTTTATTTCAGCGTATTATAAAAAAAAAATGTTATGTTATAAAAGACTTAGTTGCTCAATAATATCAATATCAATTTTAAATGAAGTCGTTGATCGATAACTCGCGTTTCCAAGCGAGACGCAAGAAACCGTCCCTTCGGCCTGTCCGACCTGCCGCTGCGTCCCTCCGTCCCATCGCTACTCAAAGCGAGACGAAGCCAGACTGGAACATGAATGAATCACGCGCATCCTTTGAGGGGTATTTCGCTCAGGGTCTAATTGGTAACTCAGATCAGCCGAATGAGTCACGATCACGAAGAACTAAAAATAACAAGTACAAAAAAAAAAGGGGGGGGTAGAGGAGGAAAAAAAACAGCGACGTTGACGCAAAGTTCTTGTTGTGTTGTTTTTTGTTTTTTTTGCGTGTCCTGACCCCGATGACGACGCTTAAAAAAAAAAAAAAATAAATAAATAAATGGGCACATGCTTCTGCGAAATGGCTCTGCCCGGCCTCACTCGGTGCTAATTAATATCCGTCTGCTTTTCTCGCTGTTTTGGATGGGCTGCAGAATGTTTCTTGCTGAGAATGTCTGCCAGGGACACAAAGTGATGGGGTGTTGTTGTTTTTTTTTCTTTTTTTTCCTTTAGAAAAAAAAAAAGAGAAAAAAAAATCAAAACAGATTTTTCTTTTTTTTCCACCGACGTTTGGTGCCAGGTTATGTCCGCTCCTCATTCTGTCCCGATCCGTTTGTGGTTTGATGATTTATGTGCATCGCTTTCTTATTTGTGTACATAGACAACATGTGTATTCCTCCTGTATTGCCTATTTATCTGCATGTGAAGAGACAGATGGAGCTGGAATGCTCCAACCGTTCCATTTTGGGGCGTTAGCATGTAGCTGCTCACTGCAGACGGCGTAAATCGTCGACCATTAATACGCGGGCTGTTGTGAGTGTAAAAATAGACCCTGGTCCATTTTAATTCAATGTTTTCGTCAACCCGAAAGGACAGTAAATGTTGCTGTGAATCACATCATCCAAATCCATATGGTTAAAACTGTGGGCAGAGAGATGTTGAACTCTGGGATACATCATCCTTACCTCTTAGTATCGATGGAAGTGACGGTTTGAACTTCCTCCTCCTCTCTCTTCTTTCAGGAGAGTCGACTTCCTTTTCAACTCTCCTGGAATTTGGGTTCGTGGTTGAGCTTGAACTTCTGAGACGTGGCTTCCTCGATCAGCTGCTACCGGCTATAAATACAGCATCTTGTCGGCATGGTTACGCGTCGCAACAAATGTCGTGAGAGCTAAAAAAATTCTCCCGGCATCCAAAGCCAGAGGGAATAACGGCGCGAGCGTGCAATGCCGTGCAATGCCATGCAATGCTTCAACTGAAAACACTCTGGACACAAGACATCGATAAGTCTCGAAAAAAGAACAAATCAGAACTAACAGAGCTACTCCAACATGCTGGAACCTTTAAACCCCGCCTGTCTAACTAATGTGAAAACATGTGCAATATAGCATACGTGTTGTTCAACTCGCCAGAGTGTCTAAACGTGGAACGTCGTGTGTGACCCAGTGGCTTAGGGACACATTAACAAATAAGAATAAGACTCGCCCGAGGCCCCCTGTTGTCACTCAGCCTGCTGTTTATTCGTTCGCAGGCAAGGTGGTAGGATGGACAGTGGGCTGGGATAAGCGTGTTTACATAATTGACCGGGAGAGTCGGATGTGCTCGCTTTTTTTGGCGAGGCTGCAAGTCGAAGAGACCCGCAGTAAAAACTGTGAGACGTAACCTCTCGGCACCGCGTTTGCTGCCTGGAAATGCCTCACGTCGGTCTATAACGTCAGCTTACGCTGCTGTTCTTCCGCTCTGGATTGCTCATGTTCCTTTAATAAATGCATGCATGTCCACAGCAAACATCGTGCGTTCCATCGCAGCGGGCTGCTGAATTTAAAAGCGAGTTTGGCGTCGCAAATTCTTGGGATTTTAGCAAAAGCATGTCAGTTCCTGGACATGCAAAGACGTAACCCAAAAGACCTGCAGCTAAACTTGCAGCAAAAGAAGTAGAAGTCTACAAAGTGTTAGCAGGATGGAAGTTGAATAAAAACACACACTACAGAGATGTACTTGTAAAGACTTTGGTTACTATTTATCGTTTTCCTTTCGGTGCACAGCTATGCTCCTCTTTCCGTTTGTCCATCACTCGGTGTCTCAAAGACGTAAGCTGACGTTTGTGGCCACGTAACACGAGAAACTGTGAAAAGTTCACGAGGATTAGCCACGTTCGCACAGCACCGCAGATCAGTGTAAATCGAAGATCAAGTGCAGATTTCGACAAATATTTGCACTTCTGCGACTTCGCTCCGCCTTGTGTTTCCGTCCAACCGGAGCCTCTCGGCACGAAAATCCTCTCCGCAAGCACGCTTCACAATTTCACCCAACATATTCTCCGTTGCCCTTTCTTGCCGAATCCCTACGCTTAATTTAAACCGTCTTCCTCCCCCAAAAGCAGTTTACTACGTGGGGCGAGACAGGGAGATGGACTTAGAGCCTTAAATCATCCCCTGCTCCACATTGGCTCCAAACCCTCTCAGGCAATGTGGGTGGACTGATTTTTATGAGTGCGATGATGGTTTGACGCGCCGTAATCCTCTTTCCCTGATCTCCCCTCGTCCATCTGCTTCATCTCCATCCTTCTTTTTCTCCCCTCCCCTCTCCCTGTCCGACCGCTCGGTTTGGGCACAAAAAAAAAAAAAAAAAGGAACTAAAATTGCGCGTATGTAGATGCGTGCAGGCATGTAAATAAACGGGCAGCGCGGAAGCATAAATGTGACAAGTGTTCGCTGGAGTAGTTTTGGTCCTGTTGGTTTTCTTTCCCCCGTTATTTACTTTAGTTAAATTTACAAAGTAAGAATAACTTGATTCTGTGATTCCGATCATACAGTGCTACCATGTCGCTGCTTTTTGGCTAGACCTAAATCTTTCAAACCATCCTATCAATTTTTATATAATCGGAGATAATCTGATTAAATCCAAAAGTAAATCCAAAACAATCTACTCTAACGTGAAAAAGGAATAGCCTCCTATATGTTAAAAAAAGGAATTTGATTGGAAACCTATATTAAAAGTAAATTATTACTTTTACACTACTGTAGTTAAAATCGGTCCCTGTATTTGCAGATTAGGTTTCATCTGAACAGTTTTCAGGCACGGGGTGCCATTTTTATGTTCATGCCCGAAGATCTCAATTAGATTTCAGCCGAGTCTTTAAAAAATAAAATAAAAAACAAATGCTACATCCATCTAGAGACTTGCCTGTTGAATCTTGTTGCGTCTACGGAGCGCGCTCGAGCTCAAGTCATTTCAGTCACAAATCATGAAACTTCCCTTCGTGACTTTCTGGCGGGGAGCAGAATTCGCGGGTTCCCTCTCTACCAGAGAGGAAGCATATTTGGATGACCTCCAGGAAACAAAGCAGCGCCTGACGGTAGCACCAGCTTTGACCGTCTGCGTCATGTTCTTTTTCAGAATAGCTGCCATTTGTACACGAGGTGTAACTCGCTCGTTCTGAAAGGTTTTAAGTTTTTCCCCCTCGGCCAGAGAATATTGTCCCAAACGCCTTCGAGATCGTGAGAGTTTGTTGAGAAATGTAAGTCTATGTCTTATTGTTTAGTCAACTCTGATTTTGTCTGAGGTAAGTGAGGTCTGTCGTGCTTCACGTCGACGGACTCTTGCAGGAACCTTGGTGGGCTGGCCTTCGTTTAGGGAGGTTCGCTGCTGTAATAGGTTGAGTCTACAGGTCTGGAAATCAGACTTGGATGTGTAAAGTGAATCATTTGAAAACTCCTTTTTTTGGGTTTTACTCAGGTTATTCTCTGGAGTAAAGTTTACTTCATGATCTGAAACATTTAAATGTAGCACAAAAGCTAAAAACCAAAGATAAGTAAGGGGAAAATATATCTATTTTAACAACATTGTAGTCTAAAAGAAACCATATCCATTACTTGCGTTTGCTCTGGTTTCCTACGGATCCAGAGCAACATACACCAGGTTTCGAACTGGTGTATGTTGTACTTGGCTGCTTTAATTTATAAAAGAAAACGCACACACGATCGTATTGCTCTGCTTCCAGAACGTCCCTCCCCTTCTTGCTCACCTTTGATGCCCCCATTGGCAATTTTTTTTTTCCCATTGTCTTCCATCTCTCTTAATCTTTTTTCTCCTTTATCCTCCCTTCGCTCCAGTTCGTCTGTCTCTCTCCTGGCCTCCCCTCTCATCATCCTCGCCACCCCTCCTCTTCCTCACTCTCTCCTTGCCATAGCAGTGGGTGTACTAAGCAGGGATTAGGCGTGATTGAAGTGCTGACGTGAGAGTTCTTCCACCAGGGCCTCTTATCCTTTGCGGCCCCCCCTGAGAGAGACCTCTCATTGCTAGGCTTCAGTAGTAGTTTGGGTCTGGCCTCTCCAAGGACTCCCCATGGAAATAGCCTCTCTTCATGCCTCTGTGCTTTATCCCCAGTTGCCTTAGTGCCTTTTCCTGATAGATGTGTGCCTCGGCCCTGATAGAGCTTTCTGCCTGCCAGTTTAAAGCTTTTTTTTTTTTCATCCCAAAAGAGAGGCCCTTCCTCGTAATGTATAAGAAATCCTTTTCTTATCCACGCCCCCAGGTAAAAGTTGGGTGCCTCCCAACTTTTACCTGGGAATGTTTCAAAGAATCGGCAGTCGAGGTGTCAGCAGTTTACCGCTGCCGCCGCAGTTTGCGCTGAAACTCGACAGGGCGAGATGTTTTCCTTTCTCGGCCAAACTTTTTTTTGCCGGTGTCAACATAAGCGATTGCGAAACACGGAGCAAGCAGGGGAGGTTTTGTCGGGGAGGTTTTGTTGGAGAGGTTTAGCGGTCGTCACCTCCCTTGACCTAAACCTCCGTTACGTTCTGATTCGTCATCCGCCCGATTTTGGCATGCGACGGTGATTAGCACTTAAACGGGGCGTGAGGTGTGCGATTCTGCTACGTGTGCGCCCCACCCGCCCCACCCGACTCCGGATTCTGCAGAGGGGAGTCGGCCTTTGAAGTCACGCTGGAGAAGGAGGGGAAGAAGGGAGCGAGAGTAAATGGATCCTTGTGCAGCCTTGCCCTCCAGGGATACCAGGGAATATTCATAGCACCAATGGTTTCATGTTTGTTAATCTAGCCCAGTATTTGATTCTTCTGTTTTTAGCCTTATATGCTTTTCTTTTCTTTTCTTTCCTTCTCTTTGGTGTTTGCTTAGGAAAATGCGGCGATTACCTCCGTGGACCTGGATAATACCCTCGTCGTCTTTTCGCCTGCCAGTGGGCTCCGTGGAAATTAAATTACGGCTTTTTTCCAACCCGTTTTAAACAGCAGTCACACTCTCACCTCACTTTTCAACCTCTAAGTAAATATTATGTGACAACATAATGAGAGCTTATGTAACTGACAAAAAATATATACTTTTTCCACGAAAATGTTTACAACCCTCTTTTGCTTTTAATCCTGGAATAAAGTTGGAACAAATTGCCCTCAATGATCCCCTAATTATTAAATGCAGCACATAGCAGTTGCTAGGGGAAAACCCTTGCAGTGCCTAGTTACCGGCTGTAACTAGGCACTGCCAACAGAACAAAGTGAGCGCCATTGGCATTGCAATGACGACGTATGAACGGGATGTGTCCCGATAACGTTTGAAATGTATTACTTTGGACCACCTCACATTTGTTTGTGGCTGAACGTTCTGGTGGTTCAACCCATGAAGCCACGTTGGAGGTCTCTGAACTTCAAGGGTCCGCCCGGTTCAGAGACCCCTTCCGGAAGTTGATGTTGCTCAAAATAAAATATTCTAAATAAAAATGGACTGTGGGAGATTTAAACACAGATGTTCGTCGGTGCCAGTCTACCTGGGCCTGAGCTTTTTATGAAAGAATGAGCAAAAACAGACCCACAGCTGTAATGGCATTGAAAGCGGGTGAACAATGCTCCGCGTCCTGTCCTGATTTTTTTTTGTTTTTTTTTAAAACAGTTTGATAACCTAAGATATCACTTTGAAATAATAATTAATAATATTCGCTGATGTTTGAGACACCAAAATGGGAAAACATTCAATCCCTTTGAATATTTTACCTGATACCTGCCAAGGCTCAGAAGAGAAAAAAAAAAAAAAGTCTATTATTGACTCTTCCATGAATATATGAACACGGCAGATTGCATATCCACCACAGAGCAAAATATATTGACAGACTGTAATTGGGTAGGAAAAAAAAAAACCCCAACAGAGACAATCTAAAGCTGTCGAAAAAAGTATTTCTCTCTCTTTTTCCTAATTCTGCCTTTTGGATGAATCAAACTGATAAAAATAAGCTTTTCATCATGTTACGTTTGGTTCTGTTTTTCATTTGCCGCAGTTTAAAAACACATAATCCCCTCCTCAGATTACATATGCTGCGGATGACCGCAGAGGCCCCAGCTCGCGACCAACTGTAATTTCATGTTTGAAAATTGGGCCGAACAATGGGGGAGATTCTGACCTACTTTAAATGTTAATGTGCTGAAGGATCTCAGCTCGGCTCCTTGTCTTGTCATCCCGCCCGCTGCTGCGGCCGCCGCGTGTAGCTGTCACAATCCGTCTCGCGCGTTGAAATGCGCAGGTTTTATGAATTTTTTTTCTTCTTTTTTTTTTTTTTTCTTTTAACGCGGCGAATTAATTCAGCCTTGGCACTTTCGCACCTTGAACTTGATTTGTGCAGTTTAATTAAAACATTCCACTCGCTCCGCTCGGTGAACTGGCAGGTGAGGAAGAAACGCGGGCCTGGACCTGCGTGGTTCTCCTCGCGTCGAAACTGGACCACAAGCCGGAGAGAAAAACGAAAGAAGAGCGAGGAAAACCTCGCACAGAGGTCACATCTCGACTCATTATATTGAGGCGTCAAAACTGACAAGAAAAAAAAGAAAATGTAGTGTGTAGAGTCACGTACATAACAACAACAGTTTATTTTTGTGAGTGCACAAACTACTTTGAGGCCCTTTAGGTTAATACGCCTCGAATGTTTTGTTTTTCTTTTCATCCTGGCTCATTACAGCCGCAGATTTGTAAGTGTTTTTGTTGGGCTTCAACAAAGCGTAGTGGAAAATTCAAGTGAAAGACGAAACATACGTTATTTCATTTATAACATTTATCCGTATGAAGCTACTTTGAGGCAATAGTTTGCGGAGATCTCTCTCTCTTTGCGATTGGAATGTTTCTAAGAGAAAGAAGAGAGCTCATAGAAGAGGCTGTCATTTTTTTATTTTTTTTTCCATTCTTCTTTACAAAGAAGCTTGAGTCAAACCTTAGATTGGGCAGAGATTGGATTTAGGTCTGGACAATGAAACAATGGTTTGTTTCATCTAAACCATTGTGTTGTAACACAGTCTGTATGTTTCGGGTTGTTACCTGCAGTATCCCAGGAGGGTCAACAATGCAACAGCAAAAAGCCACGATGGAAGTTGTGCAAAAGTTTGTTTTGTGCTCGTAAATTTACCGTAGCATGAAATCGTTTTTAGCGTAAATGACGTGCTGCCGTGTTTGCTCGTATGGCATTTGTTATCGATGCGACTTCTGCGTCTCTTTTTCCATTTCTCTTCCCAGCATCCCCGCAGCACTACTGTGCCACCGCCGTGTTTTATTGAGAGTTTACGGAGGTACACAGCAGTGTCTGTGTACCTCCGCTGACATCACAGAACTTCTGCTGTGGAGAATTTACACACAAGTCAACTTGAAGTATTTCTGACTTGCTGTTTTCTTTCACAGGGGAACTTGTTGCTGCCTTTTCATAAAGCCGAGTCTTTGAATGCGTAGCTAGATTCCCCCCACCTGCGCTAGATATGTATACGTTTATGTAAGCAAACACGAGTGTTGCCTTGACTGCTGCATCTGTCCTGGTTTTGCGTGCGAGGCATATTTGCAGGTGGTCGGACAACTCGGAGAACACACGTCTCATCCTCCTCCGTTTCTCATCTTCGTCGTAAAAAAAAAGAAGAGAGTAACAACAAAGGGACTGTCAAATCTCGGCCTGCTCTCTGCATGGTCCCCGAACACAAGAGACTTCACAGGAGAGGATCAGACCTGGAACCAAGGAAACGGACGCTGACAGGCGGGCTGCCCGCTGTCATTCTGGAGGGGGAGCTGGATGAATGCAGCCCTCGACCTGGAGGACTTTCCCCCCCCTCAATGAGCCTCGCTGATGAGAGGACAGGCTAGTGGAGGGGCACCTCTGTTCGTTTGATCTCGGAATCGAGCTACTAATAATTTTCTCCGCAACATTAAAGGCCGCGGAGATCGAGGAGATACGGAGCGAGGCTGCGTTTGAAGTGGATCACTCTCTCTGGTGTCGAGGCCGGGAGGTTACTTATTGCAGATGATAAAATGATGGATGCATGGCGGGAGCTGTGCTCGGTCCACAAGGATTTTTGAATCATGGATG
Organism: Poeciliopsis gracilis; assembly: GCA_911649635.1. Taxonomy (NCBI): domain Eukaryota; kingdom Metazoa; phylum Chordata; class Actinopteri; order Cyprinodontiformes; family Poeciliidae; genus Poeciliopsis; species Poeciliopsis gracilis. The sequence goes on from CAJVRI010001517.1 coordinate 2,064,720, forward strand.
GAGCTGGATTTTCTCGAGGCGTTTTGTGTTTTAAACCCTGGTGGTCGAAGCCTTGGAGACATATTTGAAACGTTACAGATCGAGGACAAACTCTTATTAACTACGTTATTACCGATAAAAACATTAGGGTCATGGGCTTTGACTAAAAAATGCGCTCAACTTAACTTTCCTTGCGTCCATCTTTTGCCTTTCCTCTTCCTCTACGTTGCATTTTGTCTCTAGTTTTTCTTCGCTCCTTTAGGGGTTACTTGATGTCACAACATTCTTTTTGTCTTTTTGACATGCAAGAATCCTCTACGATGGAAGGAGGGACTGATACCCCTGAGTTGCTTTTTCATCTGACCGCCATGTTGGATTTAACAAAAAATGTTCTTGCACTTGAAGCGGATGGTCCAGTAGTTGATGGCGTGTTGTACGATGCACTGGTGTCCGCTTCAGTGGTCCGAGTGCATTTACGACATACAAATCCACAACATGCACAAGAGAATGACTTTTAGATAGCTGTCCACTTCAGTGACCACTACGCGTGATATGTTTATCATGTGCTTTACTTTGTTTTAGTAAAAAAAACAACAACTAAAACTTAATTCTGAAGCCATCGCGGCTTTTATTTTGACGTGCGCCGCACAGAGGGAGCCTTGCAGAGGGACTTCTGCATGTCCTGCATTTGCACCGTGCTCACTATGTTGTTAAATGTCACACTGTTTACCAGAAGTGCTCTAATCACTGGATTTGCGTTGCCGTGCCGCCGACTTCCAAATGCCCTTTCACTCCTCCTGCTCGCTCTCCCTCCCCCCCCGCCCCCCCTCCGAGCCCCGGCTGTTGCCGCTCGGCGCGGAAGGGAAAGCGCGACACTTATTATAAGCTAATGGATCATAAATTGAAACCGAAAGTTCGGCGCAAGAGCGGCATTCGAATGCACAAACACACCCGATCCCCACGGCTCGCCTTGAGCCTCGGCGCTCCTCGTTTGTTATGCTCAGCTATCACTGGCTTTGAGGTCATCTTTTATGAATTACTGGCATGAATTTATGGCCCAATAAGTCTGGGAGCATTTATGCTGTGTTCTATGCTGTATGTCCTTTAACGTGAACGCGAGGAAAAGGCCTTAATCTCTGGAGTTTTTCGTTAATGGACTCCTGCAATCCGCCTCTTACTGTTCTTGCTGGTGAGCTCATCTCGTTTTGATTTACGAGAGCTTCGGGTTTTGACAGAACATAAATATGGACGGTCTATACTATTGCTCCTTTTAAGAGCAAAAAAAAAAAAAAACCCTGATAGTCATCCACTACCTGCTTGTGTATTATTCAGCTTAGTTCATGTGTAAAACTAAATAAAACCTTTGCATAATACTCGTCCGCATGCAAATGATTCTTTGAGAAAATACATCTCCGTTGAATTTACTGGATGCAACATTCAGAGCTATGATGGGAAAAGGGGAAAAAAAGATAGTTTGAAATGAGACAAGAAACCTTCGAGCTTTGAAAGTAGTTTTCTCTGTTACTCAATGTACGTTATACTGACAGCTTAAAATAAAATAACCTGCCGCTTTTTCCCATCATGAAAATTTCTTTTTACTTCCCAAATAACGTCAGTTGGAAAAAATAAACTGAAATGTTTTTTGCCAAACAAAACTGGAGCTCAAGGTTTTGTATCTGTTATACTTTATATCGTCTTGCATCTAAAGAGATCCGAAAATGGATCCTCCAAGAAGCGTATTGTCCACAATATCGCAATCAACCACAGAATAGAAGCATCATTTTTCCGCTTGCTTCGTCATCCGGCATGTAATCATCGGAAACCTCAAAAGTTGAGAAAAACACAAAGTGTCATTGGTGAAAAAGATGGCTCTGTCTGAGCACATCATTGGAAAGTTAAGTGGAAGAAAAAAGTGTGGTGGAGAAAAATTTCGAGGGGTAACTGCAGCCTTGAGGCGATCGCGAAGCAAAGGCGATTTAAGAGTTTGGTTGCGGTTGTAGAGGGACGCGCAGTGCAGTGCGCCTTGGACAGATCGCCACTCCATCGCAAGAAAACACACACACACACACACACACACACACACATATGTATTTTTGGGCTTTGGGAGGAAGTTAGAGTTAGCAGGAAATTCTTGCAACCAAGATTATCATAAACAATAAAAATATCTCTATCTTGTTAGTCGCTGTATAGCAAATGCACTGGTACATTTGAGTAACTTGTTGTTGGGTTCAGTTCATCCATTTTGGAGCAAAGACCCGACGGTTGTTGCTTTCCCACCAGAATCCCACCGAAACTTGGGAGAGTCTGAGCAAAACGTTCGCTTCGCTTCGTAGCATCCAGCTCGTTTCGATACTGACAGCTTCTCCTGAAAAGCCTCCGTTCCTGGGCGACATCAGATTAAACATTCCACCATGAATAATTACACATGAAATGTGCTCATTGAGACACTCGGGAGAATTTTTATCCTCTCACCTCGCCACTGCTGATTAATGTTTCATCTCTCGCACAAAGAGGTTAAAGTGTTTGACTAAACACACAAAGTCCCACCGAGTATGAGCTCCGTTTTCGTGATCATGTGCGCTATTAGGGTCCTGCTTTTTTTTTTTTTTCTTCTTCTCTATGGTTCTCAGTGTAAATGACCTCCTCCAGCTTTTACAGTCATGCCTTGACAAAATGAAATAAACCATTATGATTATTGCCACCTTACAGATTTCTTCTGTTTCTGCCGGTGAGTCACTATTCCATTTTTCCAAATTGTAAAAAAAAACAAAAACAATTTTAACATTAGACAAAGATCACCAAATAAATATAAAATGTTTTCAAAAGATAATTTATATCAGGAATTGCCCCCGAAATTGTCACCCGTAGAGCTTGGCTCATTTTCTAACCTCATTTTCCCCTGAAGAAATGGAAAAAAAAACACCCAAAAAAAACGACGAGCTTCATTTTAAATTCGCCGTGGTTATCTTTGTCTACCACAAAAATTCGTTTGACCTCAAAGCACGACCAAAAAAAAGAAAAACTGCTTCAATCCTTTTTCACAACTGTGTGCGAGCGAGAGAGAGACTCACCGCTGTGCTTTCACAGCTCTAAACCAATAAAGAGGTGTAGGCGTAGGAAAAAGAAAAAAAAAAAAAAAAAAGAAGCAAAATAACTCTTTGTGTTTCGTGAAATCACTTACCGGTAGTGCTGGTGACTGTGACACTGACGCGCCCCCCTTTTTACTCCATGAACCGCAAATCCTGCAGATGCGCCCGGCGCTCGGCCTCCTGATAGCGTCACGGCTGTACGGCGTCCTGATTGGCTGACCCGGGCTACGGCGAGAGCGACGCCTCGTCGCGGGCCTCCCTCTCTCTTAACGGGTGAAACGCTCACGCGCGGAGACGCCCTCGCCAGCAGATTCCAGAAATAGACATTTCGGAGCAATCAGCCCGCGGGATGGAGCTGACCCGCTGTACCGAAGAGCCGACTCTCCCACAGGAACTGGCTTCACTGCTGACCGGTTCAAACGTATGCATAACGCACACGTTTCTACAAGTGTTCTAAATTGCACCGCTTCGGAAAACACACTGCTGGGAATACTCTAAAATAATGAGAACTCACCTCAAGTCTGTTTAAATACACAACGCCAACCACAACATTAAACAAAAACCTGCAGACATTAAGCGGAGAACATCTTTGCTGCTTCTGTTCGTTTTAAATAAATCCAAGAGAGACTGTTTTTTTTCCTGCAGGTCCAATTCTGACTTTATTCAACTCAGTAATTTGGGTGTCAAAGTGCTGCTAATCAAATTACATAATCATCAAGTGGAACCACGTCTACATTACAAGCACGAGCTTCGGCAGTTTGGCTGCCGGGCAAGAAAACCGCCGCGGCCATCGTCACAGTCCAGACCTCAGCGCGATCGAAACGTTGGCGCTTGAGAATATGTTTTTTTGTATTTGTTGCAACATTTTTCTAAATCTGTCATAGCGTTCAATCGTCTGCATCAAATTAGCTCTTGCGGTTACCTGACAAAACAAATTTCCACTTGGAAAAAAATAACGACTGTGTGAAATCTGTGTTCAGGCACTCGAAAGGACATCGTTTAAAATTCAGAAATCTCAAACAGGCCTGTGACTTTTATCGCCGTTCTCATAAAGTCGCAGAACTAAAAAGGGGGCACGGTTTATGTTTCCCAGACCGTATTGCTGATACCACATTACATATGGCTTTGTGCTCGCTGTATCCTGCCCTACATGTCGGCAGCGTGGATATAATTAGGTCTATCTAGTTTATTAGGACACAGCCAGTAGATGCTGAAAGCAACAACACCCGCTCTTTTGGGGTGTGAGAGTACATGACGAACTCGTAAAAGGATTTCCAAATCCGTAATTCTGCAGAGTTGCTTCGAAATTTGACAGCGTGTTTTTAAATACCCACTGCAACAGACGGTTCAATTGCATGTGACTGAAGTCTTTATGTTTGTTACAGTTGAGTGACGTACGAGATTTTAATGAGCAGTTCATCTCGTTTTCGGTGAGGGTTGCACATTCGTAGCCGCTCATCAAAATGGGCGGGACAAGAAAAAAGTTCTTCAGGAAAAGCAGATGTCGGCACCTGAAGAGAGCCTTTGACCTTTGACCTTTTGCCCTCGTTTCAAATTGTGACCGTTTCTCTAACTGGAGGACGGCTGAGGAGATGCGCATAACTTGCTACCATGCAAAGTGAGGAAGACGGTGACGAAGGTAAAAACGCTTTTCAAAGCTCCCAGTTTACCTTCAGTCTTCCTCATGAATAAAAGTTGCAAACACACACAGGCCTATTTCTCAACTTCGAAGCGCTCTGGACATGAAATGCAAAATCATGAGGAAAAGCATCAAGTTTTTTTTCCTCTCTCTTTGACTTCCTAAAACATACAGAAAGTTTTTAACGCGGTGTCCTTAGCGCCGGTGGAAACGGGGCACAGAAGCAAAACGAGGCGTTCGCTCTCTGTGTTATCCAACAGGCAGTAATCCCTCTGGCGTTTGTTCCTCTTCCCTTGTAGTTTGCAGCCTCCCCCGGGAGGGAGAACAGGGTGAAACGGAGAGGGGAGCCGGCGAAATAGACAAAAGAGATGCTTTTAGAGCACCAGACCATATAAAGCACCTTTTGCTATTTGATGAAGCAAAAAAAAAGGAGAGCGCGAAAGCGAGGGAGAGAGAAACTCCTGGGTGCGGCATCAAAAAAAAAAAAAAAAGGAGATTTGTGAGACTGAACATCAGTCCGTGCATTTCAGAGAGACTTGTCTTCGCGGCCTCTGAAGTCATGCCACCCTGACTTAACCGACTCTCTGCGTCAGAGTCCGAGCCTGGGAGTGATTCTCTCTCATCCTCTCTACTTTTCATTCCTATTCTCTCCCACTCCCCCTTTCACACCCACCCTGTCAGCGCGTTGATTCATCCCTGCGTCAGTTTTGTACAAAGACGAACATTTTCGGCGTTGGAGATGTACCGAGACGAGGCTCTTGACAGACACACTGGCATGCGGTGGACTCTGCTTGAGACGCTTGATTCGCAGTTGCTGTCCAGATCAATTATTGATTTATTTCATTTTATTTTCTACTTGCTCTTTGTTTCGCTTGCAGTACGCACAAGCAGAGCTGAACTATTTTCGCTCAGCGCGAGGCTGCGCGGTCAGTGGCGCCGCACTAACAATCTTGGATTAGCATAGTTCTGGTGAGCCGAGCTCCACAAATAGTAAATACTACTTTCCTCTCTGACAGCAATTCCATATTCAACTCTGCATTTCAGGATCACTTGATTTGATTGTAATCGAACAGGATTTGGGAGAGCAGTTAGTTTTAGTTTTTTTTTGTTTTTTTTTTTGGGTAAACCAATAACCACTCTCTCTCTCTCTCTCTATCCCTCTCTCTCTCTCGTCTCATACGTCGCGTCGTCTCTGCACCGCCGCGCGAGCCACGGAGCAAAAATTCCCGTTTCAAGCTCCTTTGCAAATCGGCCGCAAAATGATTGATGGGGGCTAAACGTTCCGATGTTCCCGGGAGACCGCTGACTCAGGCTGGTTCTCCTTGAAAAGACTTTGGATCTTCTCTAATTTTAGACGAGTGAACAGACGCCTCGGGATGAAATTGCTGCCTGTGGAGCAGCTAGCTGGAGCTCGGGACGCAACGACGAGTCGGTGCGGCGCAAACGTGGAAATGCACGAATTCAGACACGATATGAGAGACAAAGCTATTATACTGGTGCTTCTATACTTCTTGCAAAAAATAAAAATAAAAAATACCCAATCTCTTTGAACTTGTGCTTATTTTTCCCCCGAACAACCATAAACCTAACTGTATTTTATTGGAGGCTATATGGTTTGCATGCAATGCACCAAAAAGAAAGTAGTTACAAAAAAAAAGTGGCTAAAGATGACATTTGCTGTAAATTGGTCCAAATAAACTAAAGTTAGTTACTAATGTAGCTATGTAGTTTGAATTTTTTTTCTTTTTTCTTACAGATGTTTTATATTTCGGGTGAAATGACATTCCAGCCTCAAGTCTTTTGCATCTCCTATGAGATTGTCTTCCTAAAAAAAAAACCCTTCTAACCCCATCCAGCATAATGCTGCCACTACTGTGTTCTGCATGGTGCATCTAAAGAGACGTGCAGCGTTTCTCTCCACCATAAAAATGTTCCAATTTGGACGACCTTCTACTCGGTGTCTTGTCTCGTACACTGAAAAAAATTAGAACACAGATGATCCAACAGAAACAGTGTCAGCACATCATCTGTGACAAACTGCAAACTTTCATTAATACTTCATCATTAACACTTTCAGAAGACGCTGCGTCCGTATGTTCAAGCGGCTCTGCAGATAAAGATTAAGAAAAAAAGCAAAAAAAACAAAAAACAAGGCAGAAACAGAGCTGAGCGCAATCCATCGTTTTCTTATCTCTTAAAGAAGCACTTTGTTGCGAATGGCTACACACATTAGCTTCACGGGCTCATATACACACACACACACACTCGGTGCGAGAGACCCACATTGCTTTGGCTACAGGCTACAACTGGTTCCAGCTGGATTTAAAGCTACAGAAGCTTCTTTTTTTCTTCTTCTTCTTCTTCTTTTTTTTTTTTGCTCATTTTGTTAAGGTTAGTGCCGAAGCCGTTTCCCTGGGTCGTCTGCGGCTTCCTCTCTAAATATTCCCCTGCTTAAGAGAAAAGTTATCCGTGCATACATTTGTATAAGGAAGTAGAGATTATTTCATTTATTTATTTTTTCCCTTTAAATTGCATCATAAAGGGAAATATTACCCCTCTACATCTGCCCTAATGGAGCCAATTTGTTGCAGTTTTTTTAAAAAAGATATTTTTTTCCCCCTATAACATAACAGTTGTCTGGTTGTGTCATGAGACAAGGTCAGAGTTTTGAGCCCGAGACGACGGCTTGTTGTTTGCTGCCGGCAGCCTCCTCCCCGCTGTCGAGGTTATGCCGGCTCTTTCACTGTGAGTCATGTTTATTTCATTGTTTCTTTTATGGCACCGCTGTTCCCCTTTTAACCCCTCACCTTCCTGCAAGCGGCTAAATGTTCCAGCAGTACACAAGAGAGCCAGTTAATAAATATTAGATGGCTTCAGTTTGACTAGGAATGCTTGATAATCTTTTTCTTTTTCCCCCCCCCAGAAGTGCTGACGCGGGGATTTATTAATGGACTTTTTATTTTACGGTCACTGACTGTGTTTTAAATAATGAAAAAAAAAAAATATATATATATATATATTTTTTTTTTTTTGCAGAAAAACAAACTTAACAGTACAAACTTCAATATGTTTTATTGGGATTGCGTCTAGTCAGTGAATAATTGTGACAATACCTGAGTTTGACTATTTTTTAGGACTGGACGATAAATCAATAATATGTATTGCGATAGACAGATGATCAATACATCTGGTGGAATATTCAATAATTTCGCCGAACTCTGATCCAGAACTGCTGGGCATTCTGGGGGATGTAGGCAGAGGAAAGGCTTTGGCTGCTCGACCTTTCGAGCAAGATCGGCGGCGTCAACAACTAATGCGCTCCGGCTTTGGTTACCTAGCAACAGCACGTTGACTAACTTGCGCAGCAGCAGTTTCAGGTCTCACCACCCGTGCCTCGCAGCTGCTTAGAAATAGAAACCAGTGAAAACTGTGGCTAAAACAGGAAATGTCACATCATCGGTCCGTCAGTATTTCAGATATTTAAAACAAAAATGAGCCGATAATTATCAGTAACCACTTACATCGCCATGCATTTTTCAGCCACATTTGAACTACGTTTTGCAACTAAAATTCTTGAAAGTGTTTTGTTGATTTGTATTGACTCCCAATTGGGTAGCATCGTGTAGAGAAGGATGCGTTGCCAGGAGGCGCACTGTCCCCTTGGAGGAGCCAAGTAGGTCAGAGGTGATGTGTGCAGCTAAAAACTGAGAACTTCTGTTAAAAGCTGCAAAAGACTTGAGATGAGGTCGGAGGTACAACGTCGCACAGATTAATGGCACTAAACGCGCGTCCAGAGTTGCAGGGTTTTTCTCAGTTAAGGTCCAGATCTGCATCAAACTGAGAATCTATGTGAAAGAAAATGTTCCCAGATGCAGCTCCATTCAATCTGACTGATGTACTTTGCAAAAACAGCTGAAGGTCAGCGCGAATACGTCGCATATCAGTGCTTTTTTTGTATCGCCGCTTTCATTTTCTGTCCCCTAATGTTACCTGCACATGTTGGACGGAGACACATTAGGGAAGTCATGAGAGTATAGCTTCCTAGGAACCATTACCCGAACTGCATCCCAGTAATTGCAAGAGTTAATTTAAATTTGGCTCTCATATTTCCCACGAGGCATGACAAATTTGGAATCTGTGTCAGCCTCGGCAGTAAACATACAGAGGACTCTGCTACGTTCTTGGCATAACGGTAGCCGGAGAAATACAGTGACTCCTACTGTACACGGGGACCCGACTCGGTGCAGGACTTGATTTTATTTTGTAAAAAATCCAATCGATAAACACCGGAGGAAATGGAGTTATCCTTCGGTCGCAGCGGTTTGAACACATTTAGAGCGAAACCCACCGCATTAAGTGTTAATTGTGTTCTCATCTCGTCCAGCTCCACTTAGTCTGCGCGGGGAGGAAAAGCCAAAAACGGGAAGGCAGACTCTACATCAAGACCTATTTGTTGTTGAAATTTCATCTGGGAGCGGCATCTGCCACTTTAAATAATGACAACAGTAGCATGCGGCTCCATGCTCCGCAGCTCCATCCACGAGCAGCGTGTGAGCTGACAGAGACTGATGTGTTTAGGTGGAGGCATGGCCGGGCCCCTGACAGCACAGATAATAGCCAATAAGGCGCCGCCACTCTGGATGATTGACAGGCTCCACGGAAAGGCCTGATTCATACGGCAAGCCTCTGCTCAAACGACGACACGCACCCACAAAAACAGATCCTTGTTCACGCTTATATATATATATATATACTTGCACAGGAAAACCTTCCCAGTCGAAGACGCATTTCTTCACCGTTCAGTAAATGCATGCGGGCACCATCGGAGCGCCCGGGGTTTTCTACAAAGTAATAAGTTATCCTGCTTAAAGACTTTTAAGTGAAATACAAATATGTCAGGCATGCAGTGATGAGCCCACAAACCCAAACCGATGAAAAGTGATGCAAGTCTATCAAAGACGCCGATCTGCAGAGTGCTGGAGAATATGAAACCTCTGCAAACCTCGCAGACGTCACCCTCCATTTTGACCGAGGATGGCAGCTGTCAGGCTGATGCAACGGTGGATGTTCCGGAGACACACTGTCAAGAGATGTTTGAATTGGAGATGGAAATAATACGGGCTGCTGATGACTTCATTGTTTTTCCGCAGTCAGTCATTCAAAACAGGAAGTGCTTAAGTGGTTCCCGAACGCTGCGTTCACAGCTCACTGTCAGTAATTGCCTGTATGAAACTCTGAAGTTGTACAGTTTGAAACTTCCTCTTGGAAAAAACCTTGTATAATTTTACCTCTTGACTTCACATAAGGACGATCCTTGAACCTATGGAAGAAATGAAGTCACGGGACCGTAAGAAAAATATCAAGAAACACATATTCCCTTTACGCTACTTTACGTGACACATGAAGACGCCATCTCTGTTATAGCATACACCATTTGATTACCAGCCAAGACAGACGTATGTGTGCCCCTGCTCAAGAATCAACGAATCTGATACTGAGACTTTACAGCTATGACCCAAAGATGACACCTCACCTTATACTACGCTATTCAAACCCTTCTCTCCCCTACTCTTTTCTCTATACTCCAAAGATTACACCTTGGCAGACTCATCTGAAGTCTGAGCTTGGTTTGATGTCACAGCCAAACTAACATCGTTCCAGTTAACGTAGTCCAAGTAGTTGGGATTTCAACATGGCGATGCTTATAGAGATTGTTCACAGAACCTCTTACAGTCATCGTTTTATGCTTTACTTTCTATAAGCAAACGCCACTTTTAATTTGTTCAGTTTAATTGTTTAGACGCTGCGATGTAACATTGACATAGATACAGTCTTACACGCGTGTCTTGTGATACACACAAGTTATGGATAGTCAAAGTTGCTCCCACTTTGGAGGCCGTTTTGAGTTGTTTTCTCTAACTGGTCAGTCAGAATCGGTGCTTCAGATGTTCTGGAAACTCATTTCTGGACAAAGGTGTTTAAGCCCAAGGTGGTTTTGAGTTTGGAAGGGAAATCTTCTTGAAAGAGTGAAATTGCAATTTACCGTAGACAGAGGGATGGGACATCAACAGTTCTGTTGCAAAACATTGAACAGTACAAATAGAGCATACGGCTTGCTTTGCAGCAAGATGAGGCTACGAAAATTAAGGCACCAATTTAAAATTTAAAAACGCTACTTTACATTTTGCCACATAAAAACCTCAAACTTTATTAAATTTGATGTGATTTTTACATGATCAGTGAACACAAATTGGTGGAAATGGGATTTGGAAGGAACACTATGATCATATGAAATTACATTTTCATAAACTCGAAACATTTGTGGCTACAATTTGGCAAAACGTTCAAAGTTTCAATAGGTATAGGTAACTATGCAAATGTGTTCCCAGTGTTCAACAGGTCAGAATTGAGTGCTTTGAATCTGAACTGATCCATCGAAATATGAATTTGAAAATGAATCAACTACTGGACTCGGCACGAATATTTAGAGATCACAAGGAGCTTAGTCTGCTGTAAGTAGATACGGAAGAACTTTTAATATTTGACCTTTCACACTGAATATGCATCAGAAGAAAGAGGGTTATCCCCAAACATAACTTCTGCTAATAACTGCTCAACGTTACCAATGGGGACTCTGCAGTCTCTCCTTTTCTCCCCTTTCCGAACTCATCCTCAGCCGCCTCCTCCTCATTCCGCCGTTCTCTCCGCACAATTTCCTCAGTTGATGGAATTGGACCTCAGGCGCCTGGCCCCATTCTTCAGACACCCTCCATCCCTCCGTCTTTCACTCTCCTGCCTTTCAAGCCCCTTCAGTCCCCACCCACCCTTTCGCTGTCACTCCAAACCTTACAGCTCACTCCATTAGGCTTCACCGTCAGCAGCGAAATGAGGAGCCCCAGCAGCGGCGAATCTCCAGCTCATATACAGACGTATAGTCCGAGGAGCTGACAGCGAGTAGCTTGTCGCAGCCGGTAGCCAGAGGGCTGCCTCTGGCCATCTCCAGACTAATGCTGATGAACTTAAAAAAAAAAAAAAAAGAGACATTCATCAGTCCAAAGATTTCCGATTTACTTTTGCTGTTTGCGAAGAAGGAACGTCGTATTGTCCTGCTGGAGGCGGAGGCTTTATGACATTTCCAGACGCTCGATCCCCCTTGGATCCGAAAGGTTATGTCGTTCTCAGAACCTCGTGCCAAAGGCCAACGACTCGAACGTCTTGAAGATGGGAAAAAAAATAAATAAATCTCACGCCGGAGAAAAGCAGTACTCCGTCAAGGAATTTCATGTCTAATTATCAAGAAAAAATTGGAAAACTGGCATTTTCTAGAAAGCTGATCCATTGTTAATGTAAAAGTATTGATTAGTTCTGCTGGAAGATTTTTATTTTATTTTTTTTTTTACATCAAAGCTTTAAAGCTCTATTCTCTTGAAACAAAAAAACATTTTCAACTCTCCCATGCATCAAAAAATAGCACCAACTTACAGGTTATCAACTTTATAATGCAGACATGAAAAAGCGAATTGGTGAAATGTAAAATAGCTTGTAAATATTATGCTACTTTAATTGAAGTAGCATAACAAATGTTTCATTTGAGTGAAAAAAGTCCCATAGCATAAAATTTTTTTTTTTTTTCTTTAATTTTAATCAAAATTAAAAAAATATTTTTATGCTGGTCAGAGCATCCATGCACTTTTAAAGTATTATGCAACACATCCGTGACACAGAGGCGCATCTCTCCCTTAAACGGGGGAGAAAAAAAAAAAAAACGAAAAATTGAAATTCAGCTTGAGCGCATTGCGACGTACGCGCAAAACGGATACGGGAGAAAAAATATCCACAGTCAAGAACGGTAATTAAAAAGAAGCCATCATAAACAAGAATGAGTGAGGAAATTATTCCACCTTACATTTCAAAAGGAGGCGGGAAAAAAAAATTTAACGTGGCGAAGGGATAACAAAGTCTCCGTGACAACCATTACACACTAATTAAGAGGGAAAAGCAAAACAAAAAACGTTTCTGTCCTGCCATGCTGAGGCGTGTGCTCTGGCCTGATACGACTAAAATGAAATATAAGAATAAACATTAATAGTAATTTTGTTTTTGAGCAAAGGACAATGTGGGAAGTGCCTCTAAAAATGGGTGAGGATCTGTGACGTTTTTGTTCTCTTTCTTATCAAAGGCAATCAAAGGTACCTAGATTACCATCAAGACTTTTTGACACCATGAATTGTTAAATTGGCTGTCTTAAAATGAAGTCTGGTCTCCAGTACATGTGAGGTACACCAATGATTGTAAAAGTTTTGATAATTGCGCCAATAGGTTTATTAGTTTTGATAATTGTTTACCACCTTGCTGTTTGCTGGCATATTCAAAATCATGAAGAAGTCAGAACATCAACTCACGTTCTGACTTTGAAGTCAATGTGTCCAGTTCTGAATATCGCGTGTCTCTTGACGCCAAGGATGTGCAAGTTGGGTTCGTTCTGATTCACCAGATGTTATCGCCGTCTCATTTTAATTCTTCGCTTTTTTTTTCTTTTTTCTTTTTTTTTCCATTTACGTTTAACTGGCAACGTAGAAAATCCATTTAAAAGCTCAATGAGTGCAGTGAAGTAGTCAAATTCAGCACAACAGTTGGCCACGCTGCCAGTGTCGCTTTCAGTTTGCAGTCTGAATCGTACAGCGGCGACGTGCGTGCGTTGCATATGTGGGGTTCACCTGGCCGACTTCTTCAGCTTTTAAAAAAACAACAACATTTCAGCAGCCCGTTGTTGCTGATGATCTTATTGCATATAGTGTAGCGTTGGACGCATGCAAAGGTAGTGGAACATAAGCGTATTGCATTGAAAAGATGTTTTTCCAATTAAAAAAAAACTGCCTTTCTCATTGAACAGAAAGGCAGATTATGCAGTGGTTTGAGAGCAATAATGCTCTTCCACGCCCCTATCCCCTCTGGTATAAAGTACTCGATAAAAAAAAAAACAACCTCCAGGTAAAGCAAAGCTTTTTCAGAATGAGATTATGCTTCTGCAATGAAAGTAACTTTTATTTTCAGGCTTGTTTTTCACACCGTTTCCAGGTGGATAATCACAGGGCTGTCAGGTTGAAAGGCTTTTTGGAGTTGAAGGTAACTGTGTTGCTCCGGCTGCGGTTTGCATGACGAGTCAAACAAGTCAAGACGTTGCTTTCTTTCTTTTCCCTTTAAGTCCAGAGACGCTTTACTTTAGTCATGCACCTTTTAAATAACGGAAGACAGTGGGGTTTTGTAGTTCTATGAATAAAACTTCTGTACTCTAAATAAATTTTTTCAACTGATGAATCTCTGTCTGAATCGTCCAAATGTTGTGCAAAAGCAACCCACCAGGATTATCTCGTGATTCAGAAAGATTTTTTAAAATAATTTACAACAGACAGACAGACTCAAGTCACCAACACTGGCTCCAGTGAATTCCTTTATGTAGATCAGAAGATGAAACTTTCCTGATATTGTTCAGAGCAGTAATGTACAATGATTACGATGCTGCTTGAAGGTAGAAAAAGATGTTCAGAGAATTGCAGAGAAGTCCTGCTGTTGAAAAATTAAACATGAGCTGGTGAAAGCAACATTGATATTTTTCTGTTTTTTGATAGAAAACCTTCAAAAACTGAAGTACAGCGACTCAGCTATTATAACGTTGGCTGTTCATGGTGTTGGGATATAAAAGCAACGATTTCACAGCTAAAGATCGTCGTGTCAGTTCAGACAACTAATTTTTTGAGCTTTGAAGGGAAGAACGAACAACCTAATACGGCTTTTCTACTTTCAGCATAACGCTGTCAAAAACAAAATGACACAATTTCAGTTTTAAATTAGAAACACAATTGAAATTGGACAGGAACGAGTCTGTACGCGCAACTAGTCATTCGGAGTTATTGGAGCGTTGGATGTGGACGTTCCTTCATGTTGCTCGTCTATCGTCCGTCGGGGGGGTGGGGAGACGAGACGTCGGCGTCTTGTTGAGGAGTCGGAACACTTTGGTGGAAATTGTAGTCGGCGATTTCGCAGAAGAGCTACGGATTCAACGTTTTAAAAATGACAAAAGTCAAATTTCGGCGACTTCTGTTGGCTGCAAAATAAGCTAAAAAAAAAAAGATCAAACGCAATTTTTTTTAATTTTTTTTTTTAAGATTGCCTCAATAATTCCAATTTCCTCACCTTTATGTTGAGCTGATGTACTTCTAGTTGTTTATCATGTATGGTAATTGACTTAATGAGTCGCATTTTGAGCTTTTCACGCTGTTATTTTGAACACAACGGTGAGAGTTGCAGAAGCAGAGGAAGAGAGGCATTCGGTTATCAGGTGCAGTATTTCAGAATCCCAAACCAAGGGGACAGCTCTGCTCTGCTCATCCTAACGCACTGTGTCACTTTGTTTCTCTCGAGAGCCCATGGATGCGCCTCCATTTCTCCTCCCCTCCACCTGCCTCTCCCGGCCCCCCCCGACTATCTCTGCTACTCTTGTCCCCCGAACTCTTCTTCTTCTGCTTCTTTTTTTTTTCCCCCCTTCCCTCCCTCCCTCTTCACTCCTTCGACTTCTGTCTCCAGCTTCCTTTTTGTCCTTGTCTCTTTTGTTTTCTCCGTGTCACTTCTGTTTACATTTATCTCTCCCGCCGTCTCTCTGTCACTCTTTCCCTTGCCGGTCGGGCCATGCAGAGATCCAAGGCAGCCTCAGACAGGTCGTCTGCTGCAGCTTCACAAGGTTACATGGAAAGCCAGACGAGGAGCGACATGTCAGGGGGGACCATTCACTTTAACCTCTCAGATATGTCTTTTGACGTTTTTGAGGCTGTGGCGAGCGGGACGCAGCCGGCGCGGCTTTCACAACCCCGGCTTGAAAGGAAATCGCATTCGCGATTTGTACACGGACTGATTTTTAATTGCCACACACACACACAAAACTAAAAGCCATTGAAAAGGTTGGGCTGTGTTGTACGTTTCAACGTGCAACATATTCTCGCAAATCTCCCTCCGACATAATCCTGTCTGATGGTGCCGCCTGCATTTGAAGAAAGACATCACCCATGATGCTCCAAATTCGTTTGACATGTTGTGGGTTACCGTCGAGCTTAAAACCGCAGCTGCATGGTTTGCTTTTCCTCCTCTACTGAGAAACTGCACAATGCGTTCTTTCATTTTAGCTAGCCATGCTAATTCTAGTCTTAATATCAAAAGATGAGCTGTAATTTCTTTGTCTCACAGGGGGAAAAAAAATTAGAGAATCCCTTTTCGGGGAGGCTTAGCATCTGAGCTTGTTGGCGTGTGTGTGTGCATGTGTGTGTGTGTGTGTGTGTGTGTGACGTCTCGGAAGTTTGCAACCTTGAATGACCTCCATCCCCGAGGATGTTTCACTGAGGGCTGCAACTGAAAGCAGATGCAAGCTCTCGCTGTTTAGGTCACACACTTGAGGCCTGTTCGGCAGCGATTGTGGTGCAAACATGCGTTTGACGTGTTGGACGTCATTACAGTTCACTTCACAGGGGACGTCTCCCAGGGAACCGGCCGGGCTTTTCCGCGTGCAGGAAGGCTGTTAAACCTGTAGCATCTCCAGCAACGATTGATGGCAAAACCAGTGTCCCCTTATTTCCCTGGATTTTTTTTTTGCATTTTGCATTTTGCCTAACTACATCTGCAAAGTATTGGTGTGTGTGTTTTTTAATGGAGATTTTATCTGCAACCTTCAGCTTTAAGCTGTTTGGACCTATTACTATGGCATGTAATTATTTTGTAATTTGTAACTTTAATTTTGGGTGAGGCAGGGGAGGAAAATAATGGAGAAAAAAAGCCATTGAAAAAAAACAAACCTTGTTTTTTTTTTTTTTTCTCCCAAACCATACTGGTTAGGGTTCGGGTCATCCCGAACCCTAACCCTTTTTCTAACCCAACTTTAAACCCCTCACTTACCATTAGCTCTCTTATACCAACATTAAGTTACCAAAGCAAGGCACCACTTGGCTTCGAACCGACGTTTGTGTTAAGAAGTCGTAACGTCCTGGCCTGATCTTAGAAGGAGGTAAAAGGGGGAAGTGGCGCATCTATTTCTTTAACAGCCCTTGAGGTCAAATTGGGGGGAAAGAAAATAAAATGAATAAAAAAAAAATTAAAAAAAAATTGCTCAGGCATTTTGTGTGCTGCAGAAGGTGGGGGTGAGCGGAAGAGAAAGGGAGATGGTAATGAAGGAGCTAATTGCTTCCAGTGGATTTTGAAATCGAACTCCGGTCCCCGGTGCTCGGTCCAGGCAGAACACAGATGGAATATTGATGACCGTGGCGAAAATAAGGGGGAAAATAACCCCGCTTTATGATCAATATGAAAGCCACATATCTGTGTGCAACGTGTCTCAACAGGCAATACATTCACCCCCCGCCCACTTCCCCGGTTTTTATGGATCAGTATACACTCACGCCCAGATATGACTCTGCTGAGGTGCACAGATGCTACTTTGTATCAATTTGCACTCTCCTTTATTCGCAGCAGAGATGCTTTATCGATGGTTTGTAACTGCATCGTAATTATTTGATGGTCTGTAATTCCATCGTAATAGTTGACGTACGAGTGGAAGGCATGTTCTCCACGGTTGCTTCTTTTTCCGTTGCTGCAGTTCGGGCCAAACGGAACTGTGACTGTGGATCCGAGTCATGGTGTTTAAAGCGACTGTTGCTTTTTCTGTCACAAACTCACTCATACCTGGGACCTAATCTCATTTGTGCAAGAGGCATTAAATCCTAATTTTTGTGCGAAGATCAGAGCTAATCTTAAAAACTAGCTCTGAGATCAAACCAGTGTTTATTTATTTATTTAATTTTTGGTATTTGGCTGCTCAGAGGATTATTTCCACAACCAAGTTGAGCATTTCAGCCTGAGGATTGACTCACTGCGATGTCTGGCACTCCAGCTTTGGCTTCAGTTCATTCCTTCCCTTCGAGGCTGCCAGCTGAGAAGGAGTAAACAAAAACGTTACATTTGATTATCATAATTATGTCAAGAGGAATCCTTCTGAACTATGGAAGCCTGTTTTGCAATCTGAGCCGCGGTCCTCAGACGAGCTAATTAGGGAAAGGAGGCTAGATAAGAGGCGTTGCCATGGCGATCACCTTTGCGGCTCGGGTCAGGTGAGAGTGGCACGGGGCTCGGGTTTCTGGCGCAGATGAGAAGCATGTCGGTGCTGTTGCTTTGCAGGGGAAACTTTCTTTTTTGAAAAATTTCACCTCGCTGTAGTTGCTAGGAAGGAATCGCCTCGCCACCGTCTGGGTTTCGCCTGCTCTGCTCCGGATGCTGAGTGACGCCGGCTCGGGCAGCGAGCCAGTATAACCACATTGTTGAGGGAAGCATCAATATTTCATTAGGCTTCTGAAAGACTTTTTGGAGAAATGGCTCTGGCAGATGATGATGATGATGGAACTGACGTGTCTCATATTGAGTGACTGCAGCGTTGTCATTTTGCCGTCGGTGTTCAGCCCAATTGTCGAACACAAAGTGCCTAAAAGCACAATATTACCCGAGCTCAATCAGCAGGGCTTCCTGGACATTTTTCTTAGATTCCGCGCGAGGAATGAGAAGACGGGGGAATCGTCTGCGCGTCCCCTCTGTCTTCATGCCTCGGTTTTAATAACGGCTTTCTGTTTATTCTCCTGGCACGGGAAGGAATGATTCGACTGTGCCTCTGTTGACTCCTGTAACATTTCCTTTTTGTCTGCCCCATGAAGACTTTGGTTTTGAAACGGCGGGGAGAATTTCTCCATGGCTGGAAAGCGCGGGCCGTCGTCCCCGCAGCGCCGCCGCCTCGTCCCGTTTGTTTTCCTCGCCGTGTTTACCTTCTCGTTTTTCCAGTCATCTGTGTCTTTGCCAGCTGCACAACACGGCTCCCTCATGTTTACAGACTGACTGATCCGCCACAACAAACGGACGCATGTGCGAGGTATCCCTTTCATTTCGGTTTTCCCCCAGTCTTGCGCTCTGAGTCATTTTCTCTTCTGACCACACAAAGGGAATTGCAGGACACAGAGGAAATGAAATGACTATTTGAACTTCTCCTTTCCCGTCGGCTGGCGGCAAGACTTCACCATATCAGAATGCCATAGCAACACATTGGTTCGGTGTGCTAACATGTCTCCTTTTGAAGAGTCTCACAATGGCTGCTGTGTGCTTGAAACATCAGCTGTCAACTTCAGTCACAGTCGCTATACTGTTCCTTCCATCTGTTGCATTACATTCTCAATCTAAAAGAGATTTCAGGTATTTTTTTTTTTTTCCTCAAAGATCAAGACAGAGCATCCTAAAATGACAAGCCGTGGTTATAAAATCCAAATGTCGGACTCCATTAAGTGGAAAACCAAAGATTAGAGGTGGGTCTTTAGAAGGGTCTTCAAAGTCTCTTTTTATGGGTTGGCAAATTAGTCGGGAATTACGGAGCAGCCGCTGAGAAAGAGAAACCACGCTTGATTTTCTGTTTGAACCCGAGAACATCTGAGAGTAAATGGTTTCTTGGTGTCCTTGTTCAGGTGGCTGTGTGATGATTTATAATCTTTAAATACGATGGAGCCAAAATCATGATATAAAACTCATACTGATGATGATTCTAAATGAGCTGTCCAATCGTATCCAGGGTTTCCCCCCGGTGCTCGGGGTGCTAGGGCAGTCGTCCAACCTGGCCGCCATGCTTTTGAGTTAGAAATGTTTAAAGTTGACAGAAAACTTGAAAATATCACTTTATAGCTATGCGTTATAGGAAGACTGAAATATTAATACCTAAACACAGACTACAAAGTCTTAAAATGGCAATAATTAAAAATAAAATAGATAAATAAACAATGGTAAGCCTGGCGGCCCACCAGGCTTACAATACATTTTGGCAAATCCTGAGTTAGTATAAAAAGAAAGTTGCAAGGAGTCTGATCTCTCAAATGATTCATTTAGCTGTTGATGAAGATCATTTTATTTCACCCGTGTTTCAATCCTGGTAAAAAGTCAAAAGAAGCATCGCTTTTATTTAAAAAAAAAAAAACAACCCCAAAAGAAAACATAGATTTTAGAGACTAAATATAATGAGATCAAAACAGGCCTTAGAGTAGAACCTTGTGGAACGCCACATGGAAAACGTTTTACTGGTGAACAATATTTATTTGCTAAGTACAAAGCTTATATCTAGAACAAATCTTACAGAGATGTTGGTGTTTCCTAAGAACAGTTGAGTTGGGATGAAAACAACTCATACAATCAAGAACTTTTCAAAGAATGGAACAGATCCAAATGTTCTTTTTGGACGCGAGGCTTCAGCACAGGATGTAATTAATACTTCCTGCCTGAGCTAACCCGATCCACATTTAAAGAAAAAAACAAATAAATGAATCACAGAAACCGTCAACCATTAGCACATGTTGTTCTTTACTTTGTGGAAACAGTACCCCTCGTTCACTTTCCGTCAAAACGGCAACTTTATTTTTGCTCTCAGAATTGAGCCCCCCCGCCTCATCTCACGTTACGCCGGGTGCTGATCCGAAAAGAAACAGGATCGGGAAGTGACCTTGTAACAACAGGGTAATGTAAAAACTGTAAAATCGGACTATGTTTGATTTATGCGTGCCATTAGCGAGGAATTGTGTTCCATCATAAGTAGTCTGTCTGTCTGAAGGGCCGTTCGTGAAACCTGAAGCCTCGGTCATACAGATAGGATTTTATGATCTGAACTGAGTGATAGCTTTATTGCGGCTCTAATTATGGGGAGCAGTGTGTGTGTGTGTGTGTGTGTGTGTGTGGCGTTTGTTGACGCTTTTACCAGATTCATAGTCATCTTGTATAATGCAATTCCTGATTTTTTTGTATTTATTTATTTATTTTAAAGATGTTTTCAACCCATTGAACTTATTTCACATTTTTGCCTCGTTGCCAGCAATAATTTCAGAGTTTGTGTGGGATTTTATGCGACAGGTCGACACAAAACGCTGCAGAATTGGAAGACAAGTTATAGACGCTTTACATCTAAAGTACAGATGATGTGGCAGACGATTATACTTCTGATACCCCTAAAGAAACTATAACCCACTGACAGTCAAACACATTAAATAAAGACGTATCAAGTTTGTTGTTACATGTCATAAAGTGAAGTTGAGTTTCAATACTTTTGCAATGCATTTTATTTGTTAATTCTTCGTCACAGGTGGTAATAATGCTTGACTTTTAAGGTGCTACTAGGGCCTTTCAGGGCCTTTCAAGATCCTGAGATAAATGGACAAATATCTGTGCTTACGACCAGTAAGATGTAGTCGATTCCGGCCTGAAATGCGCAACAGTGACGCTCGGGTTTCCCCGCCTTGTCGTTTCAGCACGAGAGGAGAACGTGGCCACCTTCCGCGGCTCGGAGTACTTCTGCTACGACCTGTCGCAGAACCCCATCCAGAGCAGCAGCGACGAGATCACGCTGTCTTTCAAGACGTGGCAGCGGAACGGCCTCCTGCTGCACACGGGGAAGTCCGCCGACTACGTCAATCTGGCCCTGAAAGACGGGGCGGTTTCCCTCGTCATCAACCTCGGCTCTGGGGCCTTCGAGGCCATCGTAGAGCCGGTCAATGGAAAATTCAATGACAACTCCTGGCACGACATCAAAGTGACACGCAACCTGAGACAGGTAATCGGGGGTAACGGTGATGGATGGAGTTTGAGGTTATTTTTTTTTATTTTTTATTTTTTTGTTCTGTAGAGAAGCTGCCTTGAAGAGCTTTGGAGAAACCTTTAAGAAACTCATTTTTATCTTATTAGTTGTCATTTCATCTCTGCAGTTTGGAAACATTATTAAGAAAGCAGATTTCATTTTTCTTTCGTTTGTGTTAAATTCACACAAATTGCTTTTATGCTATATGTACTGCCTTGTTTATTATATAACAATTTCGCGAACAGGCAAAGCAGCACTTTATAGGGGTGTGAGATTTGATTGTTACACTCACTTGTAAAAAAAAAATAAAATAAAATCAGGAAGGATTTGGGTATAATTTGGTCCACATACAGACCTGTTATTGGTACTTCTTTGATTCGTATTGACCTAGCATGATGAGTAAAGGAGTAGTTTTAGAATGGAGTCGCTTTTTCAGCCAAGAACAGTGTCATAATTGAGGAATAATGTTCTTTAATAGAACTAGGAAAGTGCTGCGAGTTGTTGGGGTTAATCCTGCAAGGAAACCCGTTTGAGCAGCTAAAGACTGGAGGATGGAGCAGGGATGCACCTTTACGCAGGTGTATCCAGAACTGAAAAGGACCAATGCAATCCTCATTCCTCTTAAAGCGTCCTCATATAAAGATCAGAGGATCGAGTTTGTGCTGCATTCAGCTGTCAGACAGCAGCAACTTGCTGCCTGACAGCAAGCCACTGAGGTGATTCCCTCCATAGCTGCACGACAAGACCGCTCAGCTGTAAGTAATCCCACAAAATAACGGCGACGCATCTGCAGAGAAGAGATCTGTGACACTAAATGTTTTTAGATTACTATAAGTTCCCCTCGCTCCTGCTCGATCGCGTCGTTTGACGGCTCTTTTCAAACGAAAGCCTTTCGAGACCCGTCTCTGGTCTTCATGTGAACCACGTTAGATCCAAACCTTTGGGCGCTGAACCTCCTGCTCGGCGTCTTGTTTTACAGTGAAATATTCAAATCTCTACTTGCCGTTACGAGTTAAGAAATTCCCTCTCTTGGCATCGGGCCCGCTGTTTTCCGCAGCTCAACCATGTCCGATGATGCTCTTGTGCTTTTTTGTGATTATGTAAGCCGACACTGTTTCTGGGCTCCTTCGCCGTCTCCTCGCCTTAATTAGGAAAACGGTTTTCTGTTGAGGTGTGGCGTTTAAATTTTAATTTAAAGCCAAGTGGAAAGTGTTTGAGTCATCCATTACTGCTGTGCTACGATTACTGTTTTACATTTTCCAATTATTTATAATTAGCTTGTATTTTGCGGTTCAGTGGAGCTAATGTGAGTCAGCGGAGTCCTTGTGACGGCCGTAGAAAGACGCCGACGGACTGAACAGAGCTAGTGGTACGTGAAGGTAACTCTAGCAGGATGTTGGGTTTTGCCCATTGTCCCGGTTGACCTTTAGTTTGTCAAGTGAGGCAGCATTTAGTTTTGGTGACAGAGCAGAAATACAAGTAAGTGCCGTTTTCTAACGCTTTCTGACAGCAAGCCCAGTCCCACAGGTTGGCAAGTCGTCGTAGCAGAAATTCCCAACAGAGGCTTGGTTATAGGCTAAGAGCTTGTCACTTTTCCTCACCGTCTCTCTTTCTTTCTCTGTCATTTCCTTTCCTCTTTCGAAGGAGCACTTTGTTAGACCAAAGGTGGAAAAACACCGCAGGTTTCGCCGGGATCCGAGCCATCCCATGCAAATGTCTTGACGGCGACGTCCGCTTTAGCTCGCGTTCTCGCGGGGACTCCGGCGTTGGAGATTTGCTTCGGATGGCGGCGAAGGCGCCGGATTACCGCTGCCGGATCGCTGAACGAATCACGCAGCGTTTATTCACCGCTCTTACTAACTCATCCATGTTGACTTCCATTTGTTTTGTTTTCTTTACTACTAACCAATTTCTAACCAACTAATGTACTAACTGACATCCTGATTCTTCATCGTTGCGTTTGTTTGTTTTTTTTGTTTTGTTTTTTTTTTGTTTTCTGTCCATCCTTATTAACAACCTTTTTTGTTCACTATTCTGTTGATTTCCTTTCTTCCCCTTTTTCTGGAAAGCAATCAGGCATTGGACACGCTATGGTAAACAAACTACATTGTCTGGTAGATATCATTCTTATTGTCTTTTTTTTGGGTTTGCCGTGTGTCCCCCCTCCCCCCTCTCTTCTTTTATTCGTTCTCTTTGAGTTCCATCCTAGACACTCTTATCAAAAAATGAGGAGATGGGTTTGTATTACCAGGCAATTCTTTCTTCGCTTCTTCTCAATTTCCTCCCTGACCTGCCAACAACCTCCTTCTTTACCCCACAATCCCCCATCCTGTTCTTTTCACTTTGGCTTTTACTTTCCCCTCCCCCCTCCCCCTCTTTGTTTCTTCCACATTACTACAGATTTCCGACAAGTTAAATAAAGGAAAAAAAAAAAAAAAGAGAGAGAAAAAGAAATTACTTCTTTGCCTTTAACGGGGCAACGTACTTTTTTTTTTTTTTTTACGTTAATTTTTCCACACAAGAAAAGTCCCCATTTTTTGTGAGGACTGTCGTCAAGAACTGACAGAAGCTTACCACAATCTCCAAGTTGGTGACCTCGACACCGAGCCCTAAAAGAGACTCCGGCATTAAGAAAAAAAAGAAAAGAAAAAAAAAGAAAAGAAAAAAAAAAGGCATCCCTTAATCTCAATTGCGGGAGCTCTGACAGTTGTTTCCAACTCACTATGGCGCATGGCATGCCCACACCTCATCAATCGACCTGTCATCTGCCAAACTCATAGATCCTCAGCCCCACCACCCAGAATAACCACTAACACTCTAATCCATTCACTCACCCTTCACCTCTCACTGTACCACTCACCCTGCCCTCCCTGTCTGTAGTTTTTTTTGTAGCATGCTGGTGAAAAGGTGTTTGTGTGTTTTGATGACTCCCGGGCCCATACGCGCAACATTTCGAAGAGCCGGCACGCTGATCTTGGATCACCGGTCTGATCTGGTGACGCTGACAGAAGAAATACTAGAGATGCGCCGATCGAGGCTTCCACCGGCCGACACCGACGAGTCCCACTTTTACTTTATTCTTTTTCTGACGAAATTTATTTTCGAAATGTAAAAGGATAAATAGAGTAGATGGAGTCGCGATACATTCAACAGAAAATGAGAGAAAAAAAAATTTCTTCCAAAATCTAAATTCTCAGATTTTCTGTCTTTAGGGGAGTAAGTTTCTTTTTATATATATGTATATATTTTTTTCTCCTCACAGATCATTAAATAAAATATCAACGTTGGTTCCGCTTCATCAGTGTAGAAAAGAGCTTTAAGTAACTTTTGGGATATGGCATGTGAACCAATGTAGACCAGTTTGAAATACTTACTGGTTACTGATTACTGGTTTACCGTGTAATCATTAAATCCCCAGTTGTGTTTAACAATCAGAATTCACATGCATTGACATGTCAGGATATTTATAAATGACCTACGAAGCTCTGTTGGATATCCTAGGCGAACAAACGTCGTCATGACGATCAATCGTTGGGATGTTTAAAGCAGGTTTGAATCCTAATATATCCCAAGTTTTTGAACATCTCAAGAAGTGTTGTTCAATTCATTGTTTGAAAATAGAGAATTGCATAACTTTTTTTCTTTTCAGTAGATTTAGTAGCTTTAAATAAAATAGAAAATTATAAGATTATCAAATTCTCGCATCAGTGGTCATTAATACTCTACTTTTCCCAAATTAAAACAGAATTGCGACATTTACTTCTGCTTCAGAGAACTTTAACAAAGCTAAATTCAATAGCCTGAACTCCAGATTAAAACCAGATTAACTGTTAGTAACTGGAGCAAAAATGAAAGCTTTATGAATATATTTCAAATATTAATCGATGTAAAACAATTATTCATTTTCATAAGAAATTGAATTTGATGTTTTAAGCAACTGAATAAGAAATAGAGCCTGGAAACTCATTAAGACATTCACGACGATAAAATCAGATCCTGTACTTTCCCACCATTTACGACTGCGCAGAGGCCTTAACGTTTATGTAGAATCAACTAAAAGCATCCGCAAAATAGGTTGACGGTTGATGAGGTTAGAAATCGAAACTGGTTCCAGTTATTAGTTTGGATACATTTTACAAAAAGGATTGAGAAATTTTTTTTCAGTATGAGACCTGGCTAATTTGTGCCAATTGATTGACGCATCTCTAGCAAAAAAAAACAACAAAAAAAACAAAGCAAAACATGACACTCGATCTAAACCTGATCAGAGATCAGCCTCTGCTACTCTGCGAGTAGTTTGCTCGTGTATGGATTCCGGTCTTGCATGAGCCTCTGTACCACGTGTGCATGTTCCAGATCTGTATGCCAGCCATCAAATCCACGTTCCATCTCAGTCAAAGTGTGCTTAATTTGCTTTTCTAAGAGTTTTGCCTTTGGTTTTGCACATTGATGTGGTGTTTAAAGAAAAACAAAAGCCTCCCTTTGTTTTGCATGTGCGTGGATTTACAGATGTAGATGTCCAGAGGAGTGTGCGAGACAGTTTGGACGAGTGGAGGCGCGTGTTGGCGTGTGTGCGCGTGCGTGCGTGTGTGCGCGTGCGTGCGTGCGTGTGTGTGTATGTGTGTGTGTGTGTGCGTGTCTGCAGTAAGAGATAAATCCCGAAACCTAAGACAAGTGGAATCAATTTGTCCTTGGTTTGAACATTGTACTAACCCTCTCCCAACCTGAAGGTTCTGAATCAAACCTAAGATCCATACTCTTACCCCCATCAAAGATAAAGAAAATATGCCTGTGCCATATTTTCTTTACCTGTCCTGTGAATCCTTTGGCAACAAAAAAAAAATTCCATTAACCCCAAAGAAATAAAAAAAAAAAATCTTAACCATTCTCTGGTCCAAAACAAGAAAAAGCTTCAAGGTACCAAAAGAAAAAAAACAACAACAAAGTTTATAAACCTGAGTTGAAATGCAGACCAAGGAAGGAAATGTGCTTTGTACACAACACCGGAGCGAATACCAGAGTGTAATGGCTCGGCTTTGGCTATGTGTTACGCCCCGACAGGTGACAATCTCCGTGGACGGCATCCTCACCACCACCGGCTACACTCAGGAGGACTACACCATGCTGGGCTCCGACGACTTCTTCTACGTGGGTGGGAGCCCCAGCACGGCCGACCTGCCGGGATCTCCAGTTAGCAACAATTTCATGGGCTGCCTCAAAGAGGTAAAGACACATCGCACGTCACAAAGGCAACGGTTTTGGAGCCGTGCCGTCACGTAGGCAGCCGTTGGCGCTCCGTTGAACAGAAAAGCCGTCTTTGAAAAAAAATTGGCCATCAAAAACCCCGGAGACGAGGGGGTGATGGGGGGTAGGATAAAATTGAATTATCAATTAAAGGTGCTGAGTTAGCAGAGGAGGAATCAAGACTTTCAATATCCCTTCACTTAATCTAATTCATAACACTTACTGCAGTTGGTGAGCAAGAAAATACCCCAAAATTGCTTCTGTCACAGGCAATTTGCAGAATTGGCTTGAGTGTGTGGCTAAAACGCCTCCCGATGGGCAGCGCTTTCAAAGAGACATTTGCTTCTGATGAAACAAGGCGAAACCAACACACTTATTCCACATGTGTTGGCTCACCATGTGTTGTGAGGAAGCATGTACTAGATGCTGGTGTTTTAAACATTTGTCAACCTTGCTAACTCTGAACTAATCTTCCACAATTTGAAGAATTGCATCGTCTTTTCAGGTTGGTTTAAACTTCTCAGTTCCTTGTTACTTGGTGGATTTTATTTGGTCCGGTAGAAACATGAGACACCACGGAGGAAAAAACGCGGGGGTTCATTTTCCATAGTCATGTTTATACAAATGACAAATTTGGTGAGCAAGCAAAATATTTAGTTTGAAGCTCAACATTTAGCTCGAAGCGTAAAAGAAATTGACTACTAAACTAAACCTGGGTCTTGCTAACCTCTTTTCTTAAACTCGTGCTGGCAGGGTTCAGGATTTGCTGCTTTATCCTTGTTTTTTTTTTGTTTTGTTTTGTTTTTTTTCCCCTCCGTTTTAGCTGAAAACAGAGGATGAGCCATTTTATTTTATATAAAGTACAGATCTCTACCAGCCTGACCCACATGAGCTTAAATATTTATTTTGACTTGTAGGAATACAATGGAATAAATATAACTTTGAGAATTGTACCTCTTCCCCCCCTCCCCTCTTACAACAAGCTTTTAGATGACAGAAAATGTTACGTAACGTCACGATGCTGTCAGTGTGAACCTATTTCTCAGAGGATGGCTGTGGATTCGCTGCCACACAGCATATAACCATATAAAGTCAATAACTGTACGTTCACATTTTAGCACAATCGTTTCCCCTGGAGCTGACAGAACAGAACGGATCAATCTGACCAGTTAGAGCAGAGGATGTCATTTTGTGCTTCAAGTCCAGAGTGCAATTTATTTAGGTTTTGTGTATAAAGATATCAAAGTGTTTGTTTTTTACTATATTTCAAAACTCTCTTTCTCATATCTTTAGGTTTATTCTTTCGGCATTCATATAAAATCTTATGCTATCAAGACAATTTTTCACCCTATTCATCCTGGGTGTTTTATGTGCTGTTGTTTTTTTTTGTTTTTTTTTTCAAAGCTGGTAAATCTATTAATGTTCTGACTAGCTGAGTGAGCTACCACCCAAAAACAGGATGATACACACCTGCTGCACAAAGAACCAAACACTCACACACAGCTGCTGCAGCTGCCAGCTTTGGTACGCTTTATAAAAAGTCACCTTGTCCACAGTGATGTGAACTTCTTCATACTGCCTGTGAGTCTCACACAGTTGTCTCATCGGTCATTCATCTCTAGGTGCTATGAGCTCTGCGAGGGTTTCGGAGAAATTATATATTTACAGTCCTTTCTTGCACTGACTGCCATTTAAGATTGCTGGTCCGAACCAGGAGCCACTTTAAGCGTTTAGCATGCCGAGGCGAAACGCTTTCCCTCGGCGGAGGCCGGAGGTTTCGTTAGACGTTTTTGTTGTCCGCCACTTTGACACACGCTGTCAAAAAAATCCGTCATAACCTATTTCTACCTGTTATTTTTTTTAAATTATAATAGTGACATATTTATTTCATGTTCGTTCAGCTTGATAAGCAACAAGCCGAGCAGAGAATCCACATTGTGTCGTCAGACAAATGCGTGTACCTTTTTTCTGATTGACGAAAACCAGTGACTGTGGCCTTGGCAACTACACATAAACGAGGAAATGAAATGATGGCGCTTGAATTATGGACATGAATTGTCTGAAAGTCTTAATGTTGATCTGGAGGCTGAATTCAGGCCGTGGTTTCTCTTGGCCTGTCGCATAAAATCAAAATGAAATTCATTACAGTATGTGGTCAGAACATGCGAATGACAGCAAAGTTTAAAGGGGTATGAAAAACGTTGGTGTTTTAACCGCTTGCGTCATGGTAAATATTGATAAAGCATTCACTTCTTCCTCCTGATCAATATCACTTCATAGAGTTTTCATCCTTGAAAAACGTGTCTTCCCTTCCTTTCTGCATCCTGGACGGACTAGTCGCCATCCGGTGGCTAAAATATGCAGCGTGTTGTTCAGATAAGCTTCCAACAGACTCAGCGGTATAAACTCCACAAGTTTGGGCTAATTGCTCGCCTTAGAATAATCCCACAGCGTTTTAATTGGCTCCGAATGATTAATGGAAGTTCTGTGGAGGAGTCATGCGGTCCGGCGTTCTGCTTACTGATGCACAGCCTGGATGTGAGTTCACATCCAGGCTTTCTCACCGAT
This sequence comes from Poeciliopsis gracilis, assembly GCA_911649635.1. NCBI lineage: Eukaryota > Metazoa > Chordata > Actinopteri > Cyprinodontiformes > Poeciliidae > Poeciliopsis > Poeciliopsis gracilis. The sequence goes on from CAJVRI010001517.1 coordinate 2,093,923, forward strand.
ATTCCAGCACAGCTTCTGTCCATTCATGCTAATTGTGTTATGGGCGTATGGGGTGCACTCACTCCAAAACACAAATATCGGGGCCAAGCAGTAAAAGAAACATTCATTTTCAAGGATTCACCTGCGATTCATAAGAGATTGCCATCAAAAAAAAAAAAAAAACAAGTTCACAGAACATCTGGTTTAATAAAAATCATTAGCGCAGATCTCATTTAACTTTAACAATTTCTTTAAAATTGCCTCCAGCTGGATAGATTGATTATTTCTTTTTTTTTTCCCCCCCTGGTCACACGTGCGCAGCGCTCTTCAATGAGCCGCTTGGTTCCTCCATAATTTAAATCACGCACCTCGGCAGCCAGTTGTCTGTTTACATATCCAGATGTTAGCGGTAATTTGGAGTCTGGCCTCCAGCAAAACCGAGAGATGTGCTGCGGATATTCAATATTCGCTCTCCTCCGAGCTGCGCTTTGGCTCCCGTCGCTTCCTGGGGGAAATATCTGGCTCTTTAGCAGCTCAGTGTTTAGCTGTGTTCATTAGGCGCTCGCTAACTTTCCCCTGGCTCTGCACGGGCATTTTGTTCCCTTTTGTGCGCTTCCAACATCATGCGAGGAAGCGTGACTCGGCGTGAGTTGGCCCTTGACTTTGCGTGGATCAGAGGACTCCGGAGTGGCGGTGGTGCTGTTTGATCGCTAGGCTGTTTATCATATGTTGTTGCATTAGAGTGACACGATGCTGTCTGCTCCCCAGATCACGCCGCATCATGTTTTACTCTAGGTATTGTTTCGTCTTCTTTGATTCTCTGCCACGTATTTGCACACATAATCCATTTGCATGACGGCTTTTGCTCCTCGAAACGTATTCCTTCCCTCCTGCCCCCCCTCTTGTTTTTTTTTCTTCTTCCAATTCAGTTTGCCGTTAAAATGACTAAATGTTCTGTCCTCCTTTAATCAGAACAGCGAGTCAGAATCTCTCTCAGGCGGTGTACATAATCTCTAAAGTGTTTTGCACCTCTTGAACTTCTTTCCGCATTTTGTCAGGTTGCAACCGCAAACTTCAGCGTCTTCCATTGTGAACATGCATTTGCATTCAGATCCCTTGCAGAACCGTCTCTTCCTGTGATTGCAGCTGCTGTGCGTTGAGGGGTCCACTTCCACCGGTTGTGCGCCGCAGTTCTTCTAAATAGATCAAGCTCAGTCTGACTGAATGCAGAGTGTCTGCGAATATCAATTTCGAGGCTTCGCCGCCATGTCTGTCGCAGTAACAAATGTTTCCTGGACGATAAATTGTCCCTGACGTTATTGCGATCAACGGTAACGTTGCTGCAGAGAGACAATGTCCAAGCAACAGGACGGCGAAGGCGCAGTGATGGAAGGACGCGTTCTCAAAGGCTAATCAACTTAAAAATTTTAATGAACGTTTAAGACTGCAACTTGAAGAAATTTTAAATATCCAAAATAAACAGAAAAAACAAACACAATTAATTAAGTTTTTGTAAACAAAATTGTCCTTCCAAAAAAAAAAAAAGGAAAATGATTGAACTCATTTTAATTTATCATTAACTGATTTATTGTTTATTGTGACAGGCCTACTTGTCACAGATTCTCAATTGTGTTCAGAAGCGAACTTTAGCTAGATCATTCTAAATCTTGATGCTATTTGTTGGCTAATGCTCGCTAACGGCAACCTTGAGTCCTTCACACAGCAACGCAGGAGGATTTGAGCGGATTGGGGAGAGGAATGCACACTTTAATCTCAATTCTGAGAATAAGTCAGAATTCAGCGATTGGTCAGAAATCTGGCAAAAACAATATTTCAGTGGTTCTAATCCTCTTCCACACTGAGATGAAACGACGCAGATGAATTTTCCACGTAATAATGACGTCGAAAGAAAATTGGAAGTTTAAGTCTTCGAGTTTTAGTTTGATTTATTGCCCCTTTTTGTGGACTGAAGTTCTTGTTTTATGTCGGTAATCTGTCATTTCTATTATCCTTGTTTTCACGGAGTTTTGTCACTTTTGGCCAAAGAGTTTCTCTCATAGTTGCATTTTGTTGTTTAGTCATGTCATTCAGTAACTTTCTCTCAGCTCTTCAGTGCTCTGTTTTCCTCACAGGTTCATCCTGTTCATTGGTCTCACCTGTTTTGCACCCAGTAATCACTGAACCAGCTTCCCTTCACGTATTTCCTTCTGTATTTCTCCTCTTAATGACTTCTGGCTCCTCCGTTTCCTGTTGGACTTATTATCATTACTTTTTTTCAATCAAATATCCGATTCATTTGGGTGATCGACCTGCACAGCTTGTGACGCTGCTGTTAGCTGTTTGCAAATGAAGCTTTATAAAGCCTGTGAATCATGCTGGACGTTGAACCCATATGCACATCCAGACCTCAAACATGTTTTAACTTGAGTGGCCAAACGTGGCTGCAAGAAATGTTGTATTTGACAAAACGTTGCACCAAAACCTCACAGGTCTTCAAAATAATAAAAAAAAAAAAGCCCAGCAAGGTTTATTTTATGCTCACAAAAGTAAATTAGTTGGATTTTTATAAGACACGTATTTGAATTGCATGATGAGCATACGAAAAGTATGGCGGTAAATGAGGGGAAGGGAACATGCAGAAACACCTCGATACCCCAATTTGAACGGAGAGACGTTTGTTGTTTCTGCTGCTCACATCATGTTTGGCATAAACAATTGCTCGCACAGGTGCGTAGCTACTGAACATGCTAACCAGTCACCCAGATGTGGGGCAGAGTTGGGGCGTCGTCTCAGGACATCTCTATGGCTGGCAGTAGCTGTTTCAGTTTCACTATGGCATTTGTAGTTTGATTGGTCTGGTGGGCCATTAATAATAGATACGTGAAATTATCTTGTGGGCCGGATACAATTGCATTGAGAGCAAATGTGCTCTGCTTGCCTTGAGCTGTCACATTTCTCCATTAGCAACAGAACCCAGATGGCCTTGTGTGTGGTTTGTCACCCACGTTTAAATGGTTTGCGCTTGGGTTCCCTGTTGTGGGACACCTCACCTCACTTTTGCGAAAGATGCTCTTGAGTCTCCGTATCAATTGGCCATTACTAATTAGGAGCAGTAGAGTGAAAATGTACTGGACATGATTTCCTTTCTTTCACCTTCACAACTAAGTTCTACTTTACAAAATCCCCATAAAAAAAAAAATAAATAAAAATAAGATGGCAGATGACTGGGAAAGACAGGTGCGTTCCAGATAGACGAGAGTAAAACATGATTTTCAAAGTGGCTGAAATGGTCCTGAGGAACATCGTTGTGGGTTTAGTCACGCAATATGTTCTAAACAAAGTGCTAACACTTTCAGTACTCTCCTCATGGAGGGGATGCAAAGAGGAAAAGATAAGTTTGAAGTCCAGACCTTCACTAAACATCATTACCAAAGGGTCTACGGATGGGGATGAAGGGGTGGTACTTTCCCGAAGTGGACCGGACATCGACATGCTGCTGTGAGGTGGCATTGAGTCCATGGTGACTGAGGTGGTCGAGGCATAATTGTGACAGAATAGCACAAGGAGTTTTGGCTAATGGCCGAATGGGTTGGAGCTGGGGTGTGCCTGCCAGAACCTGCGTGATTATTGGGGTCATGGGTGACTGGTTTGGGTTCTCCCAGACTTCTCCCACCTGGGAGCTCTGGGAGATCTGTAGCCTTGACCGGGCGCTGCGTTGGTGTGGGCGCAAGTGGAACAAACAAAAGAAAATCGTTAGCTTCCATTCTGAGCCCTATTTATAGCTGGAACATGAGGATTTGTTTGGCCGTACTCTGCCTGCGGCCGCAGAGGAACCCCAGTGTTCTTATAGAGATCCAGAAATTACCTTCACTGCCACTTACAATGGAATCCTTTTGCCGACACTAAATCAAAAATAATCAGTGGGCTGCTTGTCTGGTACCTAGAAGTGTTTTGAGTGTCATGGGAGCTCGTTTCCATCTTCCTGTTTTGAGGAAAGTATGAAATTCTGTGTTATTAAATTTCAACAATCCACCCGGAGAGCTTTCATTGTTAGCACACTCACACAAATAAAGAAAAAGCTCGGGTAGAGACTGTGATCATCAATTCATGTCGTAATTTCAGACCAGGGAGTGTTTTATTTTGACTTTTCCTCCCTCTGCTTCAGGGTACGCCACGAGGCCTTTGGACCAAAATACACAAGAGACATAATAATTAGGAAGGCTTCTTGAGTTGCACACCCCCTTGTGGTAATTTAGGGACATGGCAGCTTAACGCAGCAGAAAAGTTACAGCGGCAAAGAACATTGCATATTATCATCAAGGAAAGCAGAAATGAAATGCTGTTAGTAGTAGCACTAATATAAGGGAGACTCATGACATAGGAATGTTTTTCAAGCCGAACTTCAACTTCCTGTTTTCATACGATTTGGCTTTAGCATTGTAGCTTCATTAGCAGCTGTAGAAAGTTGGAAAGCTAGCACTTAAAAGCACTTAATTGTGAATAAGACAATACACGTGTTTTTGTTACATTTAATAAGCAAATTGTCAGTGGAAATAATTACCCAGACAACTGAAGCTGAAGTGTCTACACTCCGCTCAGCCATGTGCGTGTGTAGTTGTGGTGATGTGGAAAGAATAAAAGTCTGTCTAAACGTCTGTTTGTTTTTTTGTTTTTCTTTTTTGTTTTTGTTTTTTGTTTTTTTACACAATTTTCACCTGATTTGTGAAAGAAAATAATACAATAATAATGCTTCTTTCTGCTTCTTCCCAGAAAGAAGCAAAAAAAAAAAAGTACAACTCCGTAATCCTGCCAGCGACAGAAGGTTGAAAGTCTATCATGAAGTGATTTGTTTAGAACAAAAGTCATTTTTAGGTAATTTACAAAGACGACAAGTTGAATTTGCTTCCAATCACGGCATCCTCTCTTGGGGTTGGTTAATCTAATTCAGTATGAATAAATAAGCAGCTGCTGTTTGGAATGCCGAGCGCCATGTCTTGAAAACACTGGCTCTTCTCTTGTAGATGTAGGAGGAAGTCGAAATATCGAACGTTACGTATTTTTAGAGATGATTTTTTTTTGTAACTGACGGGGTAAACAATTTTGATCTTTTCTTCTGTTTCTGATTTATTTTTTATTTATTTATTTTTTAACTCAAAAGAAATGAAAAGCCAAGTTGCAGCCGAGATTGTGAAGGATGTTGGAAGTTAGGGGGTGGGAGGATCTGCGCCGTGGAGGGTAAAGGGTTTTGTTTTGAGCCGCAGAGCAGCAGCCTCAGCAGCATTCTCAGTGAGTTCATGGACAAGTTAATGTGACGGATTGAAAGGGACGCTTAGCGCGCGCGCGTGTGTGTGTGGTTTGCGTGTGTGTGTGGATTTGTGGTGGGGGGCAGGGAGGGGGGCGCCCTGCGCGTCGTCGTGAACAGTGCATCATGTGGCAACGGTGAAGCTGCCTGCTTAGACGAGCTTAGCCCCATTCTCTTTATTTCTTTTTTTTTTTTTTTTTGTCAAATTAAAGGCTCATTTCACACAAATCACAAAAAAAAGTATAAAAAATATCCTCACACTGTCACAGCCCTTACCCTTTATTCACTTTGCCACGTTTGACTTTGATTTATTTTAATGGGATTCTATGTGATTTTCCAATGCAGTTTTAGCTGCGAATTTGAAAGGAAAATGAGTCACAATTTTTTATTTTTTTTATTTGTTTTACCAATATAAACCTAAGATATGTAAGTGAATATTTTGCATAGCCACATTCCACTGCAATCAGAACCAGACGTCAGTTTGAGTGTTTTCCTGTAGCTGCACATGGACAACAATGGATATTTTGTCCATTGCTATTTTTAAGATAATCAGTCTGGTTGGATGGGGCTGTACTACAGAAGAATTGGATTTAGGTCTGGACTTTGGCAGGGCCATATTAATATACATATTCTTTGACGTATTGTTGCTTTTTAAGCTCAAGTCTGTTAGATGACGTTTGTTGTCTTGTCAATGGATTCAGATGTATCCCTCAAGACACTGCATTCCATACTTGAAGGGGCAGCATCATGTACAATTGACGTTTTTGAGCTTTGCGTCATTTTATTATGTCATTCCATCGTCAGATACGTAACTGCCGTGTTGCCTTGGTTCTTACATGGACGTTTGAGGAAATCCTTGAATCTCCCATGGCAACCATTCAGCGGTGGAAAAACACCCGGGTGGACCTAACCCCTCCTTCTGAGCTGCAGTTTCCAAGCTCCCACCTCACAGAGCAGCACAACTCACCCCACTCGGCTCCTTCAGACTAGCCAGCAGCAATTAGCAAACACCTGGAGGAAATGTGCATCAGCTAAGCTGATTTTACAAGCTGTTTCTTTGCACAATGTTGGTAAAGATAGATACAGGTTAAACGGTTAACAGAGGGGCCACGTTATGATGACTTCCTGAAGGCGGAGTTTCAGAAAGAGCAGGAGTTTTTAAAGGGACAGAAGCCCAGTTTCAAGCCCATGTTAAACCAGGAAGTCAAATTTCTTTTAAGTCATATTTGACAATCATATAACAATTGAAGGTAACATAGTTATATGATTATGCTATAAACTGGCACCATGTGCCTGGAAAACTCATATTATTGCCCCTTTAAGTAGCTCAGAATCAAAAATCGGAAATATTAGCCATGTTGCATTTATTTTCTTGTTGCTTGCAGGCAACATTTGCTTCCCATGTATCTATCTGTGCATCTGAACGACCCGTCTCCTCCGCAGCGCCTCTCCTTCTCATCTCTTCTGTTTACCTCAGTGCGCTTGCCCAGGCCTTTCATTAACACCGGGGTTAAATCAGCAACAGACAGCAGCTGCAGCCGCGGCCAAAAGGGACACGATCACTGATCTGAAGCAGATTAGGTTGTGTGATTGCGTACTACGAGTCCTGTGCGCCTCCTTGGCGCTCCAACCCACCTGCCCTTTTCCCTTCTCTCACCTCTCTCCTCGCAGCCTCACCAAGGCTGGATCGATGAGCCGTCCTGGAAGCAGAGATGCTGCATCTTGGCTTTATGGAGTCGTTTCAGGCCTCCTGTGTGTAGCATTACGAATGAGGCCCATAAGGCTGTTGATAAGCTAACCCTAAGATGGAGGTATATATATATATATATATATATATATATATATATATATATATATATATATATGTATATGTAAGCCACAGTACTCTCTGGTTCTTTTATGACATCCTTTCGATTGCGTTATCGATCGGCCGGCAACAGGCCGGATGTAATCGTGATCCCAGCTCAGAAATGGGATGCTTGATTAGTACATATCACAACAACATGGCCGTATCTTTGTTTGCAAAGATTTTTTTTTTTTTTTCCACAGCAAACCTGCAGGCTGCAAAGCCTGCTGTAAGGTTTTGCGCTTCATAAATATTAGTTTCGTGTTTATTAAATTTTGCCAGATGTGTCTTGGAGCCAAAGTCGGAGGGTCTCTGAGCAACTTTACACCTAAGACATGTACGGTGACCAGCACAGAGCTGTGAGTAAAATGTTCTTCGTAGCAAATGAGAAACATTAAAGCGCCTCTCCTGCTCTTTTCATGTAATATTCATGTTGTTCTCCCACCCAAGAGAGGTCTGAAAAAGTCTGCTGGATGTAGAATACAAGGTGTTGAAGCACCAAAGAGAGAGAAAGGGAGACGGGCAGCCAGGGTTCAGATTTCACCTACAGAGCTCCAGCAGCATTTTTGCGTGAAATCCCCGTTTATGATTTGGCACTATGATCTCATCTGAGTGGTTGCTTGGTTAATTGCTACTTATAAAGCGATGCCTTGGCTTTCTCCGAGTGAGCGGTTAGCTGAAAGCGGGAGCAAATGAGCGCAACGAGCAGAAACAAATCATATTAGCTCGCACAAAAGCCGAACAGTCGCAAAGGTTAGGTTTTCGAATTTGCAGCATGTGCAGCCGACAGGATCAAGAGAATTTCATCAGCCTGTGTTTTCATAAAACATTCGTTTTTTTTTTTGTTTTTTTTTTTATTGACCTGTAATAGAAATGCCAGTTAATTAATCTTTAGTAATAATTGAAGCTCGCCTGGCCAAACAAACGCTTCGCCAGACGAAACGTAAACATGTTTTCTCAAGTACACAATGTAACGTTTTTCTCTTCCGTTCTGCTGTCGCCGCAGGCGGCAACAGCATTGTGTTGCGCAGCACTTCGTTTCAAAAAATACTGTGAGAAATGTTGTGATTACATAAACCCTGTTTCAAAATGAGCTTTTCAAGACGCTCGATTACAGGCACATTTCAGTAAATTGGAAAGTCTCCAAAATCACCGTTCTACCTTTCATTTGAGTTCTCCCTAAAGCTTGCTAACATTGCTTTTGCTGGCGCTGCCTCTAACTAATTGAGCCATCATTTCCATTATAGCTCTAAAGATGGAGTGTAATATATAGGTCAGTGCTAGACCCCTCAAATTATATTAATTGTGAGTTGAGCTGTCAGTAAATCTCAGTTTAGGGGTTAGGGGTTAGAGGTTAGGGGTTAGGGCTGGTTGTTTGGTTTGAGATCAGGAAAACTCAAAGGCCAAACGAAAGTGGAATATCATATTATGGCTTATGTTTGAACGCTTCAAAACAAAAAGAAAAAAAAACAAAAAGAAAAACTTGAGTGCTATTTTTCTTTGCCAGTTAGTCCAGTCCTTCATTGATCCTGCTGCAGCTCCGCTTGGAGTTCATTAGTTGGAATAAACTAAATCTGCTTGAAAGTAGGAAGCTGGGCTGTGAAGGAGCTCAGAAACTAGGCAGACATTCTTATACTTTGCATAATTCCCCCCTTCTGAAGACATGCATTTAAATTTGAAACTGGATGATGGTGAAATATAAATGACTTCTTATCGAAACGTATAAATGCATCGAGACAAAACATGCTTGGCTTTGAAGCGATTACGTAGGCGGTAAAATGTCAGAGGAAGGAAATCACGTTTTCCACCATGGCGTTGCATTTTATGTACATACAAGCTATTACCTTAGCGGGCGGTACCGTTAAGAAACTGCATTTTCCTTCTCATTATATCCATTGCGCACTTTTGACGACTGCCAAGTTTGTTTCTCAGCCGTTGAGCACGACTTCCACATTGTTTGTTAGCGCGATATTAGGTGTTTGCGGTTTTTAATACTTTTCTAACGTTCCATCAAGATAAGTCGGCGGTTGTTTGGTCGGCCTTAAAGTATTGCTGGCAGCACAGCCGGCATGTTGAGGTAAATTACAGAGATAAAGACGTTGCCATGGAGCCAGTCAAAAACAAAAGCACGCCCTTGATTTGCCCATATACACACTTGCAGCTGTAAATAACAAACATTGTGTTTTAATAAGGAACATAAGCAGGATGTTCCTTATTAGTTTGTTTTTACTTTTGTGCAGGTTCTAATTTTTAGCATCTAAGTTTTGTTCTGTTTTGTAACATCGCATAGTGTAATAACCCTGCAACGTGGAATTAATGTAACAAAATTAGGCTTCATAATGTAATAAAGCATAATTAAAAACTCATCATGTAATAATCGAGGCAAAATTTAATAGAATCCTAGAATGCATTTTCCATATTTTCAGTTGTACATGTAAAAGTGCACAAAATGACGTAACTATTTTTTTTTAGAAACGATAATGCAACAATGTGCCGCATGAGCACCGTATCAGAACGCAATTACGCAAACAGTTAAACGTAGATTGAAGTAATAAATAAACAAAAGCAGAGAAACGGATGGATTTTTTTCGCTCCGCAGGATAACTTGTCGCAAAAAGGATTGAGAAATGGATCTACTTATGCAGCAGTAAACATTAGCAAGTCCCTGAGTACTTGTTATCCTCTAATCCCTTCATTCTCATGCTCTTCCCAGCTCCTCACAGAGTCTTAATGCTGTATTCACTCCAATTAGACAACAGCTGATGACCACCATTAGGTAAAATGAAAAACCTTAACTCAACAGAGAGGCACCTGGAAGTGGCAGGCAGTGAGCCGTCTGCCCTTCGTTTTGGTTTGATGAAAGTGGAAGGATAGGAACTAGAAGCAAAGCTGGATTGGACAGTGAGACGGCATGTCCACAACTGAACCTATTGTAGGAGGATTCGGACGTCAAAACCATACATTTTGTCAAATCTGTGAAAGGGTGATTAATGCCAGAGTTGAAGTCCATTGAATATAGAGAACACAATACAGGGAAAGTTGATGCTGGTCCAGACAAACCACTTAGTTAAATCTTCAATCTGCCTCCCTGTGTGAAAATAAACCCTTTTTACATTAAACAATTACCAACTCCTTCAAAAAAAACCCTCTAACTACCACTATCCTCTGTTGTACAGTATGTTTTGGTTTTTAGTCGTTTGAGGAAAAGTTCAGGGCAGCGCACATTAGCAGTGTTACACACACACACACACACACCTATTATTTTCTACCAAACACACCAGTAGAGTCTGGTAGGAGTGTGATGCCCCAGCCTCACACCCAGAGAGCCTCTTTACGCCTGTCCTGTTCCGAAGGGTTGACACCTCCTGTGAAATTATTCCAGGCTGAACCCCAGTAAGCCGTTATGTCTTTTCAGCACAACACGTCTAATGTGTGTCAAAAGGTGCCAACTGACAAACGTTAATTGATGAGATTTCACTAAATCTGGAAGCGTTCAGAGGTGCTGCAGGAAGGGCGACCCCAAGTCAAATTCTGCTCAAGGCCTCATGTAGCCTTGGACTCTCGCTTGGTGTTCTGTATATAAAAGTGGATTCACTGCAGACAAAGATACTGCTGTTTCAGCTGTTTCTGGCTTATGGTAGACATGGATTTATGTGATTCCCGGTTCGTATTAGAACATCCTGACCCATTTCAATCCATCTGAGGGGCACATTTCGGGCCAGCTGGGTTAAAAACTTGGAGCCAATGGAGTACTGTAGCAGGACACAGATCCACTTAACTTCCCACCTGAACTCTGCAGAAACATTGTGGGCGTTGCCTAAAAGCCCAGGCTACGGCAGCAGTGAGCTCTACTACCATCGTCAATTATCCAGATGAAATTAAGACCAAAACTTGTTCATTCTTCACAGGTCAACCTTGTTGTTTCGACCACAGAGAAGTCTGGTTCGGATTTCTTCCAGCGCAGTTAAAAGATGACGATACAAAACACACAACACTGAAGATCCACACGGCTCAGTCGACCAAAAAAACCCCAAAAAAAACGTTAATACTTGTATTGACATTTAGAGATGCACTGATCCCCTCTTTCTCCACTTCTGATACCGACACCCGAGGTTTAGTATTGGCTGATTCCGACCCGATGCAGAAAAAACAAAAACAAGCTGAAATGACTTGAAATGTTTTTTTGTTGTTGTTGTTGTTTTTTTAATATTTAAACACAGACATAAATGTATTGAATCACAAATTTGAGATAATTCTGCTACAGTACAAACATGTAAAAACAACAAATTTTTTTCAGCAGGAGAAAAACAACCAAAGTAAGATCAATAATAGAAAAACTGACATGTTTGACAAAAACTCTTCTTTCAAAAGGTTCAGAAAGTGCAATTAGGAATTATAAATATAATGTTAAATAATAATAAAGCATGATATAACTCAGCGTACAAAGAATTAGAGTGACTAGATCCATCCTGATGGATCGGGCACACCGCCACCGACACCCTCAATATCGGCACCGATATGAACATCAATATTAGATCGATGCATCCCAATTAATCTCTTCCTTATTTCTCCACCTCTCTCTGTTTGGCCCCTGCCTCGTGAGTCCACTTCAGAAATAGGGGTCACCTGTGTCGATCTAATGACAAATCTTCCAGGATTACCAGTAATCCCACAGCAGTGAAATCTGTTTGCCGACAGCTGTGCTCTTCCTAACAGTGCTGTCGCTTCCTGCGCAAACTCTGCCCTACATACCAGAAAAGGCCCGACTGTTTTCTGAGCAAAAAAAGAAAAAAATGAGGTGGTGGGATATTAATTTTCTGCATCAGTGGATTCCAATTTGATGCTATTTTTCTCCATTTCTTCTTTGGTGTTTTGTTGTATTTGACTTGCATGTGATGCTGATTTCTTCTGTGAATGAGTACAGGGTTGGTGTGAATTTATTGTGAGTAAACGGCAATATTCTCCGGGAGTCATGAATTTCCCGTGGGCCTTCACTTTCAATTTGCAAACTCTTTTATTTTTTGGTGGTTGTTGTTTGTTTGTTTTGGGTTTTTTTTTTTTTTTTCTTTCCTGGCCTCGCAAAGAATGACTCACCAATAATTTAGCCATCACTTCAACTCGGTGAGTAGATGTTCAATCGAACAGAAACGCACTCCTGCATTTGTTTACAATCTCTTTTTTTTTTTCCCGCCCATCTTGAATAAATTGAAGCTGAAATAGAAGATCACTGAGACAAACAAATCCTCGAAGATATTAGTTTTATCGATTCGGCTGTCCTCGCATCTGCAACGTCTAATAATACCAGAGCGTGATTCCATAATATCACAGTTGGCAATGGAGTTCAATTCATTTATAGAGAGAGATTAAATTCTCGCTCATGACTGCACTGAAAGATTATTAAGGGAAAACTCTCCGCGCGCCAGGTTTTCAGCTTGCCGTTCATGAGCTCGAGTCGTTTTAAGTTTCTCCTTTCTGATTTTGTTCGTTTTTTGTTTTTTTTTCCTCTCCGCGTCTCAGGTGGTGTACAAGAACAACGACATCCGACTGGAGCTCTCTCGCCTGGCCCGCATCGTCGACCCGAAGATGAAGCTCCAAGGAGACGTGGCTTTCAAGTGCGAAAACGTTCCCATGCTCGACCCGATCAACTTCGAGACCCCCGACTCCTTCCTGGCTTTGCCCAAGTGGAACACCAAGCGCGTCGGCTCCATATCCTTTGACTTCCGCACTTCGGAACCCAACGGGTTGATACTCTTCACCCACGGCAAGCCGCAAAACCGGCGCGACGCCAAGGGCCAGAAGAACAACAAGGTGGACTTCTTTGCCGTGGAGCTGCTGGACGGAGGGCTGTACCTTCTTCTGGACATGGGCTCCGGGACCATCAAGGTCAAGGCCACTCAGGCTAAAGTGAGTGACGGGGCCTGGCACCACGTGGACATCCAGAGGGACGGCCGCTCCGGTAAGCTGAAGACAATGAAGTAGGGCGTTGTTGTGCACTTTTCAGGATTTAGAGATACGGTGTGTAACTTTTCAAAAATATGTTCTTTTACATTTTGGTTAAAAACCATCATCACAGTATAATATGAGGCAAATAATGTGTGAAAAGATTAAAGCCTTCCACCGTCTCCCTTGGCTACTATTGATGTCTGAAGAAATGAACCGCTTCTGGTCAAAACCAACCAATCAGGGCCAGGAGGAGAGTCTTAGGCTGTCAATCAATCTCAGATACGCGCTGCTCTACACTGTCACGACATAGCGACGATTTTAAAAAAATATGGACAAAACGTATTTGTTTAAATAACATCAGACAGCTGTCATATGTTTTAATCAGTCAATAATGATCCTTATCTAAAATATGAATATGTTATTTTAATCTGATTACATGGTTTAAACATCTAACAACCAAACCCAAACAAAAACTGAAGCTTGCAGACACAAACATTTATTATCTTGTCAAAACTTTGAACCACTGCTGCACATTAAGCAGTTACTATGAAATTACTGGGAACATTTTCCCTTGCACAGCACTCGCTAAAGTTATTATGCACTAGCTTGTTTTAGCTTCCTGGGATTCCCAACCGTAGAATGTTATAAAGCTTTAATAAAGATGGATGGCTCAAAATGATTTATTGCCAGGGTAAAGTTCTTTTCTTCTCCAAATAGACGCCGAGCCCCTTCTATTTTCGTGTGGCTTCCTTCCATCTGTTGACCTCGAAACACAGCTAAACGCACAGAAAATGTTTTGAGGAAGATTGCATTGGCGAACTGGGCTTGGAACGTCTCTCGCCTTAAGCTCCAGACTCAATGCAACCTCTGCATTAGGAGAGATCCTCCAGAGAACGCGGCCGTGTTAGTTGCCGCGTTATATATCAGGTTGGAGCAGCCAATTTAGCCGTGTGTCAGAGCGCGCTGCTTTGATTAATCACCGGCACAGCCCCCAAGTGCGATAGCGGAGCAGAAAGTTGGATTTCTTCGCTGGGAAAAAAGAGGAATGAGACAGATAAATGGATAGCAGACTGAGAGATGGTTAAGAACAGGCATAATCACACTTGTGGCATGAGTGAAATGCTAATAAGGAGTCTGGGTAAATTAAATTTCATGTCCACAAAGAGCTTGGTTTCTGCCGCGCTGGAAGACGAATGTAATATTTGGGAACTCATATTTCACTGTTCTCGCGCGAGCTAATGGTAGGCTGTGAGGGGAGAGAAAAGAGATCTTTTTTCTTTATCTCCTATACCATATGCTTGTGACCTCAATGGAGGCTGAAGAAGATCCCTTATACAACATAGGTTACCTGATACGAGCAGAGTCCGCCCGCTGAATAACACATCCGTTTCTATTTAAAAAAGAAAAAAAAGTGAAATATTTCCGGTGACAGTTAAGATATAACAACTATAAGGCAAAACTCATGAAAGTAATTCAGGCCCAGACATCTGTCGTCTTAGAATATCCCTGCGCTGTCATTACTTGTCACACTGGCACGTCTGAGCCTGTGAAGCAAATTTCAAAGCCGAACAAAGATGACGCAAGTCGACACAAAAGGCTCTTTTCAGATTTCATTTAAAGGGAAAAAAAGGTGTCCGAACTAACCTGACCCCGAGTAAGTCAATGAAATGCCTCCCTTTTTAAATCGTGATTGAACTGAGCGTGCGCACATTGTTTGTGCCGTTCCACTAGCCGCACCCAAACACTTCAAGAAATCACTTGAATAGAATCCGCGACGTTTGGTAGGCCGAGACCCCGTTTACGCCACAACGCCAGGACAGTGAAGCGCGAATGTTTTGGCATCTCGTTCACATGGTAACAATGTTTTGGATAGATAAACCGACAAAGTTAAATCCAAAGCATAAGGAAACGATGCCAGTCACGTCATCGATCGTGTTCGGGTCCGGTTTTCACTCGACGCATTCTCACGACAGTGGACTGGATTATTTGGCGTGTTTGAGCAAAATCCAGAGATTTTGAAATATTGATGTCGGCATTGAAGATATGCAAATTGCGCATGCGCCTCTGTCCAATCAAAGGATTGTGGCTCAAAGCCTGTCCAAACTTTCACCACCTCCTACAGGCTCTCTATGCTCACTGCATGAGTTTTTTTGTGTAAATGCGGATTTTTTTTTTTTTCCGATACACGATGGAAAAAGATTTTGTAAAGATTTGGAAAACAAGCCTCCAAGATCTCCAAAAGTAATACCTCATGGTCCCAATCTAAAGGACTCAGGGACTGTGGAGAAATATTAGTTATTGACGTTTTTCAGGCTGGGAAAGGGCTCCGAAGCAATTTCCTGGGATTTCGGACTCCAGTGAATCAAAATAAGATTCACAAAAGAGCCCTGAAAAGCATCAAGCCGGGCCTCACTCTTGTCATCTAAGCCCAGTGTTCACGATTCAACAATAGAAGAGAGACCTGGCAAAAATAGCATCCATGAGAGCGTTTTGAGATGAGAAACTCTTCAAAAATAAACACAAAGGCCTGCTACCCATTCAGCAAAACAAACCCATTTTGATGTTGCCTAAGATTTTTTGGGAAAATATTCCGTAGGCTGACGAGACAAATGTGGGAATTGTTGGAAATTGTGCGACCTGTTATATCTGGTAATAAAATGGACCTTGACAGAAATGAAAAAAATGAGTTTTTTTAAATACATTCAACCAAAAAAGAGAGCAAAGAATTCGAGTGGACTTCCTCCAGAAATATTTTTGCAGTTTGATTGAATAGAAACTTCCAACAAACCAGCGAAACAAATGGAGGAACTGGTCGCCTGACGCAAAGAAACAGTGTGCCATTATTTATTCTTATGTTGTTTCTCTTCTTCTGTGGTTTTGGGACTCATTACGGGGTTCCCTGAAGTAAAAGTTTTCAGCGATCAAAGCAAGTCAGGGTTTCCAGAAATGGGTTTGCAGCCCCATCTGTGAAGATGATGGTCCACTGCCGTCAGAGCAAAGCGCTGTGCTCCCGTCATCGCACCATTTTGCACCTCCAGGTGGCGCTCTGCTTTGGTTTAATTCTTTGGGTAAACCATTTAACACCTCTGGCCTAAAGTTGATGACTCGAAATATGAAAAGTAAAGGTTTGGGGGGAGCGAGGACACTACAGCAATCGATAGTCGATTTAAGACAAATTGAGCAAGAAAGGAATAATAATCGCTTCTCTTCCACGCAGGCATCATCTCGGTGAACAGCCGCCGGACCCCTTTCACAGCCAGCGGGGAAAACGAGATCTTGGACCTGGAAGGCGACCTTTACCTGGGAGGCTTGCCGGACAGCCGGGCGGGCTTGGTGCTCCCTACCGAGCTCTGGACCGCCATGCTCGACTACGGCTACGTGGGCTGCATCCGGGACCTGTTCATCGACGGACGCAGCAAGGACATCCGGCAGATCTCGCAGTCGCAGAACGCGACGGGCATCAAGTCATCGTGCAGCAAGATGACGGGGAAGCAGTGCGACAGCAGCCCCTGCAAGAACAGCGGCGCGTGCAAGGAGGGATGGAACCGGTTTATCTGCGACTGCACCGGAACGGGCTTCTGGGACAGCACCTGCGAGAGAGGTCAGTCGTCTCGTAACTGCTTTGTAAACGCTGTTGATTTTTTTTTTCCCCCCCATCTGTTTAGAGATTAACTTTATAAATCTGTTTATTTTCACTTGGAGGTTTATTGATTTCTCAGTTAAGGAGGCTGAAAGAGGATAAAGCAAGTTTTTTGTTGCTGTTGTTTTCTTTTTTATATGCTGGAAGCTGTTTTGTGTGTGTGTTAGAGGTGCATTGATCAAAGATTTGCGGCCAATTATTCCACTTTCCCACTGAAGAACTATCATTCACGGCATTCAAAATTTGATCTAGTTTTTCCGTCGTTAATGATATTTATTTGCATTCAAATGAGAAGCGATGCCACTCTATGTGGGACAGACAGGGAGGGATTTTGCTTTACTTTGTTGACACAGTGGCTGCATTTCCCTCATTCACACAATTGCACAATTTGACTTTTTGAAAATGAGTCCTGTTTTTCAGTCGAATGTTTCGGTGCTTGAATTAGTTTTACTTTTCGGTTGGAATTAAATTGGTTTATTTGGCAAAACACTTTTTTTTTTTTCTTTTTTTTTTACACCCGAGTCATGATCAACCACCAGATGTTCCCGCTGTCGTAAACCAAGAAGAAGACGACAAAAGGAAGTAGTCGGGGGATGATGGCGCGTCATGTTTTTAATGACTCATTGCGTGAACAAACGTAAATGTGCCTGAGTTTAATCGCGTTTCTTACTTAATGGAAACACCTCGAATGTGGAATTGTGGTTTTTTTGCAAAATTTTTGCTCACATTTCTAATGGAAAGGCACCTAATGAGTACCATTTACAGTTCAGCTGATCATCTCATGTTAGTAGTGATGGGTAAACGAGGCGTCATGAAACATTTCGACCCATAGCAAAACTGTGTCGGTACCGTGTCACTGAATAGTGACACCTGCTGGACATTAAAAATCCCTACAGGCAACGTAGTTGGCAGACTGATTTGATGACCTAGTAGTCTATACAATAAGATTAAAGTCATTGTATTTTTTTATGTATTATATTTTATATCTTTTCAAATCAGTTCCCTTATTGGTCACGTGACTTGCTGAAAGCAATACACACACCGACGCGGGGTTTTGCCGCACGCTCCGACGCATCGGTGTCGCCGGACCCATCACTGCACGTTAGCAAACGTACACCTTTAGCGCTGTGTGGCCTGTGAAACGTGTGGACATGAACGGCTGTTGGACGCCGCGTGAGACGAGAGTTCTGCCAAGATGTGGAGAGCAAGCTGTGAAAACCTACATCTGCAGGAAAAGAATGACGTCATCCTTTTCCCGCAGCTCCGGGAGTCGCATGCAGATTTCACGCAGCCTTTATGGGTAGAAGCGCCGAACAAACTCGGTTCTGCGCCGTGTGCTGCCCACGAGAAGGTGATCGTCATGGGCCACAAAGTGCCTCCGTCTTCACCGTAAATATCCATCCGGTGTGGCAGCGATACTCTTTTATGTGTTTGAGGCGCTACAACATAATTGAGATCAGCTTAAAATAAATCATCCTTTGTCTCAGACCGGCAACCTCCTTCCCGTTCCTTTAAGGTGCTGTCACAAAGAGAGTTATCTACTGCCGATTAGGTGGAACTCTTCTTAAGCCTCTTCACAGAGACCCACTTCAAAAAAAAAAAAGTCTGACCTTTCCCTGTAAAGAAGTTTCTTTTTAAGTGTGAGATTCTAGAGGGGTAAAAAAAAAAATAAAAAATTGTGCTCCATATAAAAATGCAAATTTGTGGGAGCGAACTTCTCTGTTTTAAGCGGGAGCATATGAAGGCCGAATAATGGCAACTTTCCCCGACACATTTTCAACCTCGCTGTTTTCTGATTTCTGCTTTATCAGTCCACAGATAAGGTGTTATTAATTGTTGGCTCCTTTTTATGCTTAAAAAATTGATGTAGAAAAGTAATAAACGGTGAAGGAACAGAATTGCTTGCACCTAGTTTTCTGTCAGTTTACAAAACTCCTGTTCACCGTTGGCAGAGTTTGATTTCATGATTTCTTTTCAGAACCGAATAAGAAAGGAGAAAAAAGTGAATGTTTCATTCACTTGTTTTCCTTCCATTTTCTAGACACAAAAATCGAATAATTCTCAATATTGCAGTCGTTTGTTCCATTGATCTTTATTCCACTGACATGTTTTATTTCTGATATGAAACATGCATGTTGAATGATTGATTTTTTTTTTTCCATAGGTTTTTAAAAATTTTTGACTCGCTGTCCAAATGACTCATTTGCAAATCAAAGAAGAGGTTATTGCTCTACTTTTTTGGACTCTAGAAAACCTTAAATTGAGTCTGTAAGTAGGGGTAGATGAAATGCAAAAACTTTCTTTCTTAACCCTATGCAAATTATTTCTAAGTGCAAAGTTCTGAGACTATTGAATATGTTTTTAGTGTGAGACAATCCAGTTTGGAAATTTTCTGATCGATGTGGATCCAAATGCTAAAGTAAAATGGCTCCATATCATGCCAAAAATCAATAATATATAAAGGTTGATATTTTTTAACAAAATGTCAACGATGCTGAAAGAACATCCGAATAAAATTCAAACACTTAAATGTGTATGAACCCTGTTGCATTCTTTAATACCAAGCTTCTGCCTGCATCAACTTCCTCACCGAAGAGGGTTGTTTTTTTTGTTTTGTTTTTTTGTTCACGGTTTGGAAAAAGATCAGCGTTGCAGCTGAAAATCGACCAACGCAGCTCACCGGCTGATGCTTTGGTGCATCTCGGTGCGTGCAAAACCCAGCGTGCGTTTAACAAGTCGGGGAAACGCGCACAGTACGGCTAAAAATGACCGAAAATAGACCCTCCCCCCCTTCCTCAAATCTGGCGCAGACGTGACGGAGGTGGCCGACTAACAATAGCTTCCCTGCAGAAGTGGACGGCGTTCCGTTTCAGCAAAAAGCCAGAACGCTTCCCCTCGCATTATTTATGGAAGGCTTTCGCTGAAAGATTTAATAGGATTTCACTTTCCTCTGCCAGGTTTTTCTTGTCGCCCGTGAGACGCCTTGCGCGGAGATATTGAACTTCCTGCTGGTGAAATGGGCTCTTCTTGTCTCGGGTTTTTTAAGAGATTGGCTGAATAAAGTTTTTATGAAGCGGAGGAGATGGGGGACACTCCAGGCTGTGGGAGAGTGCGTTATCAGGCTATTGTTCAGATTGTTCCCGGCTTTTTCACGATTTTACAGAGATTTGCTCGGTTCAGCAGAGGTCTCGCAGCGCTCTCGCAAGAGCCCCGGGCCTGTAAAGAACCTTGCTCGCACGGCGAGTAATGAGCATCTGGAGACCGGGCTGCTGAAGCGAGCGGTGACATTAGGTGGAGAGAGGATAATTTGTCATTAACGGAGTCGGTGGAGAATATCAACACGTGCAACCTGAAACGCCGCGTCTCACATGCACACGGAAACGGGGGGCTTGTTTAGTGTTTGCGGTGTTCTGAGAAAGTTACCGCAAAGTCAAGGGAGCGCAGAGGCACAGACGGCTTTAAATATATTTTCATTGCAACTCCAGCGTGTGAAATATGATGGAGCACTGGGGTCATGGTGAAAAAAAACAAAACAAAATAAATCGCAAGAGGAATACAATAACGTTAGAGAATAAAAACCATAATTTCGCAGTCGCTTGCTTGTGATGCAAAATTGGTCCCAGATCAAGCAGCCTGCAAAAATAAATGGAGTAGTGTATGCCACATATAGATATATATGTTCATATTATTATGACTTTATTCTTGTAATTTTATGACTATTCTCACATTATGACATTGTAATAATATAGTAATATTATCTATTTGTTCTTGTCATATTATGACTTTCTTATTACTTTATTTGCATAAAATTTTGACTTTATTCTCATTTTATTCCAACCTTATTCTTATATTTTTTAGACATTATTATCGAAATAGGATTTTGTTCTCCTGATAACAACTTTCTCATGTTTTTTACATTTAATTCTTTGCTGAAATTGCTCATTGTCTTGCTTCCTCTCTTCCAGTTCAGATGCAAAGAAATAGGGGGCGATAAACTGTTTCTGATGCACAGCAACACGCACGCACGCGCATGCACATAAAAAGAAAAAAAAAACAAAAAAAGAACACCAGTGTGGCCTGTCTTCCACCCACAGGAAGAAAAACATTAAGTTTTATGCCCCCACCACTCCACACCCGCACATTATTCTTCTGTTGTCCCGTTCCGCTTCCTCCCACACGTCGGACTCTGAATGGTCATATATCTGTTTTCAATGAGCGCCGTTGCCGCCGGGTGATAACCCATAGGACGGCAAGTCTGCCTTCAACTTCTGGAGGTGGAGAACAAAAGCCTCAGCCTGTTCATGAGCAGGAGAGTCGAAATCCTGCTCTGATCGGAGCAGGATTTCTGCTCTCCTGTCAGACTTATGAGATGCATAAACGTTTGGTAATCAGACCTATTAAATGTGCCATTGTTTTTCTAATCAATGCCGAAAATCTGGGAATTTAAAGGATTAGATTTGTCACCAGATTAAACCAACCTGCATCAACAGGTAATCACGGATCGTTTACACACACCGATTCTCACAGAGGCAGGTCAAAGGTGAATTTGACTTATCAATTGTTTCATAGCAATTAGATTGAAAGTACCACCGATCTGAGAGGAAATGATGGATGAATAATGCATTGTGGCTTAAGAAGCCTTCAAGGAAAACTATCAACAATAAAGTAGCATTAATTCAAATTGACCTTAGTAAGGCAACATCAGTAAAATATAAAACTTGAATAGAATTTCCTATTTTGCCTTTCATGCTATCATACTTGAAAGGCTTGGCACATAATTGGACACAATTCTAAATGTGGTCAAGTGAAGGAGATTTTATTAGGTTCTGTCATGTCCTTGAAGTACAAACGTTAACTTTGCATTTAGTCCCTCCTTCAATACTATGCATGTATAAGGATCAAAGGTGTGGAATTTACTAGGAGTTAAAATGCTTTTTTATGTGGCGTCACCATCACTTTTTTAAATTATTATTATTATTAACGATTACGTGGCCATTTAAGGGTTCAGTTTCAGTGCTCTATAAATGTATTCAAGTTTTCAGACGAACCAAATTAATACAGTCGTGTCACTTTAACTCAAGAAATAATTACATTTAGCGAAAGATTACGTCTGGGTGGGATGGTTGGAGTGGGTGTTTTCATCACATTTGCTGTATACGTGGAACTCGCATAACAAAATGCCGTTTCTCTAGTATCAAAACGCCTGGTAACACAATATGGGGGTGTTTTTTTCTTTTGCCATCGTGTCTTTCGACTTTTAATTTCCAGAGAGCCTCCTTGTCTTTATAAAGGTTTGTGAAAAACTGAGACGGATTAACACTCTTCCGACTTTCCCGCCAATAATAGGAGCTGCCCGGGTCTCGTTCCCTTCCCACATCTCCCTCTTGTTCACGTTGGAAGATCAGTGATCGTTAAAGGTGTCTTGGTCGGCTCGGCGGTCAGGTCTCAACACACTGAACTACCTTCTGTTTGCACAAATACACCGCAGCTCAATACGGACGCCGTATCACTTTGCTCCTCTCATTCTCACCCAGAGCGAGGCAGAGCGAGGCCATCAACCATGCGGATGGATGTCTTCTCAGAGTGCTGGTGTCAGCGATCCCGACGCACGTAACCGCAAGGAAACGGTTGAAGTAGAATCAGAAAACCCAGAGAGCTTTATTTTCCAGCTAAAGACTCACACCGGGCTTATTCTCTGGCGAGAAAATCTTTGAGGCTTAAAGCTGTATTCTGCTTCTAGGCCTCATGATGACCCTCGAAAGGAATCTTGGCGTGAGCCTGTCAACATGTTGGCGCACTTTCCACCTCTGAATTTGCAGAGCTCTCCAGGACGCAAGTTAGTCGATTTTATTCTCGTCCGGTGATAAAATTGTGCCTCTCGGGATGACGAGAGCCCTTCGGATCGAGATGTCGGTGCGCGGGACTCCGTGCCGTATTTTGTCTTGTCAGAAGGAGCGACTTGAAATCTCCGAGCCGAAGTGGCAGAGCAGCTCTTTCTCCTCCTGCTCGGTGCTTTTCAGCAGACCCCACAGCTCCCTGGCGACAATATCAAACAGCCACTGAGATGTATTCACACGTGGCACAGGCTCTTGATCTCAGCGAAGCTATACAGTACGTTTGCAGCTTAGAGCTACGCTTGCGCTTGTGCGATGACAGAGAGAGAGAGAGAGGGCAGAAATGATGAGATCAATGCTCTCCCGGTGGATGTAGCAGAGGTTATGAATTTACATGAAAACGTTTGGCCTTCAGTGGTGAATTGCTGGAAGAATATGAATGTTTGTTTGTCTGTCTGCGGCTTGAAGCAGTTGGAGATCAGTCTGACACCGTTTTGCGATGTTGTCTGATTGAATTGCATTTCGCTCCAGGAGTCTTTAGATGCGTTTCTTATGTAGCGTTAGCAGCTTAATCATTAAACCCAAACTGCTGGCGCGGCGTCGTAGTAATGTGGCGGCAAGTGTGACGGACGTGCTTGTGGCAAGCAGTGATGCTTTTCTGACCTGCAACTGCTTTGTACAGGGTGAGGTGCAGGTCAGTGGTATGGGTCGCTTATTTAATAGAAACAGACAAAATAGCGCAGCAAACCACACCAGTTCTAGAGGTACTGCTGAGTGGAACAAACCATTAGAGACCTAGCAAACTGGCACTCTAGAGAGGAATCTAAAAGCACTCTGTGTGGTGCCCAATGTGCTTTTAAGTTACCACATATTCAAATGACTTGGTATGTGACAAAAACTTACTTAATTCGCCTTCAGATGTGAACACATTTTGATTAAAAATGTATTTTTCACCTAAAAAAACAATTCGCTGTTTAGCTACGGGCAGAAAGCGTCACCAGGCTTAAAATGGGGCCATGTTGGGCACATTGTCATTGTGCACAGTGCAGAGACGGATTTTTGTTGCAGTAATGGGTTTTGCAGGTTGGGAATGAATAAGCATACCTGAGGTAAAAGGCCTGCTTGTTCCACTCTGATTTGTTTTTGGAAGCACGTTACTCTGGTTGGATATGCCTAACAGTGTAGTTTATAGGAAATGTCACAAAATCCATGATCGTTATTGTAGTATCCGGCGAATATTTGTGTGGCACATTTTTACTCGTTTAAACAAAATGGAGACTGATATTGATCCATGTTGGCAGAATTGATCTTTTGTCCCTTTGCAGGCCTTAGACTGGCTGCTTCCTTTCTGTTTCTTTAAAGTGAAGGAAATAAGAGTTAACTACTGCATAGCACCTCTTTGAAAGACCTCCTCTGTAGTTGTTCATGAGTTGCTGTACAATGGTACAAATCTTTCATTCCCAAAGACGCTTTGTTAGATCGAGATATGTTGACGGCGGGTGAAAACAAAAATTTGTGTCAGACGTTTTGAGCTTTGCGACTTGGTCCAATATAGCGGCTATCAGATGAAGATATTATGTTATAGAAGGAAGCAACGAAACACGCGCCGCTCCTTGAAATTGAGTTTGTCTTTGCTGCATTGCCTGCTACTTGTTTCCTCTTACAGATCCCAAATAGCTGGGCTGTAGCCCTGGCGTTTGTCATTTTCATTTTTCATTACTGGAATCGGCATGCTTTTTAAGACGGTTTCACTATCTCGCTAACATTACGGGGGGAAAAAAATAAAAAATCGAAAATAATAAAAAGGAAAGCTCCATCCATCTTTTCAGGCTTCGTACGTCGTTGCGGCCGAGAAACGGTCGCAAAAAGGATTTCTTTGTTGGTGTTTCTGTGACAGGCAAACACAGTCTGCTGATTCAGAAGTGGAGAGCATACCGTCACCAAATACTGAGTAAATAACTCAACAGGAAAAGGAGCATGTTTCCTCTTCCTTACTGTCTGCTTGTTGTTGTTTTTTTCATTATTTTTTATTTCACCAACAAAGGCACGCCGCATCGATCTGTTCGGATACAATAACCTTCATCCACTCACACCTGTAGAAAGATTTGTTTTACCCTGATATTTATTTGTAACAACACGTCCGGCTCACGAGGTCAGTCATTTATCCGCTATATATCATACTGCCCTCCACTTTAAAATATAGAATCCACCGATAAGGTTCTCTGATTAATCTTCGTCGTGGGACTTTTTTTCCCGCGTCGACTTTCCGCGAAGATTTTTTTTTTCTTCTTCTTCTTCTCTCACGCTCCGTCGCATTCATCACCATAAAGCGTAGAAGACGCATGCCAAGCTGTTTGCAGCCCAATATTGCGCCGCGACGTTCCTCTCTGTTTTTCCATCATTCAGCTATATGACCGCCAGTCTCCCACATATGACTGAGCCACAAGAGATGGAGGTCAGCTATCTGCTCGCTAAAGCCATTAACAGAGAAATAGGATTGTGTGTTGGTGTGCGGAAGAGTTGATGTGTTTGTATTTGCTCTGGGAGAGGGGGGAAAAAAAAAAATTGCTTTGAATCTACTGGAAAATTGCTGTAAAAACTGGCAGGCTCCAGAAGGACGGCATGTGTGTTTACTAGCATTCAGGCCAAATTGTGGGCTAATGTGCTACATTAAATCTAACGTAGCTGCGGCGGCGTGAGCAACACTGTGAAAATGGATTTGCGGCATTCGGATTTTTGCCTTTTCGTTACAATCAAATGTTTCTGCTTGTGCGGAGTGATTAAGATTGTATCTATTCATCACTGAGGGTGAGAAAGGTTTTTGTTATGTTCTAGAAACATAGTGATAAATAAAAAATCTTATATCTTGCACGGCAAGTGTTTCACATAGTGGTTGGTTGATGGGGGCAGCTTTTGGTTATCTTTAATTCAGTAATACTTTATTTATTCCAAAGGGAAATTAAATGTTGTCATAACTCGTATCATCAAAGTATCTTCAAAGAGTCAGTGTGGATGCTGACGCTGGGGGCAAGAAGGATCTTCAGTAGCAGTCAGTCTTGCAACAAATCCTGAGAGGCCTCTGACTGAAGACTAAGTAATGACATGCCAGCAGGTCAATTTGCTGCTCACATTTGGGGGGTTGGGCTGAGAGCCTAACAAAAAAAAAAACCTTGTTGCCACGGTAACACTTTAGAAAGTAAATAGGTAGGGGTGAAAATCTGTCCCTCTACACAGCTGTATATACTCAGACTATTGATATTTTTTATTTTTATGACACAAACCTAGTTAACGAAATGAATTTATTCAAACTGCCTGATGATAACGCTATTACAATTTAATAACGAGTGGCAAAAATTGTAAAGCTCAAGAAATGAAAATTAGATCATTTTTCACAGCGTCGTCTTGCAAACAAGAATTCAAGACTATGCTTGGACCAACGACCGCCTTGGTTGTTTGATGAGGTATTTTTGAGAACCTCCCCAAAGTTCTGCAAGATAACATTTCCAAAAACAACTCCTGATTTCACCGACTAAAATTCCTTCCCCTCTGTTCCTGTTTCTGGAGTCAACAAAGAGAAGTCTGGGAACGATCTCATCGTGTTTGTATTGAGCGGCGCCCACCGCTGCGCGTCAAGTTCCTTCTCCTCTGATGGGAGCTTAAAACGCCAGCAATTTTCTCACTCCGTTTACCAGGAGGGGAGGAAAGAGGGGGCATAAAAAAAAAAATGTAAAAGAAAAATCCAACGTGACAGATATTTTAGAGTTCTTGAAATGATCAAAGATGGTAGCAGGCGACGACTAACAGACAACAACAGAGCTGTTTGCTCGCTGTTTTTATCTGACACGTCTCCGCCAAGTCAACTACGACGTTGATTTCTGTCTCAAGTCTGTTTTCACCTTTTTTTTTTTCTTTTTTTTTCCCCTTGTATTTCACATAAACCTACTCGTGCTCCACTTCCTACAGTTGACACTGATTCCATATTTTCCCTCTCCTGATCCCACCGACACACACATGCGCTCGCACGCATTCGGACGCAAATAAATAAATAACAAATTGCCGAGCTTTTGTTTGGCACGTTTCCCTAATCCCACCCATGAGACGTGACAGCACCTGTGATCAGAGGTCTGCCTCGCTATCACCCAAACAGATGTGGTGCCGGCATGGGGAGCCGGGCTGTCACTGCGTATGGTTGCACATGCATGTTATCTTTTTATGCACCTGCTCAATACGACGCATTAAAACGAAGTATTATCTCTATTTTTTTATTTTATTTTAAGGTACACCTCTTTGACCTTGCCTTGTTTACATCTATTTGCATGATTACGATTGTCTTATGGATGATAACCGGCATGTTTGGACGTTTTTCATTATTTTTATTGTTTGTGAACTGCCTGCCACCTGCCCTGCCGGTGCCTCTGCAACGTTCGTGTGCAAAATGCCCGCGCTCCGGCCCTTGTAGACCCATTTTGTCTAGGTCGTGACCGGGAGTTTGGGTCGGCCAAAGAAACCTGTCTGCTTGTGATCTGAATTTCAATGCGGCGGCTCGGCTTGGTGCAGCCCCGACAGCAGAGCCCCGTGGAAAAGAGAAAAATAGCTGCTTGCTTGGAATACAACTTTGTCTAAATGTATCACCAAAACGTTCACACAATTGTAGCCTTTGGGCTACGTTTTCAAGAGAGACCAGTATTAATTTGTTTGATTAGTTGTTTCCTTTGAGACGTTTAAAGGGGAGGTCTCAAGATAAATTAAGCTTTTAAAAAGTTACTGTTTGAAAGTTGCTAAAATGTTCACCTTATGGGGGGAATAAGGTGAACTTTATTAAACCTTTGCGACGGCTAAAGTTTTTGGTGTCACTTTATTTGATACCAAATCCTAGTGAAACAGATTGCCTCCATTCTGACCCTATAAACATGAGCATGCACTGAAAACAAAGGGATGGATCCACGCTTCAGAAACGTTGCCTGATTAGATAGAAAATAGGGAGTGTTTCTCCGAGGTGGTACAACTTCTACACCGAAGAGTGTCGCCAGGGAAACCTAAAGTGCATGGTGTGTTGCCTGGCCAAAAAAAGTTTGTTTTTGACAGAGAATTCAACCTGTTGAGGATCTCAAATCTAACACTCTATTTCAAATCCTGCTTTGCCAACATCAATGATCCAAAATGGTGCAAAAAGTATTTTTGGTAACTCTGTGCCACTGGATTTGCCAAGTCATCCGTGCACGTTCAGCTGTGTCTGGTACCCCGAGAGTGATGCTGAAAAATGACTTTTGTTTCTGAACCGCTCGCAGTCAGACCCACCCAGAGCCAAAGCGAGAGGAAGTCATCACTCTCCCATAACGATAATGTTTCAAGGTGGGCTTTGTCCGCTCTCATCTTTGGCAGACGGCTCGGGGCTTTATTTCTTTTTGATTGTTACATCCCATTACATAAAGACGGTTACTCAAAATGTTAGTCCCCCACAAGGGGGGACTTGACTGCAACAGATTATTCAGCTCGCGTTCGAGCCTCGGCTCGTGCGAGGCGATATTAATTCGAGGCTACAGGGAGGTGTATTTGATGTCATCTGTGGGAAGACGCCGTCGTCGGATTGGGTTCAGCGAGCCAGTCAGTCGGTCGGCAGTGAGACAATAAGAGAAGCTTGCGCATTAGTGTTTGGACGTGTTGGAGCGGGTGTGGGAGAGTAGCTTTTAAGGGAATCGGGGTGGTGCTGACAGTTGTGCATTGCAGAGTCCTGTGTAGCTGATAAAGTAGCCCAGTTAATCAGGTAAATAGGCCTGTAATGAAGTGCGTTTGTCTGACGGCGTGCCAGCCCAGTGCCAGACGATCCCACTGAGACTCTCCTCTTTCTGGCTCGGCGCTGCGCGCACGCTCACATTCACACGCCCCGCCCGGCACCGGCACCACCCGTACAAACACACACATTCAATCCGCCGGAGACAGATTGAATTGTGTCTAATGCATATTGCATTTTCCCTGACAAGATGCCACCGCCCACATACTGTAAGTGCCCGTGTTTTCCCGGCTGTCTGTGGACAGCGGAGATAATGGCTCCAAGCCTGAGCTGATGGCTGGAAGTGTGTCCACCACAGATCTGAGATGACATCTTTCGTTACAGCTTCCTCTGTCTTGATGGGGGGGTTTTTTGTATTTTTTCCAGAGACAATGCTCTGTTAAAACTTTATTTAATGTCGGGTGTTTTATATTCCATCGAAACTGTCGGATTCTAAGAGTTTTAAGGGGAACTAATACAAAGTTTTCCAAGTTTTGTTTGTCAAACACCACGTAGTTTGGCAGGCGCCATTTGTTTGGGGCCCAAAATTGCAAAATTTGTTGCAATGTCAGCTGGTGCGGTTTGCTTTCACACTGCGCTGTGTCAAACTTTCCAAATAGACCCGTTCACCCCCTCGCCTGAGGAGGCGCAGCAGAAAGACGGGAAAACCTCTGAAGAAGACATTATCACAACTTCTTTGCAAAATGTAAACGAAAATGGAGCAGCGTCAGATTTCAGCGGTCATACGGTTTTCCTCTTCTCTTTGACAAAAGGCCACGAGGCATAGCTCCTGCTGGCGCTAGACTAGATGTTTGTTTTGGCCATGTTTACCCAGAATGCCCCACACTGTAGCCCACTTCCTGCTTTGGGAGCGACCTCCAGTCCACCTGGCATTCACATACGAAATGGAACTGGACCAAAGTTAACTTTTTCTGGTCCGCATCAGGAGTTTGATTACGCATCCTCACCTCCCCATTCACGTCGGTGTTGCAGTTGCGTCACACAAAGACTCGATGCTTTCTAAACCTTCACTCACTTGGCTCCATGTTCATTTATAGTGGCATTAAAATAATAGGCCGCCATCAGCTCTAACGGTTTGATCGCAGACAGTAATTGTAGATCAGAGAGGCGAGGTGACTTTGAAGTCGCCACCTTATGAGCTGTGACAACCTGGAAATAACCTGAGCTTCCCTTAGGTGCAATTGCTGGAGCAGATGGTACAGTCATCCAAAAAAGAAACTTTTATGATCTATGTAAGGGGGGGGAAGGGGACCTTTAATTTTACCAACATCATCAAAAATCCACTTCAAAAGAACAATACCACAGAATTAACCGTGCTTTATCACCGCAGCAAGATGTGAAGATCATTTAGAGGCTAATTTTAACGCTGGAACCGAGAGAGCTAATCAACCACCTATTGTCTTTCGCTGTCTGGCGCGTGTATATTTAAAAATGTACAGAAACGAGCGCAGGACCGATGAGCTCGGTTTCTCAGATAAGCTAGCCGCCGCCTTCCAGCAGAGGTAATGACGTGTTTCAAATGCTTGTTTAGATTCCTTTTCTACTCACAGAACGAAGTGAAAATGTGTGGCCCTTTAAATTGTGTCTTTTCATCGATGCTGCATGATTGAGGGCTGCCTGAGCACGAATCATTTTGATGGCTCCACGTGTCACAATATGTAGATTTGGACTCCATTTCTGCACCTGGAAAAATAGTTTGTGTGTGAAATATATAATGGGATATAATATATAATTACACTGACTTTTTTTTATGTAAATAAAACTAAAAAATTATTCTTTTAATAAATTATTCTTTTCATTTTCGTATTGCTTTATCCTTTTAGAGACATTTGTCTCTTTTTTTTGCTCAAAACCAAATTCCTTATCTGAATAAGAATATTTCAAATCTGAATCCATGAAGCGTTATGAATAATTTCCAGGTTAAACTGTAGATCCTACAGAGACTCGGAGGCAAAAGTTTTGCACAAATGTCCCTTTGAAATAAAGGAATGACCAGATACTGGACTCCTTTTTTGGTTTGGATTTGTTTTTCTCCAGAATCTTAACGTAAATCTGTCTGGAGAAGGAATGAAAACTGTTCCTGGTGATAACGTCATTTAAAAAAAAAAGCATGGGATTACCCTGGAAGATTTCCCAGTTTGTTTTTCTTGGCAGAAATGCAGTAGAAGCCCAGCCAAACCAAATCAACTAAAATCATAAAAAAATATGTTTTATGTTTGTTAAACCTTTCATATACAAATCTAAGGTCGTTTTTCTTACAGCTGGAAAGAATTAACCTTCACTCAAGTACTTGACAGTAACAGGTTGCACTAGTTTGGTTTTCATTTGACAAAACGTGTAAATCCTAAAATAAAATAGTGAAAAAATAAAAATAAAAAAAAAAAGCACACAGGGTTTTGTGTAAGGTCACATTATTGACGGGGTCATAAAGCTTCCATCTAACATCTGACAGTTTGATTTCAGTCAAAGCACATCGCCTCGAGGTCACAGGCATCCAGCTGTCTTAGCACACGAACAGAACCCAACTTTCAATGTTTTCTTTTATAACAGACCCTCGGATACTTCTCCAATAGACACGGACACACAAAAGTCTGCGCACCCCGCAGAAGCACAGAACAGTGTGTGCGCACACGCACACACACACACACACACCCTCGCACAGTGAAGACTGTTAATAATGACTGGGTATATAAAGAACAGGGACACCCTGACCAAAAACAGAATGCTTTCCCAAAATGGATGAAGGTACAAGACAGGAACTATTTCTCTACTGTTGGGGTCGACCCAATTGTTTACAGGCAAATTCATTAAATTGGAAAAGCCTCATTCATCAGAGTGAAAGTAGATTTTAGGAATAACATTCTTGAAAGGATAAATGTCTCACTGAAGGTGGACAGTGTCATCTTTTAAGTCTTCGATCACTGGAGCTTTAACATACATAGTGTGGAAAGGAAAGACAGGAATTCATGATTGCAGTGTAGCAAAAAAAACACAACTCTTTAGTTATCTTTATCTCAAGTCACACTGTAGTCTTTGGCTACAGCTGCTAGAAAATGAACCATTCCTTTTCCTGTTTCTCAAAACAAAATAAATAAATAAATAAATAAAACGATATCCACGAACCAAAACCGAAAGCCACCTCCCCGTCTCCGATCCATTCATTAATCTGCCACTCTGTAGTTCCCTGTTGCCTTTGCGACGCTCTTGCCCTCTCCCATCCCTCCTTCTCACCTTTAACAGAAAATAACTGCCCGTGCGAGGGACGTTCGTCCCAGCGGACGGGGAAAATGACACTTAAAAGGACTAACTGGGCCGGCGAACTGGTACATGCTGTGCACGGGACAACAAGGAGGGACGGGTGTAAAACGGAGCGTGGCAGACGCATCGGAAAGAAGAGAAAAGTGGAGAAAAGCGCGAGGCCGGGACGCAAAGTGAGGTAAAGCGGCAGGGCAGAGACGGACGAGAGGAAGAGCTACAGGCTAAAAGAAAATGATGGTTGATCAATGAGCCGCGTGAAACAAGATTTGGCTCTCATACATATTTTTTTAACCCTGACTTTGACAGCCGCTAGGCGTTGTACCTCATGGCTTCGTCTGCGTGGCGGTGGCCGGGTGAGAGAGATGCAGTGGATGTTATGATCATCTGGGCTTCCCCTCATTGCTTCAAGAGACACGTATGGAAACCCGTGACTTTGATTAACGTTGCAAAACAAAATCTAAAAAGCAAATGTTCTCGTTCAATTTTCTGGCATTCGACAAATGGGAATAATTTTATTCGAACTGACCTAAAACAAGAGAGGTTTCATCTGATTTAACAGCTTCTTATGACGTCTGGCTAGAAATGCTAGCTGCTAGCTTTCTTCATATGAGCCCAACAGGAAGGATGACAGATCAGCTCACTATTTTATTTATTTCTTTACCCAGAGAGCCTTGCCTGATGGCTGCTTCAGATAACAGCAAGGACCAAGTGTAAAAGAGATAAAAGAATAGAGTTACTTGCAGGATTTAGCTGCTAGCGTTTCCTCTGTGGATGAGGGAACTCAATCTCTTTCTCCTGAACGTTTGGGAGAAAAAGTGTTTGGGACGTTGCGGGCGAGCAAAACAAACGACGTTGACGCAAACGGCGTGAGGGAGTTTCCTGGTGTCCTGGTGTTGTGCCACATGACGGGAGACGATCTCTCGACCGGATCGCAGATTTGCACCTTTCAGTGTCGTTGAGGTGATCGGCGTTGGAGACCAGAAAACCCTCATCGCATGGAAGCGACTTAGAATGTCTTAAACTTGAGAACTGGAGTTGCAGCCAATATTTCAAAGTTAGCATAAGGATTCTACAAAACAAGTGCAAAACGACTCGCTTTGTGTGCAGCGGTTTCATTAAACCTCACGGTCCAACTCTCCATAAGGTTTTTCGCTGTCTCCAAATATAGCCAGAAATAGAGTATTATTGATTTGTTTAATAGTGTGATGCCTCAGCATCACCCGGCAGGTGTTGCATTTAAAGCATTTGCTAATCCCTAATATCACTTAATCATACTCACCCTACAGTCAATAATAATACCGACCTGTTGTGAGCAGTGAGGACTGACACTTCATATTTTATCTATTCACCTCATGAGTTACACATGATAAATCACCTGCCTTCCTATCTCGACGTGAAATGTGTTTGTTTTTTTTTCCTACGCTGTGCAGCTAACAAGCGCACGGTGGGTTTGGCATAAGTGTATCTGTGCGTACGTGGAGGATCGGGGGGGATCGGGGCAGAACACCGTCGCAACATCCAGGCTCAGAGAAATAAATAATGTGCTTTCATGTCCGTGCGTCTCACGAGGCGACAGCAGCCGCCGTGATACCGCGAGCCGCCCGACTAAGTTTGGAACGAACGTTTCCGAGGAACTGCCGACGCGCCGCTTGAATCCTCCGCCGCACCCGGAGCTCTTGAAAGCCGCGGCAGCAGACTTCTGATCCCGACCTCTGGGTTCGCTCTCATGTGTGTGTCGGAAAACGGGAAGACACCAAAAAACCTGATTCTTTTTAATAGACATCTCTGAAGAGAGCGGAAGAAGATTGAAAGTGAAGTGTTGTGAGTTTGTGCCAAACGTGTAAATCCCACCAATTTATCATAGGTGCACAAAATGCAACGGCATAGCGAGGCCTTTCATGATAACAAATTTTGCTGGTTGATAAAGTGTCCCAGAAGCTATTGCGATAAACCATAATATTATCATTTTGGGACCATTTTTAAGTAATATAACGCTAGAGGCAAAATAATAAAGAAATAACCCATTCCAGAAGATCAGCAAACTTTAAATTCTAACGAACATTTAACACTGGAACAAGAAGACATTTTAAATATCAAATGTCTCAGTTTGACTTTACTCAGTTTTAACTGCTTGCTAAACCGAGAAAGCAAAAAGGACCGTCGTTAGAAAGCTCCTCTCTTTCCAGGAACAGAGCAGTCAAGACCAGCTCTGTCGTATCCCACAAGACTGCAAGATACGGCAAGCCATTTCCTGATGGGGA
Organism: Poeciliopsis gracilis; assembly: GCA_911649635.1. Classification (NCBI taxonomy): domain Eukaryota; kingdom Metazoa; phylum Chordata; class Actinopteri; order Cyprinodontiformes; family Poeciliidae; genus Poeciliopsis; species Poeciliopsis gracilis. The sequence continues at coordinate 2,127,777 of CAJVRI010001517.1, forward strand.
GTTTATCAAAGACTTTTTGTCGGATTTGCCCTTGAGAAAAGCGACACATTTAAAAATGTCTCTCTCTTTCTCTCTCTCTCGAGGCGATTCGAAGAGATCATAGAGAAACGCGGCTGCAAGAATTGAGCAGTTTTAACTTATTTTCCTTGGTTACGATTTGTATCGCCGATGGAGATCAGTTACTTTTCTTTGTCCTCGGATTGAGAAAAGACTCTAAAAACGAGCCGTGTTGTTGATGGCTCTGAAATAGTTCACTGGATCCGGGCGACAGAATCAAGTCACAGTTAAGGACTGCTGTCCTGTTGGGAGGTAGAAACGCTGGACATTGGATGACGATCTAAGTTTGATCTACATGTTTCTTTACTCCAGACTGTGTTTTCTTAACCACATTTAGAAAACGATCTCAATAATGCGGTTAGAGGAAACTTCTGCTCCCAACCAATCCCTCAAACTCTGCTGAAATGCAATGGCCCTATAATGACTACATCATTAGTCTGATAAAGTCATAATTGTACATTTAATCCAATGAACAGTGGAAAGAAAAGAAAGCATGTTTTTTTTTGTTTTTTTATTGCATAAACTTCCAAGAGAAACTGTAGTCCAACACAAATACATTGAAGCGTTGCTGCAGACATTGTGTGCTTCTGTTTAAGCTGTTTTGCTGTTTCAGAATCGAGGCAGCCTGTTTTTTTTTTTTTTTTTTTTAATTTGGACAAAGTGTGCTTTTTTGGCTGGAGCTTCAAAACGCCCGAGACAGCAGATTCAGAATCCTTTTTCAGTCCCAACAGCGTCAGTCTATTCAGTCCCCTCATTTCGGCTTTTGTCTTTAAACTCTTATCTCCTGCTGAAGGTTAAATGACTTTGGAATCGTGCGCAGTAATTGGTTCGGGTATCTTCTGCATTATCGACCGTTTCATGTGCTTCGGAGAGGATGAGGCAGAACGGATTTTTTATTTATTTATTTTATTTTATTTTTTTCTTTTCTCAAAAATAGATTTATGATAATTACAACTGTCTGCTTTCAATTTCCTGAAAAGTGTTTACGGAGGTTGAGAACGCAGACGGAATTTCAATGCTCGTCGTTTGCAGCTGCGGCGATTTGCCCTCAAAACGCAGAGCGGAAATGGAGCCCGGTCCTCGTTTTCCTTCTTTTTTTTTTTTCTTTTTTCTTTGTTACCTGCCAATAAAGATGAAAGCGTCCTGCCCCCGGTGATAAACTTGTGCTGAGTTGTGCTGAAATGCGACGCCGGCTCAGTGGTGCCTGACGCAGCACTGTACAAATTCATTTAGCACAATAAAAACAAATGAAACAGAAAAAGAATGAGGCGGCGGCTGGGAGCAGGAGGACGAAGTACAACGTCTTTGGCTGCTAAATATACCGGAGACATGGACTTGTTTTACAGTGTTTGCCCAGGAGAGCGTTGGCTCTTCCTGCACTTCGGAACGATCTGTTCATTTAGTTATTTCTTTTTTTTCTTCCCCACCATTCGGAACGCCGCGCTGTTACTCCCTAATCCCCATTTGTAATTAAATGTGTGCAGAGAAAGCGTGCCGGCCTGGTTACGTAAAGCCAGGCTCTCGTTGTGACACATTGTGCAGAATGAGCAGCATCCATCCATCCATCCATCCATCCATCCATCCATCCATCCATCCATCCATCCATCCATCCATCCATCCATCCATCCATCCATCCATCCATCCATCCATCCATCCATCCATCCATCCATCCATCCATCCATCCATCGCTTTTTGTCCTTTGTTTCTTACCTAAAGTTCCCTTTTGGAGTGGAGGAACTCAAAGCTTTTTGCACGTTTGGCCGTGTGAGAAATCAGGACAGTTCAAATCTCTTAACATTATCTAAACATAATGCAGCAACCGTTTATGAAGCAAGAAGCAAACAATACCTTTTGTCAAATTTCACAATCAAAACAGTAAAGAATAATCATCAAATATACATTAATTGCGTTAATCAGGATGTTCCACTTGCTCCTCAAAACAGGTTGGATTCTAGAACAGGTTTGAAGGCTGTCAGTGTTTCGGATGTTCCGCAGTTTTCTAAAAGTGCGTTTTATATCAGGGAATGCCGCTTCGCTTCTCCGTGTTTGGTTTTGGTTCTGGAGATTCAGAGTAGACTTGAACCAGGAGGTCTGAGGGGTCTGGAAAGTTGATACTAAACCATTTAGTGATTTATAAACCAGCACAAGTATTTAAAGTCTATTCCCTGAGCTACGGGGAACCACCGTAACTGGAGTGAATCGCCCTATGTTCTTGATTTTTGGTGAGAACATGAGTATAGCTGTCTGATTTTTTTTTTTTTTTTTTTAAGGCAGATCTTTGTAGAAACTATTGCAGTAATCAATTCATCAAATCTCCATCTCTGAGGCTGCAGGCTGTAAAAACGAGATACAGAAGACGGCTTGTTGTTTTGAAACAGTATTATTAATAATTATATTTAAAGCTCCTTTCAAAATATTGAAGGACAATGTACAGGACAAGTTAAAACATAAAGGCAAAAGACCGAAGAAACAGCAACTTTCTAAAAATAATAATAATAGATAAATAAAAAAAAAACATTACAGGGAGTTCGAGACCCCGAAACACTGCCAGTGTAATAACAAAGCGCCTCCATTTTTTTTACTGTCTAACGCCTCTCGCCCTGCAGCGCACTGGATGGGGACAAAAAGTTTGCCAAAAAAAAACTTTTGGATACGTTTACGTTTACACCGCAGGTGAACATCATCGTGCGACGGGAAAGGCTTGCAAATTCCGCGAGCCGCTATAAACCGAGAGTTTACCTCTCATCAGTCACCACGGACGCTCATTAATTACAAGCTTTAAAGCCTCCGGGGAGCGCGTTGCCACTTTGTTTGGAACAATTCATCTTTTAGTGGCACCGGCTACTCCGGGGTCTGTTCAGAAACATCCGTCCATAACTTCCCGCTCTTATGAATTTCGTCATTTTGACACTCGAGGCTCGGAGAGCTGCAGCAGCTTCATTTGGTTTATGACCTAGAAGCCATTCTTTGCTCTGTAAAGACGATAGAGATAACAAAAGTTGGCGAGTACAAATGACTTATTTATCCTCTTTCACTGTTTTTCCTGTCCTATTGACAGCTATGATCTTGATGCTTTTTGAGCCTCTCAAACAGCCAATTGATAATCACTCTTAAAAAGTTTTTTTTTTTTTTTAGGCTTGAGATGTAAGATTAAAGATTCTCGATGTCCGGTCAATAAAACTGTTCATCTCTTTGCCTGCCAACAGACGGACGTTCAAAGAATCTTTCTAGCTTTTTCTGCGTCCGTAAGAAGTTGAGACCACAGCAGGACGGACGCACTTGTTTACGCCAAACAGGCTGATTTTGCAGAAATGTGAAATTGAATTTGAGGTTAACTAATTGCGTGAGATCCTATTCAAATACCTTATATTCCTCTGCGGTATTAGTGTTGAAATGAACATAATTTGGCATCTGGTGGAATCTGGCTGAATGAACGGCTGGGAGGATTTGAGAATTTCAAGAAAACAAATGAAGATTGAGGGTCGTTTCTCTCCTCATGTTGACCCGGCGCCATTCGCTTTAAAAGCGCAACAGTTTAGTGAGGATGAACTAAAGCTTCCCACCTTCTTGAGGCAGAAGAGAGTTGTTTACTCCTGCACATTTGCAGCTAAAGTAAAAAGGAGCCTGGATAAAACAGAAGTGAATACAAAGGAAAGCGTGTGTGCGTGCGTGTGTGAGTGCGTGTTCGAGTTGAAAATAAATCGACTTGCTCACTCCCTCATCCAAACCCACAATATCTGTGAGGCTCATCACTTAATAGCGTTCCCCCTCCTCTATCTTCTCCCTGAGACGGACTGCTAATTATGCAAAGTGTGGGGTTCATTGACAAGCGCGCGCGCACGCGCACACACGCAAACACCCTCAATGACAAGCGGCGGCTTAATTACCATCTGAAACGACGTCCTCGGCGCCGCTGATAACTCTCTTAAGAAATGCCAAATTATGGAGGAGCGAACACGGAGAGGCTGCCGTGTTTTGCACGGGATGTGTTCATACAAGTTTAAACGCAACCAGTCTGCCTTTCCTGGGAGTGCTGTCACCTGTTTTGTCGAGCAGATGTGTGTTATTACACTTTGTGTGAACGATGCTTATCTCAGCGGCAGGCCCCCCCGGGTTCTGCAGCACTCCCAGGTTCTCTTTTTCCACTGTTAACATCGTGATTAGCTCAGATTTGGCAGATTTAGCTGCTTCGACTTCTTTCAAGTTCCAGCTCTGCTGAGAGAAGTGTTGTTTGTTTTGCGCTGGGTTCCGGCTTTGTCTGATTCACCATCAGTCGCCTTGTAAGTTAAGGATAAGTTGAATTCATTTCCGTGGCAAACAAAAAAGGAACAGAATGAATATTATGCACGACTGAGGTTTTAGTGCAAATGGCTGCACTAAGATGAAAAATGAACTGATTGAACATTCTTCAGGGTGAATGTATTAATTTGACGAAGATTAATGTGAGAATTTTGTGTAGTTTTGAAGAATAAGTTTAGAGAAATCTGAGAAATAGAAGTTTGGAGACATAACAAACTGGCATCCTACTGAGAGATTTAAAAGCTCTCCGGCGTAATGCCAGTGACCCGGTAATTAATCGTAGTAGTGAAGCACCAGCTGTGTTTACATCAGTGTTCTTCTATGCACATTTTTAAGTATTGCGTTAGAAACGTATGAAACAGCAAAGTGTGAAAAAAATAAAAACTTCCTCAGTTAAAAAAAAGAAAAAAAAATACATATATTCGATCAAAGTGTTTTTCAGTGTTTCTGAGAAAGAGTTTATTCACAAAAGGAAACATCCATATATATAACACTGCTGTGTTAGCGAAGTGCTTTACATTTGTCAGCTGTGCTAAGGTTTTGCAAACAGTGAATGGAAGAAACTGAAAGTCCCACTCTCAGTTTCCACACCAAGTACTCTACCATGTAATTAATTTGCTTGATGTAGACATCTGAGCAATATTCTGAGGGCATCGTCTGTCCTGCCACTCAGTTTATAAATTTATGATTTTACCCGCAAAATTTCTTGAGCCTAATGCTACACATGCTGTAGTTGAAAATGATTAAAAAAAATATAAAAATAAAAATATAAACAAATTCATTCACTCGGCTTAGGACCTGAGAAAAAGTTCCTTGTTACAGGATAAATTCAGCTTTTGTGTCGACAGAGGACACATAAAAATAATAATAATAAAAAAAAAAGCCTTCAGTCATCAGGTTTGTGTTGCATTGTGGGATTGAACGAAGGCCGTGCGTCGCGTTCACCTCAGATAATAATGCCTGGGACAAATTCGAGAAATATATCATTTGCTTGCAAAGCTACATTTCCTGACGAGCTCAAACATAAAATCCATTTCCTGTATTTACATCTGCGCTATAAACAGACCGAACGGCAGAGCGTGGTTTGGTTTCCTTGGAGACCAAACCATCAGAAAAAGTCAGAAGACAACACACTCAGCTGTTTTTGAGCTACAGTGAAGGAACTGCAGATGTGAACATTCCCTAATGTTCCCCTTCTCAAAGCTTCGTTTTGTTTCTTTCACGAAACAGCTTGAAAGGATTCAAATTCTCGTTTCAAGAGAGCAATTTGGTTTGAATTTTAGATTTAGGTTCTAAATGCGCGGGGGAAAATCTCATAGGAGAAAATGCAACTGCATCAAGATTTTATTTTCTCTCTCACGTCATTATCAGAAAATCTTTTCAAACCATTTTTTTAGTTTGCTCTTCATGTTTTTTCTCCCAATGTTAGCCCACCATGCTGAAACCTCCTCTGGTCTTTCAAATCAATCAATCAATCAATCCTGCGAACAGACTTCTCTTCATGCACATATGAATGTTTTACTGGCTTTTTTTTTTTTTTAAATCTGCGCGTGGCTTTGAGGAGGGAAGAGAACTCGGCACAATCTAAAGCCGAGCAGAACAATGGCGAGCCGAGGTTTCATGGTCCCCTAGGCAACCGCGCTCACAGACAGCTTGTTCACGCAACGGATCCAACAAGGGCCCTAAAACGTACGCAAGCAACCCTTTGCGGACCCTCCATAGCAGTTTGCTGCTCGGAGCGTTTGACTTTATTTCATGATTTTCGCAAGTTCGACTTTCTTGCAGGTTTCGGCATCCTTTTTCCATCAGGCGGCCGGACTGACTTCCTCTTTCTTAACGTATGCGTCTGGCTTTCTCGTGGAATTTCTCGTCGTCATCCTTGGCTTCGCTCCAGCCGCAAGTGTTGCCAAGGTTCATATAGGCTCTGTTTTCTTTTAAAAGCTGCGGTGCCAAAGCCGCGTATTTCACGGTTGGGTGCTTTTTTTTTAATCTGCGTCTCTCTCTCTGTAAGAGGCTCTCCAGTGCTCTGCAAGCGTTCCCCCTTCTCACTCCGGTTCTTTCGTTCTGTTTGAACTCTGAAGCAAGAGAACAAATTAGTCTGGCTCTGCAGCCTCCGTAACCCCATGACATCTCTCTCTGTGCGTTTGTTTGATGATGGAGTGAATTTTTTCGCGTGCGTTACAGTGTGTTTTGCTTGTGCTCCATGGATTGTACACAGCGCACAAAGGGAAGGAGGAAAGGCACCGGCTAAAAGCAGCTCGGCGATTCGCGGCCCCACTCCGTCAGACTCGTCACTCACTCAGCAGCGCGGCTGCGTAGGCACGCGGGGCATGAACGCGCGTGTGTTTCCCGTTAATAAAATATGAGAGACACGGAGGCGTTCATGTTCCAGCGGTGGAGCCTTTTCTGCTGTCTTCGCTGAGCATGTTTGCAGAAGTTCCAGGGGCATAAACACAACGGCTGGAACTCTGTTTTTCTTCTGTCGGATCGGCATCTCAGGCTCTCTTGTGCTCAACTGCGTCGGATCTTACAGACCAGAGACGGATTCGACGAACGGGATATTTTTGGGCGGCCCACTCCCAGTTAAGCCTGTGGCCCGCACATTTTTCGTTTGCATACTTCAAATCTGGAGCATGCAAACGTTTTTTTTTTTTTTAAAGAAACGAACAAACAAATAAAAACTCTTTTTACTCAAATTGTCACCATGTTGTGACAGTATAATGTGAGACAAATAATCTGAAAAAAAAAAAAAAAAATCAGGACAGGAGAAGCATCACAGTGCTGCCCATCATTCTCATGTACGCGCCACTCGATGTACTAATGGTGGAGGAACGACTTACTGTCCCGGGCAAACTGTTTGTGCATCGTCATCAATCGCCATGCTAACTAGCCTTAGCATTCATGTCAGACTCTGCTTATGGGGAGAAGCTTCAGCATAGCAGAGCGCAAAGGGAAGAGTGTGAGCAGCGCATACATAAACCTGATTGACGGCGCTAAGATGGTCCTCCTTGCTGTGTTTGGTTGTTTCTAATGGGGCTGATTTTTTTCACAGATTGTGTGTCTCATAGTATATTGTCAGAACACGGTGACAGTTTTACCAAATATGTAAAAAACATATTTTTTAGTTTAAAGTTAAATATCTCAGCTTTAGCACTGGGGCGCTTGACGTTAGTCAAGTACGCCAACATTTATACCGACCAAATCTTACCAACATAAACTCTTTTACTTTTTATTCAGTATTAAGAAATTATTGACTTCAGACCAGCTCCTATGATGTGTTTAAAAAGTTACTTGTCAGTTAGTTGTTGTTTTATTTCAAGCGTAAGACATTTGAGCTTAAAACGCGAGCAAAAGTGTTCGGTGACACGTCATGTTTTTTGCAGTGCAGCACCAAAAATGCCACATTTTGTCTTTCTCTCCTCGTCTCCGCAGAGGCCTCCGTCTTGTCTTACGACGGCAGCATGTACATGAAAGTGGTGATCCCGAACATCATGCACACAGAGGCCGAGGACGTCTCCCTGCGCTTCATGTCCCAGCGGGCGTTCGGCCTGCTCATGGCCGCCACGTCCCGCGAGTCGGCGGACACTCTGCGGCTCGAGCTGGACAGCGGGAGGGTCAAACTGACGGTCAACCTAGGTATCGTATAAACCGTCTCTTCTGGCCCAGGCAGGAGCCCGCGCTCTTTCTTATTGTTTTATCATTATTATTATCTGATCTAACATGTACTAAACCAGATTTGTAGTCCGTCCTTGTAGTTGCATGTTGATGTTTGCGACTTGCCTGAAAGTGTAAGTTCTTCTGCCTGGATTGATGTCTTTGTAAAAAGAAAGAAAAAAAAAAAGTGCATCGATCTAACACTTAACAAAGTTAGTCGTGCTCTGCCGCGCATCTTTTGAACACATCACAGGTCATTTAGTCAAAGTAGTTTCACATCTTTCTCATTATTTTATACAGTTTCACCCCGAACACAGTCGTCCAGTCAGCAGCATGCAGATGGTCGTTTCGCTGTCTTTTGAGAACTAGCTCAGTTAGCGCTTTTGTTTTGCCGCTCCGTTTCCTGTGCTCTTTTTCGCCATTTGTTCATTTCTTTATTTTCTTTTCCCTCATGTTAGAAGGTCCGCCGTCGGCCTAGCTGGCTTCTCCTAGGCCTTGTTCAAAGATGGCACTCATCCCTTCAAAGGCCCAGAGCCTGCGGCCCATCTGGCAAACAGCCCGAAGCCACAGCGGCCGGCGCACCCGCACGCGGCAGCAGCAGAGGGACATATAGCCTCTAGCCCGGCGCATGAACGAGAGTTTGATTCGTCCCATAAGCTGCTACAATGAAAACCAAACAAACAAAAAGTCTGAATAAGTCAGTAACTAAGCCAGGCTAGCTGCAGGTAGCAAAAGATGACACCGGATGCGGTTCATGGGTGTCTCCAGGCCTCAGTGCGGTGTCGGTGCGAGGTGGCGCGCGGCTGTTTGCTCCCACTTTTCTGTTGCGGTTGACGGCACATGAACACAACACGGTCACATTGGTTTCAGCCCACGTCCCGACGAGCCCCGCTGCTCTGATTGTTAGACCCGGCTTTTAGGAAGTAGGACTTTATTTTTAAAGAGACACAGAGAAGGAGTCCAAACTTTTCGGGCTCCAGAAGCTGGGCTGCAAAATCAATGTGGCCTTAAAACAGCTTGTGACCATTTTGAAATACAAACAAAAAAGGGGATAAAAAAGGAAATAATTCTACAAAAGTAGTCATTTGCTATAGCAGAGGTAAAGTAACTTTGGGTAGTGTCAGAGCCGGCCCAGAGCACAAGCAAGCCGAGTCGCTGCTCGGAAACCATAAGGTCAATAAAAAGACCTTCTTTTGAATTCAAAGCTTCCTTAATTTAATGTTTAAAATACTTTCAAATTCTTTGAAAATGAAGTCTATATATGGAAGTTGTATCAACAGTTATAATTTGACGCTACCAGTTTATAGGTTTTATTTCTAATCCATCCTCCTGATGCAAAGTCTATAGTCTGTTGTTTAAAACGAAACAATATCTAGACATGTAACAAGATCTGATAGCATCAGGTCTTGTGATATTGCAACAATATGACATTTCTTTTGAAAATATTATCATGAGGCCCACATAAAGGTAAGAACTGTAAACTTATCATCCTGTGTCTTGTTTTTGTTTTTTTAATGTAAGACAGGAAGTAGCTCTTAAGTAGTCGCCTGGTACTATGATGTAATCGACTAATAATAATCCACAATAGACAAGATGGAGTCACCTGGTTATGTAACCAGCTAAAAAGGCACTATGACGTTTTAAAATGTGTAACTTCAGTAACAGTGCAATGCAAACAGGCAGAATTTTTAATTTTAAAGATTTAGAATGTATAAAGCCAAAATGTATACGACTATGAATGATCCAAACCTGAGCTGAACTATTCAACCCTGACTGTATGTTTTTATTTTAAGCCACAGTTTTGAAATTCATGAAGCCTTTAATATTTTTGTGCAAAGATGGAAAATTGGGCTAGTTTTCCAAAAGCCTTGCTGACATTGAACCTTGTTCTCATTCGTCCAAGTTCATGTCTATTTTTAAAAAGTTACAGCGACTACAGTATATACCTAAGTATTAACCACAAAATCAAAATACTTCCTATAAAAACACTAATATTGACATTTTTTCTTTACATACTGACTGAAGGTAAGATATAGCTAAGACTCCAGTAATGTACTAAAATGATGTGCAACCCTAAAGTCAGACAAATAAACTTTTATCCAAAATTTATTCACAGCAATAATTTATCTAAACTAACAAATACAAACTTGTTCTGTGATCTGCTGAACTTTTGGCTAATAGGCTAATCAAAAATGGGGCGCCCCCCCCCCCCCGTTAACAATTCAGCTAAAGGCCTTGCAAAATCTTTGGCCGGCTCTGAACAGATTCATTGTTCTGACTTGAGCTACATCAGATTAATCATATTGATCAGTTTGCAAATTGGCTGGGGGCGGGAGGGGGGTGGAAAATGGCCGCCGGCGTCATGTGTCCGTCCCCGGAAGGTGGCTTTACTTGCTTTTGGATGTCTGCAGCTGTAACCTTGAAGGATGCGATTTCATCTGTCACTTGTTCTCCCCTCCCCATCTAGACTGTGTCAGGATAAACTGTAACACCAGTAAGTCAACATTCTTCTTCTGCAGCCTTTTCTCCTTCCGTCAATATTTGATTGTGTGGTCTGTGTGCTAGGTGTGGAGGCAGGAATGTGTGAGTGCAGAGGGTTTGGGGGGGGGGGGGTGGAGGGAGCAAGGGGAGCTGATAAGAGGATTTCTTAGATAAAAGTGGGGGGAAAATGAGGAATAGCCAGAGATCAAAGTCATGCAAATCAGGCTTAATATACTTTCTATATTTTAAATGGCCCATTTTCAAATTAAGTCAAGCAGCTAGCTCTGAATCGTTTTTTTTTTTTTTTTTTCATGCATGCCTGTAGCAACTATCTCAACATCTGCACTCTCAGCCTTTATAGGGAATATTGGCTTTATATTTACTCATACATTGCAGTGAAATGTGCTGTACTTGTACAGTGTTAATCCATGCTGTAGTACTTAAATCAACATGCTGATGCGGATGGTGTTTTATGACCTGTTCTTACTCAGAAAAAGGAGTGTTTGTTTTTTTTTTTGTTGTTTTTTTTTCTTCATCAGCCTTCTAATGGCAGAGAGAAAAAAAAAATTAATGGCATTCAGGAGAGTTTTCATTGAGACAACAGCTTGTTTATGTGGATGGATATGCATACGATAAAGCGAATTGTGCACAGATTAGTCAAACGGTTCACATCCGCTCATTGACGGGAATGCCACCTACTTTGAGTGTTTAATGGTTTATTTGTGCAGAGCACATTTCAGGGTCCTAATGATCACATTAGCGTACAACTCTCGGTGATTATGAGAAACCGTGAATTGGGTGGACTAATTTGAATTTCTCGTGGCCTTTCTCTTATTAATCCACACAGAGGAAAAATGACACACATAAGCTATAAGGCACGCAAAACCCAACGCTAACCCAACACGTAAGCAAGTTCGAGAAAAAACGCACAATTTTTCTTCTCAAAAATTACAGGGCTACTTAAAATCATTTGGCTTTCTCACATGGACTTCACTGTCAGACATACTTTAGTTTTAGTGCAGTTGAAGATTAATGTTGATCTACTTTACAGGCCTGCTGAGAAGGTAGATGGTAGTTAAACTCGCCTTGTTGGTTCACAGACTCATCTAAAACCGGTAGAACGGCGACACTCATCCAGATATTGGACCTTCCAGAGAATCCACAATGCATTCCGCTATTTTCATCCAACGCTACATTTCGTGTCGTCACTCCAACCTGGAACACAGACTGATTCCTACGCAGCTTCAAAACTCCCGAATGAGCGCGACGTTACGCGTGCGTGAACTCCCACCGGAACTCTAAATTCTGATCATTGTTATTGGCGCGGATAGAAGCGAGCAGTTTGATTTTTCAGCACCATATCCATAATAAATACCACTTTGAACCCGCAGACAACAACAATGAAGTGCATAATTACACAGAGCAAATTAAAGTCTTAAATTCTGGTGAAGGAATCTCTCCAGCCATCATTGCTTATAAAGATTTAAGAACTGGTTTCATTTTAATGCATCACCTCCAATAATCTGAGGGGGAAAAAAATGCCACAGCTGCTAGATGGAGCTGCATTGCCCCCTAGTGGCTTTAAGAGTTATCACTACACAACGAGAAAGGCCACTTTCTGTAAAGAATAGAAACAAACAAACAAAAAAAAATGTTAGAATTCTTCTAGTTGAGTGTTTGTGTAACATCAAATATAATTTTTCCTTTGTTGTCAAAAACAAAACCAAATCTTTGTTTTATCCCTGCAGTGGAAATCTAAAGTAGGAACAGCACTTGACGCGATTAGAATGGAAAAAATAAAAAGAAAACTTAGACCCTGAAAGCCAGAACGCTCCATCAGTGAGTGATCTGTGCTTCACATTTCCAAAGGAAAGATTTGGTTTTGCTTTTGCTTGTACCATCCCCGTCCCTCCACTAACTGACCCTCATCTTCAGGCAAGGGCCCTGAGGTTCTTTATGCCGGACAAAAGCTCAACGACAATGAGTGGCACTCGGTGCGAGTGGTCCGCCGCGGTAAAAACTTCAAACTCATTGTGGACGACGACATGGCCGAAGGTATTGACGTTTCTCATGCTGTTCCTGATGTGCACGCTTCTCTGTGTGTGGTTTCCATTGTTTGAATATGTATTCTATGGATGTGTAAAGTTTTATCAGCTGCTGTTGGGAAACACATTTCTTAAATAAATGTTTTTTTCTTTGCTACCGAAAAGTAACATTGCAGAAATAAAACCAATGGACTGCCAGAACTCTGCATTTCTCGTTTGCTTACTGCATGTTGTGGTTCGCGGTAGTGTTAAAATACCGAGGAGTGAAACGTTGTCGGTGCAGAACAATGTAGGAAGTTAGACAACAGCAGCATAATCTCACTCAGGGAATTGCAAGAAACTGTAAGAAAAATAATAAATGAATTGGTTTTATGTCAAATAAATAAAAGGTGTGTGTACTACGTTGTAATAAATGGTGATTATGGAAAAAGTAAATATGATGGGATGATTAAGTTAAAGGTACAAGCCAGACTTACTTTGTAGAATAAGTGAAACACTGCAACACTGCTGCAAAGTGGCCTTGGAGTTTAAACAAAAAGCCAGGCGATGCCGAGATCTAACAGTCAACGTGAAGGTTTTCTTTTTTTTTTTTTCTCATCCCAGTTGTCGTCCGTCTTGCGCCACGTTTTGGCAAAACAAACTGGGATCTTCGTCCACCCCGGTTTGTAAAAGTCGCAGGCGTTTAAATTCAAACATCTTTTGAACTCTTAACTCGTAGGGTTTATTGTTTTGTCTTCACAAGATGTCCTTAAAACTCTGGAGAGTGCTGTATGTTTATTTGAAGGTTAATTTCTTTTTTCTTTTTTTTCTTCTGTATCCTGTTGATAAAATGCTATAAGAAAAACAGAAAAAACGGCTGACTTGGTTCGATGAAGCTTGCTTACTAATTAATTGGTTGCTCTTTTGTGTTTTTTGATTTTTTTTTTTTTTTTTACACAGAATTTACAAAAAATGTTCAGCATTCTTCATTTACAGATATAGATCGAAGAGATAAAGGGTTGCTAGCAGTATGTCGTCCTTTTCTCCTGCAGTTGACTCTTACTCAGTTTCTCTTTTTCGCCGCCGTTCCTCAGGTCAGATGGCCGGTGACCACACCCGCCTGGAATTCAGCAACGTGGAAACGGGCATCTTGACCGAGAAACGTTTCGTTTCGTCGTCACCTTCCCCTTTTATTGGCCACCTACAGGTAATACGGGCGAAACATTTGCGGTCAGTTTTGTGTTCGAAACCTTCTCGTTTATTGAAAATGCGGGGGCGACCTCTCCCCAGAGCCTCAAGTTCAACGGCATGCAGTACATCGACATGTGCAAGAACGGCGACATCGACTTCTGCGAGCTCAACGCCCGCTTCGGCATGCGCTTCATCGTCGCCGATCCCGTCACCTTCAAGACCAAAGGCAGCTACCTGGGCTTGGCCACCCTGCAGGCGTACACCACCATGCACCTGTTCTTCCAGTTCAAAACCACCTCGCCCGACGGCTTCATCCTCTTCAACAGCGGAGATGGGAACGACTTTATCGCCGTGGAGCTGGTCAAAGGGTGAGTGGGACGGAAGTTTTATTGAGAAGCAACAGTACAGAAATAATAAACTGATTTTTAAAAAAAAATGTATAGCTGTTGGTGGAGTCAGTTGAAATTTGATAGGGTTTGTCAGACCTTTGATACTGAATTTCAAATGTTGAAGCGTCAAGACATCAACCAGCTACAATGAACTGGTTCTTATGTTCACATTAGTTTTACTAATAAGCAAGCATTAAAATATTAAAAATGTGCACGCATACAGTGACTTGCAAAACTTGTCTTTCCAACTACAAACATCAATTTTTTTAAAATGAACAATGTGATGGATTAAGGACAAAGAAACCTTTGGCCTTTAACATCCTTTATAATCCTGATTCTTGGAGATCGGAGTCTGTCTTTGCAGCGATGACGTTGAACAATTTCACATTTTCTGACGTCTGCGAGTTCAAGCGTGGAATTTCACATGCACATGTTCAATGAAACTCTCCGTCTGTTGTGCTCATTTGTTCAATGACAAACCTCTAAAGTCTTCAAAGATTGACTTCCTAAGGCAAATGTTTGCCAAGGATTTTCTTTAGACCTATCACATAAAATGGTAACTATGCATATCCCTTTCCAGACTTTTTATCAGTAAAAATAAAGCTTCAAACTGATATTTTTGGCACTTTACAATCATGCGTTACATCGTGTTGATCTATGACACGAGCTGGGAATAAAATGCATTGAAGTTGTTGCTTGACACTTAAAGAAATTTCAAAACGTTAAATGCACTCGCAGGGCACCGTCAACCTCAGTGGGTAATCCCTGATTTCGTTGTATTTTGCCTCCAGAGAGCCAGGATTCCTTGTAGTCTTTCAAAGTGGCCTTGATCAGCAGTTCTGCAGGCCTCCTGAAGTCCTTTCAAAGCTTGGCTGCTTTTCCACTCAATTTTCAGCCCATCTGCTGCCGCCTCTCTCCCGCCAGGTTCGTCCACTACGTGTTCGACCTGGGGAACGGGCCCAGCCTGCTGAAGGGAAACAGCGACAACCCGCTGAACGACAACCAGTGGCACAACGTGGTCATCACGCGCGACGCCTCCAACACGCACACTCTCAAAGTAGACACCAAGTCGGTCACGCAGAACGTCAACGGGGCCAAAAACCTCGACCTTAAAGGTACAACATGGAGAAACTGTGTCTCCCATCTCTTTGGTGACCGTCCAGAATATGAAAAGTTCATCACGTGGTTCCATTTTGCGTCCCGTCAGGTGACCTGTTTGTCGGAGGTTTGGGACCCAACATGTATCAGAACCTCCCTAAGCTGGTGGTTTCCCGGGAAGGCTTCCAGGGCTGCTTGGCATCCGTAGATCTCAACGGGCGCCTGCCAGACCTCATCAACGACGCCCTGTTCCGCAGCGGGCATGTAGGGCGAGGCTGCGAAGGTACAAATTGTGCAATTTGCTGGTTTTTTTTTTGATAGAGCAACATCCAGGCAAAATACTTGCTGGATATTTGACAGCTCCTTAATCCTCTAGTTTCCCAGCACAGACTCAAGTTTTACATATAGGTCACACATTTTAAATCGGCATTAGGTAGTTTTAGTTTTTGAAGCTTGATGTTAGTCTTAATGTTCACCATATAGATGTGTTTAGGATAACTGTCTTGTTGAAACACCCAGTGATATCCAGGCTACAACCATCTGACAGTCAGATGAAAGAAAAATTGGTCAGGATGTTCAGGACCAACACAGAAACCGTCAAGGTTCAAGCTTAGAGGGGCAGTATTATGGAATCGACTTTGAGCTTTACATCATGTTATCATGTCATACCATAATCAAAAAGTTGCTTTGATTCTTTTATGGATGTCTAAGGACTCATTTAATCTCCCATGGCAACCATTCTGGGTTATAAAACAGAGTACTGTCTAGCTGCAGTCTAACCCGAGCTTCCACCTCAACAACTCCCCCACCCAGCTCCTTCAGACTAGCCAGTAGTAATTAGCAAACACCTGGTGGAACTGCGCATCTCATAAGCTCATTATATCCCTCTGACAATGCTAGTAACACGAGAGTTAACAGGAATGTTGTGATGACTTCCTGAAGGCATGGTGCCGAAAAGAGCGCGACTTTCTTAAAGAGACAACGGCCCAATTTCAAGGCATTGAATTGCAAAGTCAAATTTTTTTTAGCCATGTTTGATATATATGTATATAACATTTCTATGCCGAAAGAAGGAAACTCGGTTACTATACTAAGCTGTAAAATGATTTTATGTGGCTGGAAAATACATAAAATTGCCCCCTTAACTTCAACATGGACTAAGTTTGCACCAATCAGGAAATAAGCCCCAAAATCTGCACTTTGTAGCACAGCTGTGATTTGCAAGAGCCTCTACACAAACTAAATGACCTCTGGAGAGAAGTTTATTTATTACGATAAGGATGATTTGTGATCAAATATCCAACCAGAATATTATCAGGACCTTCCCCATGACTATAAAACAAGCTGTTTCCTTTATCTTCATAAGAAATGCTTAGCCAAATATTAAGAATTCAAATGTGAAGAATTTTAAACGACAATTCTTATCGTAAAATTCATAAAAGTTGTGGTAAGTCGCGCAACACACAAACTGATTCAGATGGAATATCACGTTTATATTCCCAATTAACATCTGTAAACTTTCTACAGTGGCATCTTCCACCAGAGTATTTGGTGGTTGTAATGCCTTCTATTTTCTCTAGAGGGCAGTAGCAGGTTTGCATTCAGAGATGCACACACATTTTCACATCTAGCAGCAAAGCTCCTCTCCCGTTCTGCAAGGTTTCCCATGTTGTCTGAGGGGCAGGTGTGAGCAAGTTTTCTGACCACTAACGATGCCGCTGCCTCACTAATCTTTTGCTCTTGTTTCCTGCTCTGCTCTGTTCTGTTCTGTTGTTTTGTTTTGTTTTTTCTTTCTGCGCCAACAAAGTTGGTTTCACCAAAGCCGACCTGCAAGGTAGAGGGTTCAACTCCGCCTCTCGAAGGCCAGCTCGCCTGAAAGGTTGCTGTGTGCAATGCATCGTGGGTGTCACCATGGCAATAACGTCTTCCAGGTGCTGCGGCGGGGGAACTTGCTCTCTGATGCGGAAAAATATAAATAAGCAGCGGACGGGAAAATAAAATAGCAGGGGGGGGAAAAAATAAAACTGCTAAATGAAAGTTTTGCAGCGCCTTGAAAAAGTATTTGAACCCCTGGAACTTTTGCACGCGATACGTTGCGACCATCTTAATGCGTTTTATTTTGATTTTATATAATAAAGCAAAACAAAGTAATATATATGCATAGTGGTAAAGAGAGTCAAGCTTTTTAACTGTGGCTGGCAAATTCGTACTGCCTCGTTTACTCTGATGACTCCAAATAAAATCCTGCGTAGCAATTCACTTCAGAAGTCGCTTTCGTGAACAGAGAAGACGAAGACCAAGAAACACAGCAAACACTTCAGGAAAAAAGTTTAAACAAAGGTGAGGTTGTACTAATATTTCAGATTCAAGTTCCAAAAAATACTTTTTTGATTCCAAATGTACATTAAATGTCACTGCGACTCATTTAATTAAAGAGATATTGTTGCTGGTGATAGCCCCACAAACACAAATACAGTTTTGCACGTTTTAAACATCATTAATTGGAAATTATGATCATTGTGGCAATGTAAGAAACATGTCAAGATAAATGATAAACTGTACGTTAAATGCCCAACAGCAAGAGTTCAATCTAAATGAAAGTATTTAGGGATCTCCAATCAAAGTGGGAGGAAGTGTTGACAAGAAATTCTCAAGCGTTCCAAGTGTTCCACTAACGATGCCGTTCTAGCCTTTGTAGAAGAGCGACAAAAAGAAGTCGATTCCGATTGACGCATGCAGGCCAAAATCTGGAGTAAAACCTGCTGCAGGCTGGCCAAGTTCATCTTCCTGCAAGAAGACCACAAAACTCCAGCCACTGCTGTGATGGGATGATTTAATTCGGCACCTATTTGGGTGTTAGAATGGCCTAGTTCAAGTCCGTGACAATATTTAAAACTTGATTTTCTGGTTGGAGTAAATTTACAGAGAAAAAAAAGTGACAAGAATATGACTCAGCATATCCAAAGCTGTTAGAGACGTAGGCCAAAATATTTTCCAGCTTCGATAACAGCGAAAGGTTCCATAAGAAATGTGAAATATGCATTCATATTGTGACAAACGTGCGGAAACGCTCAGAGTGTGAATACTTTCGGCACTGTGGATGCACGTTAATCGCAGGCAAACGCCACGCGCCGCGGAGGCTGCAGACCAGAACCCCCACTGTGCCGCCGCTGCAGCATCAAGATTCTGGCTTTAAAAATCAATCACGTCTCCTACTCGGATGCTTTTCTCTTTTTTCCCTTTTCAAGAGAGCGAGTCTCCTGCTCCACCACTGGAACGCACACATTCCATTTGCCTTGATATGAACACTGTACATACATGTGCACAGCGCTCGGGATGCCTGGTTGACCACCGTTACAGTACATTACACAGTAAATGCACTTTCAGCTGGCGAACTTGCTCTGTTTATTTATTTTTATTTATTTTTTATTTTTTGCCACTTAAAATGTCCTCCTCTTCTCGCACAAGACAACTGCTCTTAAACAAAAGTTTACTTGCATTTGTCTCTTATCTATTTATTTACTTATCTGTAGTTTGTTTTGTTTACTTGAGCTTGTTTCCTACTGTATCTCGTTATTAAAGGGGATTACTGTCGAGGTTTCTTCTCCTTTGTCTGTGCAGACTCTTAAATGCCGGATTGTTTATCTCGTTATCTATGCAGTGCACTTGTCCTTATCTGCATTCCCTCGCTCTATATAGAAGTATTCAAAAGTGAGAGCTATGTGTGGTGTGAGGAATAGCAAACACACATCCGGTTTGACTTTGAATACCCTCCTCGATCCTCGTCTGGCTCCGGCGCATACTTCTTCCAGATATGCGCCGTGTGTTATCAAGTGCTTCATATTCGTCTCGTTCCTCCTCATGACTTCCGTCTTGTCTGGTGGATCTAGTGCTCATCTTGTACTCTGACACTGATGTTTAGAAATGTAACCCACGCCCCGTTTTTGGCTGGGTTCTCTATATGGTTATTTTTTATTTTTATTTTTTTACCTGTTCGAGTCTTGTCTTGCTTGTTCGCAGAGGGAATGCAGCGTTTCGAAGTTTTACCCTGATAAAACTTTCCCGAGCCGTGTCGGAATGTTGAAAACGTTGCATGCAGGGGTCCCCGGCTCCCTCGCTGTTTCAAAAGGAAAAGAGAGAATGAAACCGGAGGACGCCGACAGTGCCGTCACACCGGCCGGCCCGACCCGTCTGCAGCGGCGACCCTTCGGCTGAGCGCGGCCCTTCTTTGCTCGCTCTCAAGTCAGGATTCGCCGTAGTCACGTCGCAGCGTGCGCTTCAGCTCGTTCTGCTTAAACAGCATGCTGCGGAGCAACCTGGCGCCTTTCCATTGACGTGCCGGCATGAGGCGGGATTCCTGAGACAGCCTTTAACCGATCTGTGCTCGGGTCAGGCTTCCTGTGGCGCACTGTCTGCTCCTCCTGAGTAGTGTAGCTGTGTCTCTCTGGAGTGCATATCTTCTGCATGGGTCCTTCTTTCTTTAGGCTCAATAGCTGCCTTCACCTTTGCCTGACTGCACACTGGTGGTATCTATTTTTTTTTCTCTCTCTCTCTCTTTGTCTCTCGCCTCTCTAGGTCCGAGTACGACCTGCCAGGATGACTCGTGCGCCAACATGGGCGTGTGCATCCAGCAGTGGGAGAACTTCACCTGCGACTGCTCCATGACGTCGTACACAGGCACCCACTGCAACGACCGTGAGTGCCGTTCGCCCTCCCGGTTCGGCTTTTGATTTCTTTTGCAGAGAAAACCTTTGGCAAGATGACGAACGCTTCACTTATTAACCCTCCCGCGGCCTTTCGAGCAACTCTCAGGAGGAGCGCGGTAAATGTCACGGTCTGGCCGTGGGGAAGCCGAGGAGGTGTCCCATTGGACCGCCAGTTCCCGGAGCCACACATTTAAAAGGAAAGGGAAAAGAAAAAAACCCATGAAAGCGCACAAGTGAAACACTTGTGGGGTTCACGTGACCCCATCTCTTTATCCCGCAGGAGGATTAACCAGCAAACGGTAGACCAGATTAGTAATTTCATAAAGTTATTCATAGTGCAACACGCAGGCAACTACTGCATATAATAACTGCTGAGCCGGGTTTATGATGTCTGCTACTGAACCCTGGTTGGGAAAAATCTCCCAAAAGTTTTTTTTATTTTTTTTTTTTTATATATATATCCCAAATTACTTTCGCAACGTCCAGAGAAAGATTGGTAACTTTTGCTCAAGCCCATCTTATTTTGGAGCACTAGAGCAAATTAATTAGGAGAAATGTCACAAAACGTTTGCAAGATCCCTCCAATAAGTTGCGGTGAGGGAAAATTCAGCCAACATTCGCAAACTATGCACGGACTTTTGCTAATCCTCTCAACTTTTCCATAAATCTGACCAATTACTTTAGGTTTTTCTGTGCTTCTTTCTATTCTGACCGATCACTGCAACCCGGCTGAGTTTTGACCAGTCCTCTTATCCCCAATTGTTAATTTAACCTCCTGTTTCACGTCTCTTGAAAGCCAAATCTGTCTACGTGGTTACTGTTTCCACGCCCGTTCTGTTCCCTGCTCTTCTTTCCTCCGTTAAAACCGTCTGACCGGTTGTTCAGATGCATTGTTGTGATTTCGTGAGCCGTCTCTAAGCGCACCGCGAGCGGGTACATGCTGTGTTGCAACCGCAGGGGGGAGACCTGCTGCCGAGCCGAACTGAACTGGCCCGAGTCACGTTCAGCAACTCGCCAGAGCCGAAAGGCAAACGAAACTAGACTGAGTTTTCTTCCAAACAAGCCGTGCAAGTTGAGTAATGCTGCTGTATGTAGATAATACCAGCTAAATGATGATTAGTTAGTCGGTTCCACTGTGCTCTATCATATTAGGCTTGTTAAGAAGACTAATGTTGTTGTTACCTATTTTACATCCCTTGCTAGTGAGTTCTTGCCAGGAATAAACAATCCTCTTTCATTTCTGTACAGAGGTTTTCCTCACTGCCACGTATTTAAAAGAAATCTTCATAGTCACACTAGAAAGAGCAAAGGGTCAGGTCGGAGACATTAGACCAGAGGGCAGAAGCAGGATGACGGATGCCGGGTTTCATCGGGCATGGAGGGATTATTACTGATGAGAAAAAAAGAGAAGGGAAGGGAAGGTAGCGTGCAGCAGTTTCAACTTTTATGTAAAACCACACTACGGCAACAGTAAAGCGTTAAAAAATTGCAACTTTGACCGCAAAGTTGCAATTTGCTGATCAATATCGGCAGGGAATGTCATTCGACAATTCCGTCAGAAGCACAAGGTCGCCATTCCTGGAAGGTTCAAGGGAGAGTTTCGCATCTCTAGAATCTTTTAAACAGCCAAGTTATCCAAACACACATGAACAATCACTGGCTGAGATCAACTGTGTCTGCAGCTAGATGCAGGTTTTTCTGGCGCTTGTGGCCAAGACGGGTAGATCAGACAGGAAGTGGGCAGAGATAAAACGGGCGAAGACGTGCGACAAAGGACTTGATAGGTAATCAAACCCCAAAACGACAACTAATATGTGGGAGCTGCTCAACTTCTGCACAATGCGCCTCCCCAGATGCTGGGATCTCCTGCAGAATCCTACAAAACTTTTGAGAGAACAAGCAAATCTACATTTGACTGATTTTCCCTCCCTCCAATATCCCCTGTGGGGCTCAGTCCTCCTCAGTGGTAAGAGCCATATTTTCATCTCCGTAACCCGCTCCAAGGCTTATTGGTCTCGTTTGTCATATTTTTTTTTTCACATTTAAAAGAAAATGCCTGGTATTTCTGTTCCCTGAGGTGTCGAGCCTCTTAAGTTTCACGTTTCAGAGTGGCATTCGGTGTTCGATGATGCTCAGCCGTCTTCTGCTAAATGTCTATCACAGCAGATGCAAAAGTGTGACCGTTGGTGTGTGGGCGCGCACGCGCTTGTGCGTGCGTGTGTGAGAGTGAGTGTGGGTGAGCTCGGATCTCTTATCCCCATGACGACTGGGGACTCCCCCTCGGTAATCACGCTTGGCGGTCTTTCATTTAG
The DNA here is from genome assembly GCA_911649635.1 of Poeciliopsis gracilis. NCBI lineage: Eukaryota > Metazoa > Chordata > Actinopteri > Cyprinodontiformes > Poeciliidae > Poeciliopsis > Poeciliopsis gracilis. Next base: position 2,149,988 of record CAJVRI010001517.1, read on the forward strand.
CGTTTAATAGAGGGGGCACGGTGCTGCCGGGCCCCAACTAATGAGGTGGTAGAGGCTGTTAGCGGAGCTGCTATCTGCGAGCGCCGGCCTCCGCTAATCATCCAGACCTTTCTTGTGTCAGAGCCGGCTGCTGGGTGCGACTCTGTATCGCTTAAATCATTTCTTTTTCTCTCTGTCTCTCTCTCTCTCTCTCCCTCTTTCTATTCATCTTCACTTTACCCTCTTTATCTGATGTTGTTTTTATTGGACTTCCACACAGGCAGAGTAAGTGACTGCAGCTCTAGCATGATGTTCGGAGCAGAACGCTAATTACTGGTGAAGCCTTCATTAATCCACGTACCAGTGCAGTCAGTGGTGGCACAGAAAGTGGTGTCATCGATTTCAAACCCACACAAACAAACATAGCTCTTCTCGAAATGCAGAAGCTGAGGCTTGTTAATTTCCCCTCTTTATGACACTGCAGCTATACATCTTACTTCCCGCTTTTTTGCTAATAGAAAAGGATGGTATAGTATAGAGTCAACATAAATCTCATGCACGCCGGAGCTCAGTTACCCTGGATTCAAGCAAACCTCCTCAGCCGACTCGGCTCTTGAGCTCGCGATGTTTCTTTTCTTTCTTTCGCCACCAGATGGCAGTAAAGGCACAAGCAAGACCACACACTGGTCTGCTGGGAGAAAATGAGATGCAATTCCCCCAAGCATGAAATCAGCTTCCCGGTTCTTCTCCTGCTTTTTGCCTCTCGTTGGTCCCTCATTGTTTTACATCCCTCCCCTCCTCATCCCTCCATTCTATATAAACCAATTGCCTTTTATGCAATCTTGTGATCCTTATTTGCCATCAGTTTTACTGCTCGGTTGAAGTGGCTTGATTAAAAAGAAAAAGAGAAAAAAAAAAGGTGTGTGCGCTCTCAGTGCGACTGTGTGACTTCTCTCATTCGGCGAGGACAGTGCTGAGGGAGAGTTTCTAATTAACAATGTGGAAATGGAGCTTCTGCCTCTGTATCTCTCGGCCTTTCTCCCTCTGATGGCTGGCAGCAAATATCAGTAATTGTCTCCCTCTCTGACTCCGACATTGTCCACAACGAACGGAACTCGGTTAAAGGGAAAGTGAACTCTTCTGTTAGTTATGCCGCTCCAAGTTTGATTGGTTTGAGCGGTTGAGCCTATGCAGCTAGCAGGGAATGCAAAAAAAGCACCTCGGCAGGAAAAAAAAATCATATATTCACCCCCCCGGTTCGTTCTCGCGCACCTCACTGAAACGCAAGCAGTGTTCACTGGGATCTCTGCAGCAAACGGTGGGGGTGGGGGAGGTGGGGGGGCCATTTTTTTTGGCGTTGCCGCAATGAAACAAGGGGGAGGGTTACGTGCCGTTTCTATCCCATTTTGGTCCCGGCACAGCGTTGTGCTCGCTTCTGCCTCCTTTTCCCCTCCTCTTCTTCATGACAGGATTCATTAATGCCACCCGAGTTTTCGTTTTTGACTGCGAGGCCATCAAAAGCTTTGGGCCACTCGGGACGCTCCGAAGCTACAACAATTACCCGGCTTACGTAACGGAATTATCTCCGCAAAGGTCAGCGAGTCATGTGTGTGCGGTAAACAGAACGAAGACGGAGGGGAAGGGGGCGGGCGGCGCGAGACAGAACCCCGCTCTCCTCTCGGTTTGATGCTGACATCAGTAATTGCACAGATAGATTTTTTTGGAAGTGAATGAATTTCTCTGTCAGCGCGATTCCAGCAGCAACCCTCTGCTCCTGCTTAACCCAACGGCCTTGATTTATTTTCCGAGGCGTGCTCAGAGGGCTGTAACCGTATCTGGCTAACTGCTTACATAAATGACAACACAGCAGTGGCAGCATTGCTCCTTTCACTGCTGGGGAGCAAGGAGGGAAATATCCGTGGTGTACTCATCTCTTGTTATGCAGCAAGAAGAAGAAAGAACTGGAAACGGGAGAAACAGAAATGGTCAGACTGTGTTGTTCAGAGCAGACAATCCAAGATAATTCCACTGACATCCAAGCCCCCAATTTTTTGTGTTTTTTATTTTTTTTATTTTTATACCAAAGTGGCTGCTTCACGCCATTGAACCAGGAGGATAAACACACACACGCACACACACACACACACACACACACAAACACACGCACAGGCGGCAGCAGCAGGCGGTTTGGCATGACGTCAGGGTTGAGCGAGGGTTTCTGAGGATAAACAAACCGTATACGCGCCCATCCAAACATGTACACACTCCCTTTGTGGCTATGGAGAGGAGAGCTTATGAATATTGAAGGAATTTTCATTGAAGCGGTGAATAATTTACCCGGCTGTCTCTGTAAAAAGGGATTAAGTAGCTGGAGCTGGCTGGAACTGGCCGGCCAGGTGTTGAGCCCAGGCTAGCTTGGCTGCGGAGCGACGCTGGACATCTATGGATCTGGCTCGTTGTCAGCTGGACACAGATGTTGGCTTTTTCAGACAATAGTTTTACCAAAAAAAAAACAAAAAAAAAAACAACAAAACTGCCTTCTCAAGCAGCAGATGCAATTACAAGGTCAAGTGTTTGAGAGGAAAATAAACAGTGGGGCTCTTCAGTTTCTTGGAGAATCTGAAAGGGGCAGTGTTATGTCAAACAGACTTTTTTGAACTTTATATTTTGTTGTAATGTTATTCCCTCATTAAAAAAAAAAAAAAAAAAAAACATGCCTGCGGTGTTTCCCTGATTCTTTCATGCATGTTTGAGAAATCCTTTCGTTTCCCATGGCAACCGCTCGGGTGCACAAAATGCCAGGGTGGACCTAGATCCACCTTAAAGGATGAAGCTCCTCCTCTGAGTTGGAGGTTTCCAATCTAGTAAGCTTCTGCGTTATTTAGGAACCCTCCTTTCACCTCCTCTACTGAGCTCCTTCAGACTAGCCAACAGCAATTAGCAAACATCTGGTGCAACTGAATATTTGCGAAGATAGTGATATGAGCTACTAATGAGTGCAAAGCTGGTTTAAAAGGTTACTAAAGGGGTAATAGATGTTGTTATGACTTAGTCTCAGAAAGAGCAGGAGTTTATTAAAAGGTCAGAGGCCCAATTTGAGTTCCAAAGTCACAACGTCAAATTCCTTTTAAGTTGTATTTTGATATCGTCTGAAGGTAACGTAGTTTCTTAATTGCGCCGTAGAATGGCTCTGCATGCCTGGAAAATACATAACGGTACCCGTTAAGTAACCTTTTCCAAAAGCACACTTATAAGTAGAGCACGTCCCTATAGATACCACAGGTTGATCAAAAATGGGCCAAAAGTGTTCCACAGAGGATGATGTGTCCTCAGGGCATAGCTTATCCCAAAAGAACACTTGGAAACAATCATGCTCCCTTTTGGCACAATACTTCTTATGACGTATTGAGCAGTGCACTTTATGTGCACCGTCTCCCCATCACTACCCACCAAATCTCCACTTAAAACCACATGATATTCTCAATTATTGTTACCGTACAGCTCTTCCCCTGCTGTCTTTATAGCTGAACACAATTTGACTGCTGTTTGCCTCGCAGCAGAATGCGAGTCTCTAGGTGGCGGAGACCCTCTGGAAAGGACGACGGCGTCGGGCGCGGCAGGATGCCCGCGAATCCAATCGGAGATCTGCGGTCGCCGAGCGACAGATGGCAAAATCGTATTTGAGGATGAGCTTTCGAAGTTTATTGTCTCTGAAATGAGAACGGCTGGCCAGCGGTGAAATTGTTTTGCTGGGCATGTGGGTCAGACGACGGATGAGTATTTAAAATATGCGGGCAAGAAAACCAGGGCCCTCTGCTTGCCACATTATTGCCGTTCCGGTTCCAACTGCGGAAGATAAATCCGGTCAAATTAAACGGAGATAATAGCTTTGGCCAACACTTCTCTAAAGCACTTGAGAAGGACTATTTTGAACAAATTAGAAACGCATGTGTTTTATTGATGCCTCTAAGACCTCGGATTATGTAAACCACCACAAGTCATTTCCAAAGTTGGATAGCAGAGGTTGTCCCCAGATGTTTGGTTAGGATTCCTTTTTTCTTGGTATGCTAATAATCAGTCAATGTATGTAAAATGGCTAAACTCCCAACATCTGTTGAGATTGACGTCGCCGCTGGTGAGGGGACCTAGAGGGACTAGTCAAATGTTTGTAGACGCAGGTGTGTGTCTTGGTTGCAGCTTTACCCATTCAAGGCCTTAGAAAAGGACGGAAGTCGAACGTCCAAGTGATTTTGTCCACTCTGCCTTCCTTTACGGACCGCTACTTACTTTAGCCGTGAACAATAACAAATTTGACAGAATGGAACAAAACCGTGGCGCGCATCAGCTCAGACAATAAAAACAATAAAAACGAAGCACAGTCAAATGAAATGAGATCTAGTTGTTTATGCATAATCGGTACCATTTGGTCCAGATCCTCTTAAATGTTCTTTTTTTCAACCTTTTCCATAACATGTGATAAACTTCAATCCTTTCATCAAGAGCAGGTGGTTTTGCTTTGAATCACTTCCTTGTGACAGAATTCTTGTCCTTGTTGGTCCATGTTTCAAACATGAAACTGTCCAGATACACAGTGTCATATTTTCTGACAATCCCAAAAGTGATCGAAGCGATTGGCTTCCTTCGACCCACAAAGTCTCCAACAATCGTCCATGTTACCTTGATGTCGCTTCAGAATTGGTGTAACGCAAAACGAAATCCTGCAATGTTTTTCCGCCGTGTGTTTGACCAGTTCAGATCTGCAGGAGTTGGCATATTTTTGGGCATATATTTGTTATTTATCGCATTAATGCCTCCATTCCTGGGACTCTGTCGCCCCCCTTTGGCGACCTTCAGTTCCTGTTCATTTTCCTCTAGCGTTTCTATTTTGCCTGTTCATTATTAATGAACCCAGTGCTCTACCTGTTCAACAAATTTCAGATGAACACACCATCCCCAGTGCAGGTAGTGGATCTGGAATCTCAGCACGCCTGCTCCGTAATCACTCCGGATCATTTTGCCGCCCGATGTGGCATATCCACCCAGTGGAGCTACATACAAATGCAGGCGCCTCTTTTCTGCCTTCGTCTCTCATCTTCTTGTGTCCGTGACGTCTCGAATGTTTTATCCGCGTTTAAAAAAGGGAAAACGAGACCGACCTGCATTCCCAGTGCGTTTGCGGCGAGGACGGTGCGGAGGCGTGCCGGCGGGGCTAATGATGCTTGTCCAGCACAGCGCCGCGTCCCGGTGATGAGATGGGGCGTTGCTTGTGTCAATCGATGTGTCACCATGGCGCTCAAAGCCTCGGTCTAATTGCGCTGTGGTGTGAAGTTCCCCACTCAGGATAGAGGGAATGTAAAAAGAAAAAAAAGAGGGGGATTAAGAAGATGGAGGAGATGTAGCGGTTTGCCTTTGGATCATTTATATTTATTATGGACCACATATTGCTAAGCCATTAGACTTCCAGCAGGACCAACATTGAATCGAACAGATCTAAATCTTATGTGAAAGTTGCTGGTCAAAATGATAACTCTGCGCAGCGTTTTCTTCACTTTCTCCCTGCCGCCTCCTCTTTCTCTCACTCATGAGCCTGAACCGATTAAAGTTCCTGACAGAAGTTCCTTGTGAAGCATCAAAAGCTCCCCCCAGCTTCCTCTCCGCTCCTCTCACATTCATGCATTCTTTGCACAGCTCACAGTGACCTTCGCTGTTTTTCTGTTGCTGCATCAGCGATACATCGTGAAACCAAACGCGCCCCGCTGTGATCGCGGGACGCGGACTGCGACTGGTTCAAAAGCGGGGGATCGGCTCACACAGGAGCGCATCACGCAGCCTTCTACGGTAATGTATACGATGGCGATCGGGTGGCCACGGAACAGGAAAGGTTTGCCAACATGTCATAACAACCTCAGATTAAGTATTTCAAATTTGGCCTAGCTGAGCATCTAGCACAGTGTAACTTTTTTTTTTTTTTTTTTGCTCCACGGTTTTATGATCCTGGCTCTGTAGATCTTAAAACTAAGTGCGCTGATGTTACAAGTTTAGTTCCATTCATGCACCATTGACACCAGTGTCACATTAACGCTCTGTATCGATTTTTGTTGGACCACGATCAGCTGAAATCCAACACTAAAACAAAAAGTACTTTAAGGTGCATTAAAAGTGCCCGATATTAAAAATCACTGTGGCATTATCGCAGAAGCTAATATTTGTGGGCTGTACCGCACTCTTGGGGCTACAGCCAATCACCAAGTCAAATAGCCAATAGCATCGTTCCGAGACACCTCAGCTTCAGAAATATTTTCTTTCAAATATTTTTGCATTTGCGCTACGAAAAAGTTTGTACATATGCAGGTTTTTTTTTTCATAGTTTGTGTAAAGTTGCGCTCCGTAGGAAAATCCTTTTGACTTTTATGAGCTGTTCACAAAGTTTTATTCCGCTAAATGCCAAAACAAACAGCATTGCAATTCTGCAGTTGCGCCGTTTCCAGTAAATACGGAACTTACTGAAAATCACACGTGAATTAAGTTTAACGTGACGAGTCAGTCAAAAAACAATCCTCCGACCACTTCCTGTCACCGTCTTCAACATCCTGTTGTCGATCACGTGGCTCGTGCGATGCGCTTTGCCGCGTCTCCGTCCAAACGCAGCTACTGTTTATGTTCCCCAAATTAGACCGCCTCATTTTATTCTTCACAAAGTTCTCTACGAAAAAAAAACCCCACAAACACACACAACTTAACACCTCGCGGTGCAGACGTTCCAGCCTAGAAAATATGTGGAAGCCTTCCCAGCGTGATAAATAAAATCATACCTTCGACCGCTGTCTCTGCGTACACAGACCTGCGCCGACACTCTGCAGGCTGCCTCCTCCACGGGCCGACTAGAGAGAGAGAGAGAGAGAGAGAGACGTAGAGCAGGAGGGGAGGGGAGGCGATGATTGAGCTGCACACATTACAGACAGTTACGATGAGGGGCATCCATCTGTTTTGGTGCCAGGCGGGTAACCTTGAGGCTGTCTGAGCGTTCCCAGCACCCGCACCGGCCCCTCTCGCAAGGCGCGCCGCCTGGCCACAGACACATCCATCAACGCGTGTTCTCAGACACATTTCAGGAGCCCCAGCAACACATACAAATCACCCAATCAATACCTCCGACACCTCGCCTGAACTTCGGGGTTTTTGTTGTGAAACAGTAGCGCGCGGGTTTCTGGCACACAAGCTTTATGTATTCGTCTTCTGTTTTTGTTTTTTTTTTTTTTAATACGCTTATTCAAGTGGCTTTTTGCGGGGCTTTTATGATATCCTTATGATTTCCAGACCTTTCAGTCTTGCCTTCGTGGCTGCTCCTAGGATTTTTCTTTTAATTTCCTTCTCTCCCATATTCATTTTTCAATGTGTGCGGACTCCGTTTTGGCCTTGAGCCGTCGTTTTATGCGCGTCCCTCTTGTGTACAAGCAGCTGCTCGCGATGTCGTGCTGCGAATGTTTTCGTTGCGTTGATTGCGGCCGTCAATGTTTCTGCTCCTGCTTAAATGCAAAAAGCGTTTCAACCAACTGAAGTTGCTGTGGTAACAGCGAAGGCGACAGCAAAAATATGATCGTTTTTAGTAGTATTTGTATTTCATAATACATGTTTTACATCATAGCACATTTGACATGCTTTCTTTGTTGAATGATGTCAGAGATTATTCAATCATCAGTCCATACACGATGCATCCAGCATGGACCTTGTCCAAGCATAAAGAATGCTGGCAACATCAAGATTTAGCGTTTGCTTTTCAGAAGGTGGTAAATTTCAGCTTCTGGCTCATATTGTGAGAGTTTTGCAATAAGTTCTGTTTTAGTTCATCTGCTGCATTGATGCTTCTAACAAAGTGGAAACTCACCCAGCCGCTTCAGGCACTAGGTGTTTTCTTTTTTTTTACTTTTGATTGTACCGGTGAGTGTAAGCAGACCTTCGGCTACAATTCGGACCAAGACGCGATCCAGACGCCTCTGCAGATTGTAAACACCGGGCTAAAACTTGTTTGGTTTTTCTTTTATCTGCTGGGCTGCTGGAGGCAGATGGCGACTTGTGAAGAATCCTAAATGCCTTTCTTATTCAATTAAAAGACAGAAGTACGGCAGCACGTAACGCTTCGTATTTCGGGTGTCTGGAGCAGTTGTTGGAGGCGCCTTGTTCAGCAGAGAAGCTCAAAGCTTTTATTACAGGCGATTTTGACTAAAATCCCATCTTAAATTGGTGACGCCAGGCGTTTGAAATCCTTTCAGGATCGTAAAATTGTATTTGTCTCCAAAACACGCTCTTTGACAGTTCAAAACTCTGGACGGATATTTTTCGTTGAGGCTCGTATTGGGAATGTTTGCGGTAGTTTTTGTCTTAGGTCAGCTCTTCCCGTGACACTTCTAATAAGGTAGATGCTCCGGGAAGTGCTTCAACTATGACATTTTCTATTTTCCTAGCTGTTCTAGAAACTTTAAGGAGATCCCTGGCTAGAATGCTGACAGCCAGAAATCTGTGGACTTTGCAACAATGTAATAGACCTCAAAAAAAAAAAACCTAGGGAAAGTTACGTTTGAGGCTTTTCGTTCTGCAAATACTGAGGACAAAAACCGATTTCATAAACCATCCATATGCATTTTTATAATAGAATATAATAGAACTAAAAATACTCTTGACTGTCCCTCAATGGGTAGATCCAAGTGTACCAGCAGCAAAGTAACAGGCTAGTCCAAGCATGTAGACTTGCACAAAAATAAAAATACTTGTAACATCTCTGTTTTGCATCGTTCAAATAAAAGCTGCCTTTTTTCATCATTTGTAGTTTTAGCTATCATCTTCTAATGCTGTTTCAGCTAGTCAGCAACCATAATGAAATGAATTGGGTTTTCTGAAACATGAAATCCTCTCACATCGCCGAGGTTTTGGTGTTCTGGGCTGGAATTCACAGGATCCAGCTGCATCAACACCAGGCACATCATTTCTCCATGTTGGATTAGACAGCTGAGCTCAAGCGTCCTGCATGCCGAAGTGAGTGAGACTTTTCCTTGGCGTTCCATAAGACTACAGATTTGTTAACTATTAGATCACTGCTAGTAATATGTGAGTGCTTAGTCATCATGTGTTATTGAAGCAAAAGCTAGAAAGTACTTTGATGGGGGTGTAACCTTAGGTCCATCCAAGTTCCCTCACATTGTCTCATGACATATTTGTTAACCTGCTGTGATCAATAGATGTCTTCTGATTGGTTCGGTTCACCATTACCCCCACCTTGCACTTTGTAGAGTGCAGTGGACAGTTTTTGAAATGCCACACAAATAAAAGCAATTTGTCATTGGCGGACAGCATTCCTGCCCGGCTCTCAATTGCGCTCCCAAGTACATACAATAACTCTCCAAGTGTTTACAGCAGCAGTTTCGATGTGCGTGCGTGTGTGCGTGTGCGTGTGTGTGTGTGTGTGTGTGTGTGTGTGTGTGTGTGTGTGTGTGTGTGTGTGTGCGCGTGTGTGCTTCTCAGAGTGAGGTGACTTGGTCTCATTTCATTGCATCATTGTTCTTGCACTCCTATTTACTCCCCGCTTTTTCTATTTTGTCCCTCGGCTGTGAAGCTGATAGGCAGTCATCAGCAGCAGGGCGCTAAACTGCTCCAAACGCGCCCGAAAGAATATAGTTCTCCGCTGTACAGCACTTAAAAGCGCGGTGCTTCATCAGCAACAAGGAGCTCTGTGTGCATTGGCCTGTTTGTGTTCGCCTCAAGTGAGAACCGCCTTTCCGACTGGACTTGCACAGGCTGGAAGCTCAGGAACACCTGATAAAAGCGGCAGAGCGTCTGATGCCTTCTGTCAGGCAACATTTAGCTCACGCCTCGCACACGGGGGGCTTCGGTTCTCCCCCGGGTCCCTCTCAGCTCATTCCTGGCGAGCGCTTGCAGTTCGAAAGGTGTGGGTTTCCCAACAGGGCAGTCATGTCATTCACTAAATTCAATTGTCACAGTGAGGCTTGTTACATTTTAGAAGGATGCGGGAGGAAGCCGTTTGGCCCTTCGAGCAATAAAGAAAAAGATGAAATTGCAGCGGGTTGATAGCTTGCAGCCATTAATTTTAGTCATTAAAGGCTCTCAGTTGAAGAACCCTGTGGTGTATCTGAGGAGCACAGCAAGACGCAGGCAGAAAGGTCCATTCTCCATTGGACAAAAGTGATGGTTTTCATCAGGTGGAGGCATTTTTACAAGCAATTACCGCTGACATTTATTTCCAGCAGGAGCCGACTGTCCTCTCTGGCTTTTCATGCCGACATGGATCGGACTTTAAGATGTTCTCGAGTTTGACGCCACCTTCTCTCATTAGTTATCCTGTTTTCTTTGGTGTGTCAAAAGCTTTTTGACAGTTTCGGTGAACAACTCGTATCTCATTGGCTCAGATGCGTGTGGGTTGAGTTGCTCTCTCTTTTTTTTTTTCAAAATTAAATTAAACATAATGTGTTGTCCATTCTGCGTCCTTTTCCTCTTTGCTCTCAGTGGTTCAAAGGAGTTACTCAGGGATGTGTATTCGGACCCCTGCTTTTTCTTTTCTACAAAAATGATTTTTGTGAACATTTAACAATTTTTTTCAGCTAAAAGAAAATGTTTGGTTAACACCACAAACGCAACTCGGCTTTTGGAAACAGAATGGCCTCCTATGGCATGCACTGCAGTTTGCAACATTTGACAAAAAAGAACTTTATAAAGATTCAGATTCTCACATTTGCAGCCTCCAAATTTGTCTTGAGGAATGAATATATATCCAAAAAAACAAAAAAAAAAAAAAAAGAAAGATTTGAGCACTAGATTGAAATCTAATTACACGTTCACTAGATTTTTAAGGTACACTGACTTTTGCAACAGTAATTTCAAATGCATGGATTTATTCAGACGTTTAGCTGTGAAATCCCTCTGCACTGCTCTGAAATTCTGCCCAGGAATCACCGAAAGTGCCAATTTATTCCTTTGAGGCGCATGCTACACATCTTTCAGCTAGAAGTAAATCTATTCAGTCCTTTTATTGTATTGATTCAATCTGGAGCTCATTTAAAAAAAAAGAAAAAAATGTCAAAATGGATGAATAGATGAAACCGAAGACCTGGGATCCAAAATGGTGTTACATTAAGTCTAATGTAGATTTCCACCTCTCTCTCTATATATATATATATATATATATATATATATATATATATATATATATATATATATATATATATATATATATATATACATAAAGACTCCTTCATGTTCATAACAAGTGTTTTGTCATGTTTATGTCATATACTTCAAATAAATAGTTGCCCATCTAAATGTGTGTAATTGTAACAGAGATTTATTTTAGCACTGTACACTGCCTTCTGTACAAAAAAAAAAAACTAATTCCCCCAAAACTGATGAGAAGGCGGATGCTATTTATAATTTCAGCAACGCTGAAATCGACTGTGAAGGTGCAGAAACATCACACGCTCTCTCTCTCTCTCTCTCTCTCGCCGTGACTCACGTCCTGATTGTCACCGAGTTCAGTGTTTAAAGCTGAGAAAGACCACACGCTCAGTGCTTAATGTTCACCTCCCGCTAATTATCAACCTTTCACTCCGCTTGTTGCTCTCTCTCTTTCAACCACTTTACTTCCCACTCCTTTTTTTTTTTTTCCCCGCCGTTCCGTTTTCTTGGACTCCTTTCCTAAATGTCTACAATTATTGTGTCAGCGGCTTCCCAGTTCATCGTTTTGCCACCCCACGCCCCCCCCTTTCCCCCCCCCCTCCGCAGATGGCTGCCGCAGACTTTCACGGCCCGAATGTAATAACTCGTTTTTCTCGGAATTCGCTGTCACGACGTACAGACTTTCCCACCTGGCTTCATTGTTGCCATCCAGGCCGAGGCGCCGACGCCTGATGGCTCCCGTTCAAAGCCGAATGTGTTTCGAAAGCGCTTGTGAGGTCGTCCTTCAGAGGAGTTTTCTGAAATCGCTCCTTGCTGACTTGGTTTGCTTGATTTCATTGTCCTTATAAAATCCAGAAACTCCAGCAGAGACGGAGCTTTTAAAACGCGCGTCCTGGCGAATCTCCAGTATGCCTCTCATGTATTCATCGGTGCAAAAGGCAGGTCCTTTATTTATTTATTTATTTTTGATTCTTCTATTTCCACCAACGTGATTCTTCTTGGATTTATTCAAGGAAACACAACATGGAAAGAAAAAAAAAAAAAGAAAAAATCCTGTCATCGAAAGGTCATCATTTATATTCATTATACAATAGCCCACATGAATGTGTAATTCCGATTTGCTCAAGGGCTGTTGATTAATTTCACATAGCAGCACTTCTACATTCAGAGAATCCTTGTCCTGTCTTGTCTAATCCTTCCGGGATGTTTTCAGGAACGATTTTTGCGAAGTAGAAGATATTTGACATCACCAGATGTGAATTTTTCAGGAGGCCAAGGAATTATCTGTGTTTGTTTCTTTTGGAGAACAGGACATGTCGGATATCTCCAGCGCCGTGTTAATTTTTGCCATACTTTACTTCAAAGAGTCAGAATTTTTGTGTTATCTTCTGAGGCAGCCTCGATTAGTAGTTCTGCAGCGTCTATGTGGGTTTATTTTAAACCTTGCCCTTTGGCTGCTTTTTAATTGATTTCTTTTCCTGTCCTTGTACCTGACCATGACAGGATGTTGTGCAAAGTGCGCCCCCACCCCAAAAGTTTCTGGACGAGTGATGAAAATCGGCCACACTTTTAGACTTAAGAATCAGGTTTTTTGTTGCTTAACACCGTGTCAGATTCGAGCAAGGAAACGGGAATGAATTGTCTTTTTTGACTCGTTTCTCATTGCAAAGTGCCAGGAGATATAATTGCCTTGCTAGGTTGTCTGTTCAGACAAGATATTGCTTCCTTCAAGTTTAGGCGTCTTGATGCATGAATGATTCTGAAACCACGGCTGAGCGGCAAACAACAGTGAACAAATGACACAAAACAACATCCACATGGAAACAGTAATGCGTTGGACTAAAAATTATTTTACAAAGCATCAATGATCCAAAAGAAGAAAAAAAAGAACTCTAAAGCAGTGGTATTTTTCTTTTCTTGCCATTTTAAAAATATGTATTATAAAAATAAAAAATGAAAAACGTCCCATCACATCAGAATCAGAATCTCCTAATATCTTTCCACTTGTTGAAGTTGGTGTACTTGGTGAAGTGCACCAAGTACACCAACTTGGTAAAATATGCATATTTTACATGTTATATTTTACATAACTGTAATGTTACATGTTTACATAACATGTAAAATATGCTTCTGCGTCATAATCAGGTAAGTTACTTTTGCTACGTCTTGTTTTATTTTCTATCCATAGTTAGAAAGTAATTATGGAAAGTATGGATTATGTGGAAGCTTAATACTCTTCACACAAACTTATAGTCAAAGCACCCATGTAGTCAAAGTACTGCTGAAACCATGGAATCTTCAATGGCGCAGACAAAGCCTCTGCATATCGCAGCATGAGTTTGTGGAATTTCTTTTCCAGTTATTGCTGTCATTTTTAACGCTTATCAACTCCCTAAATGGCATATTTAAAAGGAGATGCTCACCCCATAGAACTTTTCACCTTTAAAATCATTGGCAGCCTGCATTAGCTGGATAATAATTTGTGACTGAACCAGCCAATACCTAAAAAAAATCCCTATAAATTATTTTCAAGTGAATATTGAAGAGCTGTTGTCTAACTCACTCACTGCTTCCACATAAAAAAAAACTGAAAAGATTTTTTCTTGTCTGAGGTTACATTTTTATTGAAAGCTATTAACCAAAATAATTAAAAAAATTTAAACCTTTATATAGATCTCTGGAAAGAGTTTGACCAGCGTACCTTTCACCCCTCCCTTGGAAGCTCCACACATCATTCCCAAACTGACCTCAAATCCAATTTCATTTAACCGTTTTCTCTCTCTCCGATTTTGCCGTCGTTATTCCTTTTCAAAGCCTTAAACCTTTATCGAAAATGGTGCGCTAAATCAGTGGCGAAATGGTAATATTTCTGTCCTCCGCAGGCTAATTGAAGCACACTGTGAATGCGCCTGTCACATCGGCTGCTCAAATGGCAGCGACGCTGCAAATGCAGCCAGGTGACGAGCTCCACACTTCATTTTCAGGCAGCCTCTCACTTGTGCTCTGAAAGTTTCGACACCTCGCCCGCTCCCTCCAAAGTTCCCCTTCTTCCTGTGCACACAAAGTAGGACACTGATGCCATTTAGATTAGTATCCCATGTGACCGACGCTGACATGAATTTGCTGGGTGACAGGGGACCCAATTACAGCGGAGGGCCGATCGTCCACGGACCGCTCCGTTTCAAATCGTCTCCCAAGCGCCAAGCATGGAATAGGAAAATCTGTAATCGTGGATGTGTTTGTATTAGTGTGACGGGTAATATGTGTGAGTGACTGTAAAGTGTGTCACTGTGGGTCCGCGTGGTTGAGAGTGGGGCTGGGAGACGCACTAGGGTCAAACACATCACTGCTCCGGAGAACGTGATGCAAACTGACTCATGTCAGTCTGAAGAGTGAAGCTTCAAAAGCTGACGCACGTTGGCGTTTGTCTAGCTTTGTGGGAACCACTGTGAACTAAGCTTCCCTTCATATACGTAATAGTAACCTAATTCTGCAATACCTCAACCTTAGGGTAAACATAGTGACTTCAAAGCTCATTTTTAGGCATTTAAAGTCCTTAAAGTTGTGAGGTTCACCATTTGGTCTCCATGAACTGTACAATCTTGTTCTCTTAAGATCTACAGCAGCTTTGGTCCATTAAAGACAGTGCATGTTCATCCAACTGGCAAAATAGGATATTGATAAGCAGAGTTGGAATGTGCAGCATCTGAAACGTTGCATTTAAGGCAGTATGAGGCAGAAATATTCCTTCAAAGCAGTCACTTATATCGCAATAATGCACTTACTGAAATTGTAATGACCATAACACTTCAGCACATCATGCGTCCCTGGTTAGCAGTGATGGAGGCCACTTAACTTACAATTATTGAACTGGGGGAAGGAAACCGACATACCTGCCAAAAGCATAAACATACATGGTGAGAACATAAATACCCCAAAGGAAGAGTTGGTTTCATTGGCAGATTATTTCACTTATAGGTAAAATGTCCTGTTATAATTGAATAATCAATTGAACGAGTACTTTTCCATCACTATTAAGGGATCATTTACTTCAAAGAAGCTCCTGTATTTTGCAAAAGTTATTTGTAAGTTAGTTTTGTCTTTTTTCTAGTGTACAAAGACATTTCCACTGAAAAGTAGGCAAACATTACTGAGTAAGATTTTGTGTTTTTCCAGTGCAGGTCGTGTTATTGCTTATCCTGCTTATCCTGACAGAATATGGAAAAAGACATCTCACATCTAAAGTGAAATGTTATGCAGTTTTACCAACATTGCTCAATAAAATATATTTTATTGGTGAGATTTTGTTAAAATGGCCTAGTAAGTTATGTATTGACTTTCTCAGAAACCAATTTAAATTTCTCTATTGAAATAACAAGTTTCTTTTAATTGCTGGCCACATTTTTGTATTATTTTTAGGAGCTGAAGACGCAGATTCAATCAGGACTTTGATTGGGCCTTTTCAAATATTGGTAAAAGATACATTTAAATCTATATCGGACAGAAGTATGGATATCTTTTTGGTTTAAGTGTGGTTTTTTGTACATCCACTTTTGAGGTATGCAAATAAATCAATGTTGCATTCTATCTGATTTCCTCTTCAGTGTTGTTCTTCAGTATTTTAATCTTTCTTTAGCCACCATTTTTAAAAGCGTTCCTAATTGTTTTGGTAAGTTAAACGGCGATCTCCAAAGACAACTTTAAGCTGACTCTAAGGAATGCAGTTTTCCCGTCCCGTCGCTTTACGTTGTTCTCCAAATCTTTCCTCTGACTGACTTCTGTCTTAACTAAATCTGGCGCAGCAGATTGATCAGCAGGCCTTAAAAAAGACATACCACTTCCTGTGGTGGCGTGATCGATTGTAATCAATCCTGCTCGGCCTGCGCTGCGGCGCATTCTGCAGCTTAGGATTTCGACTGCATTCCGTTTGGGCAAATTGAGTATGTGTCACGCCTGCTTGTGTCCGTGCATCTTTGTTTATGCACGCTTGCTTTTTTTTTTTTTGCACGGCACCGTTTGCACTTTTCCTCTTCTGTCTTTATTCTTCTTTTATTTATTTTTCTTACCCTTTTGCTCCGCATCGTGGCTGACCGCATTAGCAGCTGTGCCGTCTCCGTTTTATCTTGGGCTATTTTCAAACCTCGTTCCCTTCACCGTGCACCCTTTCCTCTGCCCCACTTCTCCGAGCGCCTATGCGGCAACGTGAACCCTCCCCGCCAACGCACGGCGAGCACCGTTTGTCCCCCCCCTCCACACACACACACCCCACTCCCCTCTCATCCCAAGCACCCTTGCTCTGGTGTAGCGGACTACCCTCCACCTCCCCTCCCCTTCTCACGGAAATGTCCGCCACGATATAAACGTCTCCCGTCGACGGGGTAATGTTTTTGAAAGGCCTTGCGTGTGTATTAGAGGGCGGGCTCCGGGAGCACGCCGGGATGTCATATGTGTCGTCCCGGCATGAGACAGAGCAGTGGCGAGTGCCAGCCTTTTTCCCTGATTCCCCCGGATACAGGATGGGGTGTTTGTTTTTTAAGCGAACACTTCACAGAGAGCGTACCGGTGGTTTTATTTTTGACCGGTTTTCATTTGCTCTCCACGTTACTGACGACGGCGGTCGTCTTTACTCTTTTTCAATCGGGAGTGTCATGAATACGAGGCTGGCCTCGGGCCCTTTGTCGGCTTGTTACTCGCTCTCTGTTCTGCAGACGTGTGCATAAGTGGGCTGTGTACTCTTTGTGTTACCGATTGCAAATCTGTCGTATTAACTCTCATTTCTCCTCCTACGTTGTCGCAGAAAGCATCTGCCTTCCCCGCCCCTGTCTTTCAGCATGGAAGCACTCGCATTGCTTGGAACGCAAATTTTTCATATCATTTATTAGAATGCTTTTTTGTTGGTTTGTTTTTCAGTAGCGTGGTGTGAAAACTTTACTGCCTTCTCGCTGAATTATCTGTTTGCAGCTCTCGCGCTACAGCTCAGCAAAATAACCGAAGCTCATCAAACTGAGCGGAGAACAAACTCTGAGATTCTCATCTGGATTTATGTATGGAACGCATGAAAATACTTTGATGTAAACCATATTAAGCAATTATTAACTTGTAACAAGCTCTTATATCTCGCTGAAAAGTCACTCATAAGTTAGTTTTGTCCTTTTTCAAGCATGCCATGATCTAGAGTCTAGATCATAAATACTTGTTCAAATTTTGTGGTTTTGCAGTGGAGGCATATTCAGGGATGTTTTAAGTATTGGGATTTGTTGTACAAACCAGTCCCTGCTTGCAACTTGCGTCCAAAATTGTTGCTCCGGTTGTATTTAGTAGTGTCAGAGTAAATGGGACAGACCAATAGTGCAACGCCTGACTTTTCACACCAACTCGTACAAAAATGTTACGGCCGCGTAATATTTTTCCTTCGGCATCACAGTGATGCCCTTTTGCTTGATCGCCCAAAAACCTGTGAGGTTATAAATATAAGAGTAGAGAGGCTTAGTAAAGTCAGGATTCGCTGTATTGGTCTGATATTGACATAACTTTTTTTTTTTTAAATTGCCTAAATTGAGCAGACGCTAGTTAAATTAGAGAACAAAAACGTTAGTCAGCGCCGTCAGGTTCAGTCGAGCCCTTCTAACACTTCAAGTCTTTACCAAGAGATGGGTCCACAACCCGAGTTTGACCCTTACATCACCTCTGGCACCCCCACCCGTATGAGGTTGGCAGCTTCAGCGGTGATGTATTAGACGGCGCGGTGCTCAGCATCAAGGGAAGGAGGAAGGTCAGGGCTTAAAACGGGGAGCAGCTTTTTCTTGTTTTAGTTGGAGAAAGAAGGAAGACAGAGAAAATGAGAGAGAGAGAGAGACGGAGAGCGAGAAGGAATAATGAGCGTGTCAAAATTAGCCTGGCTCACCAAGAGAAAACAGCAGCAGGTATAGCTAATGATTTGCTCAAGTAAAGCTCAGGGAGTAGAGCTAACAAAACCAAAGCACACAAAAGACTTCTTACAAACCAAATAAGAAATAGCAATTTCAAAAAATCTATACATATATATTAGATTTCCTAAAAGAGATTAGGTGCATTTTTTTAAAATTTGTAAAATGTCGGCACTGCGACGCGCGTCCACTGTTCCTGTTTTCTCACTGATAAAACTCCAAATCAGTCTTTGCTGAAACGTTCATATTTTAGAAAAAAAGAAAAAGAAGAAAAAAAAAACAAGACCGGCTTAATGTTCCACTTAGAACCAGAGCCGTCAAAACCTCAGACGAGATAATTATTTTAACGACCTGGAAGATAAAGCCATCCACGTAATCCCATCTCAGGGAGCGCATCACTCTCTGCCTCCCTTTGTGGAAGCACCGGTCTGTTTCACCTGGTCCAAATTCTTTAGAGACACAAAGTGAACGTGATTATACTTCCCTCGAGACAGTGTTGTGTTTTTTTGGGGGGGGGGGGGTTTCTGCCCCCTCCCCGCCCCCCCAACTTTATTGAAACCCTCCAGCTCTCTCCGCATGTATTTATTTATTTTTTATCCATTGACATCTCTGCATGCTCTAGCACCCTCTGAATCTGAGAAGGAATAATTGATAAGGTGGAGATTTTATCACTTTATCTTTTGCGTCGCTTTTTATTAAAACATTCGCTCTCTCCTCGCTAATTATCTCGTGTTTCTGTCGTTTATGCATGAGCTTCATAACCAGTCGCAGGCCAAATTTCGGAGAAATGCGACGCGTCTGCAAAACGTACAATAAGCTAAGCTTTCTCTACATCAAAGGCAGGAGGTCGATGCTTTATCGCCTCTGTGCTCTCTGCTGCCGGTAATCCGATGCGCGTTTGGGGTGATATTGCTTGTCAGCGTTCCGTTGATTTGCTCATCTGCGGCTCTAGAGGAGGAGGCTGGAGTCTGGCAGCCATTAGCAATGATTCCTCTCGTTAAAGAGCGACCGAAAACCGACAAAGGAGACCCGGTGGCACGGCGAAGATGATATACAGCCAGACCGTGGTCAGAGATTGGGAGTGATGTAATCGAGGTATCCTGAAATGCGTCAGGTGTCGAGCCTTAATGGCCTTAAAATGTGTCTGGAGCTCAAGTTTATACATCCGTTAAAAGCAGAAAAAGAGAAGAGTTATATGTTCGGATCAAAGTGTAAGTGGTTCGGTTATTCAAATCATTTTCATCGGTAAAAAGTAAATCCACTGTTAGTTCACTTTAGGACAATAAAACTCACCAAAAGAGTTATGAGACGGAATAGGTGATGTCCATTAATGATGAAAGAGAGTGTGTGTGTGTGTGTGTGTGTGTGTGTGTGTGTGTGTGCGTGTCAGCAAGAAAGCGAAGAAGGTTCTCCTGAGGCTGCAGTCATTGCAACTTACCTAAAAATTTACACATGCAGCTATTTTTTGGCGTTTATGTACCAATTGGAGTTCGTACTGCAGCACAGCTGACTCCTACAAGAAGTTAGAAAACTAGTTTATTAAAAAAATGTCATAAAATGTCATTGTGCATTTACATCTATCATAGCAGCAGATAGTTGTTTGAGACATTGCTTAATTTTTAGATTACTAGCCATCATCATAAAAACCTTCTTCTTTTTTTTTCAGGTAGAATTCTGTATATCTCTCAAATCTTTGTCCCTAAATACATAACTAAGCTCAGTGAGACTCACCAAAACTGAATGTTCTGTTGCCGCTGGTGGAAGATTGGCTCCCTGGGCTGCAGTCATGGCAAATTAACTCAACAGGAAAAAAATTGCAAACAAAGCAGCAAGAGCCGTGTTTTTTTTTGTTTTGTTTTTTTTTTTTTTTCCCCCCTCCATACGTCAGAGAGGTTAGTTTGCTCTAGATATGCGATGGGGGAAGCGCATCCTGAAAAAGATGATGGAGATTGCGCCAAATATCTGGTGCTCATTCTAAAGTGGCGCCCTGGAATGATCCCACGGGAAGTGTGAAGTTCACAACTCAAGTTAGCCGTTGCTGTAATATATTGGCAACCCTGTTTATTTCTTTTTGCTGTTGTTGTCGTTGTTAAGGATATTACTTTCGTTTTGGAAAAATGTCATATATATTTTTATTTTTTTTAAACAATTGGTGGTTTTTATTGGTGAAATTCAGTAGGCATTTGTACATTCTTACACTGACATAATGACACTCGCACAATTAGTGGGACACAATAAATCTTTATTAGCGGTGGCAGCAGAGCGGCTCTTCAGGCTTGTTGCCATGGCAAAATATCGGCTGTCTGTCAGTTCAAAGAGGAGGACAGATGGAAAACAAAAAACAGCAGCTGCCGTGAAATCTGGATTACTGTAATTGTTAACCTTTAAGCCAGAGCTACCACTGCTGCACAGCTGGGCGCCACAGGAAGTTAGAAAAGGATCAGCTTAAAATGTTTGTCTTTTAAAGTTGAGATCGTTTCATGTTTTTCACCGTAACTGTAGGTATTCACTGTAGCGATGCATATTTGCGTGAAAAAAACAATCTACAGTCACGCAGAGATGGTGTTTATACTTTCTACCCTGCAAACTGGTGAATCGTTCATCTCTCTGCCAGTTTATGTTTCTTCTGACACTTGCAGCCGTTCAGTTTGTTTCGCCAATAAGCGGCCGCCCTCCCATCTCTGACAGGCTTGTCGATAGCGCCGCGTGAATACCTCATGCATTTTATCATCATCCGCGACTACGGGGACCGGTGCTAAGAATACTCCCCGGCGTCGGTAGCGTAAGTCGTCCTGAATGCACTCAGTCGGTGAATAGCAACCGAAAAAGTGATGATTTAGTATCTCCTGTTTGGCAGCGCGGCAACCTAAGCTCCCCTAATCACGGAGAACATCCCTGGCTGGTGGAGCGTTCCAAGCGATTCCTAATCTCCACTTCCATGATCCTCCAGTTAGAGCAAAGCCACCTGGCTTCTCCGAACATGTGCCAGAAAACACAGAGAGGCAGCACAAGGTGTCCTATCTGACAGCTGACTGTGCTCTTTTTCCTCAGGAAAGTTTATTCTACTTACTCTCCACTTTTGTCTCTCTTTCTTTTCTTTTTTTCGTTAAATTTGTATCTTTTTTTTTTTTTTTACATTTCCTAGCTCATTTTCACTTCACGAGGGAGAGACACCAGAGGCTCCACTGTACATATATTTGGCCTATCACGATAAGGTGTTGCGCGTGCTAGGTTGCCGAAAGGGGATAATTCTCACTTTGCTTTGTCGGAAAAGGCGACCGAGCGCGTAAACACTGGGATTTTTTTTGTCTCCTTTTTCTACGGCGGGCAAAATTATTCCACTGTTCTGGGCGCTGGGATGTGTCTTTCAATCACATTTTTTACTACCGTGTCCCTCCCCCCCCTCAAAGGTAATTGAAAAGAAGAGACGTTCTTGTGCTTTGTTGGTGTCGCAGTGCCGGCCCCGAGAGCTTACATCACGACGATGACCTTCTGCTGACTGCCTTATTGTACGTGCAAGAGGAGTCGGGGGGGCGGTGGGGAGGGACACAACTTGCGGGACCCTCAGCAGAGTCAATATGCTGTTTTTCTGCTCCATTTCTGCTCCCCCTCTGTCCCTCGGTGAATCACCGGCGCCGTTATATAAATGACTTTAAAACACGTTGAGACACCATCAAGAGAAATTACGCAGTCACGCCTCATTTAACGGTTTGGGGGGGGGGCTGCTGATTTTGTTTGGGCTCAGCAGAGTCGCTGCCCGTCGGATGCGTCGGTATCCCCGGGACACGCCGGCCCGACACGTGCGTGCTCTCGGTGCAGCTGATTGTGCAGAAGGGGAGCGTTTGTAAATCTGTCCGAATGGGTGGCTGCGGAGGCGGGGGGAGGGGGGGCAATCAGATCTTTGGGGGGGGAGGGGGTGCTGTGAACACGCGGCTGAGTTTTCCCGCACCCAAAGGTTCATTTGCTCGTATTGCTAAAGAACACTTTTGCACAAGTGAGTACTCTTGACCTCTTTATCCAGAAATAAATACCGATGCCACAGCTTTGCTAAGAAGCTATTTTTTTTTTCTTTCTTCTTCTTTCTCTGGATTTCATGGCCGCATAAATGAATCCGGTGGTGCTAATCGGGTGTATAAAAAGTTCATGTCTCGGCCAAGTGGGGATTTCGTGATATTTCTGCTCCAGGTGGAAATGCTGAGATGTCATTAGCTCAGATGTCACTTTTTTTTTTTTTTGCCAATTAAGCTTTTTCATTTGCAAAAGGAATTGCAAAAACCAAGCCCGTCTGTTTCTCAACGCAACGGAAATGACAACATGACTGTTGGAGTTGGATGCTGCAGAAAGAAATCAAAGGGTTTACTGGCTGTGGAAAAAGCCAGAGGGTACAGTAGATAAAGCCGTATAGAAGATTGCTCGGCGATAGCAGCTGATATGTCACATAAAAGTGGGCTGTGGGGTGTGAACAAGAGCACTTTATATAATAGCAGACAATGTAATGTGGTTACGTTGTCACTGGATACTGCTTCGGCGTGCAGAAGCAGTTTCTCCACATTTTGTCTAAAATATTCACCATGCATCTACACTCCTAGACGTGAAAAGTAAAGACGCACGCAGACGGATTTGTATTTTAGATGTGCGTTTTCAGAGGGCTCCGTAAATCCGTGAATTTCATTTGAACTTGGAGGCCATACTCACAAATTCCTCTGTGTCGGTCTGCAAAGGAACGATTAGCTGGATGGACGCTGCCAGGATGGATTGATGTAGACGGAGAAAATGAATGGGACAAAAAAAAAACCCCAACTCTTTCTTCCACACAGTGTAATGGCTGTATAAAAGACGAAAGTTTCAGGGTCTAGCAAAGAAAACCTGGATGAACGATGTCTGAAGCTGCATCTTGAATTTGAGTTTTGTTTCGCAATTTCTCTATTTTTCGCGATTCCGTCTTCCGCCCCCCTTGGCACCGGATACGCATAATCTGGGGATGCCAAGTAAGAAATCAACCGTTCCCCAACGTTTGCTTTTCCTGTGGTGCGTTCGCTAGGACAATCAAAGACTGAAATTTGCAAACATTTCCGTAAATTTGATGTCAACGTGCCGTTTTGCTCGACTCAAGGAACGACGCAGGTCGCCGTCCAATCAGGGTTGGTGACATTTGCACTCCAAACATGCAATGATGTGCAGTCTGAATATTTAACTTGCTGCCCTGCTTCGACATCACCGTGACTCATTCGCCTTCACAACAAGGTGTCCAGACGCGGCTGAACGGGCGGACGATTGTGAATAAAATCCCCATTTCTTCATAAATTCTCTCCAGCTGATTTGATTGCTCACATGGCACACTAGCTCTTTAGATTTGCTGAGCTCAACTCAATGGAGCCCGTCAAGCTACCGCTTCACTGTTAATTTCAATTTTACTATTCTCCTTCAGAATCATGCCGCTACCCTGATACGCATCCCCCACTGAGATGTGTTGCGATGGCAGATGAAAGAAGTAATTCTTGCTTTTCTCTCTCTCTCTCTCTCTCACTGCTGTTCTAGAAGCTTCTTATAATTTAGCTTTCTGGAGAAACCGTATCAGTTTCGCTCGCGTGTACATGCGGATGCGCCTTAGATCGTGCGCTCGGCGTTCCTGAGACGACGCATCCTCACGGAACCTCCAGTCGTGCAGATCGGCGCCCGAGATAGACTTTTTTTTCCGGCGGGGTGTGGGACGGGGCGGGCTGGAGAGAAAGTCAGAGTGGGACCATAAGGAGGGAAATGATATGTTTAATACATGTGGGATCTGACAGGATTCAAAGTGTAGACGCACATTATCTGGCATCTCTGTTTCACCGCATAATGACGCCAGCAGAACACATTGCGCTCCGGCTTCGTATAGCCGCAGTTTAATTCTAATGGATCGTCCTGACATTAACACAACGTTCCATTAGTCACAATACATTTGCTTTAGAACGGCTCGCAACACAATGCTGTGATAAGTTCACAGTGGTTGTTAGTCTACCGTGTTATGCCTATAGAAGAGTCCTTTCAGGGAATGGGATTGCTTTTTTTTTGCTTTTTTTTTTCCCCCCCCACAAATGAGCATCTTCTCCCGAACGTCTGTTGTGGTGGCTGGAAAGATTTACCGAAAATATTGTGCCGATGGGAAAAATGTTCCTGTTATTTGAATCTTTTTGCCAGCAGAGGTTGAAAGACATTTTTTTTTTCTTATTTTATTGTGCTTCAGTTGTAAGCTTCGTATGTTATGTAATTGAGGAATTTTCTGTTTCTGAGCCAGAAATCATGATAATCTTGAGTCTGCGAAACATAAAATGAAAAAGTAGTAAAAAAAAAACCCCAAATAATTTGCAAAATGAAAAAGGAAAAAAAAAGCACTCTTTCATGAAAGTCAGTTTTGTTGTATCAAAGGGGAGTGTTTTTATTTTATTCTTTATTTTTTTGATTTTGAAAGAAGAAGCACTGGCACTTTTGTGTGCCGGAGTGACAATTCTGGTCAAAAATGGAGGATTCTCCCTGAATGCATCACCGTCCTCTCTGTCCTATGTTTTCATCACAAGCAGTTATTCACCACTGAGGCAAATTACAGGAGTGCTTTCAGTCGCCAGGTATGGTGCCGGTCTTTTAAGTCTCCCAGCTGCTGTTCTCAGTCAAAACTTCTCATAAATTATTCTTTCTTTTGCTTATTTTTCGGCAGTACTTTAAACTTCATTTTACTACAGACATAAACCAGACTATGTAGAAGATTGATTACAAGCTTTTATTATAAAGCTTAACTATTAATTTTGCTTAATAGAAACAAAGAACTCTGAATAAAAAACACTTATTTAACAGGAAGTAGGTCATAGAGACATGGTCAAATACCAGAGGTTACTACAGTGGAGAAGCTAAAGAAGACAACAGGAAGTAGGGTATTTTTTCAATGACGTGTGAACAAACATAGCCTTAAGGTTTTGCACACATTTGTAAGGGACACACAGCTAATCTGGATTTTTTGCCTGTCTCTGATTCGCAGAAGAAAAACAACCCGTGTGTGACGGTGAAAGTTTCAGCAAAAGACTGTCCCTGTTCTGGTGACACAAACCTTTAAGGTGTTGAAACGTGGTAGGTTGTCAGGTCTAGAAGCGAACGCTCGCTCTTCAGTAGCACTTCAAACTGGATTTCACTGCTTTCTTAACTCGCAGAAAATACGCCCGGCGATCCAAAACGGGGACTTTGACAGCCTTCTTGCAGAGGTAAACTCTCAACAATCAAGGCCGCGTGCCAATCAGTGATTTGCGGAGCAACACATTCATGCATAAGTCAACTTTATCAAGTCGAAGCAAGAGACTTTTATTCCTGGTTTCTATTTTCGGATGAAAACAGGTTGAGGGGCTTTTTTTTCTTCCTTTTTCCTCCAACGTGGTTATTAGCCGCCGCAGCCCCTTTGCACCTGCTAGGATCCTTTTTTCCAAATGCAGAGGTGTGCTGATTGGGCCTGTGCGGCATGTAATGAGTCTTTGTGTACCTGCACGGAGCTGACAGAGCCTGCACGCTCCGAGGGGTCCGCAATCAGAGGGGAGAACCTGTAATTCCAACTTCTGACTTCTTCGGGCCGCAGTGGGTGCTGCGCAGCTTATGTGCCCGCTCGTGTGTTCATGCGGCTGCCCGTAAGTGGCAGTTATTACAGGCTGTGTCCTCGCTATTCAGCGCAAGGGTAGGAGGGCGTCCACCATCTCATTTTGGTCAGCACCCCAATCAGACCCAGCCGACCACCCTCTGCAGGGTTAGCCGTGTCTTCGGATCGTGCGCGTGCCTGCGTGCCTGCCTGCGTGCGTGTGTGTGTGGCGCCGTGTTCGTGTGTGAATGTGCACTCCAGAGTTGGCAGACTGGGCGGGTTTCCACCCAATTGGGCTGCTTTTGGCTGGAAAACAAACAGGTTTTGGGCGGGTTGTTAAAATTTGGCCTGCCTCCCCCAACGTTTTGGTGAGGATTTTAGAAAGCGCTCAGAGGAAAGTACTTGCGAAATAGTTGTCATTGTATGGCAGAAGAGCACAAAACTCATTTAAATGAAATGCCATGTTATCTTAATAGTCCAATTTAATCAGATTAATCGCACGTTAGCGCTGTGATTAATTGCGCTTAATCACCATGCTCGAAATGCAAAAATGCACCGACTCCTAGTCCTTTTATTGTGCCAAACATGCCAGTTTCCCATGTTTTTACATTCTGTTCAGTTTAAAAGACCTCATTTTGTTTCAAGCGTAATTTATAAATGCTAACTTTAAACTGCTTTGAGCTTCAGTGGAAGGATAATTCATCATTTCTATAAGTATGCGATGCTCTGTCTTGGCTTTTCCATCACGTTGTTTTCTGAAGCGAGAACACCTGTCTGGCTCAACTCGCTCTTCTTTTCACTCGAGTTTGTTGCTGACCGCAGTACTAGCCGACCTCCTGCGGGAGGGAGGACCGTTAGCCAGTCCAGAAAGCGACTGGGCACCAAAGAAGTAGAAATGACTATATGTGTTTATTTTATTTTACTTTTTTTGTTGGTCCATTGTCCCCTGAATAAGTTTGCTTCTACTTTTATGCTTGTTTAGTGGCGAAGGCGTCCCTTAATTGATGCTGATTTCTTTGCGACCACATTACCTGTTTTCTGCTGCAAAGCCAAGAAGAAAAAAAAAAAAAATCAGATAATGCCTTGCATTTTTTAATTGGCTGTAAGGAGTGAATAATTCCTGCAAGAACCACAACTGCTTGCATATTTATATTTCAGGTTTTACAAAGTCAGGCAAATTGTTTAATCGTGATTAATCACAGACCTGGAGTGTGATTAATCTGACTAAACTTCCTAATCAATAGTATTTACATAAGACTATCACAGGAGCAAGAATTTCATCAGCGGTTGAGATTCAGGCTGAAGTTGTGTGGTTTACGGGGTTTTTTTTTGTTTTGGGGGGGGGTTTTTGCAAACAGTCAGATCTGGCAACCCAGCCTCCCTCTGTATCACAGTTCACCTCTAAGAGGCCAATCTGGGCAAAGCGCTGCTCATTTTACATGTCGCTGGCCTTGACGAGGAGCGGCTTGACGACGTGTGCCAGGAGATAAAAATCAACAGACAGAACATTAATATTCTCCGGGCTCGTCAGGCTCATTTAGGCACGTGGCATGCTTCATTGTGTGGCCTCTGACACAGATGATTGCGTGGGCAGCTATGCAGTTTTTCCTCATAATTACTTTTTGCCATGCTACTCTTGTCCATTGTCAGCCTCAATAAGGCGCAGGTTTAGGGGGGGGAGAAAAAAGAAAAAAAAGAGAGAGAGAGGGGAAGGGAAAGTGAGACAGCGAGGTGGAGATTTAGGCTTCTTGTTTTTTCTTCCCTTTTAAGCCCTCGTGAACGATCCTCAAATCCCGGCGCCGCGTTGGGGCGCGCCGGTGACGACGGCTTCATCCGCTGAAATTTTACTGCTAATTACACCCAGTTCAGATTTACCGAACTAATCAAGCGAGCGCAGAGGAACCAGGCACGACTGGGATGCTCCATAAAACCCATTAATTAACACGTTTAAATAACATCCACAATCACATTTTTTTTTATTTTCGTCATAGCAGATTCCAAATGTAAAAATAAAAGAAATAAAATAAAACCTCACATTTCGCCCGTTCCCATCGCGCGGCGGCTTCTCAGCGGACGGCCGCGGCGGTTCATCGCCGGCACTCCACCGCATCCACGAGTTCATAAATATGCAATGCTTCCATGAATTTATGAGCGCGTGGCGGATAAATATATATTAAAAATGCCCGGGTGCCATCGCATGATCCGCTCTCGATTTGCCTCGCGCACACTAATCAACCACCCCTGGAAAATAAAGGAACAATAATTCAACTCCATCCCTGACAAACGCTCACATTTTCGCTTTAATCCATTTGTCTTTATCCCTCTCCTTCTTTTGGTGCAGAGAGAGGGAGGAAAAGAAAAACAGCAAAGTTGACTCAGGAAGAGCGTCTGCGCACGAGGCGATGTTATTTTAATTGAGTGTGCTGAGAGACGAGCCCACTTCGAGGTGCTTTAATTTGCAGGCCTGGCTAAACATATGTAGGATCATAAAGTAACGTAATGGTCTGTCCAACCGGCCAAGCGAATATTCAACTTGACTTGAAGAGTAAATCTAAGGAGTATTTTTTACGCGATCAACTTTAGTTTGTCCAATGCCTTCACAGCGAGGCTGGCGTTTTTCCTCTTTTTTTTCTTTTTTCTATGCGTTTATTCCTTTGAACGTTTGGAGTTTTTGCAGCCCACTGTATTCTGATGCCCCTAAATAAAAGCCAGTGCAATAAAGGTCAAGCATAATTTGTTGGATTCTAATTTATTGAAGGGCAACTCTGACATAAATATACTAAACTACACATTCATTTGCTAACGCTCTTAAATAACTTCACAAGCTCGGTGAAACGCGTAAAAACAACTTTTAATTTGTTCATTCAGTTCAATTATGAGTAAAGCAGCCAATAGAAAATAAATAATGAAACTGACAAAAACAAGAGGTTGACTTGTGCAATAAATAATGGTAAACATAATGTGAGTTAAAAACTTTTATATGTGGGGAGAATTTTTTTTTTTATCTGTGCATTTTCTGCATAATTCATGATGCTTCCACAGTTAAGAGTGAGCCCCCTTTTGCAAAGTTCTGATTACTCCATCTTTAGGAGTGCTGCAAAATGTGTCGTTTTAGACTTCCTGTAACCGTGTGTGTTTCTGTGTTTGTGAACCAAGGAGTGAGCCAGATAAATCCAAGGTTAACTGTTGTCAAACCAGCCTCCAGGCCACGGCTGTGTGGTCGACGCAGGAGCCATGAAGTGCTCCCATAAGAGAGGGCGCCGAGCCCAGCTCCAGCTGTCGACCCGCGCACACGCTCACACACACACGCACGTCCCCCTGACAACACAGACATATGTCACGATCCACGTCCGAGGCACGACGGGGCGGCCGTGGGGGCGAACGGCGGCGCAGAGGCGGCGGCGGCACGCTTTCGCTCGGCCGTAAAGCCTCTTCCGGATGAGTTCAGATTAAGGGGCGTGTCTTTACAGCGGTGGGAAACGGGCACGCGCACTAACGCACGCATGCAGGGTAAGGTCGAACCCCGTCCCCTTCGTGTCGGCAAACGGGAGCTGGCAAGGTGAGCGCCGCGTCTCTCTTTCTGCACTGGCACGCAAATGACAGATGGAACCCAGGTGCCATTAGGCAGACAAACGACGACTTCATTAGGACGTGCCACGGGCAAATGATGAATGCTGCCCTCCCCGAGCCATATTTGGAACGAGATAAGAACTGGAAGTAGAAGACGGGAGCTGCTATGTAGGTTGTTTCAGGAGAGCTGCCATGTTTTCGGTTTCAGATTCGAGCGTTTAGGCCATCGTGACGTAAATAAGATAACATGTAACATCCAAGAGAAAACCATCTTGATGTGTGTATTTGTTCATATCTACATCGTTCAGATCTCTAACATGGATATTTTCTGTCACTGATGAGGTACAAGGGGTTTTTTTGTTGTAATTATTGAAGTAGTAAAGCTGCACTATGCAACTTTGATTATTTATTTATTTATTTATTTATTGTTAAAACCGGCACCGAGTTAAAACAGAAAACCTGCTAAATAATCAACCTGCCCCTCTTTGCCCAGCGCTCACGAGGAATAACCAATGAGAGCCAGGAGGCGGGTCTTAGTGCCGTCAATCATGCTCGTCACACTCTCCCCCTTGCTCTCTGCTTCGTTTTTTCACAGTATAGCCTACCATAATGCTAAGGCTAGTTAGCATGCCGAATAAACAGCTTTCCTGTGACGCTGAATTCTTTCTCCTCCTTTGACACATTTAGCAGCGCATACACAAGTTGACTGACAGCGCCAAGACCCTCCAATTGCTCTGATTGGTTTTTGTGACTAGCAGTTCATTCCTCCAGATGGAAAAAGCAGCTCAGAGAGGAGGAGGTGGAGGAGGAGCTCGATCTTTCCGTGGATTATCCGTCTAATGCTATACTGTCATAACATGATGACACTCATAGCAAACATGCAACAACAAGAACAACAACAAAAAAATTTCATATAAGTTACACACTCCAATCTGTAAACGCTTTCGGATGTTGCCATTTATGTAAATTCAGGTTCATCACAGTGCTGCAGCACAGCAGTCTTCAGTGGTTGTTTCCCCATTCTTACCCGCCGTCTTGTTGCCTCAGACAGCTTACATGAGCTGCATACACCATCAGAGTTCCTCGCAGCGCCTCCTGCCTTTCTCAATCAAAAAAAAAAAAAAAATGGGACAAGCTGAAACGAGGGGTGGCGGCGTAGGGGAGCCGGGGGTGGGGGGGAGATGACAGAGGTGGAGGGAAGTTAAAGGGGAGGAATGCAGGATGAGAGAGATCACAAGAGACAGAAGCGGAGGGAGAGTCTGAGGGAGGAATCGGGGGGGCGGGAGCCACACCATGGGCCCCCCCCCTCACCCTTCCACGCTGACACACACATGCATGCGTCACCTCACTGTGTTGCAAAATAGGCTACACATGCTCTCTGGAGATGTCAGAACGGATATCATGACGGTTGATGTGGATTTGCATAGGTGTTCTGGGGTCATTTTGGAGGCATCGAAACCATTTTACTGTCCTAAACATCTGATATTAATTATCAACAAATAGTGAAGCAGATATTGAAAAGGTCATGTGCTTACAAATATCACTGTTCGTATAGATGAGGAAACTGATATCCAATAATATATACCCATGGGTACTACACTTGTCTCTGAACTCTTTTTTTTTTTTTTTAACATAAAACCATTATTGCTATGCATTTAATCAATGTAATGGGTAAAAGTGTACCAACACATTATTTTGTCACTAGACAAAATAATGCAATACACAATAATGGGATTGAAAGAATGACATCACATCAAATTTCGCAAGATGAAAAAAAAATCTCTGCTTTTAATTTATTGTTTTTGCTGCTGCAAAAACAATAAAAGAACATTTTCACTAATTGAAAACATTTGGAAGAATAATGTTGTCCAGGTTTGATCGGTCATTTTGTAATGTTTCCAGTGGGTGCAAAGTGCTCGAGAGAGCACCTTGCAAGACTTCAGATTTCACTTTGACATGATATGTGGTGGTTAGATGTTGTTACGCCTAAATAAGTCATTCAGAAATTGCCGCCCTTACCAATAAAGTCTTATCATTAATTTTACATACTTTGTCTTAGCTAAAAAATATATGATGTTCTGTGCAAATATTAGGTGAATTGACCATAAGAGCAGCCTCACTCCAGTGTTGGATCCAAATATTTATCATGCTAATTACAGTCAACCTTCCTGAGAGCAGACAGTGCTTGTGAATAGCACAGCACGATGTACCTATTAAGGCACATACACAGCAGTGTGACCAGTATATAAAGAGGATAAATCACTGGGGGAGTCCCAATCGAAAGAAATCCTCCCACTTTCATAAATCCTGTTGTAAATTATTGTGAAAAGAGTGGAACTGTTGCATGCAACGTGCTTAAAGTTAGTGGTTTGAAGCCTTTTTATATGCTGGAGCTTATTGAACTGGGAAAAGTTAAGTGCTCTACAGAAAGTATCAGTTTATTACCTTAAAAAAAAACACGACGCAGTGACAACTTCTTCTATCACCGCTGTGTAGATAAGTTGCACATCCTAAAAAAATAAAATAAAATAAAATCTGTTGAGCATCTGCCTTAAGAGTTTACCAAAGTTCATGTGAAACTAACCACATGCTGCACTGTCAAAACAAAATGGTGGGCGATCAGAGCTTTGAAAATTGGCCAGACTGAGCAGATGTTGGGACGTCTCCGTGCTGCGGCTAATTATTACAGATAAAAGCACGGAATATGAAAGTTTGGACGGTTCTGTTATTTATTTAACAGGAACCTGTTCGATTTCTCTGAACCCACAATTATCATTTTGCGCGCGTCGTCGACCGGACGACGCGGCTCAGATGTGTGCCGTGCTGAAACGGGACGAGCATGTTGCGTGGTTCAACCTGGTGAAGCTGCTGTCAAAAAGATTTTTTGGGGAAAACAGCAGAAGAGAGGGACGGACTCATACACAACACGGTGACTCACCAGCAAGATTAACGGATTGGGAAGCGTGACGGTTTGGAAGATTTCGGCCGTTTAAGGGGGAAAAAAATGAGCTCCTCTTTTGTTATTGATCTGAAACGAAAATATTTGTACTCCTTGTATTTTTTTTCCACCTCTTAGCATGTCAAAACCATAAATTTTCAAGTTTTTTATTAGGATTACATGTTATACTCCAACTCAATGTCAAGACAGACCAGGGTAAATGGCATAAATTACAATTAAATTACATTAAGTTACAAATGAACTGACTGTGAAATTTGCTTACGCTGGTCATATACCAAAAACAAAATCTGAATCGGCAGGTCGGGCTTTTTTAAAGATCGATAATCGACCAGAAAATGGCAATCGGTGCAGTGCGAGTGCTAATATGGTTGTCTAGCCAAAACAAATAAAGAAATTGCATTAAAGTTTGAGGTTACAACAGGACAGTATATGATTACAATAAATTGGTGTGAGTAATTCTGCCTCTTACTGCAAAGACTTCTGTTGCCGTGTAAACGTCATTTTATTTTACAGGGAATCGTCAAACTAGCGTCACGCTAACAGCTTTTCACTGCTAATATCTACCGAATGCTAATGACTTTAAATAAGTGCTTAACGCAACCCTGTTTTTTTTTTTTTTTAAAGTACTTCTCTTTTCACTTTTTCCACCTTTACTGCTTTCATATCGTTCCCTAGCAACAGGTCCCATAGAAAAAAAGAAAAGCATCTGTCATTACATCAAACCGTGTCATTACTTTACCTTTTTCCAGTCGACTATTATGCAGATTAGATGTTAGGTGTCTGTTCTGGCACATTTAATTAGCCTCGCCGATGCATTTTAAATGTGATGTTAAGGTGAAAGTCACAAAACCGAACCGGTTATTTACCCTCCCGGCTGCTGGAGAGAAACCCGCTCTTTGTTTCCGGTGGCGCTCTGTTCCGGGCGTGAACCGCGTCCGGAAACTTTACAACGGCGCCTTTGTTGGCGCCCAGCGACGCCATCGGCTCGCTGACCCCCAGTTAGAGGGAAGAGTTTCAAAGATGGCGGTGTGCTGTGCTTCCTTTTAGTTTTTTTTTGTTTTTTTTTACGAACCGCTTTCAGAAGGATGGATGAAGCCTCGGCGCGTCTTAATGGCCCCCTAATATGATATTTGGAGCTTTCTTAGCTAGCAACAGCTACTTGTGATAAACACATCATTCAGCCTCTGTCTCCTGTTCTTCCAGTTATAAATGATGTTTCACGGCAGCACTTTTCCCTTCGGAAGCCCCGCTGTAATTTGACTTCATTAAAGACTGTAATGTTAAGGGAGAGCTCATGAAAGCGCACCAGCGCTTGCCGCACGCGATTTCAGCCCCCCTGCTGCTCGAGCGAAAACGCGTCCTTTTGATGTGCATGAAAGAAGCGGGAATCCACATTTTTCTTTATGAATTCTTTCATTTGTTATCTGTCTCGCTTTAACAATTTGAAGCCCAAGTCACCCCGAGCCCTGCCGGTGGGGGGATGACGAGCGCAACGCTTTGCAATTTCTAATTGTTTGTTTTCTTACCCCCCCCTAAAAAAAGCCCCTTGTCTCTTCCCGCCGCTTTGCCTCTTTGTGTCATCGTGTCTCCCGACTCTCCTCTGGCACGCCGGTCCGTCTCGGGAGGCAGGTGCTTGGGCTGTGGTTAGCGTTCTGCATTGCAGGCTCTGATGGGACCGGCGATGCATTATATTGCGAGCCAGATATTGCCTTCTCATGGCTGGAGTCAGATGTGCAATTGGATGCTGCCCATGAACCTTGTGCGGGGGATGAAAGAGGGGAGAAAAAAAAAAAAAAAAAGCAAACAAACAAATGGGAAAAAAAATAAAAAAATACTGGCAGAGGGCCTCAGCCAAGATGTTCTTATTGTGTTTCAACTTCCTGGAAACGTCCAGGAAAACATAATTACCCCTATCAGCGCAATAAGTGCTCATTACAGAAAAACCATGCACAAGCATTCATCCGTTTATTGCAGTTTGACTGAATCGTCAAACTGCAATAAACGGATTGATCATTAGTATTTTTTATTTTTTTTCCCCCCCCATCACACAGAGCTATCACATCTGTCAGGCATTCTGCTCGGATGGCTGGCTTTATCTCGTTTTATTTACCACCGTAAGCATATTTAGGTTAAAAATACTCACTGACGCCTCGCAAAGCGAAAAGAAACCAAACGGACTGGCGCTTTACCTACGTTGCTGCACACAGGACTGCGAGGAGTGAGACCTCTGTTCCTCCCGGTGCAGTGGAGCATCGAGATACAAGTTCAGTTCGTTTCATAATGAAGCTCATAAAGCAAATCTGCTCGTATTTCAAGCAATTTTTCCCCCGTTTAAAATAGCTCAAATAATTTCAATCTGTCCCAGGCTTGTAAAACATCCCCAACTGACACCAAGGTATCAAAATATACAGACACCGTATACTTTATCCATGCATAATGATATGCATAAAACAAAGGAAAAATGTTTTCTTAAGGTTTCTTACCCTGGAAACAGACCAGAGATGAGAGAGAGGAAGGCTTGCCTGCACACATTGAAATGCACACTGCCTTGTCAGTTCAATAACTCGCGCTAATCTTTTTTGATCGCCTCCTGCTTCAGTTCTTCTTCTTTTTCCTTCTTCTTTTAGAGGTTTTTTTTTTTTTTTGACGGTTGGTTGGACCGCCACCGACCAATTCCTGTTGCAGTTCAACGAACACCATCCTTTTCTTTTTGTGGCTTGAACGGGACGGCAACTCGCACCGACGTCCCAAAGCTCGACTCGCAATTCAGATTTCCGCTCGTATTCCAGACAAAAAAAATATGGACCAAGACCGTGGCTCATATGTTGAGGTTCCACTGAAGTGCCAAAGCGACCCAACAGCGTAAAGGCTTGGGGACAGAGCTGCGCCTTCATCGGATCTAAAACAAAAACACTTGCATTGGAGCGACGCCAAAACTAACTAAGCTGACTGTGAGAGACTGAGTGGCTACATCGGCCAGAATGCAGAGCAGTTAAAATTATTCTACCAGACCATATTTATCTATTATATCTATCGATCACGCGTCTGTTGCTATTGATTGGGTTAGATTTTGCGTTTCCAACTGACTGGTCGCCAGTCATGGTCGCCAGTCATGGTCGCCAGCTCATTTCTCGCCGCCTGAAGAACAAAACGATATTATTTGGAACTCTGAAATGACCTCTGCGCCGCTCCTCCGGCTGGACTCAGGCGAGCCGTGCGAACGCAAACGTCAACCCTGACACATGCGACCCACGTCCGTCCTTCCTTTTCGTTCGGCTTAGCGGGACGCGATCGTGTCGCCAGTTGGCAGAGATTTTCCAGCGTGTGTCCAAATCGTCTCCACTTCTACAACCAGGGGGGACTGTGTGTGACAATCAACGGATCTGTCGGCCACCCACATCATCACCACTTAGATTACAAAGCCAAAGGTTGCCGCCGCCGGCACGTGCGTGCGTGCGTTTGCGTGCGGGTGGCTGCGCACGTGTTGCTCTCCGAAAAGGAAGCAGCCGAGGAGTGTCAGGCCTGGCCAGGTGTTGCGCGGTGACGGCGGGACCTATTTTCCAGCTGGCTGCTCCTGTTAGAAGCCTGTCGGGCACACAAATCGCACTGGATTGATTTTGCTCAGCCACAGTAAGAAAGGAGAGCTGTGATTACAATGCAGGCGTCAGCCAAACTTTAACAACTTTCAAAGTATCCTCTCTTCTCCCATCGTCTTCATTTTGTCTCCCCCCTTCCCCTCCGCCTCCCTCCGCTGTCCTAAATAAGCTGTTTTTCATTTTCAGGTTGTTTTCCCGCCGCCGGAAAAAGCTTTCTGAGGGGGAGGGGGGGTCAATTGTGTCGCGGTCGAAGCAATTCTAAGCGCCGCACTCATTTGTTCGTGGCTGCTTAGGGTTAGCAGACCCTGCGTGCGGTCCGGAGGGACGCATTTAGAGAAAATGAGGCGCATATTGAGCTTTTTAAAACGTAAACTATATATTCATGGAAAGGCACAAAACATCCCGCCTTATCGAGGATATGCCTCCATTTGGGGTTTCAGGTTACGCGCGGCACAATTGAATTTGGCAGCCGCTCAAAGGCTTGTCGAGCGGCTGTCTAATACGGCTCAGCGAGCAGATGCCGGTACACTCAATGCAACTGTTCATTTAATGGTCTGTTCATTTAATGGCATCCACACCAGATAGAGCTTCGGATGTTGCCAGCCCGAAGGAGACGCAGTCAGAGACAGCTCCCCGGAGAGAAAACACATCTTTCTCTGCTGTTCGCTACTGCAAAAGCAGAGGTCAACCTCCACATTTTCTTTTTTTTTTTTTTTTCCTCCTTTTGCAGAGGTTTAGAGGCAACGTGCGATGAAACGCGCAGGCCATTTGTGAGAAATCAATGCATGGACACGTTTTGTGGGTAAAAAGCAGGGTTGATTTGAATTGGATGCTAATGGCGACTTTGAGGCGCTCCTTCTCTGTCTGTTGTTGATCGTTCTTTTAAAGAAAAAGGTTTTACTTGAAGGACTGCTCACCGAGCGAGCGAGCGCGGAGCCTTTATGCCCGACTACCAAAGCGGTAGCACTCCACATCGGCTCTCGGTAACCCTTCCCTTTGTCATGTTGGCAGTTTGAACAGCGTGATTCCTTACCCACCTACTGGTGAACAGGTGGCTTGAAAAGAAACTGCTTAATGATCCTTCTCCGGAATACCTGCTCATTTAAAGTTCTCGTGGCATGCACGCCATGCCCAGGAAGGCTGTTTATCTCTCTCCAACTTTCCTACAGTTCGTCACTTTGCAACCGCTGACTCCGTTGGACTTTTTGGGGTTGCGTGCGAGCGAGAAACGGAAAGCAACTCACAGTCACGACGTGGGAGGAAAACGATGCGAGGCTTTTGAGAATTTTCCTAAAACATTCTCATCGAGATGCAGCTCAGATTTACGCCGGTTTTGACGTCGTGCTACATGAATTGGATTTATGTTTGGACTTTGATTGGACTTTGCCTCGCGGCACGAAAGCTCAACTAATACGGATTTTTCCATTTAAAGTTAACGGCAGATTGCCAATATTTTAAACCAGGTTTATTTGTTTTCATTTGGCTTAACTATTTTCCTAATTATCAATCTTTTGACTTATTATGTAATTTTTTCCAAATTTCTTTCAAATTAAACATGTGAGTTAATTTGCTTTTTAAGTCAATTATTGATTGTTTTCTTCTGGTTTTTCCGCCGATTCTGAGAAATGCGGCACAGACGTTTGGCATCTGAACAAATTGCACCCCATTTACATGTACTTTGAATTTTATGAGAAAAATTGTAGGTGTAGCAAATTACACGTCTACAGATATATATATATATTTGTCAGTGTTGACTTAATTAGACTCTTGCGGCATATAAAAGCCAGTCCCTCGTCGCTCCTCAAATAGCAAATATGTATGCATCTCCTTGGCTTTCTGCCAGAACTGTGCTATTTAGTCTTCAAAGCGAGGCAGCGTTGGTGTTACAATAACTGTTATCAATATGCTCAGCACATCTGTTTCTACAGTTCTTCTCCTTTGTGTACATGGGTTTTTTTTATTCTTCCTTCACTCGTGTTGCCACGAAGCAACAGTGTAGCAACGGCATAAGAACTCATAATTAATCCAGCACCTATAATTGCGCTTCAGTCCATCTGGGCTGCTCTCATGGCGGCGCAGCCAGATGTGTTTGTTCCATCACGGGCCAATTACCTCCTGCAACGCTCCTCTGAAATGCAAACTGCAGAGGAGAGCGGCGGACTCGAAAAGGCCGAGGCTTCGTAAGGCCGTGCTGCTAAGTGGCCGTTCGACCGAGACTTCTCATCCCGATGCCGTAACGGCCTCGCATTCGACGGCGCTTTTGAACCCCGTTGCTTGCGAACGTCGCCCATTTGCATCCACGCTTTCGAAAAGCCGGACCCCATTAAAGCTTGACCCTCGACCGGCGCGGCGGCCGCCTCTCGACGAGTGGGTCGGAGAGGTCGTGCACGCCGACTGCGCCGGACGGCGGTAGGAGGGGAAGCGGAGAGCTGGAAGATGCAGAGGGCGGAGGTGTATTTGCCGGGCAGCACTTTTATCAGCCGAGTGCAGCCTTCCCCACGCCGGCCGCGGCTTGTATGTTAATGTGCACGACGAGTGGCTATCTCAGGGCCACAGCTGGAGCTCTGGGGGCCCCTCAGCACGAAGTTGAAGAGTTCACCCAGTGGGCTGAGAGCTGGCTCTGATTCAGTAATACTCAGAGTCAACCCCAGGCAGGTCCGCAGAGAGCTCTGCAGCAAACAGCGCTGAGCCAAACATGCCCCTGTTGCCCCAAATCCCCATCCCCTGCCACGCAGAAGCACACGTCTAATAACAAAGGTGTTTGGCAATCTGCCCCTTTTTTTTTTACTGCCTTCCTGGAAGGTGGAAAAACTTGCAGCTATTAAACTGGTGGAAGTGAACATGAAATGAGTGATTGATTGATTATTTATGGGGCTTCGAGATAATGAACTCACAAGATTACTGGGATCGGTTCAAAACTTGCCATAGACTCATCTTAAGTCTGAAAGTCATATTAAGCTTTAGAAGATTTATTTTACCAGTTCTTTCTTCGGGGGCAGAATGATAATACATTATTTACCAGCAATAATAAAAAAAAGAAAGAATGAAAGAAAGAAAGAAAAAACAATAGGGTTCACAAGACTCCGATCCGTACTGGGCCAACAACTCTTGTGCATCAGCGAGTCGAAATTCACAGAGTTCTGTGGAATATAAATCTAAATTATTCGCAAACAGATTTGCTTATTTGTGGATTTTTTTTATTTTTCTTGCCGCACATCTAAAATATTTGAAAGACAAATGCGTCTTTGGAGGCTGAAACACTGAGGCACAGCGCTACTCGACATGCTATTGGCTGAGATTTGCAGAAGAGCCATTCATATAGAAGAGGCGATCTTCAGAGCTCTTCCTTGAACAACTGTCTTCACTTTGTGCATTAATGCACATTAGGGTGTATCTGGTGCTTGAGTTGTTAAACTAGGCAGTGATAAACACTTTCAGAGGGGAGCTCAGCGAGTCGCAGAAGGATCCAATGTACGTATATTGGCTGATTTCCGGATTTAACATTTTGGTACATTTGACAGTCTTTTAAAATAAAATTGAGGTCCATTTCATTTCAAACTTTCTCCACTCTAAACCCAATTGTGACCTTATGTTTGGGATCACAGTCCTTTCTGAACACTGAACTGCATCCAAGTTTTAACTGACTGGCTTCCCGGTTAAAGAAAAGATAATGAATTTGGGGGTGCTGGTCTTAAGAAGTCAATCCAGTTACCAGTATCTTAGTGACATAGAAAAGATGGTGGTAGCAGCAGCACAAGTCTGCGTGTGCCTTTTGCTCTGACTGAGCAGACACACTTCTTAATGCACCACCGTCCATCTGACCATAGAAATGCGTCGTTCAGCAGAATCCGGAGCAGGTGACAGCATGTTGAGGACGGGCGCTGGCTGCAACCACTTTCTTGTGTTTTAAATCTCTTGACACGATGCCGTGACACAAAGCTGAAGCTTGAGGCGAGTGCAAGTTGGAAGTCACACTCCGATGCATCTGCGATACCCGCTGCGTGACCTGCAAAAGGTCACCTGGCCCTGTGATCCCAGCGAATTCATTTGCATGATGTGAAAAAACGAAATTGTCAGCAATTAACTGGGATCTGAAAGGAACTTTTGACTTGTCCGAGCTTTTGTTCTTGCCGTTTTGACAATTTGGCTCAAACTTTTGTCACCTCTGAACAAAAAAGCTTCTATGTCTGCAGCTGAAATTTTGGTGTGAAAGTGTCTGCTTTGAAGTACTTTGTGCTTAGCGCACTCTCACTGAGTGTTCGCCTGGATTCACAGTGGACGATAACACGGTAACACGATACCATCTTGGGAGTGGCTTAAGTCTCGAGAGTTCCAGTGTTGTTCCTGAACGTCCCAACGCACACTACTTTTCATGCGAGAGAGACAGTTTGGGTTCAGGTAGTTGAAACTTTGACACAGTTGGGTTTTTCAACTGGAAAACAGGCTTTGAAAGGCTCACATTTAGCTTCCTGCATGGTCTGCAAAAGGCCCAGACCTCAACCTCATTGAGTTTCCCGAAAACCAACAGGTATAAAAGATGCTTTTGACCTTGTGTGGAAAGTCCACGTCAATGAATTAAACAAACAGGAATAACCTTAGCTTATATAGTAAACGGTGTTGAGAGGAGACCAACACAGTGCAAAAGAAGCATGAACGGTCACAACCTCTGCCACGGCAGGGCCGTCTCATTCTGTTTTTACTCTCATAATAACACGTCAGAGACTGATCGCATGCTTGAGCAGATGAGCTATGAGCCTAAATATCTGTGTGTGTGTGTGTGTGTGTGTGTGTGCGTGTGTGTGTGTGTGTGCGTGTGTGTGTGTTTATGTGGACGAAAAAAAAGAGGCAATTTTCCAACTCAAGAGACACTGGTTTCTGTTTTGACAGGAAAACTTGTGCAGAGATGCTTGCTGAGAAATGATAAAATAAACAAAAAAAATAAAACAAGTGGATATACAAAAATAGAGGTGTGTATGTGTGTGTTTCTCTGCTCAACTTTGCTGTCATTTGCTAATAGACACCAGAGCCTCCCTAATGTGTGTGTTTGCCTCCGTTAGCCGGTGTGTCAGAACTCACGCCGCTGCTTGTCCTTACGACCTCGCCGAAGCCAAACAGGCTTTATTGGCAGGCTAAGGGAATGATGGCTGCCATCTTTGCTCTGCCTGACGGATCTGCAGCAGCCTCCATGAGGGGGACGCGTGCATTGATGGATGCAGTTGGCCTAATAATAGGAGACGGGGACGAATGGACACACTCACCGGTATTAACCGCGACTTGCCTTTTATTTATGGGACATAACGGTGGTGATTTCCTAACAAAAGACGGGCAGGAAAAAAAAAAAAAATCTCATCACTGTCAGCGTTGCACACCTCTCCAGTGTAGGGTGCCGTAACTTCTACCTGTCAGCTCCACAAGGACGTGCTCTGGGCCGGCATCGGTCCTGGCCCTGAAGGGGTTGCGAGTCGGGCATGCGGTGTGGAGCACAGGGTTGCGCAGCCGCTCGACACGGTCCACTCTTAATTGGTCCTTTTTCATTCCGCCGGCGGAAGAGACGAACTCGCTGCTGCCGCCTTTTGTCCCGTTCGCCATCAGTCTCCAAGCCCTGCCCGGTGGAAAATCAATAGCCGATCAGCTTCCCCGGTGGCGGTCTCGACGGTGGCACATTTAGGTTTAATCTTCTCCAGCATTATGACTCATTGGCCCGTTGGGAGGAAATGAAAAGCTCTGCGGCCCGACGAGCAGAAGTGCGAAGGGGAGGAAACTTCTCACGGTTCTTAACAGTCGGTTCAGTTTTTACTTCAATTAATTCAAACGAGCATTAACCAGAGCCGCTAAGCATATTGAAATGAGTAACTGCTAAATATTTTATGCGCTTATATTATTAAGGGAGACTTTTAAGTACCTACCATGCTGTTTAAATAATCTGAGTCATGCAGACATCACGGCCTGGTCTGTGCTGGACTATACGTGTTCGAGCTTCACAAAAGAATTCACACCTTTTCCAACATCTTGTCACGAGCGCCCATAAGCTTTGATGTATTTTCAAATTTTGGTCTTCCTTACCAAGATGCTCCTCGATGAACTTCCTGTAAAAGTTACCCAATTAGTAGGCTCTACCTGGATGACTTGGACTAAATTAAGAATATGAGGCAGGACTTGCAAATTGTTGTGTATTGACTTTCTGTCCAGTGTGACTCAGCTTGAGCTACTTTGTAAAAGAACAAAGAAAATTTAAAAAAAACCCTCAATCTTTAGTTGGGCAAAGTTGCACAGGCAAAAATTCAAATTCTAATATGCTTTATTGATCCCAAAGGGAAATTAAATACGCCCCAGGAAGTATTCCCGTAGCTTCACAAATTCATAATAGTTTGTGTTGATGAAGCAGAAACTTCCATTGAACTTTTTTGGCTGCGATGTGTCAAAATTTTGAGGGAATTTCAAGGGATCCGAGTGACTTCGCACGGCAAGGTGTACGGGGGCCGACATGGGAAATGAAGTGCTTGATACGGTAAAGCGTTGTCGGACGTGTGTGTCTGCTCGTGGGTCCTGTCACACGTCTGGTAGCCTTTGCTCGTCTGGTTATCGGCCGCCCTCACATCTCCCTTCCTTCTCCGGCGAGATTAAAAGCGCGCGTGAGGTAGAGGCAAGGAGTTGCGCGGACGGAGGCACACGCCGCCGAGGCGAGTGGAGCGGAGAGCGAGAGTTCAAGGAGGCTGACCTCACTCGATGCGCTATTGATTTGCTCATTTGAGTTCACAGCGAGAGTCTTGACACTGGAACCTGACAGCTGAAGGCTCCATCTTGAGATGCCAGCGTGAATGAGATCATCTCCAAAAAAAAAAAAAAAAGGAGAGAGAAAAAATAAGGAATCTGAGTTGGGATGAGAGAGTGATCACAACTCAGTAAAAAATATTTGAGTTATTTTCTATGTTTATGCATCAATAGCAGCAACTTGTGTGTGCAGATAATTGTTAAATTATGTCGGCTGTTTGATCGTATTAAGGGTGAAGGTTCAGCTGAGCAGCAAATTCTTAACAGTTGCATGAAAAAATCAACCAGCCCTGGTTTCAAAGCTCAATATTTCCTCAGAGCTTTCTTTTTTTTTTATTTGTCTTATTTTTATCTTTGCTGTGTCATTTCTCGCATGTAAAGGCGACATTTAAGATTTATGATCTACAGAGGCTGGCATGTATAATTTAGGCATGCAAACTTTTCTGACGAGTTGACCGAGAGGCGAACCGAGGCTTTGGGTTACACTTCAGTAGCCCGACGCCGAAGCTGCTGGAAGGTATCGCGTGGGCCGCTCGGTGGATGTTGGTCTCGCTTTCTACTCCGTTGCAGATGATGTATGCGCAGGAAGATGCGCATGGACACAACCTCGATGTGCATTCAGCATTTCGCATTTAGAGGAAGCCCTCGCTGTATTTTTATCCAAGGAAGGATCAAATGCAGAAGTATAAAATATGTACTACTTTTATGGACTAGATGAGAGAATGGTGAAGTAAGGCTTTTGTAAATGAATGATTTAAGGTGTGACAGGACTGCAAATGGCTGACTTTAAAGGAGTTTGCTTATGTTGGGGTTTTTTTTTTCCCCCCCTCTGCTTAGGAATTTCTCCTTGGGCATTTCTCTTTGGAGGATTTTAAGGCATGCTCCACTTTGAGTAGTTTTGGGTCAGAACTTGCTAAGGGCACTGCATTTCCCTATTGGCGTGGGAAACCTTGAGATCCCCAAGAAAAGATTGAAAAGAAGCGTCACTGCTTGAGAGGGATGTCTGTGTTTGGGTTTCCCGCTTTGACTTATGAGCTGTCTAACCCGACGTTGGGGATGGATGGAGGTACAGAGGAATGGGACTTTGGTATATTGTGGTTACTGCTACTTTCTGACAGTTTTAATTATAGCGCATAGCCAGATTATTTTTGACTTTTCCTGAAATTTCTGTCTGAACCAGATAAGCTTTCTTCTTTTGGAAATGCGGTTGAATCGCT
The DNA here is from genome assembly GCA_911649635.1 of Poeciliopsis gracilis. Lineage (NCBI taxonomy): Eukaryota > Metazoa > Chordata > Actinopteri > Cyprinodontiformes > Poeciliidae > Poeciliopsis > Poeciliopsis gracilis. Next base: position 2,193,781 of record CAJVRI010001517.1, read on the forward strand.
CATATAAAACTTACATTCTGCAGGTAATGTAAAAATTAGTTGCTCTCCATTTGAAGAAAAACTCACCATCAGGTTGTTTCCCAACTTATAACATATGATGCTATGTTGAAAAATATATGCTAAGTGCATCTAGGGAGAAATAGATGAAATGTGTTTTATTGAACATTAACTTTTATCATATCTTTGAATTATGTGTGCGGCTTTTGATGCCCTCCTGTTGTGAATGGTGCATGCTGGGATCAAAAAGCCTTGCCTTGTTCTTTCTGGATATAATGCTCAACTTCTTCCTGGAGTGTTATCATCTCAATTGTTTCCATGTCTAATTCAAAGTTACTCTGTATTACTGTCTTTCCCTGAATGGTCAAGTAATTATCTGAATGAGAAAATAAGTTTTACTTCCGTCATTTGGAGTGAATTCATGTTCATCGGTGCAGACTGAGAGTCTGCATAGCGAAGCATGAGATAAATAGGTTTATTGTTGGGACGTTGGTATAATTTTATGAGTAGGAACTTGTTTAAGACTTTTGTCTTTGTTGCTGCAGAATTGTTTGAAATGTTGCATATGTCATGACATCATATGAGTTAGACAATGCTATATTGATATTATCCCAAGGCAGTGTATCTTCTCAAGCCACGGTAGATACATAATACCTTGGTGGGGGTGTTCTAGTCCTTTAGGAATGTTATCTAAAAAACGCCTCAATATCCTCAAACAGCATAAAAAAAATAGCAAGTTATATTGTGCAAGTTGTGTAGAAAATCTTCTAAGTCACTGGCGTTTGTACTGGTTTCTGACCGATGTAGACAGAGCTTCCCTTCTTGGATTTTGGTGTGGTTTTGATCTTCTAATTCAGCTGACGTAAGCGTGCACATTCTGTGAAAATCACATTTTATTTGACTTATTTCACTGGCAAAATTCAACGTCAAATAATCACCTTAAACTAATCTTCAACGTGCTTGAATCGGCAACTATTTTTGATCGTTTGAAAGCATGCCCCAGTGTTATGAGTGGATTTCCACCCAAATGTCCTAGTTCCATTATCCTTATCAGTTCCCATTACAGATGCTGCTCCGCTCATGGCTCAGGGCAGAGTGTTTGCTATTTACTTAAATATTTTTTTTCTCCCCCACCCCCATTTACACCTCCACCCTCCCACTCCACAATGCAGAACTTGAACAAATCATCAATGGCAGCTATACCTTGAAATTGGAACTTGCTTCCAGAACTCCCCAGGCCTCAGTTCCAGGACCTCCTCTGCATAGATGTATTTTTACTAGGCTTCCAGCCTTTATAAAAACTCAAAGCCACAAACAGGAGTCACACTTTCTTACGGCTGTGCTCAGGCTTCCCTAATGGCATTTGATTCCTCCTTACAGCTCCTGAAATACAGAGCAGATTTATCTTCGAGGCCGCAACGGCACATCAAACGCCGTGCGGCAGTTTGTTACGCCTGCTGCACATGTGCAAACATCTGCATATCATCGCGGTAGCTCCATTTATCCTCGCAACATTAAATCCATTTACCTCTTGCACGCCAGGAGTCTAAATCTGGGGCCGAGTAATTAAATGCCATTCTCTTTCTTCATTAGAGAGATAATTAAGTAGAAAACCGGCAGTCGTCTCGTTGCTCTTTTCTGCAGATGTAAGTAGGACTCGGATGAGGTAAACTAGATGTTACCTTGACTGAAAATCTCCTGATCAGTGGAGCCACCTGAAATTTCTTCAAGTCATTCGGCGTTTGTTTGCTTGTCTTTATCGCTCCTGTTGTCTCCGCCTTATTTTTCTCCGTTTTGCGCAAGACTGACAGACGACGCGTGCGATTTATGAACCACGTGTAAAGGATTTCAAAGTGCAATTGTGCACTTAAATACATTCAGCTGTCTTTGGGTATCTGCTGTTGACAAAAGAAGGCATATCTGCTTAGAGATCTAAATCTGACAATAGCACTTTGCAGCTACTCAGAGTCTTAGCCGCTCTCACAAATGGGCGCCTGCCAAGGTATCCCTTTTTTTTTTTCAGAGGTAGCTGCAAGTCAGCGATAGCAACGGGAGATGCTGTGATGAATTTGAGAAAACTCTCACCATTGGTGTGAGATCTGGATAAACCTTCTTATTTTAGAACAAGTGCGCCGCTTCGGTTGGGGATTATTGGAGATTAGGAAAGCAATAAATACGGCTAAACATACCCTTGAATCCTGTTAGCTTCCTAAAGATGCATGAAGATGGTGGTGAGATGAGACGGCAGTTGCTTATTATCTGAGTCGCTGCCTAGGCGAACTTAACTAGAGCAGCAAAATGACCTTAAAATACTTCTGTGGTTGGCTACCAGTCCGGTTGTAAACGTCTGCCTGCCTCAACAGGCAAATTTCACTCAAAGAGACGCAGAAGAGCGGTCCGCATTCCCCCTAATTTGGACAATTTGAACAAAGCCCTTGAGAAGATCTGATTAAGCTCAAAACCCGAGCTAAGTTTCACCGGCCACACCCCAGCCTAACGGACGTTGGATCTGCGGAATCAAACAAATACTTGTCACACAATATCAAGTAGGCTAAACATTTGTTTGTCTTTTTTTGAGCAACAGATGGTTCCTTGGTGCCACTATGAGAGCACCGAGGAACCGAACCCAGGAAATCTGCAGGCCTTATTTGCCTCGCTTATAATTAGTGTTCATAATACAACTAATTTGGCATTCTTAGAAGATGCCTTTATTCCCTTCAGAAATGAAATCATAATTTTGGGTTATCACGCAGAGATAACCACAGATTCAACAGCGCTGCACAGAAAACCAAGAGGGGAAATACCTCTTTGCAGCGCTGTAATTAACTAGTAAAGCGCTCCACTCACCAAAAATAAAACCCAAAAGCCTTCTTTCCGAACGCAACCGTTCGAGATTTCCATTTGTCAGACGCAGTAAAGGGAAACAAACCAATCCCTTCATGTTTTCATAAATGATTCGGCGGTTGCGCGGGGCGGCGGCAGCCAGCGCTCCTTTTCTCCCTTGAAAGGTGAGAGAATGCCGTGACAGGGCACAAACCGAGCATGAGACAAAGCATTCATGGAAGCTCGCGTGTTCTTGAAAGCCCGGAGCTATCGTCGGCGTACACAATGTCTCAGAGACATCCAGGCAGATGTTCCTGCTCAAGCTTGATTGCCTCCACCACGGCCCATCAGGGATTGCACTTACCCCGGCGAAAGCCGACAAAAAAAGATATACAAGCCGGAGTTATTTTAGCTGCGCTCAGCTCCTCCATTAGGACGAGCTGAATAATTGACGCTGCTCTCTCGGTTCAGGGCAAGAATTAGTTGGACCAGATTATGCGCCTGATAATGTCTGTTGTTATTTTCAACGAGATGACGCTACTTGATTGCCAACAAGCAGCTTAAAAATAACCAAACTGTTTGCTTTCACACACAAACCTTTACATGACGCCGACCTGCAACCAGCAAGTGTTGGTCACGTAAAGGTTCAAAGTGTAGGAATTATGTGAGGTTTATTAAAACTTGTCAAAGCGATGTAAAGAAAAATTGGCTGCATCGGGGGAAAAAAAAAATCTTAGAAAATGTAGCTGCACTCCTTCGTCTCTGTTTTTGGTGTCTTTATCCATCGGTGTTAGAGCACCATGTACAGGCCTGGCATAGGTACTGCAGCCTTTGGATTTTAGTGCATCATTAAATAAACATTAGACTGGTTTTGGTCAACATATCTCTTTGATTGCTCAATTTGAAAGCTAACTCAGCAAATATTTAACATTTGAAAACCATTTCCGAATGGTTTTCAAATGTTTTTTTGTTTTTTTTTTAAATGAAGAAAAAAAAACCCTTAGCCGCAGGTAATAATGAAATAAATAGGACTGAGGTCACTTTGTAGAGCATGATGTTTGTGGAATGTATTCAGTTGTTAGCCCCTGTCGTTTCATACAGTATGTTGCAGTCTGATAAAGTTACTTGGTAAAGATGAAACGTTTTCTGTTTGGCTCACAATAACAGCTGTGAAACAATTTTTTCCATATTTAAGACATTGTTTTATACACATATTTTTGTTTTTCAGCGTTTTCTTTTTGGGTTTGTTTTTTTTTGTTTGTTTTCTGCTGATCTTCGAAGGCCTTCACTGCAGAACATGTGGAGGGAGTGATGAGCCTGACATTTCACACACAGCAAACAAAGAGCTGGTAGTAGCAGCGCTGTATGCGGCCCGGTCCTCTGAGCAAACAGCGTCGGAGCAGAGCGTTTGACGTTGTTGCGGCGAGGGAGGCGGTCCTGTGACGATGCGAAATGGGCAGATTTGATCTGCCTATTTCATTACAATTGCCGGGCAATTATAATGCAGGTACTTTTGGCTGAATTTATAAAGCAGCTTTTGTTTTCTGATCACAAAAGCCAAACGGTCAAGTTGTTGATTGCAGCAAATGAAGCTTTTGCATAATCTTTGTCTAATTTTAAATGGTAACGAGTTCTGCTAACCTCCAACAGGGCATTGAAGGAAACTTTCTCGAATGTGTGAAAGAACAAAATATGTCAAGATCTGCTTTTTCAGATAAATGAAACCTTTTCTCTCGGTGAGACGTCGCTTCTTCTACAGCGTATTTATGCTTCACCCCACCATCGAGCGGCTCCACATGCGCCGTCGCAGTTGCGCCCGGGTTTGGGGGGAAATGGAAGCCAGGCTGGCGTTTGGTCAGAGAGGCCTGTGGCTGAAATTTATCACCCCACCACAGTATCAGCGCCGCGTCTCACCAGGACAGGGGTGGCCAACATTCAGCTCCCCCGAGGTGATTAAAATGGTCCTCTGTTTAATTTACGCCCGCCTGGTGAAGCGTGATATCATTATTAGAAAGCATTATAATTCAAGGTTATTATGGACATTATCTGCTGTGTTTTAGAACAGCCAACTGTAAGTCGGTGAAAACCTATTACCCTTTGTGCGTGCGTTTTTTTTTTCCTCCCCCAATAGTCCAAAAAAAAAAAAAATCTGTTGTTCTGTATCAACCTTTTCGGTCCTCGGGGATACGACCGCAAAACATTTCTACATATCCACTGTGCTGGCCAGTTTTTGCAGCGACTGCAGCGTTGTGGAAATGCACCTGGCAGAGGAGTCTGCGTGACACACCGAGCACCTGGATCTGCTTCAGTTTCTGTTCCACACGCACGGAGCAAAGAGGCGCTCCGGCAGCCGAGTGTCGACCGTTCTTGTCGGTTTGACGAGCGAACAAAGCCGCGGAGAGAGTGACGTTCGAGCTTCTGCGGCGTGTGCAGCACGGTACGTTAAAGAGTCGAGCCGGGCAGGTGATTGTTCTTCAAATGATCGCCACCTCCTCCCCCACCTCCAGAGCCCACCCTGCGGGGGTGACACACGTGGGCCGAGTGGCAGGTGTGAGCGGTTTGAGAGCGATGATGGCGCTCCGTATTGCTTTTGTAAAAAAAAAAAAAAAAAAAAACAGACAAAATTGAGCTGTTGTTGGCAGCAGAGGCGTACGAGGATGCCGTTTGAATAGTTTCTCTTTGTGGCACTTGTGACACATTTTAAAACCACGCCGTCCGCATTGTGTGCCCAACACAAGTGGGGAAATGTGACCATCGAGTTCCTGAATGGCCATTTTTCCAAACAAGGAGTAGAACGCTTTTCAATTGAGATGCCTCTCTTGGTCTTTGGATGTTATGCTTTATATTAAATATTAAGAGCCAGAGGCTTTTTATATGAACTTTGAAGAGATATTTTATAGGCCTGTCACAGTAGCAAGTTTAGCTGGAAGATAAATTGTCCTAAAAGTTACGATAATGTTGTTGTTTTTATGCATCAAAGACCAATAAACTGTATATTCTAAAGGACATTTAACACTGGAAGTGGAAGACATTTTAAATAGCCAAAAATAAATAAACAAAACAATCAAAACGACAAACAAAACTCAATGATGAAGACTCGCAAAAACAAAATTGTCCCTGAAAAGAAGGGGCCAGTTGAGACCAAAGCACCAGGTTCAACACTTTCGTCATCCAGTTGTTGGTAGAAAGAGAGAAAAGGAAAAAAAAAAAGCTAAATCATACAAATGGAAATGATTTCATCATGCAGTTAATTGATTTATTGTGTGTTGCACCAGGCCTCACATGTAATAATGTGTAATAATTGAGCTATTTGTGTTGCCTTAATTTGCTCCCACTCTGAATAGTATTTGTATTTGGATCAATGATATGAAATTCAGAGTGGTTCTTATTTGATACCTATTATTCCATTTTTCTTTATGTGGTGGATATTTTTGCATTTTCATACAGACATCAAAGCTGCAGTAGGCAACTTTTACAGACAGACTTTTGTTAAAAACCGTCTCTGTCCTGTCAATTTAATACAAGACAGATAACACTGGAGAAACAAATTGTGCTCCCCTGCCTCTTCTCTGTGATCCCACTGCCACCTGCAGAAATGCTATGCGAGAAAGCGGGTTGTAGCGCTGTCAACCACTCTTGTGTACTGGCAGGATCTGCCCAAGTGCAGGAGCTGTAGCCCTGCTGAGAGCCAGGCGGAGGCTGTGAACAGCGCGTACACAAGGGTAATTAACAGCGCAAAAAGCCTCCTCCCTGCTCTGCTTGTTTCTGACCCAGTGGTGTATTTCTGTAATGGGATTAGGACAAGATAAAGGCAGAGTATCTACATTTTTATATATATATTTTCTGTCTCCTATCCTTCTGTCATGGACAATAGTTTTAAAAAATACATTTTATATTTTTAAAATAAATGTGACCTACTGCTTTAATAAGTGCTATTAATGGTTCATTGCTGTGTTCATTTGAGGAGCAGTTGGATCATTTCTGACACAGTTGGGGACAATCACTTTACATGTCGTAAAGGTTGCAAGTACTGTGGGGGGTTTTTTTTCATGTAGCATTGTCTCTATGCTATTGAAATGAAAGGAAAATAAAAATAAATTTAAAAAATCCCAAATATTATTGATTTAAATTTAAATAATTCCAACATATAATATTTAATATGCTAAAATTCCTTTTTTTTAGAGAGAGAGAGAGAGCACAAGTTCCAACCTCTGCATCAGTTTCTGTCCTGGAAATTGGGGCTATCTGTGCTTAAGTGTGCGCGCGCGTGTGTGTGTGTGTGTGTATGTGTGCAGATGAGCGAACATATTGCACTGGTAATGGTTTCTCATTCCTTTTGCCATCCCATAAGCAATCATCTGTCTCTCAGCCTCCACGTTTATCACACACACAGCAGAAAATCTCGGGGCACTTTCTCCCTCAACGAGGTGTGATCCATATTTCATATATTGCCTGTAAATCGCTTTGGCCAGGACTGTTATGACAAAGGCCTGGATGTGGTGGGGATGTGTGTGTGTGTCTGCGTGTGTGTGTGTGTGTGTCTGCGTGTGTGTCGCGTGTGTGGGTTTGGGGAGCAGATTGGCTTGCGTGGCTGACTCCTACTGTACCAAGAATACAAACAAGCCTTCCTGTAGAACCGTAAAAACGCTGTATATGGGTGTCAGCCTTCAAGGTTGAACTATTTCTTCACAATTGTGCTGGTTTACACTTGGCAAACTGGGGCGCATTCATCGGAACCAATTTGTAGAGCGCATTACGATGGAGGGGGATTAAAATGTTGGGAAAAGGCATCATGAGGCTTCGTGAAATAGAGCAATCAAAGTCCCATTTTGCCAGAAAGTAGTGCTAATTCCCCAAACCCTGCCCCTCCCCCCCCTTTCATTTTCACATCAAATATCGTAGAAGCTGCGTATAGTTTGTCCATACAGGGCGTGATTTTATTTATTTTTTTTTTGCATATAACCATTATGTCAAGTCATCCGAGTCCTCTGAGCTCCTCAAGTGCAACACTTTGATCCCCTGGCGTCAAAATGTATCACTTCTCCTTTGATGGAGGGACTCAGCTGTATGTTTGTGCGTGTGCGAGGGTCCCGGCTCTTTGAATTCCCACATGCTCAGCCCTTTGATCCCGGATCAGCTCGGGGACAGTGGCTCTGTCGCCGCCGTTTTCATAGGAAAGGGGGTGCGCAGATAGCAGACGCACCCGAGCCTGTAACGTGTGCGTGCTGTGGGCTAATGCTCGGGGAGATCAGCTCGCTTAAAAAAAACAAGATTTTTATATTAGTTTCAACCTCTCACAGTTAAAGGAATAATCTCCCCCTTCAGCACCTCCACCCCCCTGCAGCCCGACACGACTGCCGTTCAATTCGGAGCTGCGCTTCGTGTATTTTTCAGCTTCTAATATGTAAACAAACGTTACATAAACTATGATGAGTGAACGCTGAAAATGTCAATTGGTCGGTTTTTCTCCCCTTGATTTCAGGTCTACACACTGAACAACGCTGAATGGCTACTATAGGAAGCACCCATAACCGACTCAAATCCAGTTAGTTATTCATAAATCTGATACGAGGCCTTGCACAGTTCTTGTCTTAACATAGTCACAAACTTCATTGAAATTGATTTTTTTATTTTTTTTATTTTTTTTCTTGGATTTTGGGTTATGGACTAAAAACAAAATGTAAAATGTATCAAGCCACAGGAAAACTCTGCATGATTTACAGTCCTTTTGACAAGTAAATAAACTCCACATGGTTTTTTAACGTTCTGCTGTCAGATGTTCCCACATTTGGACAAGTATGCCTGTCACAATGAGCAAAGCTATAGTCTTAGTGCTGTAGTTTGTTTTTCTTATAGATTATTTTAATTTGAAAGGCAATCCATATTTATTGTATTCTATTGCCACATTTGGATGTTTTATTGTTTGTGTTTTTTTGTATACAAAAAAGTAGTTTATACAAAGTAGTAAAAGAACAAAAAAGAAGTATACTTCCTAAATGTTTTGTTTGAAGTCAAGATGAGAATTGTCACACAACCGTCTTTATAATCTGCTATACTATATTATGCTATTTTGTACTCTTCTATGCTATGCTATTGTACAATATGCTACGCTGCGCTTTGTTATGCTGTACTACAAGTGAAGCCTTGGAAACTGCAAAGACAGTATATGTGACAAACGCTTAACAGGTTACTGTATTTTCTTTATTTTTATGCTATTGTTTCTGTCTCCTAATGGTTAAATATCACTGAACTTCATGTCACTGTTTTATCTCCCTTTTTTTAAATATCAAGTATTTATATCTTGGACCTTTATGAGGACAACTTGCTGATGTGACATCCCATTATGCAAAGCGCTGCTTGATATTATCAGCTTGCCTCCGCGTCTGGTACAAGGCAGGATGGTCTGCGGGAGCAATATCAGGATCTGTGCGCCCTTAAAGTAGCACAGCTGCTGAGTTTTATTTTCAACCCCACACCCTATAGGTCGCCATTCATTCATTGCGGAAGATCGTCGTCGTATATTTTGACAGAAACGCCGCCTTGTTGTCTTGATTGAACTCAAATTGCGGGTTGCGGGTTAAGGCGGCGTGACTCTAACGCGGAACAGTTAGCCGGTCTTTAAGTGAGCGGCTGTAGTTTCACTTTAGAGCTCTTTGTGATGACTGCGAGGCTGGGGGTAAGAAAGAGATGGCCTCCCTCTCGAGGTAATTTATTCCTTTCTTTTGCCAAGGCGGGCCAAATCAATTCACATCTGCTATTTCTCAAAGTAATATCTACAGGCGAGGCTGTGTGTGTTTGTGCAGAGCATGGACTGTGCTTGCAAAGTGGCGCCTGCTTACTCGGGCAGATTGATTGCGGAGAGCTGTTATCAAAGCTCATGTCAAAAAAAAAAAAAAAACTTCCTTTAGTCTGCAGCCGGTTCTGTTCGGAGGCAGTTGTTTGGTGTCTGTCTCTGCCAACCGCAGCAGTTTCACGCCAAGTAAAACCCTTTTGTGTGAGTGTGTTAACTTCATCGGTCACTCCTTCTGGTATCCTAAGCCCTTTTCGCACAGCCATTACACCGCAATGCAACAACAACAAAAAAAATAAATAAATAAAAAGGAGTCCCTGGTTCCAGCCGGCATTGCTTATCTTTGCTTGTTTGTGCCGGCCAGGAGAGGAGGAGTCACTCCGTCCGACTTGTGGGCTTTCAAGTAACATCCCAGAGGTATGGCGAGGAGTCCGAGGTGTGAAAACAGTGCCGGTGTCCATTGCACGCTGGCTGTTACTTGCAGCGACTTCATCCGCTGGCAAAAGAGCAAGACTCCTGTGTGAAATGGGGCTTTGAATTTCTCAATATCTCTACGGTTTTGTACATTCTCGCCGACTTGAGAGTTGAATTCAGGTTTCAAGGACGAATGGTGTTTTACCAAAGAGGCAGCCTCACTTTGTTTTTACTGGTGTCTGACTTTTTGTGTTGGTGGTAAGAAAAAAAAAATGGATCCAGTGGAGTGTCTTTGAGTCGGAACCAAGCAGCATCGGTTTGTGACGGTTCTGATTTTTGTGTTTGGCTTTGAGAGCGCACACGTTTCCCGCACGTGACTCCACTCGCGTAATTTCTCCGCACTTTCCCCAATAATCTTTGAAGTTTCTCTTCTGAAGCCGCCATAAGCATTTGGAGTGCGATGAAAGACGAGGAAACGGGTCAGCGGCTTTAACGCCTGGATTCCGTCAAACTTTTTCAATGAGACGGGACATTATTGAAGCACAAGAAGCTGGAAGCACACCTTCGCCAAAAGCAAAAACAGTAATTGCGAGGGGTACCGTACCTCACATCTACAAGAGCAGAAAATATACTGGTGGCGGATCGTCATTCATTTTTAATCGGTTCCTTCATCTCCAGTGTTGTCTGACGCACAAAAGCGTGCTCGCTCTTTAAAAGCTGGCGACTTCATGCCGTCGTTCTCAGTGCAAATGTTCGGCGATGCATTTGTCTGCCTGTTTATATTGTTTTCTGGCTCACCCTGGAGCCGCTGCCGTCCGCCTGGCTGAGGTTTGGGGCTTCATGTATAAGTAAAACGTTGGTTTGCTGCGTTTTGAATCTTTGAAAACAAATGGCAACGTTTCATTTGCTGCCTGTCAGTTTTGATTCCGTCGTTCATTCATTATTAAGCGTGTGAGGCTTCGGTGCAGCGCAATGACTGGATCGCTGCTCTTTAGCCATAGGTGAGGTATAGCAGCACTGAGTGTGGGCGCAGGCGGCCGAAAGAGATGGAAAAATTGCTTTAAGCTAGATTAGGGTTAGGCTTGTACTTTTTGCATCGCTGATGGCTTTTAGGTTTGTGCTAGTCAAAATATTGAAAGCCGAAATATTCATATTAATGAATATTTATCCTGAATAATGTTTCTTTATACGCAGTGTCAATTTCTTTCTTCAGAAAACCTTCAGAGAAAGAAAATTGATGCGAATGTGAAACGACGAGAAAAACCCCTCAAGTTGGTCAAACAGTTATGAGCTGAATAAATCAGAAAATAGGTCCAGCTACTCTTTTGTTGGAGCCACTTCAAGCTCTCGCTATGCTGAGGTGAGTGAATCCTGAATGATGTACCTTTAAACTCCAGATTATGCGTGGGAAACCAGTGCATTGATGAATTTCTCAGTACGTCGTATCAAAGATATTTGATGGAAAATAAGACTTAGGAAGCTGAAATAACAAAGGGGAACGCCGACTGACGTGCTATTGGTTGGCATTTGTAGCGCAGCCAATTCAGGCGCGGCATTTATTTTCCTCGGTGTCCCAAGAGATGAAGAAGACTGTAGATGTCAGCTTCTGAGGTTGTCCGAAGACAATTTCCACTGTATGTTTGAATCCGTGTTAAGGTATATTTGGTGTTTGGACTATTAAAAAAAAGGGAGTTCTGAGCGATTTATAAGGCATCTAGGCTGTTTGTGGAGTTTAGTTATTTTGCGGGCGGCGCTGGTCCAATGACGCTGGTCTGATTTGGCGCTGATGCCTGTTTGACTTTTATTTGACCTCTCCCCTGCATATAAACCAGACAGAGTTTGCGACCAATCTGTGGTGGGTACTTTGAACACATTGCAGTTTGCAATTAACGTCCCTCCAGGAAGTCTCTGGGCTGGTATTGTTCGTTCTGCACCTCCTGCCCCCGCTCGGGTAAATAGTCAGTTATTTTGCTTGAAACCCAACAGCAGCTTATCGTCTCCTGACTTGAACGTAGAAAAGATTAGCGACGCCAAAAGGATGCAAACCGCTGAGTAACAGATAAAACGGCTGCACACGCACGCGCGCACGTGCACATTCGCTTCAGAGTGGAAGTTTCCTTAAAAAGCTGGCTTCAAATGCTGTTTACTGCGCCGCCGTTGACATCGGCTTCTTCTTCTTCTTCTTGTTTCATTTCACTTGAGAGTTCGTCATGTGTCTCCCGTGTCAGACTGTGATGCTCCGAGTACCAGGCGACGGGCTTTGTCCTCTGCCAATCCTCCTTTAATGCCTGTCACTTGCCGGGATCAGAGGTTTGGAGCTGTTTGTATGCGGAGTTCTGGGGGGGCTAAATCCTGAAACATCCCACTACAACAGTTATTTCAGACTCACTGGAGGAAACTACAGGAGGAAGCACCAAGACCGGGACAGTGTCATTAATATTTACAGATATGGGATGTCGGTGACCTGGACTTAAAGTTTCATTGCGATATTTTGCTGTGCTGTTGTGATAAAAGTGAAGGTCCATCTTTTCAGGCTGACTACATGACTGTGAAAGCGGGTTGCAGCAATTGCAGCCCCACAAACACAAACAATGTTCCTGAAAAACGTTACTTTTCGTAATTCTTGTCCTTAGGACGTCCGTCACATAAAGAAGTGGGATTTGTATCACTAAACTGCACGTGGCGACTGTGTTTTTGAGTTTGCTGGTGCCTTTCGGTGCTTTCGTTGAACAACGCAGTGGCGAGAATAATAAAACTTTTGAATCCTGGCAACAAGGTACTGGTTTTGCACATTGTTTATCATGGCAATAAATCAAAAGAAAACATTTTCTTTTGCATCTTTTATCGTGATGCAAAAGAAAACGTATCACGATAAATGATAAACGGTACCGATTAAGTGTGACGTAATAATCAAAAACAGAAGGGGGTGAACAGCTGTACCTTTTCATTCCGTCATATAGGAAGTGCTGCCTGTTTTGTTCTGCAGGGTTGTTTCTAGTTATGAATCGCTCTCGGATGTTAATAGAGTTCCTCTCTCCTCCATTCCCACTCTTCTGTAACATTAAGATGTTTTGCGCTCCATTTGCCTGCACGCAGGGCAAAGCGGAGCAGACTTCATCTGTCACACACAGACGCCGCCGAGGAATCATAATGTAAAACACTAATTAGCTCCGATCCTGACGAGACTTCATTACTGAGTCAGCATGAGACGGCGCGCTCCCAAAGATTTTTTTTCTTTTTTTTTTTTTTTCTGTGGTTGTCGACTTCGGAAGGGGAGGGAAGGGAGAAAGCGGCGGGATTGGGGGCTGGGGGGTTGGTAAAAAAAAAAATTAAAAACTAGCGAAAGATTTCAGATTCAGGTATTTCAGGTGTGGCTCTGCAACAGGAGATTAAATCATGAGTCACGGTATAATCCGCTCCCCCTGTGCCTGTGGTGGCTTGTTTGCCTATGCCTCAGTGAACGTCTATGCAAATATATTTAAAAATAAAATAAAAAATATGGGGGGGCCGCAGAGCTGCTGTTGCGGCTGGCATGCAGGCGACAGAGCGTGCCCATTTCATGTCCAGATATTTGAATCTGTTGAAAGCCGGAGCGCACAGCCATTGTTATTTCAAGAAGATTGGACACTGCGCTGTAAAGACAGTAGCTGCTTTTTAGATTGTTCGTTTTAGCCGCAGGGGGACGGAGGGTTATGATCTCACACTTCTGTTCTCGACAATAACACTCTCATTTGGTCTTAAAGTAAAGAGAAATTTAGTGCCGAGATGTTTTCACGCACTATAATGCATTTTAAACATAAAGCTTCCATATTTCCCAGCCGCGCCAATTATCCGAAGCGCTCCTGCAGGCATGTGGCTGTCGCTGCTGAGCGGTTTAGTGATAGACTTGATGTAGCTAAAAGGAGCTTCCCATTGATGCACATTTTGATATTAGCTTACTAGGGTGGGTGGGGGGAAGCAACAAACATGGCAGTGGAACCGTTATCCTGTGGGGTTGCTTTGCTTCAGGGACAAAGGAGCTCTTCAGAACCGTCAGAAAACAACGACTGCTTCACATGCAGGGAAATCCTAGAAAATAAAACCTCGTCGAGGCTGGAAAGCAGACGAAAGCGTTTAGATCGCAGTGCGTGCTAAAAGAGGCCAATCAAAGTCCACGTCTCAAACTAACTGGGCATCTTTCAATCCAGTCTGACTGAGGAGGAGATTCTGTGTGATTTAAGTCAAAAACGAAGGCAAACATTTCAGTTCTAGGATTTTGAGAAACTTGCCGACGTAAAGGCAGAGAAAGAAAGGCGCTTCTGCAAAGCAAGCGTTGCCATTTGTATCTTATGTGTTTTTATCGTTTGAACCCAACGTCTTTGGCTATCAAATAGAGCCGTCTGCTGCCGGGCATTTCATACAACTTTAAAAGCGGTGACATGACTCCAATGAATACCATCCCCCACCAGGAGGTCACTTGGTTATTGTGCTTGGATCAGGGATTGTGAGTTGTGATCTTATTAAAGTTGAATAGTCTGGACAGAGGTCGGAAATAGGATTTATAAAATAGACATAAAGGTGTAATACAAAAGCTTTTTGAGACAGAAATGTACGACTGAATGAAAATACACTTTGATTTGAGCATTTTTTTTTATTTTTTTATTTCTCACGACAATACATAAAAATGCCCAAGTCACATTTTTATATTCATCTATAAATAAAAATAAAAGAAAGATGCATCCATTTCCTTTCATTTCAGAATTATGCTATATTCTCTGCTTGAGGGTATCTATTTTTTATTTTTTTTTAAGTCACTTATTGCATTTGGGTTAGGGTTAGGAACGCAATTTCAGTTTTAATTAAGGTGTAGTCGTATCTCTTTTTAATCAAATAAATCTATACGTATGGACGGAACATGCACATAGGCGGCAGGCGTCTTTGTAAGGTTGATTTCATAGATTTTTTTTTTTTTTTTTTTTTTTTCCCTCTACGAAAGATTTCAATCAACAGCATGACACAGGCGGTCCGAGAGTCGCAGCGTTGCCCCGGCGCCGACTTCATTGCTTGTTGTTTCTTCACCAAATTGTGCTCGGATTAATCTGAGAATATCCACATTCAGATTGAATCTTCACTGCAATATATTTAGCTCAGTCTTTGCTCTCTCTGAGATGTTCAACAAAGACGCGGCGCACAGCTCTGCACCACGCGCTGACATTTAACCGAATCTTGCACACGGAAAAAGCACAACAATGCCCTCCAGTGAAAACTGGCTTTGATGATTAAAAACACATTAGAAACTTTATATGGACAGTAAAATCTTGATGTTTAGGAGCTGAAACATCAAAAAAACAGCCGAACCTGTCTTTGTTTAGAGCCAGGGAAGAGCGTAGGAGTCAGGTTGTTTGTCTATGAACAGCAGTAGGTGGGGGAGGGGAAGCGCTATGTTACTCTGTACAGGTAGAGAATGCTTTGCTCACTTCGGCGCTTTGGTATTACTGGATTTAAATCTGGGACAAACTTCCATAAAACTGCAAAACAGCTGAAACACCGAGTTCCTTTAAATTGCGACTGAAACTCACCTGTTCAAAGTTATTTGACAATTACCTTTTCCATAATTGTTTTTATGATCTAAAGCTGCTGTGTCGCTGAGTTTATTCGTATTGTGTGCAATACAAATAAACGTGACTTGACCTGAAGTACACACACGTAAACATGCTTTCTTCTCGCACCGATGTAGACCTCAAGGGCTCATGCGTTTGCCCCTTATCTGTGTGCAATAGCTTTAGCTTAGCTGAACATTCTGCCCCTTTGAGGCATTTCTCCTCTGTGGATCAGCGAGTGGCAGATTGTTCCCTCTCCGCTGGCATTTATTTGCCTTTGAAATGTTTGTGTGCTCGCAACGAGCGCCAAAAGGACCGTGCCACCAGGTGCGTCAGATAAAGCGCTCCTCCCAAACGTGAAATCGCAGACAGACAGACAGGGCGAGCGCAACAAAAAGCAAACCCATGCCGGAGCCGCGGAACCCGGGCCGCGCTCCGCCGCTCCACAAAGCTCCTTTTGCCTCGATTGGAGAACAACAATGAGCCCGCCGCCGCCGCCGCCGCGCCGTAGCAGCTTCTGTCGTCTTGGAATTTCGACAATTTAATCCAAAAGGTCAGCAGCAAACAGTGAGCGCTGGAGTCGGATCAAATTAAAGTTTGAAAGCGAACATGATTAAACTGCTATTTGACTTTTCAGTGTGAATTTCTCCCAAGGCCTGGAGACAGTTCCCCCGCACCCCGCTCTCCCTTTCTACAACAGAAGAAAAGATTGACAGAGCAGGGGAGCGCCAGCCTTTTCTTTTCTGTCATCGCTGCGGAGAGGAGAGAGATTTTACTCTTTTGAAATTCACCAAATCTTTCACTGTGTGCATTATGCATGGATTTTTTTTTCCTTCTTCTTCTTCGTCTTCTCCTCGTTCAGTGATGGGGCTTCAATAGACTTTGACAATCATCAAAACATGGAGGGAGAAGAAGTCACAAAGCATTGCGGGGGGGGTGAAAGTGGCTTTGCGTTGCCGGCTCTAAAAATGGAATTCCGGGAATACCGTATAGACGGAGTGCAATCACAAATCTTCCTCTCATACCTCTTTCCCTCCACCATTCAATCCCTGGATCCTCTCTTACCTCTTCCCTCCCTGTGACTAAAGGCAGCCCACTCCTCTGCAGTGGCTGTCTGGCTCCCTGATTTGCTCGCTGCTCAGGGAGGATTTGCATAGACTGGCCCACTTGGTGCTTCTGCCCTTCCCCTTTCCGCCCCCTTACCCTGCCCTCCCTTCCTCTGTCCCATCATCTTCGCTTAGTTTCACCTGAGCTCGCTCCCGTCCTCCTCTTTCTCTCCCTTTCCGTCATTCTTGCATCCTCCCAATCCCTTCCCCCTCACTCTCCTTACCAGCCCCCCCTTCGTTTTCTCATCTTCTCCTTTTTTCCTCCTCTTTCGTTATCAAGTCTGAAAATCTCTCTTGTTCTCTCGTGGAGTAATACAAAGAGCTATCAGTCTTGGTCTCCCCGGGTTAACAAGCCAGACTGCCTCACGTCTTCGGGGCGGGGTGGGGGGGGGCGAAATAAAGCGAGAGCGAGAGAAAGAGATTGGAGAAGTCAGGCAAATGTTGGACCCAAACTCTAGGAAGAGAAAAGGTCTCAACCTCGCGTTGAGAGTCTGTGGCTGAGCTATAAGGATGTGGAAAGTGCGCCTCCGCTGAGACGGTAGAAAAACAGAAAACTGACAGTTCGTGCCGGAGTGCGCGGAGCTCCGCATCTTCCCCCGTCGTTCCCTCCCTCCGCCTCTCCCTCCTCCTCAGGCTCATAGCTGAGCCTTGTGTGTTATCTGTGGCTTGACGAGCGGGAGCTGTGCAGAGCACAGCACAGCGAAGCGGCGCGAGCGAGGCGGAGGGGCTGCAGCAGCGGGTTCTTCACTTTCGCCGTCGCTCTCTCACGCACCCAAAGGGCGCAAAGGGACGCGTTTCCAGGTGTCGTCCGCAAGCGCGTGCGTGCGCGCGCACCGGCAGGGTTACGTGGTCATCAAAGGAACTGCCACGGGGCAATCCTGCCGAGAAAAGAAAGTAAGGACATATTGGATTCTGGTTCAAAGAGGCAGCGAGCAAGCGGAGAGCAACGGGATATCTGGAGAATTCCAATGAGTGGAGTCCTCGAGTCCTGGCTCGGCTGCGTCTTGTTTGGAGGGATCTTTCCCTGTTGGGGATCTTGTCTCAATTTCTCTCTTGTGATGGAGTTTGCCGCTTTTCACCGGCAACCAGAAAGTCACTTTTTCTGAGAACCGATCACGCCTGCTTCTTCACTTTCTTTTAAATATCCTGCGAGAGGGGGAGGAGGGCGTGATGCTCCCCAAAGGAAAGCCCCAGGAGGGCCAACTGTTCTGGATGTTGCTTCTGGCCGTGGGATGGATGACGCTGGGTTCTGCGTGGGGTTCCTTATCGCCAGACCTCCACCTGTTGTCCCCTACCTCTGGCGCCCCTGTGGCCCCCGCGCTACCCCGGCCTGATCACCCGCGCGGCCCTCAGGGGCCAAGGCACCATCAGCCGCCTGTGCCAGTACACCGCTCCCCAATGGGACTACGAGCCGGCCACGGTGAGTCCCTGCCAAACATCTCTTCTTTGTCACCCTGCTGTCTGGCTCTGCTCCCTCTGTCCATTTATCATCATGACTTATCACAGCAAAAGGAGCCATCTGTAGATACCTCTCTATCATTTTCTGCACCCTTCTTCATAACTAGCTCAGTCTCTCCCCCCCCCACACCTCTGTCCCTCAATCTTTGTCTCTCCTGCCTCGCTCTCCCTCTCGTTCCCGCTCGGACAGCTAACGATAGCTGACAGCTGCTCTGCATCACGGAGCCGTACATCGTCTATGAAATTATAGGTTTAATTGTCAGTGAAGAGCGTTGACAAGCCAAACACCCACAGCGACTCTGTCAGGCGAGGATCAAGCGGTGACTCTGAATTATCAAGGTCCCCAAACGGGTTAATGCAGCCGTAATTGATGATTGATGGACACTCAAGAACTGGAAGATGGTTGTGCTCATCTTTAATAAGGGTGCCCCACTAATCCTGCTTTTTCTCCCCTCCCTTTTTGCCATGAGAGCCTTGTCCTTTTCCGTGTTAGGGCTCTGTAAGCAAGATGCACCAAGGCATCTGGCATTTGGAGGAAGGCTTAAAATTTAACAGCCCCGTTTGAAAAGGCTCATTTATAATTTTAAGCATCTGTTATGTCATCTGGCGGATGTGTGAGCTTTTCGAGCCGAATGAGAATGGGTGGTCGAGCACTTTGTCATGGCTTTACACGCTTCACAGGGATTTTTTTATTATCTGTTTGCACCCAAATTCAATTACAGAGCAGGCCTTTTCGTACCGCTGTCATGTTATCTCTTTGGCTTTAGTTTTCTCAGTTACTGGAGAAAAGAGTCGACGGATCAAAAACAAGTGCAAGGTTTAAAAACCGAATTACTGCTGAAATTACACAGTCGTCAGCGTAACATTTGACTTCTAGGACAACAAAATGGCTTGAGATGTTATTGAAAAATGACAAAATCTAAACTTTCAAACCATTTCTACCTGTGTCTTTATTCATATCGTACTTTACGGTAGCATCTCGAAGCTCCTTTGCTTCTTGTTGCATAAGATCCACCGAATGGCATCTCTTTTTAAAAAAAATTGGTCTGATCCTGCTCTCGGTCTGACTCCCACTAATGACGTAGGGTGATTTTTAGCCTGTCGAGGACTCTCAGCACAGATTAGGTTGACAGACAGAGACAGAGGAAGGGAGAGTTCTGCATCGCTAATGTGGCATGTGCAGGACAGACAAAGATCTAAGATGGGCCAGGAATGTGCTGCGCCTTTAAAAAAAAAAAAACACTGATAATATAGTGGCCTAAAAAAATACGTTCAATTCTTTATTCAACATTAACTGCATGTGCAGATAAGCTGGAAAATTATACTTTACTATCTTTTTGTTTTCAAATGTTTTTTTTTTTTCCAGCGAATAAGAAGCACCGATCAACCCTTTCCTGTCCAATCCCAATCTTCAGGTTTCTGAGATTTGACAGATTCAGATTTTGACCTTTTCTGTTTTTGTTGTGTTTTTTTTTTCATTTATAGGACTATAATATGAACAACAGAAAATGTTTTGTAGTTTGAATCAAAAATAATGGAATTACAAGATGATTCATTAGCTAAAAACAAAGCCAATCAAAGCATGTGCTGTTTGGTTGATACATTCTTAGTTCTGATTCATTTAACATGAAATCTGATTTTTATGTTCTTGATGAATTAATCAAGGGATAATTAGCCAGTTCCGATTACTGACTGACTGATTGGTGCATCTCTGCTAAAAAAAAAAAAAAAATCTAAAACATTTTTTTAAGGCCTTCACATGTAAAAGTTCCCTATCCACACTATGTTTGCTCATGAGCACTGCAACCAAACAGGGCTTCAGTTGTCCAGCACATTGCTCCATATCTCTGCTACAGAGTTTTATAACTGGATATTTCTTGGCTGGAGTTGGTTCTGGTTGACTTTGTGTGAATTTGCATACAGAATGTGGTGACTCAGTGCAGAGTGAGATAAGAGAGAGGATAAAATCAGGAGATTAGGATGTGTGTGTGTGTGTGTGTGTGTGTACGTGCAGCCTATTAGCAATTCTCTGCAACAGACTGACCCTGCTTTTTGTGTGTGTGTGTGTGTGTGTGTGTGTGTGTGTGTGTGTGTGTGTGTGCGTGTGTGTGTGCGACTGTAATTAGATTCAGAAGAAACTTTGGTGGAAGGCGAAGAGAGAGTGGCTGGACGGTAAAGTTCATTTGTTGAGGCACTTGGAAAAAAATGAGAACTCGCACACCCAAGGAGACGGATTTATCGTGTGTGATATTGGCATGCACAGATCATCACTGTATGATAACCTTGAAGCTGCTGTCAGATGATTCCTTACGTCGCTGGGCGTGTCGGCACATTGAATAAAACATGTCACGCGGGTCTGAACGTTGGGAGAGTGAGTGAATTCTGTAGAAGTTGTTGGTCCTGTCATTTTTCTGCACCGCAAAAACGCCAAATCTCGGTCTAAGACTAATTTTGGTCTAGTTTCTAGTGCAAATACCTCAAAACAAAACCAACTTACAAATAACTTTTCAGCACAATATAGGCGCTTCTTTTAAGTTGAAAATTTCTCAATGTTGCTGAAGTTCATTTATAATAAGTCATTTTTTTATATAAGTACTTTTTCATCAATATTAATGAATCATTGACTCAAAACGAGCCCCTATATCTTGCAGAAAAAAGTACTTACATTAGCTTTGTTTTATTTAAAGTGCACTAAGGTATTTGCACTCGAAACGGGATCTAGCTTCTTTGGCATGTGACATTTTTAATGTGATTGAAATTGTGAATAGTTGACGTGTGTTGGGATCCAGGGTGCAGAATGTAGGTCATGTTTACTCAGGTATTTTTTTTTTGGATTATTTTTATTTTCCTAAAACAGATGACGTGTTCAAACACATCTACATGGGACTGATCTCTGGATGTTGTTTTCATCCAACACGGAAACACTGAGAACAGCCCCAGATCCAGTATTTTACTCCCTCGTCCTCCACATACAGTGGAGTTTTTTGTTATTTTGTAGCACATTTAGCAGCTGCTGCAGAATCCTCAATTAGATCCCACGGCAGCTGCAGCACCACGGCGGACATTGTTGTTGTTTTCGTGTGGCGCGTTTGGGGTGAGAAGTCAGGTTGGAGGTTGGGCTAATACGCGAGCGCGTTCATAAAAATGTCCCCTAAAATGCCGTCTGCGTGAGGATGTGGGGCAAAAGCAGTTACAGACATTCCTGTTTATAATAACATCCCAAAAAAAAAAAAAAAACGTACGTGGTTGAGGCCTCAGTCTGTCAGTGTGATAACGGAGGGAGTCTATTTTGGGAATGAAGTCTCAGCGATCTCAATAGCCCCAGTTGGTCGGATCATTTTCACTTGAATTAATCAGAAAATAGGTCAAGCCGTCGATTTTACTTGCAGTTTCTGGCAGGTTTAGTGACTCTTCATCAGTGCAGAGAGCATTGGATTAATCATAGTTGCGTTGAAATACTTGAAGTGGTGTGTGCAGTACAGACTGAAATGCGGTGTTGGTACAGAAAAATGTTTCAGCTTGTCTGAAATGCCGGTCGAATCGAGGCACTCTAGGCTGTCGGACGTGCGAAAGGACAAAGTCGGGAGCTCAGTCATGTGATGGAGGTTCGGTTAAAGATGCATTGATTTCATTGCATCATAAAACCAAATTTTTAACAAAAAAATGTATTCCATAATCAAACCCCTATTATTTAAAATGGATTCACAACAACTATTCCCACTACCTCTAAAAGACGAAGAAATATTATTTGTAATATTTATACTTAACTAATACATTTTGAAATAGTTTCTTAAAAAACAACAACAACAAAAACCAAATGAAAAAGCAAGTTGTTGAAGTTTATATTAGCCAGGAGTTATACCTACTTGAATTTTTGTTTCGGCTCATTGAGTAATACTAGCATAGCATTAGCTTGTTAGTTATTCAGGGTATAGCCTATACTTTGAAGGAACGCTACCGTCATTAAATCGGTTGTAATCAAGGTCTAAAATGACTTAAGTTCTTAATTAGTCTTGTTTTAGCCAGCTGTCGGGCAGGGTGCAGCAACAGGTGGAGGATGTGCTTATGAGAGCCGGTAGGAGAGCGCTTTAGTCCCTTGGGAACACTCTGGCATCTAATTATTACCTCGGGGTAGCTTGATAGAAATAACCTGCCCTACTCCCAGCATGTTGTAGTAGCAGACACAAAAAAAAACAAAAAAAAAACAAGAAGCGTTCAGACATCATTAGCATTAAGAGGCTGCGTTGTATTTGTCATTTTAATAAAACTGAACCAGCAACGTCCACTGTAAAAACACAAACTCTTACCTACTGTACTGGATATACTGTACAATTTGGTTTTAGGTCTAGTTTCTCGTTCAAATATCGTAGTACATTTGAAATGAGAGTCAACTTGCAAGTAACGATTCAGAAAGAAACACAGTTCCAATGGCAGATCATTTCACTCAGAACAAGACATTTTCCCCATATTATAAAGTGAAATAATTTGCCAGTGGAACTAGAACTTTTTCATCGACATTAAGGAATTATTGGTTCAGAAAAATCTCTTGTTTCTTGCCAAAAAGTCTTCATCGCAAGTGTACCAGGATATCTGTACTAGAAAACCAGACCAAAAGCACTTGGTAAGATGTTTTTGTTGAGTAGTTTTAGGAATAGAGTAAACAAAGGAAAAAAAAAAAAAAGAGTCCATTTCCACGATTTCCTTTGTGCTGGAAAGCGCAGGTGCCACAGTGTGCGGCGTTTTCCCTTCGCCCCATATTGTCCCCATCAGCTCATTGGGGTTTGTGCGTTTTTAGCCACGTGGCTGTGAATTAAACTGAGCTGACACAAACAGTATTCAGAACATCGCATGTTCCCTGCAGCAGCTTAAAGTCAGTGTTTTGATGCCCGTAAGTGACCTGGCTCATGAATTATTCAGGCTCGAAGTTGAACAAAAACGTCCGCGTTACATTGCTTATGCTATTATACGTAATCACTCCAGCCGAGGAGCGTATTCTTTATGGACCTCTGCTGCAGCACAAACAGATGTACGTGACTAATCATATAGGTCCGTGGGTACAGTAAAAGTGATATGAAAGCGTCGCCGCTTCCCCATAAGTCGAGCAGACAATGTCTGGGAGCGAGCGAGCCGACTGAATAACAATTGTGAGAGTGTTTTGACCCGCTTTGAAGCTTTGCCCTGAGCACTTAGGGGGGAATAAAAGCGAGGCCGAGGGCGGAGTGTGCGCCGTTCGCCCGTGTGGGCATGTGTGCCGGTCGTTTGATGTGGGATCACCTTGAAGAGAGTCACTTTGGCGGCGCCCGATTCCACGCCGAACGGACCCTGCGCGGGACCGAGAAGTCCCGAGAAGGTCAAAGTGGAGGCGGGGCGGCGGGAGGCAGAGACGCAGCCGCGTCGCTTCCTCGAGGTGATCTCCGTCCGCGTCGAATCCTCCCCCTTTTCTTTCGCAAACAATCAAAAGCGCCGACAGTCCGGGCCGTCCGTGTTCTTCGGGCGACTCAGACGGTTTGGAGGGAAAATGGGAGTTTAGTTTGACTGAAAGGCGAATTAGTTTTGCTGTGGGAACAGTAATTCAGGAGAGAAGCGAAAAGCAATTTGGTGTTTTGAACTTAGCTGTTGGTTGGCTTAGAGGGTCTGTTTCGAACTTTAGCTCACACGCTACCAAGACTTAACAGTCTTCTTACAGGGGGCATAACTTTTCACCAAAATTGTCCCATTGGTAAATTATTTCACTTATGACGGGATGTCAAACTCATTTTCCTTTTGGGCCAAGTGTTTGTGTAATAATTTAGAAATATTTGCACTTATCAACGACGTAAATGCGACGTTTTGTTATCGCTATAGATTATAACTCGACACCAAGCAAGGCTGAGGCAGCCGTTTAGAAGTAAATCACTTAGAGTCAATGTTTTTCACCATTTTTGAAAAACAAAATCTGCAATGAACTCGCACTAACGAAAAAGTGTGAGGGTTTGTTGATTTTGCGTGAATTTCCACCATAATTCACACGAAACCGGACGAACTCAGTGACGCAATTTGGCAGTAAATGGATAAAAACCGCTTTGCGTTCTTGCTAAAATAATATTTAAGCACACTGTTATCTTGTCCCTTTAGAGTTTAAAGGGCCACATAAAAAGTTATGGTGGGCCCCGGAGTCGTTACTCATGATGAGACTTTTTTTTTTTTATATAAGTGAAATAATCTACCAATTTATTCAAAACAAGCTCTTATGTCTTGCTGAAGAAGTTACTTGTAAATCTTACCAAGATTAAGATTCTGTGTTTTTGAAATGCAGACAAAGATTTGTACGCAGCTACTGCTGGAAAACAGAGCTAACTTGCTAACTAGCCGCCACACACACACACACACACACACACACACACACACACACACACACACACACACACACACACACACACACACACACACACACACCCCCACACACACACACACACACACACACACACACACACACACACTTCCTGTTTTCTTGGGGCAAACAACCAAATTATTGTCATTCTAGTTATACTTTGGTACTCTGTGGTTCTCGATTGCTTTTGGAGGAGTCTTCAAATTGCATTCGAAAGTCTCAGCAGAAGGCCTGAACGCGGTTCTGAACTGTTCTCAGGTAGAACATTTAGGTCTGCCAGCTTTCTCATTCTTGTTCCACACCGTGGCTCACTGAGGAAACATTCCAAGTAGCAGGAGCATGTATGCGGGCATCACGCAGCGTTTCAGTAGGAATAAAATGATATCGCCCTCCGGCAAGTCGCTGGAGGGGGGCCGGGGAGGGAGGGGTTAGACGATAGAATTTAAAGATGGAGTGAAGAAAAAGAGGGCATGACAGGTGAAGGACGGGAGAAGAAACCGGCGGTTTCTGTTTTCCTCGGTGTCTCAGAAAAAGGAGGCACGACAAGCTGTGTTCTCATTTAAAAACATCCCTCGCTCGCCCCTCTCTCCCGTCTTCATTCTGCTCTTCGAATCTAAACTTCCTGTCCTCTTTTTCTTTTTTTTTTTATTTGCTTTTTTTTTTTTTTTCACAGCCCCATTTGCGCTCCGGACAGAAAATCGATAGAAAAACCTGTTTAGGAGGCTCAATTGTGTAGTTATTTTAGGGAGGTTTGCTTTTTTTTTTTTAAGTACTTTTTTCTTTTTGTCTCTTGTATTTTTATTTTTTTTTTTTTTTTGCTTTGCCCTCGCACGCTCAAGCGTTTTATCTCCGAGCAGACAAAAGACGTTTTTCATCCTCTCCGGAGACGGAGGGAGAGAAGGGAGGAAGGCGGCGGTGGGGAGGAGTGGAAAGGTTAAGCGACGGAACGAAACAAGACGAAATTAAAGAAAAAGTGCGAAAGAGGAGTTGGGTGGGTGGGGGAAAAGGCTGACATTGACGCGGCAGTGGCTGCCCTCTTGCATTTCCTGTGTATTCTGACCTTTTTCTTTATAATGCCTGCTCAGCTTACAGCCTCCATTTTTCACCCCCTGCTTCTCTTTCCCTATATGTCTTTTCTTTCACGACATAAAGACGAGGATCTCTGTTTTCTCCAGAGCCGTGCGCTCTTTGATGTCTTTTTTTTTTATTTACCCCCCCGACCTCCTCTGAATCTGCTTGCTCTGCAAATGACACAGGAAGTCGATCCTCAAAATTTCACCTTGGGGGAAAATAAATAAATAAAAAAAGGCTTGCTTCCTCTCTACCCTTTAGTTCTTGACTTAGTGATTGTAACTCGTTGCCTCTCACACTTTGCTATTGTTTTTGCTTCTTTTTTTCTTTTTTTTTTTACCACTTGAATGTTGCAAATCAACCTGCTGATGAGTCTCCAACATTTACGTTTACTTAGTTATTTTAATTCAGCCTTATTTTCCTAGGTTTAAATTTATTGTTATTGTACATCAGCAAGGTCAAGAAGCGGCTAAACAGTCCCAGACCACCATGCCGCCACCACCACCATGTTTGACTGTTGAAATCAGTTTGTCTGTGAAGTGCTGTCGGTTTTATGCAAAATGTAACCAGACGCACACTTTTGAAATTTTGTCTTGTCAGGCCACAAACCTTTTTTTTTTTTTTTTTTTGTGCCAAATGTCTCAAACGGTAGTCAGTGCGTCTTTTTTCCAGCTCCTTCAGACTAGCCGGCAGCGATTAGTAAAACACCTGGTGGTGTTTGCACCAGCTGGGCTCAGTGCACCAGCTGTGTTCAATATAGGAGCTGCTTCTCAGTGAAATGCTGGTGAAAACGTTGCTAAAACATGAATAGAGGAGTCATGTTGCGATGACTTCCTTAAGAGGCGGAGTTTCACAAAGAGCTGGAGGTTCTTAAAGCGACAGGGGCCCCAATTTTACGACGTTAAATTACAAAGTGAAACGTTTCAGTCATATTTGATGCACATATAGTATATTTTTAACAACTGAAGTTAACATCATTTCTTGATGGTGCTATAAATTGACAGTATGTGTCTGGAAAACTCATAGTACGGCTCCTTTAAGCAACTTCCCCACCCTATTGATTACAAGCCCCAACATGTATAGAAAGTGAAGCCACTGATTGAAGTCTGCAAAGCTCTTCTTATGTTGCTTTTTTTTTTCCTTTTCTTCTTTTTAAATCATCTGGAAAGATTTTTTCTCACTGATCTTCTCGCTCCATGATTGTGAGGAGGAATACTTACTTTACCTCCTTCCAAAGCCAATTACTTCAAATGGTTTTGTTCTCATGTCGAGTCTGTCTCCATGGAGACCGCAACACAAGCCCTCCAGACTGAACCGAATGGAAAATTTCCCTCAGAGGTCGCGAATCATGTAGAGTGCGACCGGCGCCGACATCACAAGGTGAAGCGACGGCTCGTTCCGTCGTGTCCCCCGCGCCTCCTTCGCCGACCTACCTTCCGCGCTCATTGGCCCCCCGTCGCAACTCCCGGCGGGAACGCGGCGCTCGTGCCTTTTGAAGCGCTTGGCTTTGCTCGCGCGGATCCGCCGCGGCGGGCTCGTCCACCTGCAAGCCGGGCTTTTCATCGAAGCAGCGCGAGATGATTAGGTGCGTTTGCACGGCAGACGGTGACCTTGAGGGAGCCAGATGAATGACTCGCCGCAGACCACCATTCCTTGAGCTCAGACGTCGCCTCAGGATGTCTGTCCCTGGGCAGTAATTAGCACTTCACTGGTGGTTTTATATATATATATATATATATATATATATATATATATATATATATATATATATTTCTTTAAATCTCTGAGCGTTACATTTCTCAAAGGTGCCATGGAGTCATAGCTTAAAGGGGAATGTGGGAAAATGTAGCTTTGGCGTTATGTATGGAAAGACGGAGACTATTTGTTGGTCTGTCGGTGTCAAATGTTTCAGTCCAGCCTCGACTGTTTTTATGATTGATGACTTGTGTCTGAGTCTGAATCAAAGTATTTAAATTTTTGAAGTGCAGTGAAGTAAATTCAGTCGTTAAAACCTCCAAAATGGACGGCAGTTGTAATCTGATGACTCAACTTTCCTATCCGGGGATACAATGGCAAGAATTAGACCAGTGGTGGTATTTTTACAGTCGCTAAATGACTTTATGATAGCATTGCTAAATAATGTCATTGTTTAATTTGCTTAAATGTCCATAATTTGCTTAAATGGCGCAGCAGATACTATTGAGAAGAATATTAATGTTTTAAAGAAACACCGGTGAAATGACTCTGGGTTTCTCTTGTGTACTTGTTTTTGTCTGTTGGCTTTTCTGGTTTGGCGTTATAGCTCACTTAGGAGCCTGCTAAGTCAATAGATTAGTTGATAATTGCTTTTTGAGGAAAAAAAAAGAAGTCATCGGAGACGTTTTAATACTTTCGAAAGGTTTGCCAACAGTGGCACTTTATTCTCCTGTGCTGCCATGCACACTTTAAAAAAAAAAAGTAGTGGTGGATTCTCTGATTCTTTTGCAACCAAAGATGTATTTTAAGCTTAGAAGGGAGACAGCTCCTGATTCAGCTTATGAATACGGGTCTTTCACACAAATATAACAACGTAGCGTTGTAGTCAAAACCACTTTACCCGAGTAAACGCAGGACTGGACCCGTCACGACAACAAATCTTTCTGGACGATGAATTATCCCAGAAGTTACTGTTGTTTTGAGACCATTTCCTTAGTATTTATGTTTGACATAAATATGCATGTCCTGACACCGACTACCTCGTTATGAATGGCCAGGAATTTAATTCCTGACCAAATGAATTGTTGAAATTACTGAGCCGCCGACAAAGTAGAACTGAACTGAAATCTGAACTCTGAAGCTGCGACTGAATGTCCGTCCAGGCAAACGTGCACACAGCCCTCTGATAATCCTCCCTCTGACGTTATGTTTGCAGCCGAGCTAAATGTGATATTTGTAATCCCCTCCATCTTGTCCAGCGAGGCCCCGGATAAATATCTCTGGCCCCGCGATGTTTCCGGAGCGCCGCCGTCTCTCTCTCGTTGTGCTTCATCATGCCAGAAAGAAGAGGGGAGAGGGGGAGAGACGGGGGCGGGGGGGAGAAGAAAAGTGTAGAGAGAGAACAAAGCATGGGGACGCAAACTGTAAATAAACAGGGGAGATCGAGAGCTATTTGGAGAGGAGAAATAGCACAGCGGCGGTGGGTGAAAGAAAGGGGAAGATGGAGAGCGTGGTAACGCGTGAAGAAGCAGAGGTTCAGCAGAGAGGCAAGGCAGCGAAAAAAAAAAAAGAGAGAGAGAGAGAGAGATTGGGATAGCCTCTCCAGCCCACACCAGTCCAGTCTAAAGTAGCTAATGGGCTTGCCCAGACGCACTGAGTGGATATTGCGTTGGGACTTCCTGCAGTCCCTGAGCAAACAGACAGCCGGTGTTGGCAGAGAGGCTCGCTGGCTAGCCTGAAACATGATATCATCTCGCTAGCACCTCCGATGTGGACAGAGAGCCAGGGCTCGAGAAAAGCCAGGCGAAATCCCACTTCTGACAGACCCTGTAATACGCCGGCGACGGGACTTTGTCGAGCAAACCGCTGGTTTATTGGAAGTGTTCTGGCACGTGCGCTCTCCCGTCCTGATGCGCGTTCAGACTCGTGGGAGGACGGGCGAGCTTCTGAAGCGCGACACCTTCACAGGCCCACGCGTTGCACAGAGACAATACAAACCGCTTCCTCTTCTGACACTTTACCTTCATAAGTGTCACAGAGCTCGCGGTGGTGCAGCGGGCTTCGGATTCGCGGTCGTGGGAATGTCTTTGACGCGGCAAAGCCTCTGTGGACTGTCAAATCCTAAAACGTTTGTAGCAGCGGCTTTGGGTGCAGGGACACAGCCAGCCAAACATCCAATTGTTCTGACTGCAACAACAGATTCATGGCTCACTCCTGCGTGTACTAATGTGGATAAAATGCGGAGGAAATGTGTAGCAGAGAAAATATGTTTGCTGTGTCCCTCCTGCTTTTTAGTGGTGCATCTTATCTTTTTTTTTTTTTTTTTTATGTTTCTGTTGCCTGAACTACCTGCCTACTAAACGCTGCCTACAAAAGGTATGACTGTCATTGCATTTTGTTCCAACACAGCAAAGGATTTCACTGTATTTTCTTGGCATTTAATATGATAAGTGACAAATAAGCACTTAGTTGATAAGCACATGTTAAACGATTGGTGTGGTTTTCACAGCTCCGGAATAAAATCTAGCGAAACGCAGCTTCCAGAAGTCACCTATCTGTGAAGCAGAGGAGGCAAAGAGGCTCGTAGTAGCTCTGAAGTCTTATAAAACGCTTGGGGAATCCTTGGAGTGTGAACATTTTTGGAAGACTCTATCAATAAAAATCTAAGAAGAAGATAAAGAACCATTCCGTCCGACTGAACGGTCATCTCGACACAACAGTTTGCAGTGCTTGACATCCAACCCAGCTCTAGCAGCAACCCGGGAACGGTCAGCACCTCCCGTGGGCCAACATGTCCAATCTTAAGTCACCAGTACAAGTCCAAAGGGTCAGACTTGTTAACCCACTCCTCAACTGCTGTTGCTCGGAGTCATGGCGAAAGTGTCGTACATGCAGGGGGACAAATTTAGCCTTCGTTATTTTGCGCCAGCTCTGTCAGTGGTCTGAACTAGAAGAATAACACAAGGAAGGATAGAAGAGACAGAGGGTAAGCCAGACTTCCCATCACCCGAGTCTCGCGTAACCAACTCCAGATCTCTCTCCCTATGATTCATCTTATTTTACAAGGCACTTAGTGGATATGGATAATTCATATGGATCCGAAAAGCCCCCCAGGGCGCTTTCGACGTAAACAATGTATGTCCCATATTCGTCAGAACGAGGAGTGCAAGGAGCAATTTCGCCAAGCTAGCAGGATGAAACTGCAGCCACCCCTCCAGAGGAAGATTGATTAGATGCTCATTACTCCGAGTGTTCTTGCGCTGGTGTGTGTGTGTGTGTGTGTGTGTGTGTGTGTGTGTGTGGGGGGTGTGTGTGTGTGTGTGTGTGTGTGTGTGTGTGTGTGTGTGTGTGTGTGTGCGTGTGTGTGTGCATTTGCGTGGGCAAGCAGAGGGCGCAGCGAATGGGTGTTTCCTTGATTCATCAAGTGCTCAAAAGCAGGCCAGAGGCTTAATCACTGCAAGGCTAGCATGCCAAGCTATTATCTGCTGTTGTATTTTAAAGATGCTGACTCCGGCTCGGTGCTGACTTTGTATCAGAAAGTGCCGTTAGACGAAGTTCCAGTTTTGCCCACGTTCGGCGCAGAACTTTTCCCCGTCTTGTGTTTCAACTCTCTCTCCATTTCTCTCTCTCTCTCTCTCTCTCTTTCTCGTGGCGAACGGCTTAAATTATAGGCACATCAAAAGGATTTTACAAACACACCGCCATTCCAGAAAGGGTCCGCTGTGAGGTGCACACGCGAGGACCGTGGTGCTAATGAAGTCCCCCGCACCCCCCCCCCCATTCCCCTCTTCCCCGTTCCTGTTCTTTATCATTCACATTCAATTACTCAACTCCATATTCGGTGCCGTGAACTTGATGATGCTATCAGACGCAGACGCGTATGGAAAGAAAAAAAAAAAAAAAAAACTCAACCCCCACCTGCTCTCTCATTTCGCTCTTTAATTGATTTTCTCCTCTTTACGACCGTCCTCTAGCCGCCGCATTTGATCCTCGCTCTACCCTTACCTCTGCCTGCCCTTATCAAATCTGGATGTAAACCGAGGAGACTTTGTTTCCCAACAAAGATCTACCATTAAGCCATTTTTCCTCAACGCGCGTTGTTAACTTTGATTTCGAAATGACAATGAGCTGCTTAGATAAGTCTAATGAGCGAGCCGGCTGAAGCCGGGGCTCACAAAGCACAGGCCTTATTGTGAATTTGTCCTGTGGCGTTTCAGCTAATTGCATCAGTACCGGCGCATCGTGATCCCGCACGCTACCCTACATAAATATATTTCTTTTGCACTCAACACCGATCACAATTGCTCCTGCTTTGCTTGTTTTTGATCCTCCAGTCACTGTCAGAGAAGCACCTAGAACAGCGAGCCGCTTGAACATTTTTAATGTGGAGCTCGGCAGGAAACCCGGAGATTAATTATCCATATGATGTCGCGGCGTTTAAACGAAATCCGAACATCGAACTGACAAGAAATGGCTGCTTAATGGAAATGTTGCTCTTGGTAGCGTAAATTAATCACCTGCTGTGTGCAGCATAAACCTTTTAGAAGGCTCTTCTTCACTGTTATGACTGCAGAGCCGCACGTTGTTGTAGAAACTCCTCTGAAAGAGCTAAGTTTTTAATTGCCTCACATTTCCACACTGAAAGACGTTGAGCAGCCAATAAAAGTTGCCAGGGGAAGAAGTTTACTTTGGACAATTAAGCCAACTTAGAAACGGCAACTTCTGCGAGTCGAGAAGCAATTTTGAAATGCCGCATTCGTGTTTCAAAAGTAGTCGGGGTTTGTTGACCCGGATGAGGAGTTTCAAGAAATTCCCACGGATCACAGTTGAATATGCGCAGCTTGAAAATATAATTACAGGCCTCACTTTTCATGTTTATCCAGGCAGCTTATTAGATTTTCGTTGCTAGGCCACCAGGGTTTCCTGCTAGCTAGAAGCTAACAGAGTTAAGAGATATTTCAGATTTCTTTTAGAACATAGTAGTCCACTAAAAAAAAAAAAAAAAAAAAAGACAATCGCACCAAACAACCCGTTTAAACAATTTAAACACTGTAATATAAAGAGAATATCGCGAAGCAATATTGATTGGTGTCAAAGTGTCAGGCAAGGTTGAAATCAGTACAGAAGTGAAAGACTCCACCTTGTTTCCTCAGCATAGAACCAAACGGAACCGGGCGTTAAGAAAAAAAAAAAAGAAGAAGAGGGCGTACAATTGTGCCCTGAGGAACACCAAATCAAAAAATTCTCAAGTAGAGACAAAAGAATCAAATGCAGTCGCTGGAAAGATGTCCTTAAAAACATTTAAAAGTGCAATACAAGCCAGACTGGAGAACCTCTAGAAAAGAATCATCCTCCAAAAACAGGAGTAAGGGATGAAAATGAAAGTCGGTGCCAAACGGGGACCAAAGTAGCAAATCGGCAAATTTGCGCCGGAGCCATGCTCACGCTTTGGCTCGCGTTGCCAGCAAAATGTTTGCATCGTCTCTGGTTTTGTGACTGAAGGAGCGGAGGCTCTGTCTCACATTGTTGATCGGGTGAGTATAGGCGGTACACGGCGCGTGTTGCAAATCCTTAAACGCAGCGAAGAGGAAAAGGCTTATCCCACAGCAGCATTACCCCTTGCAGATCCATAGACATAAGCAGTGTGTCGTCTGAATGGAATTTAACACTGATGCCCACGCATGATTTGTCACCAGCATTAATTCCCCCAGCCCACATCTCGAGCCACTCATTTTCATAAATAGCCCCTGTTCACTATGTGTATATATATATGTGTGTATCGTCTTCCAATCCATGGTGGTTTTCTTCATCGTGTGTCTAATTCTCTTGTTTTATCTGTGCTTTTCATTCATTCCTTCCTCTCCATTGCAGCACGCTTTTTTTTTCTCTTTTTTTGCCCTTTTCTCCATTTCTCTTTCTCTCCCACACTCCCGTCTTTCTCTCTCTCCATTTTTAACCATCGTGCCAAGTGGCAGACTCAGGATACGTTGATCCGCATTTGTGACAGTGTCTGAGTGAATTAGCGCAATGCTGCCACTGCGCGCAGACATCTAGGACATGCAGCAGAGGACAAAAAAAAAGAAATCCAGCCCCCGTCCTGTCTATTGGTTATCACACTCTGCTAAAAGAGAGCAAAGAAAGGTGGAACTGCGCCCCCCCCCCTCTGCACACGGGCGTGAACATGAGGACGTATTTTCAGGCCTGAAACTCTGAGTACGCTTCAGGCTACATTAATTCATTATGAAATGAGTCAATGGCCCCTGGTACCATTTTTTTTTCTCAATGTTGCCAACTTACTGACCGAACGTCACATACTTGGCAAATCTTCAAAAGCAAAGTTCTCTCTTGACTTCAAAATCTTCTACTTTTCTCAAATCTGATTAGTTCTTCTTTGGCTGGAGAAAGAAAAAAAACAAACAAACAAAAAACACAACAACTAGCTCTTAGCTAACGTCTACCTGTGGAACAGGCAGAATTGATGTGCAAACCGAGGTGATTATTGGAGTTGGCATTGAACACAGCATGCGGGATCAATACTGAAGTGCTGTATTGATCCATATGGTAGTTGGTGATGAAGTGAAAAAGGCTTATTGTGCCAATTGGGAGATGAGCACAGGACAACAGTTCAGTGAGCAGATGGCTCTTTGCTCCGAGGTTGGGACTCCTGTGCAGGGAACGTTGGGAAAACTTCAAGCCTTCGGCGCTTATTGGAAACGTAGCATCGGCTTCGCTGCGTTGTTATTTACCTTTGTATACGTCGTCGCTAACGCCGATTGTGGGTATCGTATCGTTTATCGTGATCATTTTCCGCCAATGATGCGAATTTAGATTTATCGTCGTCGCAATAATTCCCAATTAATGTTTTACAACCATCATTATTGTTGGGTTTGAAAGTTTTACTATTTTCTCTACTGTCTGTTCGATGAAACTATCAACAATTACCAATACATTTTTTTTTATTTTTTTTTACACACAGTTACTGTGACACAAATCACACTTCTGTATGAAGTGGGAATGTTTTTCAAAAGCAGTGTTTATGTTTGTGGGGTTATAATTGCTGTGAGACACATTTACAGTCACATAGTCGCCTAAGAAAGAGGTAATAAATACTTCTCGTTTTTACAGTGGTACTACAAAATATTGTACCAAAAGTCCATCTCACCGAAAGCTCATTTGAAAAACTCATTCTTGAGCTTTTCTTGCTCCAGTTTTAACACGCTCTATTAGCAGAAGTCAATATCTCTGCGGAAAGCAGTTTTTCTTTGACCAGCATTAAAAAATAATAAGAATAAATACAATATGCATACTTTATGATTTGTTTTAAGACTGCATTTAAACGGTCTTGTTTTTTCCATGTCTTTTCATACATAATTTATACTTTTTAGACAGTTTTTTTTTTTTCTCTTCATGTTCAAGAATACCAACTAAAGCGGTTTGCTTTTCTCATTAATATTCTGCAATTGTGTTTGCAGTTTCTATCTCGGCGTATTTTCCTGACAAAGAAAACAAAGCAAGCCCACCGCTGGGTGCTTTTCTTTCTATTTTTTTATTTATTTTTTTTATTTTATTTTCTTCTTTCTCGAAATCCCAAAAGAAAGTAAAACTAGAAAGAAACTCCCAACACTTGGCAAATCTGCTCAGGTCTGGTTTCGAGCATTCGCCCATGCATACAGGAAGTGGCAGGTATGTGCCTGCAGCCTGCTCTCCTGTCCTATGATATGCTGTCACTCCGCAGCCTCGGAACTTTTTTCTGTCCACGTGTATAATGCATGCGTGTGCATGCGCCTTGTTTTCACTGCGCTGGTTGGTTTTACCAGGAGCGCTTCTTCCCCCAGCTTCAGGTCTCCTCCACATCTGCACACGGGGTAAACATCTCCAGGTGACATTTCCTTCAAAACCAACAAGCAAGGATAACAGGCTTGGATGCATATGTACACCACGCATATATATATATAACGATCGTGAAGAAAACAACGTACAGTTAAAGTTTATGTGTTTTATTAAAAAAAAAACACACACACATTGGAGGGGGGTTTTTTTTCCATAATTGCTGTCTAAGATTAGTGAGGTTTGGCCAAATATTTTCATTTACTAAAAATAAAAATAAAAAGTTTTAGATAATTTTTTTTGTTAATTTGCCAAACTTTTCTCCTTCCATGTGGTCGAAAGGTTTCATTAGACCACAGAACATGTCTTGAAAAGCTAAGATTTCCCGTCTCTGAATGCAGATCCAAGCTTTTTGAGTCATGGCCTCTTCCGGCCTGGGATGAGTCCATCAAGGTCTAATCCATCATCTTCACAGGGTCTGTTTTGCTCTGGGTTGACACGCGGATTTGATTTTAAAGCACATCGACGACAATACATTTTATGCAAATGTCTGGTTTCAACTGCGCGCCTCCCCCCCCGCCCCCCTGATTATCGGCGCCAAAATCAACAAAACGCACACGTGGCCTTTCTCCGCTCCGGACTCCGACGGAATCGAGCCCGGCTAATCAGCGGCGAGCGGTCGGCGCGCCGCCTGCGCTTTGATGCTGCGCGGAGCTGAAGTGTGTGGGTGAACAAATTGATATGTTTATGTGTGCATTTGCGTGGAGTGGCGCCGTATGCGTCTGTGTTTTCACCTCGAGCTGAGGGATACATCAAAGCCCGCGCCGCTTTACTCAAGCCCATTTAGTGTGCAATCGTGGCAGAAAGAGCCTTTTAGAGGTGTGCAAATATAGACGTAATTATGGAAATTACATGTGGTAAAAGATACGTCCCCCATCGTTAGCGCTCAGGATTCATTCCAGGCTCCTAATGAGGAGTCAGCACAAAGTGTAGCAGACAGCGAGGAAGCTCCTGGCAGCTCGCTGTCTTAGCCCCCTGTACGCTTTGATGGCGGCTCATAGTGATAGGGGAAAAAAGAAAACTTTAAATGTTGACGTTACATAAAAAAAAATTAATAAAAAAGACACACCAAAGACATTTCTGCCCCAGTTCAGAGAATGTCCCACTCTTTTCAACCGTAACAACATCACTTCCACCCTTTTATTTTTCCGTTGCCAGGCTTGTACGGTCTGAAAGCTTTGAGTGAGAAACGCAAAGACAAAACAGAACAGCAGGCCAGACGGATTGATTTTTTTTTTTTTTTTATGTTTGAAAACCTAAAAGCGGTCCGATTTGCAAAGGGACCGTTTGCTCCGTCTTATTAGCGTCCAAACATTAAAGCGTGCGTGTCAAACCACTCGTCGGCAGTCACCCTTTTCATTGACGCTCATATTCCCGGGATATTCATTTGTCACGAACGCGACGCAGAGGAGCGGCCATTAAAATGTCTCCAGTTTTCGAGTTGGCGTCTCGTGAGCAGGAGGCAAAGAGCCTATCACTTTGCCCTTTTATCTACGAACGGCTCTCAAATGGAGTGGAGACATTCAATTTAAACTCTGGGGTCTGGTGGAAGCCAGTGACTTCCATTAACTCCGTCCCTCTGAAGTAGCTGGCGGGGTGCGGCATCAAAGAACTTTAATTATCCCGCACCGCAACGACGGAGACAAAGTGATGCGTCTGAGGCAGGGGAGGTGGGAAAATAAAACAAAACTAAACACAAACGAGGCCGTGAAGCCTGAAACGTGGAAAAAATGCAGGACAGGTATGAAATCGAAGGGAGGGAAACGTGAAAACGCTCTAATGACGGCAGGTTTGCTTTATGTTTCTCCTTTTAGTGGGATCTTCAGGTTTTAAATTGGTATCCTGTTTCCATTATCTGCTTTTTGATTGGATTGCGGAGCCCCGCTGAGGTGTAGCCACTAAAAATCATGGACAGATCTGGTCATTTAATTTGTTTTGTCCTTACCGGGAGAAGCGTTCACGTGCACAAACGGGAACACATCACAGTGAAAAGGGTCGACTGTCGGGCGCGTGTGCCCTGGAAAACCATTATTACTCCATTACACTTGTCCTCTTTATTAGATACTCCTCCCTGGTTGTGGATTATAACTCCTTTTTTGGTACAAAACTGCTTTAATTCTTCACGGCTTTGACGCAACATGGAAATGATGGGATCACCTTGTTCCTGCTGATTTGGTGGCGGCGTTTCCATCACCCCCGAAACCCCATTTCCACCCCGTTCCTTTCAGAAGTGATCTAAAAAAAAAAAATAAAGATTCGTTGACTGAGTCAGGTGTTGGAGAACTGAAATTCAAGAAACCAGTTTCAGACATTTTGAGCTTTCTTACAAGACGCATTATCCTGCTGGGATTAGCCAGTCGAAGACGATGCTCTTTGAATATCAAGCGATGGGCATGTATAGCGAACTTGAGCAAATCATAGCCACAGTTTCCTCTTTGTAGTTCTCTGAACTGAACTGAACTGAACTGCGCTACGGAAGCTGAGAGCGGATATTTTCCACATACTTTTTGTCGTCATAAGGAGTTCATTTTCCATTTTCAAAAATTCTTTTCCGTTTTGATTTTCTCAAGATACCGAGTTGATCTCTTGAGGGTTTTCTGGAGAAAACGTTTGACAAGTTGAGTTTCTATTCATCTACTATTACTTTTCTATAATCTCAAACCACTCTGCCTATGGACTCTGACATCAGAAAGAAGTGTTTGCCTTCCATCTCGTTTTTGATCATTCCAAATCCAAGAAATCGCCGTGAATAGAAATTTCAGTAGATCTGTACCTCACAAACGATGGAAATATTTTAAAAACATCTCACACCAAACAACCACGTTGAGTTAAACGTCACTTACCCCCCTTTTGGTTTGAACCACAACCTGACGGTATGTCTGGAGGCCAAAATGCATTGAGTTCGCGTGATTGGCTGTTGCAAGCAGTGGAAGAGTATACCTAAAAAAGTGGCCGGTGAGAGTAAATGAAGAAAGAAAATGGCCCCTCTTT
The DNA here is from genome assembly GCA_911649635.1 of Poeciliopsis gracilis. Classification (NCBI taxonomy): domain Eukaryota; kingdom Metazoa; phylum Chordata; class Actinopteri; order Cyprinodontiformes; family Poeciliidae; genus Poeciliopsis; species Poeciliopsis gracilis. Next base: position 2,231,962 of record CAJVRI010001517.1, read on the forward strand.
TCTATTCTGCTCTTTTAGTGGGCCAGCCAAGAACGATAGTGGCACTGTCATTCAAACGGAAAGGTGGAGTGGAGGGCGGTCCTGTGGGAGCTTGCCGGTAAAGGTCAGGGACAGGGAGATGGCTCTGACTCAAGGACATAATTGGCAAGGTAGAGAGCCTGTTCAGCTCACACCCAGGCACACAAAAGGTATCAGACGGGCTGCCGGCACGCAGGGAATTTCGAGCCGGCCGTGACAAATCAGCCCCCGACTAAACGAAACCAAAAAGTTTACCATCGCTCACAATTTTCGCTCTGCATTTTCCTCGTTCCGTCTGCAACTCCCAAAGATCCCTACTGCAGCAATTTTGGTACTTTCCCTCTCTCTCTCTTTTTATTTTATTTTATTTTTTTTGTCCTTCTCCTCACATTTTTCTCCCCGTCTTCTCTCCCCCACTCCTCTTACTTTTCGTATCCAAATCAGTTTTTGTGCTTCCTGTCAGCAACATTTCTCTGTTGTCATCAAAACCTTATGGAAAGCGATTCTCCTCTTTCTTTCTCTTACTTGCTTCCATCCATGCTGGAGTCTCTGCAGACGCTCGGCGACCCGATGGTCTGTCTAAATGCGGTCGGTTTCGAGTGGCAGCTTCAAACTAGTGGACACTATTAAGGATTGCTACCTAGTATAGGGTAACATTAACTCATGCTTGATTAAATAATATGTCTGCAAACAAACTCTATGCTGTTTTTATTTTTTCTGGTTCCTCCCAAGTGACGTAGCAGTGGAAAGCTTCAGAAAAGCCTTCATGCAGTAATGCCTCTGACCCTTATTCAATTTTTACTATCAAACCACACAACTGAAAATGCTCCAGGTTCAAGGACGATACGTCTCCTTAACGCTTGTAGTGCTGCACGCGGTACATAGGAGGGCTTGTATCAGAAGCCTTATAATTAGCCCTAATACCTACTTCAGTGTGTCTCCTCAATGCCAGAGCATAGAAAAAGGGAGGAGGTAGAGAGTGATTAGCGTTAAGGGCACTGTGTTAGATGCCTATCATTAAAGGGTATTAAAATCTTCTAATAGAATTATAAAGCGCCCGCGGGCAGCGGACACGGTTGGGTGGGAGGCAGTGCAGAGGGAAAAAAAAAAAAAAAAGCGACGCAGGCTCGGAGGCCTGGGTTTGCTTTGGCGAGGCGTGGAGTATTGCTCAGTCAAACAATCCCCAGCCATTCATTCGATGTGACGGCTGTGAGTGGTCGTAAGTGAGGTAATAGCCAGACCCTCATTGGCCAGTACTTAGAGATCGCTCACTTAGGCTTTGCACAAGTTTGCACGCTGTCAGCAGCGTGGATCAGTTATAGGCTGTTTTTGTTTTTAGGTGTGTTAATAGGTCCCTCCTTCTGTGGAGAGATGTTTAACCAATGTATTGATCTGCCGTATTGTTATGACCACCCAGAGGTAAGTACGGCAGGGTAAAATCTGTAAAATCTGCTTTCGTGTGATATATATTTTTTACTACCTGAGGCGACCGCGAGTCTGTAGGTCGGGTTTGTCGTTCTGCGAGCTCCAAGTCGTGGGTTTGATTCCAGCTTCCCTGCGTCTCCAGGCAACTCACTGAACAGCCGGTGTACGAGTGCGTGCGCGTTAGTGAGTGCGATTGGACGAATGTGGCTATCGTGCGTGATGCTTTGGAAATTCTCCTATGCGGCAGCTTCACCCAAATTTCTAGGAATCTGGGGAATTGTTTCCGGAATCTCCTGAAGTGTCTCGACATGCTTTCCATCCAAATCACTCGGTTCTATGAAGCTGAGGAGGAGTAAGCACAGTTCAAGGAGATACACGCTTCCATTCTAAAGGTTTAATGAATCCGTGTGGGCTCTGGATACCACAGGCTACCATGAGTTGGTTGTCTTCTACTTAATATTTGGTGGTATTAAGTCACGGGTTGGTCACCAGGCTGTGGTTTATTAATGTAAGGTCGAGATTTTTACCATTAATCTGCACACAGTAACTGTATTTTCCAATTTATAAGTATTTCGTAATGCTTTCATTGAACAAACTGTGGTTTGTTCAATGAAAGCATTGAACAAATGCTTTCATTGCATTCAATTAATTAGTGTTAATTGAATGCAATTCAATTAACACTAACATTAATTGAATTGCATTGCTAGAACAATACATCAGAATTATCATAAGTAGTTTATCACGATAAATGATAAACGATTTGATAAATACCCATCATTAGTGTTAAATAGTCATGAGTCAGAATCTATCGTGCACAGGCTCGGACACGCAGACGCACTTTCTCACCTAGGATCAATTTAAATTGGACATTTCACCTGGCACCCATGTTTCGTGTTGGGGCGATGAGAGAATTGACTCAGTCCCCACAGCTGAGGCCTAAACTGGAATATCGCATCTCGTTCTCGTCTTTGCGTCTTCCATTTCGTCGTCTGTCTCTCCCGCCGTCTCCAGCGTAAACAAGATATATGGAAAAGCAGGAATCAGACGGCGTTTGGGTCGGGCCCCTCCCTGGCTGTCACCTTTCCCGTGGGAACTCTTTGGGTATTCTTTGCGAGAGCAAAAATGTTTTATTGATTTATTGGCAGTGTGAGAACGGTCTATTTATCCCGCGTCTCTGGGAGAAATATGAGTGTCGTTGAAGTGTTCTGGCTGAATAATCCCGGTATTAGTCGAAGTCAAGGAGTGTCAGGATGAAGTGATTGGACTGGTTTGGGGCGGGGAGGGGGCGTCTGTTATCGAAGTGGCATCTAAATGAGGCACCAGGAATCTAAAAATGTACACACGACGGCGGTGGGGTAGGTTTTACCACGAGCTATCCATAAACCCTAACCGTTTCCGAGATGAATTGAATTTTAAGGACCTCCTAGTGAAATGTATGATGGCGCTTCTTTAATGAAAACAGCAGCAGTAGATAAGTGCCAACATGCACGATTAAAGAGTCGGCGACGGGAGAAGCGGTCCATAACGTTTCGGTTTCCTCCCTGATAAGTGCGATAGCTTCGCGTGGCAAGAGAAATGACCCTGAGCGCCACAGTCAAGACGCCGACATCGACTTTGCTTCTGCCTCCGTCCTCAAATATCAGCCCGGACGCGTTTCCCAGAGACCTCGCAGCACAAACACAGCAAGTCTGCAAGAAGTAAAAAGAAAGAAATTAGGAAAAATGATTGCATCACCTTCTTTTTTTTTTTTTTTTTTGTTGATTGAAATCGTATTTAGTGGAAAGTTGCTTGGAAAGAGCACGAGATAAGGGCAGAAAATAGTCCTCTTTAGTTTGTTTGTTAGTCTAATCTCTCCCGCTTGGTTTCGCGAGCTCAGATAGCTAATAAATCTTTCATTAGAATTCAAGCGGCTGGAACAACCCACAGAGTAGACGGGCTAAAACCGGGGATATTTCAAATTTGACTAAAGCTTTTTTGTGTGTGTGTGTGTGTGTGTGTGTTTGTGTTTGTGTGTGATTCTGGAACAAATTACTCCTCGTGAGTAATAGATCCGGGTTTTCTTTCTGAATTATTATTATTATTATTTTTACTCGTTCTTACACGCAAACACAGCTGGCCAGAGTGAGCAGGGCGGTTAGTCACGGGAGCCACGTGCAGAGAGCATTTGCGCTGGAGAAAGTGGCTGTGCTTAATGGGATGTGGGGCTTCCTACGTTCCCCATCCCTCTTCTCCTGCCAGACGAGCACATTAACAGTTTATTCCCAAACATTAGCCCTCTCGCTCCTGCCCCCTTTAGTCGCTGCATTAATGGGACGTCGCCACTCAGGACCCCGCGTCTCGCCACAATAGAGCACTCTGAACCACTCATTAGTGAAGTAATCTGCATAGCACAGAGTAAATATTTGCCTGGGGATGTCTGAGAAAGACCCTCAGCCAACAGGGGGAAAAATAAAAAAATAAAAAATTGCGCTTCTACGGCTTAAATCTGTTCTTAAAACTCAATATGCAATCAGGCTGATGAATGCGCGAGCACCTGCACGCGTGACGAGGCCTTTATCTTAACCGCAACAACCCTCGTTTACGAGGGCGGGAGAGCTGAGTGTCAGGATAAAGAAGTTTCGTCGTGCTCGCTGACAGCCTCCTTCTGGCACCCTCGATGGAACAAATTGAAATTTTAACCTGATCAAGGTAACGTGAAATTTGGCGGAGCAAAACACAACCACCGCTCTCAGCCCGGCTTTGATGTTCTGGCTTTATTCCGAGGCTGGGTGCCGGGGCGGCTCGTCGGGCGGAGGAGCGCGCGTGTTGCGCTGCGACGCGAAAGAAAATGAAATCCCTCCCAGTCTGATCTTTGATCTGCACTTCCGTCTTTTGACACCTTCTCGTATTAAAAGTGAAATTGCAGTGATAATACGGTTTTGTTTTGTTGCATTTTTTGTTTTGCTTTGTGAAAGCAGAATCCAGTTTGCGGTAATCAGTCTCATCTGAGTTTTTCTCTTTGTGGTGATTTTACAGCAGCGGTCACACCGCTAGTCTTCTACTTACATGGCCTTCATACTCTGCTGTGCACTTTCTACAAGTCAATGGCGTCACTATACATTAAGTTGCAGTTAAAAATGCTGACAAATGAGGAGAGAAATTAAATTACATTGAAGCTGAAAGAGTGGGCTGTTGTAAAAGATTTTTTTGGGGGGGGTGAGGAGTTCAATAGATTAAATATCTAATTAAATTTAAAAGTAAACAGTGATTATTTCATCTGTTTCTTATATTTGAACTAAGTTGGGCAGGTTAGCAAGCTGATGTTGCGTAATGCTGGGTATTTGCTCAGACTCTTAACAGTAAAATAAAGTCCAGAAATTGCTAAACTGCTATTGTGAAATTGTACATTTATAAAAAATATTGCATATTTGTTCATTCTGTTCATTTCAATGCGTATGAACTGCTGTGATTGGTAGAAACCGAGAGAAGACAGTGAGACGCGTGAATATGTAGTGTTTATGAAATATTCAAACTAAAGTGCTGAGAATATGCTCCCATGAAGTGGGCAAATACTTCGGACCTGACATTTCATTAGCTCATCCGCTACCTTGGACTTCCATACACAGGAGACTGAAAGCAGACGAGCCGTCAGACATCGTAATTGTCTTTCCTCCCGGCTTGTACAGGAAATATTTTAGAATGCAAAACGATGCACTTCTCCAATAAAGGCGTCTCTAAGGGTTTCTGACCAGAATCATGAGTTGTTTTATCATCACAGCTTGTTGCAGCAGGAGCTTGTGAAATTGGTCTGCAGAGTTATTTAGGTCTTTTATTTTACGTTTCAGCATGAATGAAACCTTAAAGCAGAACTCTAGAGAAGTGCACTGATCTAATATCAATATCTGTATCTGTCTCGATATTGGGAAAAAAACCCTCTAGATTGGGTATCCGTGACGATGTGCCAATCTGTAAGGGTGGATCTCTTCAATCTACTTCTATGCTTTTAGCTCCGTCATTTATTATATTTATAAATCCAAATTGCACTTTCTGAACAATTTGCAGTTTCTGTTTTAAAGGCAGTCAACCTATTGTTTTGGTCAGTTTCATTGTCTTTATTTATTTGATATTTTCTGTTCTTACATGTTTGACCAAGCTTTTGGCGCGGCATCATTGTTAAATAGCAAGGCTCAGCAGTGGCTCAGGTGGTAGAGCAAGTGGCCCTGAATCCCAGAGGTTCCTGGTTTGAATCCCATTCCTTCTTGCATTCGTGGTAAAACATCTGCCACGTTTGTGGCAGTGGCACTGGTAACCCCACGGAGGGAAGAGCCAACAGGACAACATCATCGTATCAATTAACGACTCACACTTTATCCTCTACTACTCTGATCAGTGGCGCCGGTTCACTGAGCAGCCAAGGGGCTGGACAGGAGGGTGAGCTCCAGATTGGAGCATGCAAGTGTTACATAATGACTGCTACTGCTGCAGTGCACAGCTTATTCATAATGTTAAGCGATTAAACAAAACCATTGAAGTAACAAATAGCAGCAATACAGCTGTAGGAAAATCTGACGCTTTTTCTTTTCGCCAATCGAGTGTGAGTTAAATTTCTTAGGAAATAACTGATCTTGATCGACCTTGGTCTGCATCCATGGACATTTAAACTTAATCTTCATATCTAAGATTTTGTAAATGTTTTTTTTATATGTACTCTCTTCTTAGAGAAGCGCACACTTTTAATAGCGTCGTTGATACACAAGGTAATTTGAAATGCTGGAAAATTTAATAAAAAAATGAAATAGGCATAAAACAACCTGTAAACAAACATATTTTTTAGTCCTGATTTAAAGGTAACACCAGTTTCTGAACAGTTTGGGTTTTCAATCCACCAAATCCTGATCCAAGCCCGTTTCTCATCTCATCTCATCTGTTTGGACAGTAAGCATTAAGCCCCGAGAAAATTTAGATTTAAATTGATCCTTTGATTTCACCAACTTTTTTTTTTTTTTTTTCTGAGAAGAACTGATATTAACATTTTGGAGTGACCCAGTCCTGACTTCAGTATGACAGATATCTGAAAGGAGACCTTCTAACCTCACAAACCTGCAGCTCAGTCATCGTAATACAAGTGAACAGATGTATAAATCTGGTCAGTATTAATCAACGTGGTAGCCAACATTTCTCCATCAGATGAAGCTCAACAAGTAAAAACAAACAAAAAAAAAACTAAATACAGTCTCCTGTTACGTCGTTTTACTATATTTTGAGAAATGTCGGCGATACGAATAATTTTGGACTTCTCTTGTTCGAGTGACGTTTGATTGACGAGCGTGACGATCCTGTCTTTCTTGAACAATTTCTCAAACTCATGATGAAAACCTGCCAGTCACTTAGTTTGCCATAACCTAGAAATTCACACTTGGCGCTGGACATCTGGCATCTCGCCGGTTGGGCTTTGGGTTTGACAGATACCAGGTTCTAGGTATTTTTTTGAGTCACATTTTGGGTCAGGCTGACGGACCCGAGGCAACCAAACAATATGACTACATCCAGTTGGTAAGACGCGTGGAGTGTCTTGCCTAAGCACACAAAGACTTAGACGGACGGAGTTGGGGTTCAAACCGGCATCCTATCGTTTCCTGTCGCCCCAGAGTGTGTACGATGCTCTCTGTCGAGTGATGGGTTTCAGAGAGCTGCAGGGCAAATTTCCAATCACTTTCTTTGCGTATTCTTCAAGCAAATCATTAAGTTGCAGATCACACTCTGTATCTTAGTAACCGGCCCGTGCAGCATGTGACTTCATCTCAAGGTGAGCAGCGTTTTCTGCATATAATGCGAGACACATTTGTTTACAGTTCTAAATAGTAGATGTGTCATTGAACCTCCTTTTATTAAGTCCGATGACCAACATGCGATGTAATAATAGCGGCCGTACGTATCCGAAGGTGAGCCTCGGGCAAGATCCCAGGCATATTTACTGCCATGCCAGCGTGACGTGTGGAGCTGTTCAGCTATTCAGGTCCCCATTTGCCAAAGTGAAACATCTCCCTATCAGTATTCACATCCAACGCCACTGTAAGATGAAGTCGGGTCTTGAAAGCCATTGTATGACTGAGCCACCCATTGCATTATTGGCGTGACCCGATTGATGTTTTCCCTTTGATAAAGCTCAGCGGTCCTGCCCGGCCTACACAATGGGACGGATCCCCTTATCTCTCCGTTGCACTTCATATAAAGTGTGTGGGTCATGATACGGCTCAGCATTTCCACTCTTTTAAAGTTGATGGCGTTTCTACAGTAAGGTCTGTACAGGGAAAGTAAAGTAAGGGTTTAAAATGGAATACAATCTAATTTTATCTTTTAAAACAAGTTTTAACATTAATTTCTTGTATTTATTTGCTAATGTTGTTTCTTTTTGCTTGGGAATTAATATTTTCCAGCAACTTTTAAACTGACTGACTTATTATTTTAGCTTTTCCAGTGAAGATTGAGTTGCTTTAACTAGCTTCATCCATTGCATTCTGGTTTCAAAAGGTTTAAATTTGTATCTAGAATTATTACTTACACTCTACGTCAGTGGCCACTGAGAGCCATTTATAGAAATGAAAACTCCCTAATAAAAGCCTGGAGCTAACATTGCACCTCTTGTGTCTTCATGCTAGCACAGTATTAGCAGTGCTACGATTCTCAAATATCCACCCTGTGAACTGTTTCAAAACCGAACTTTGCAGAAAATATGACTTCTTCATAGCTCAGTTTTAGCTGTGTAGACTTAAATAGGAAAGATCTTCACTTTTCCGTTTTTGCATCTTGTATGTCAAACACATCTTTTGCTCTCGAGCTAAATAAGGCTAAATACATTTCACACTACACTGTGCAGACTCTCTGTTTGCACTTATGAGAATTTGCTCACGTTCCATGCTTCAGGAAGCGTCGATGACCGTTTAGGGGAAACTTGCAACACAGAAAGAGTCAACCAATCACTTAGTATGAAAATGTATCAAAAAACATTTAAGTACATTTGCGAAACAATGTTTTTTCAACGCATACTTTATGCAATATTTATCAGCTTGGACCTGTATTGAAATCTCCCCATCTATGAATCGTATCATTCATATTCAAAGAAAGAGCACTTCAATAAACCATGTCAATTAGTCTGTTCATTTTAGTTATTCAATTTCTCTGTCATCTCTGCCTATGGGTCAGAGGAAGTTTAAGAAAAGAAAAATGGATAGGAGCACGTCACTCGTTAAACCCTTGCACATCAACAGGAATTTAAATTGCGTTCATTTTCATGCTTAAACACAACAGAAGCAACAACATGGAGGACCTATTGGCTTAGCTTTTAATTAGGCCAGCACTTAGAAGCACTGAGGGGCCGGCATGTTCCATCCGGCTGCCCTCCAAAACTCCCTCAGGCCCTCTCAAGCTCACTCTAGGCAAATTCAGCTAAGCCTTGGCCTCTGATCAGGGTAAACATCCACACACACACACACACACACACACACACACACACACACACACACACACACACACACACTTCCCCGCCCGCTCGTCCCATATCCTCTGTGGATGCACACTGGCTCCCAGCATGTGCTCACTTGGCGCCTTTGTCTCATCTTCGGTCGGGCTGGCATATGCCGTCCTGCCTATTACCAATCCATGGCGCTTGCTAGTGGATTCTGTTAATTACTGCTTTCTGGAAGGACCCTTTACCCTCTGCTTGTCCCCTTCCTTCCTGTTTTTATTGACCACATCTTCTCTCTGTTTGTTTGTAGGGAGGCCTTTTGGGGGCAGTAGCCTTTTAAGCATGTGTCTATATTGTTTTTCTCCCCTCTCCTCCGGCACTTCCTCCAAAGCCATTCTCTCCCCTCACCCCCCTCGTTTCTGATAAGGGATTGGAAACAGATAACAAAAGGGGCTGCGCCGCGGCGACCTCTCTGTGGCTTTTGTGGCTAAATCACTGCCAGGAGATGGATTGCGCCCCTGCACAATTTTCCTCCTCCGGGTTTAGGTCACCGTCGGGTATTGTTTCAGCCTCAGTGTCCTTGGGGCGTCGGGGAAGAACGACCCGACACGAGTCCGCCAGAGACTCCGGTCAATGGTGGATGAAGAGCGGTGTGGAGGAGAAGAATGGAGAGGACGCGACGGAGGTGAATTGAAGAGAGGAAGGACATTAATTATAAGGTTGACACCATCAATAGAGGGGTGAAGTCAAACCACCTGCCAGAGGGAATTGGAGAAGAGCAGCTATAAAGGCGCCATTCCAATATCGGAACGCAGCTGCAGTGATAAAGACTCGGTCGGTGAATGTGCCATTTGTCTTCTGCCGTGTCTGCAGCTCTAAGGTATCGACACAAAGAGGTTCCAAAGGAGGAAATGGCGTCGACATCCTTTAATATTCAGTCGTTTCGCCCGACACGCTTGTTTGTGTTGTTTGCATTCCGAAGTACGGAGCCTTGCGAAGCTCTTCGCGCTTTGTCACATTTACAAACGCAGCCTCCAGTGGATTTCGCTGACGTTTTATGTGACGGACAGACACGAAGTGCCACGATTTTGAAGGGAAAATAAATAAATATATATAAATATATATATATATAAAAAAAATACATGGTTGACACTCAACATGACGCCGACCTACAGAGTGGGTTAAGAGGTCAGAGCGTTTGACATCCTCTTGTTATTGCCCCGCAGAAAGCGCTAACCGCTTCAGAGTGCAGTGCTGATGTGAAGTACTGCAGATCGGAGCTGAGCGGACCCTTCAATAAACTCCAGCGTAGTGCTTCTTCACATTCTTCCTGCCTTTTCATTGATTTACAGTAGCATTCCAAGAGTATTTGTAACCCTCGGGCTAGTCTGCCGTTTCACATTGTATCACTTTACACCCGCAAACGTTATTGGGATTTTGTGTGATAAACCGACATGAAACGCCGCCCAACTGTTAGGTGGGAGAAAAATATGAGATTTTTTACAAATAAAAATCTCAAAAGTGTGGCATGGGTTATTCACCCTCCCCTCTAAAGTCAGTATTTTGTGGAAGTATTTCTTTCAGCTACATGTCTTTTTACTATTTCCACAATACGCTTTAGGTTTTGACTTTGACTGAGCCGTTATAACGCCGAACATGCTTTGATCTGAACTAATTAATTGTAGCTCCAGTTATATGTTTCAGGTTGTTTTCCGGCTGAAAGTCGAAGCCTCCTTCGTCTTTCGTATACCGATAACTGATTTTCCTTCCAGAGTTGGCCGACCTGTAAAGGTAGCGTGACGAATGAATTTTTCCTGCGTCTTCTCGGAAACTTTCACAACTTCTCAAGGGTTTTCTTTGAATGCCAGAGGAAGAATCCCTGCGTCAGAAACAGGCCTGCACCATAACAAATTTTGCTAGGTAATAAATTGTCCCAGAACTTATTGCGATAAACATTGTTATTTTGTTGTTTTGAGACCATTTTCAAGTGACGCAATAGTAATAATGGCTTAATAATGCCAGAACACATTCTCAAAGATAAATAACCTTGAAATTATAATAACATTTAAGGACCAGAACTAGAAGAAAATTTAAATATCAAAAATAAGTAAAGAAAAAAACAATAGAAAAACAAATGGAAAAAAAAATCAAAGATTGATTATTCAGTTTTTGGAAAAAGAAGAGAAAAATGATAAATCAAGAAATTAACAATTTGGAGTTTCTTTAAATTTATCACGCAATTAATTGATTTATAGTTAATTGTGACAGGCCAAGCCAGAAACCTTTGCGTGAAAACGCTCACCTCCCGCCGACCGAGATGACGCCGGAGTTTGAGTGCGGAGGTAAGCGACGCAATCGGCCAAGGCGAGCCAAGAGACGGGCGTCGATTCACGGGCATTAACATGCTGATTGCGCCCATAAAAAGAACGTCAGACACTTAGCCGTGGCCTAAGTGTATCTCGCAGGCCTCGGAGCCAGTCATGTCGGAGTTGGAGCTGCACATCAAAACCAATCACTTCATCACCACCAAGGTTGGTGCTGATGACGGGCCTCGGCTCGAATTGGAAAGTTGTTTAGAGAGAACAGCAGGGCCGCAGCGAGCGCCGGCTTAAATGTTACTGTGGAATTGAAGTCCTTGACTCAGAGAGAGGCAGCTGAGTAAACGTCTCTAAAGTACAAAGTTGATTGAATTTTTTTTTATTCATTTCTTTCCCTGTCTCGCGTAGCAGCTTGCACGCTAAGCTATGCTGGAGATACAGCGAGACATGGGCGGCGCCTGGCGACGCACTTTTTCACCGGCGCCAGGGATTCACGATCAATCAACGCGACATACAGGTGTTTGATGTGGGTCGGGGCCGGGGATGTTCGCCGGCGGCGGGGATGTGAGGGGTTGCCATGCCAACCGAAACACATCTGCTCTATCTTTAAAAAAAAACACAATGGGGCTGTGTTTCAGTGGGCGATCATCAAATTCAGACGAAGGGAGAGCACCGAGCAAACAAACCAGAGAAGAAAAAAAAAAAAAGAAAGAAACAGAAAAGAGGTCATCAGACAAGTTTATTCACGGCTTGATTTCAATCTCGCAAACAGAGGTCCGCATTGTTGGTTTGATTGTGTTGTTTGTTTTCCCACTCGAGGAAGAACCAGCTCTGTACACCGCATTTAAGGCTGAAGTATTTTTCTTTTTTTTTTTTTTTTTTTTTGCTATTTGATGTTGTCAATATCAAAGAGAAGATTAGCCCCGCTTTCACTGGAGACACTGATTCCTTTTAGCGTCTGTCCGTCCAGCTCTCCAATCTATATTCCTCAAAGACACAAGGGCATCTGAGCCCAGGCAGTTTATTTTATATAAATACAATTTACCTGCTACAGAAATCCACTGCTCGCAGGTCAGAAGAATGAAATGAATTGACAGGGATGAAATTGAAAATCTCAGCCCGTTTTCTCCTCGAGTTTTCGAGATATGTGTTGTTTTTTTTTTTTTTAATGAAAATTGCCACAAAAAAATGGCAAGTCCAAGAAAAGCGCGTACAGATGTGCGACTTTGACTGCCACATGTTCTAATTCAAGTCAAATTACGCAGATGTCTTTCACCTATTTCATAGACGACGTGCAAATAGCCGCCGTGGTTTGATGCAAATATTTCCCGTCGACACGACATCCTGGTAAAACCTTTAGAAACCTGGCATTTTGAGGAGTGACGCCAATTTCTATCGTTTCATTCCTATAGAGATGCTTGTTTTCAATTAAGTTTACTTCACTTTTCCATACGCAAGTCAAAGCTGGTCAATCAAAAGCGAAACAAACATTAAATCTGCAACAGTTATGGTTTAAATTTGGCAAATTCAAAAAAAAAAAAAAAAAAGGTTCTTATTAATACCACAGACCAGGTCATTCCTGTGGTAGTCACCTCTAATGCCGAGGCAGTTTTCTGGATGGAGCACCATTGTCAGCCAGTCGGACAGACACCCAATCCATCTCGACTTATTACATCCTGTACACTACTAGAGGCAAACAAACACAACAGGCAAAATCAATTTGTTGCAGTGGTTTGTTGACATGGTGTGAAAAATAACTCTGCTCTCCCATCTTCCTCTCAGTGAGGGTCTGGTCTTTATTCCGCCAGCGTGCAACCAGAAAGGGCCTTTATCAACCCATAAAGTGGGGGAAAAATACTCCTATCTGTTTAGTAAAAAAGCTGAGCAGGCAACAAAAGTTGAGAAAAAAAAAAACAAACAATAGAAACCTGATAAATAACACTTAGAAGTTTCCAGATGTGAGGATTTCAACATTTAATGGATTGAGTTGCAGGGTGGGTGAGCCCAGGAGGGAAACCTGGACGTCACCCTCCCCTACAGCATGAGGCAAGGCTGACCACCAGCAGCAGGCAAGGCAGGTGAAGCATCCATAGAGACAAGAGGGAGCAGGGATTGAACCGACAACCCACTGTTAATGTTCTGGAAAGCCTTTGAGTATTCCTCTGATCCTTGGCCTCTGTCCTCTAGTCGGGTCTTCCAATGCAAAGTGAAGATCCAGTTCCTGGCATCATATTCCGGCTCCAACTCCGACTCTGGCCTTGATGATGTCAGAGAAGAAATCTGCAACATTGACCTTCAAAGCAGACGTAAAGGGAATTAGACAGTTTCCTTTGATAGACATTGTTGGATTTAGCCACTAATGTGATGATGCATCATCTCAACCACCAATCTTCTTTGTCTGCTGGATCTTGTGTCCAGCAGTCAGTGGCGCAAGAGGCTGATTCACCCTTGGATGGATTTTTTTTCCTCCAGCGTAAAAATGCCCGAGCCGAGATCTGCGGACTGCCAAGCATTTCTTCTGATCAAACATATGCAGAATTTGAGGAAGCAGAAATGCGACTTATTGGACGCATTTTGTTCCATTTCGCATTGAAATAAAGCGGAAAGACGTTGTGATAGGCGGCTGCTTTCGTGCAAGGTGTATGCCGCCTCTTTGCCTGATGACTTTTGGGATATACGCTCTTGTTCCCACAGCCTCCTGCTGGACAAAAGTGGTTAGGGAAACTGAATGAATAAGTAAGTAGGGAAAATCAAATAAAGCAATGTTTACATCAACATCTGCTTGTTCGGAGTTGTCGTATAGCCCGCTTCAAATACCGCTGCCAATTCTTTGTTAGAAGAATTTGCATTGCTATTTGTGTGCGCTTGATACAAAGAAGAAAAAAAAACAAACGGTTGGCTCACTCAGAAATCGCTGACAAAGTGCAATGGCGTGTTTTTGTTTTGTCTTTTTTTTTTTTTATTATTGAATAACTCTCCGGGATGCAAGCGCCTGCGATCGCGAAGCCAGAAAAACCTGTTTTCTCAGCTGCAGCATAATCTTATCAATCCCAATGAAAAGCGAGTTCATTGTGGAATATTTTACCACTAAAAAGTGTTTACACTCTGCATTCTGCGCAATATCTTCTCCTGTAATGCTGGGCTTTTCATTCTGTTGTGATTGCATCTCTGCGTCGACTCGATTTTCAGCAAAGACGGGGGGTTTCGCTCGCGCCTCCTTGTGCAGACGGGGCACGTTTGCTGACATCACCCGACTCATTGTCGCCCGGCGCTGTGGAGGATAGCGCGAACATGCGATCGCTCTGTTGCAGCCTTTGTCGTTTTCCAATCTTTCCCCGCTCCTCAAGCTGCAAGAAAAAAAAAAAGAAAAAAAAAAGGCAAGTTTAAAGAAGTTCAGAATGAGTAAATGTGTCCAACTGAGCTTTGAGTCACAGCTGCCCAGGGATAAGATCGTGGTCGAGGTTGCTGTGCTGTGCTTGAAGGCCTTTAGGGGCTGGAGGGAGAGAGGGTAGAGAGAGAGCCTGGGTGATAGAGGGGAAAAAAAAGAGCTGGAGAAGGCAAGTGAAATTCTGTTCTCTCCTCAAAGCTTTGCAAAAAGCCAGGCGCTCTGTGTGGCCCTCTCGGAGAGTTTCGATTATAAACGATGCTCCCACCCGGAGCCATCTTGGAATCCCTGGCTCTTGAGATCTTCTTCGCGTAATCCTCGGCGAGATTTGCCTCTGAAGTGACAGCGCGCCTCACGTGCTTTGCCCGTCATGCGTTACGAATGACGAGACGGGGGACACTCGCGTCCTAATTCTGCTTACAGCGGCATAAATGTCAACTAAATGCTAATTGTCATCACAAAGGAGGAGTGAGATTGAGTCAGAAATCTGGTGCGGAAGTGCCCCAATCAGTTCATTTAGAAATCTTGCGTGCGTTTACGCCGTCCCAGGGAGGTTTTCAACCCCCCCGCTCTACCTTCGCTGGCCTTCTTTCTTCTGTCTGCCTTTTCTTCTTTTTACCCTCGCTTTCCTTCTGCCTTGTAACTCCATTCCTTTCATCTCTCGGTTGCGTCGCTCTCCCCTCGCGGAAGATTCTTCTTGTGGCACCGAGCGGCATTAAAGTCAACAGACAGGTCTTCTTTGTACCCGAGAGTGCTGTGTCGATCTCAGCTGCTGTCCCCCCCCACACACACACACACACACACACACACACCTCCTCTCCCCTACTCTCCAAGCCTCAGAAAACCTCCTCAGGAACCCCCCTCCACTCCCTCCCCACTGCTCCTTCCCCTTCCTTTTTCCAAGCGCGGAGAATAGGAGCTGACATCTCCACAGAACCGAGAAAAAAAATCATTTAAAGCCCTTCCTCTCTGTCCGGTTGCTGCTACAACGGAGAGGAGTGTCAGTAATGCAGCAGGAGGAGAGACTGGGAGGTGTGTGTGTGTGTGTGTGTGTGTGTGTGTGTGGGGGTGTGTGTGTGTGTGTGTGTGTGTGTGTGTGTGTGTGTGTGTGGGGCAGGGGGAGTTGAGGCTGGCTGTAATGAGCTGAGAGTTGTTAAGGCTCACCTTCTGCTGCTCTTTGTACGCGTGGCTCCTCTGTGTACTCACGTTGGCGCCTTCGCAGTGCCGCGCGAAGCCGAAGTTGAGCTACACGAATACTTGGTTGAAAGTGTGGGACGGAGAGGGATCTAGGAGTGGCACTTCCTGTTCATCTGCGAAGATCTGAGAGATGAGTAAGAACCCCCATCCCCCGCCGTTCGGAAAGAGTTGGGCCGAGGATCCGAGGACATCACACGTCCACTGCAGCTCTCTCTATTCCTTCACGTCTTCTCACTCCCCTCCTGCAAGAAAGTGACTCTTTCTCGGGTCGCGTCTCCACAGTCCCCCGGCTCGTCTGCGTGCAACGCGACACAGATGACAAATCAAGCTGTTCTTCCTCAAAACACAACATGTCAAGTACTGAACGTTCCCTGTCAATGAGGGCCGACGCGAGGAACTCTCTGGCTGAGCCCCCCTCGCTGTGTGTTGTGTCATTGAGCCTGCTTGTCACAGTGGACATATTTTGTCTGGGTGATGGTGTTCCAAAGTGGGCAGATAGTGTTCTTTTGGCCAAATTGCATGGATTAAAGAAGTTCCCGCAGTCTCAACTGTGTTTACTGAACTTTAGTCCAAAATATGTGGACGATTTCTGAAATGCAAATGGGGAAAAAAAGTTTGTAGTGCATTCAGAAAACACTTTAGAAATGTTTCTAATCATACGTCATTGGTAGGAACGCCTTCAAACAAAAAAAAGTATTTTGCTTCCTCTTTAATTAAAGCAAGAGCTGTATCAGTGTTGCCAGTGTTGTACTGGAACAGTTTGCAGTGTGAAGCTTGCTTTACCCATAACGCATATATATTCTTTGCGGAAAATAAACTGGGGGCAGAATTGTACAGCAAGCATAGCTTAATACGCAACACGTTCATACTACCGTGAATCATAAGTGTCTGCCAGGAGGAGCTCTTGAATGTCCACCATTTTCCATATGAATCTTTCTACATAGTTACACATTTTCAGAGGTGGACGGTGTGGAAAAATTTGGTCTGTACGGACGCCAGGTGGAGGAACCCGGTTCCTGACATTATGTCATGTGATGGTGCGACGCTGCACTGGTAGAAAGATTTCTACATCCATAAGAGATGATCGCTTTGTATGTAGAAGTCGGGTTTTCTAAGGTTCCTATTAACAAAACGATACATTTAGAATTTTATTTGACTAGTTAGTTTCCTTTGTGGCTGGTATGGCTTCAAAGTCTATAGGATATAGTGAAAGTTGCCATTCCCTCTCTGCAGTTTGTATCTCTTTAAACCAGTGGCAACCTGTGCTGAAAATTAATCGGTTTGTGGAGATGCTCCTTTACTTGTTTCATGCATACAATTAAAATAAAAATGTCATTAGGCTTTTATGGCTAATGACATCATCCTTCCTATATCACAGCTCTTTAATTTTCAAGGTGCGTTGAATCCAAGATGGCAGCGTCATGCATCAAGTGTCTTGATCGCGTTTTCAGGGGGTTGTGGTCGGATGGAGCAGCAGACAGATGCATTCGGGCCTCCTCTGCAGCACCGCTTGTGGTGTCTTTCACGATGAAGAAATGGCGGAACCAAAAGGACGAGCTCTCAGTTTGTTGATCTCTTAAAATCGCGATACACGCAGCTGTAATTTGCTCTCCGATTTATCTGACTTTGATTTCGCTTTTGAGAAAAGGTGAGGTTTTCTTTATGCTTTCCAGTGACATGTGAACTTGGGACAGACCAAAAAGACACTGGAGGAACCATGTTTCCCTTCTCGCATGGCAACGCCTTAAGGCTGTAGAGCGTTACCCTCTCTACCCGATCTCGGTTAGACAGAAGAGAGCCCCTGACTGGCTGGTCAATTAGTATTTTCCAAACACTTGACTAATGGTCAGTACTGAAAACTAATGCCGTGAAATAAAACCCTTTTGTCTTCTTTTTCTTTTGGAGTTTCTAATAAGGCAAAGTGGTCAAATGACGAGGCGTTTGACACCCACTATGTTTCGGTGCGCACCTGCCTTTGGGACATTTTGTACCCACTTAGAGAACCAGCGGTTTAAAGTAATTTCCCGTCATCAACATGGGCTATTACAAAGAAATGTGGTTACATAACTCCATTAAATAACCTCCAGCAAGAAGGGGGTTCATATTTATTTTGGTTTGATCAAGGGTCATAATTTCACAGCTAGTCAAAAAGGGATCAGGACCACAATGAATGGTAATGCAGTGGGAAGTAAAATTAGTGTGAAATATAACACCATTAAAGTTGACTTAGACGGTATTTAAGCAGCTTAATGACAAATTATCTCCATAATTCCTAGGAATGAGAAAAAAAATTGCACTCATGAGCAAGAGTTTTAGGTCACGGGTTTCTTAACCAGAATGAAATGGGGAGTAGGAAGGGACTGAATGGCAATATGTGGGTCCGAAATGGGGACCCAATAGGTGAAAGGTTGAAACGACCCAGAGCCCTTTCATGAAACACCATTTGTTTAAAGATATTCTCTGCCCGCTTTTAATCGAAAGTGCCAAACGTCGAGTTAAACACGGTTTCGCGTTTCTGGTCAGCTGTTTTCCCGTCACTCACCTCCTGACTGAGCGCACTGGCGCCGATAACCAGCTCCGACAAACCTGTCAGCGCTAAAACCTTGCAGAAGTAAAGAGAGGCCAGAACTGCAACGGGGCCTTGTTGTTGCAACCGGAGCACACACACTAACAATGTGGTGTTTGACTTCTCATTTCCAGCGAATGGAGCGTCTGCCCACGGGCTTAGACTTTATTATCTCTGCTGATGGTGACACTTTGCCGCCCGGGCTGCAAAAGCAAAGCCTGTCTGTGCTTCTGTGTCACCGTGATGCAATTCTTAAAGCGCCCTGGGTCATAAAGTTTTATTATTCCAACTAAATGTTGTAAGATGTGAGCTTAAGCTGGGTTGTTTTCAGTCGCCTCTTTATGTCGTTACATTGTTTTTCTCCCACGTTCGGACATTTACGTACACAAAGCTTTGAATGCTTAAACAGTGTACAGAAGTTGTATATGTATATGAGGAAGCTTGCTTCAAAACACAGCAGAAAACTCAACTGTCATTTATTGGATGTCTGAGAAATTGAATTTTCCAAAAACAAAACCCTATGAAGTTCACCTAGACGTTGTGGTTGTAAAATGAAAGCCTGAAAGCACCCAACAGGATGGTAATGGTTTCATGACGCACTACGGAAAGTAATTAGTGTGAACGCGATCGGTCGTCCTCCGGCCAAATCTCGAAGAAAAACTAACAAATCCTGGTTGTAATCCCCCCAAATTTGATCGTTTTCACAGTTCGGCGTTTGCACATATATCATAGCGCGGCACCGGCTGCCAAAGACAAAACCCCTCCACTTTTCTTTTGGCATGCTCTGTCCATTCCGTCTTTCGTTTCAGTGTTCCTGCCACTTCCATTACCCCTGCTTCTCGGTGCGTAAACCCATACAGTGCGGTAATGCTATAGCTTATTATAACGGGGGAAACAAACAGCGTAAATCATTCAAGACTGGCTGTTCTCTCCGCGTAGCTGTTCTTCACGACACACTGCCCTTCATCAATCATATTCCGGTCTTTTCGTTCAGTTTAGCCGCTGAGCGACGGGGGGGGGCGACGCGCGACCGCAACGCGGGAAGGAAACTCGGGGACGAACGCAAAAGGCGCCACGCGTCTTCTGTCCACATCTCCGAAAGAATGCGCACAGTGTCGCAGACGTTCCTTTAACGATTTGCTGCTGGAGGCTGATTGAACATAATGCTGGAGGGAAAGCACGAGAGGGCAAGCGATCCCAATCATCAGTTATTTTCTCTCCTTTCCCCAGAGGGGAGAGGCAACAGTTGGAGATGCGAGTTATGAATTGATAAAAGCTTGCAAAATGGAGATAAATCCCAGCGATTACACAGCTCAGTATCTCACAATTTGATTCCTCTGTCAATGAATCTTCGTTGGACTCGTGTGAAGGACGGCACGCCTAATAATCCCCCATGTATAAAGCGTGGCGAAGGGAAGGGTTGTAATGACAAAGTCCTTTCGAAAAATGATTGAGGAGGCAATTACATTTTGCATCTCACTCTCGGGATGCATTTCTTCTTTTTTTTTATTTTATTTTTTCTACTACTCCTCCCCACAGCCCCACTAGTCTCCGATGGCTGGAAAATTTGACCACATCAAACCGTGTTTGTCTTCTTTTTGCGTCCCCTGGGGTGCGAGCTGCAGAAAACCCAAGAGATAACAAGAGGAAAGACATAAAAGCACACAAACAACACACCAAAACCAGCAAGGAGGAAGGGGGGGGCAGGGTGTGCGCTTGAGGATGTGAGAGATGCGGTACAAGCCTCGTGGAGGTCTGCTGATGGCTTCAAGATTTGTGCATAGACGATGAGCTTGGCTTTACCTAGAGGGCAGTTCAAGGCAATGGTGATTCTTTAAAGCCCTTCCTTCCACTCCGTATCTCAACTCACCATCTACTTTATTAGATACGCCTTCTAATACAACTCTTTTGCCTTTAGAACAGCTTTAATTCTTGACGGGTCGAGCCTTTCCTCGGAGATTTGGTCCATACTCCCATGATGTCATTTGCTACAGATTTGTTGACTGAACATCTGTGATCCAAGACTTTTGTTTAGGTGTACGGTAGATGTGAGAGCGACTTCTTTCTCAACAAAATGTACACGAAAATGGTGCGGCGTCAAATTTGAGTGGTTTTAGGATTTCTCTTCAATCGTTGATAAAAGACCACGAGCCACAGTGTTGGACTCTTTTAGATTTAGATTTCTTTAGAGCAGTCCTTTTCAACAAGACCTTCCACAGACCTCCTGTGCAAATAGCACAGGAGAACACCTGCTCCCCATTGCTGGACATGCAAATCAGCAACAGAGAACTTATTAGGGTTGCAACTGACCGGTGCCTTCTGTGGACCCGAGCCACCCCAAGACAGATTGGTGCCCTGGGCAGTGAGCTGCATGTCAAAATTTGCCAAAGGCTGAATGAGTTATGCCTGTACTTTTTGGTTTTTCAGAACTTCTGCATGCATATATGTGAGCAAAACGCTAAACCGACACCTGCTAAAAAAAGCTGACGGATGAACGCCGAGAGTTTAGAGCGTCTGCCTTTGCGCTGTGGCGTTTAATGAGTTAACAACCATTTCTTTTACAGTAAGACAGGCAGCCCCAGTCTTTTCCTGTAAGTCTGCTACATCTAAACAGAGGCTTTTATCGCAGCGTGGCGCTGAAGTCTGACTACAACCAATTACCCAGTTATAACACAAGCGCATCATGGCAGCCCGCTCTGCTTCCTTTTCCTTTTTTTTTTTTTTCTTTTTTTTTTTTCTTCTTCCTTCTTCTTCTCCTCTCTGCTCCCGTTAGCGGGTAGCATCCTAACCTTGCGATGTTGAAACGCTTAGAGGATAGAGACTGAGTGAGTGCACAATACATTAAACAATGAATGTGAAAAATTTTCTTCAAGGTGAGAGCTGACATTTTGTTTTCTTCAATTTTTTTTAATCTATTCTTCTTTTTTTTTAGATCTTTGCTGGTTAAGCTCGTCGAAAAACCTTCTGAGTTTTTTCTCTGAATACATTTTTTTTTCTTCTTATTCTTCAGTTTTCATCTGGTTCGGTTGATGTCATGTTGTGGCCTGAAGGACATATCTGTCCAAAGACAGGTGTCCTGACCTTCTGCCTGCGCTGCCACGCCTCGGGGGACCTCTGTGAAATAGAGGCTACGGCTTTGACCCACTCTCTCATCCGCTGCTCGCGTCTAAACGGAGTCATGCTGCAGATGCAATGAATCACAACGCGAGACGCTGGGGCAGGGAGGAAGTAATGCATTTATGCATTTAGCTTAAGTTTAAAAAAAAAACAACCTCAGTGTTTTTTGGTTTGTTTGTTTGTTTGTTTACTCTGGAATATTTTATCTCACGATTTCCTCCCAGGTCCCCAAACAGAATATAAAATCTCTCTCTATGTTGGCCAGTTTGCTTTAAATCTTCCTCTCTCCAGCGCTACGGCAGCATTTGAGATGGCCACTCTTTTGTGCCCAGTGGCCGTCGCACAATTGCATTATTCAAAGGCGCGGATGAAAGCCGCTTCTTATTCACCACCAAAAATATACATCCTTTGCGGTGCTATGATGAGCACCGCAAAGGATTTAATTTCTTTTGACGGTACTTTTCCGGCCGCTGGCTTCTCACCAGGCCTCTGAGCTACAGCGCCGACACCGACTCAAGTCGCTTCCTGCCGCTCCGCGCGACAAAATCTCCGCTTTGCCAGCGCTGATCGCGTTAATTCTCATCTGAAATCATTCCAGCGTATCCTGCGCTAACTGCGACAAAGATTTTTATTTTTTTATAACTGCCTTTACTCTGTTTTCAGAATTCAATCTACGAGCTGGAGCGATGTCAAAACATTTTATTAAAGCCTTTGTTGCGCTCTTAGCCAAGGAAATTACAATGAGACACTGCGCCGCACAGTGTGCTCTCGCCAAAATTATCACCGCGGACTATGTTGGTAATTGAGCCGAGATTACAAAAGGGAACATTGATTCTTGAGGACGAGCTGGAAGAGGAAAAGTTGAGCTGCACTTTCCGTTTCACAATTGGTCATATTTTATGTAATGGGTCGATCTGAAATGACAGATTTAATGAGATAAAAACGAAAATGCATGATTTCTGTGATATTTTATTTTTTAACATGCATCCGAACATGTTCCACGTTCGCACTGATACAAGAAAACATCCCCAGAGCAAGATGCCGCCACCACCGTGTTTCATCATCAGACGACTTAAACGTTCAAAGACTGAAAGCAAGATCTTAAAATCAGTTTTCAGGTGTGACATAATCTCCTTTTCAGATTAGGGGCTGGACCAATTTCCATGAAAGATTCAAAAGACAGTTTTATTGTTTTATAGCTTTTAGTCCATTTTGCACCATCCCTGACCTTCCCGCTGTGTTTCTCGGTCTCCATGACGCCGGTTGGTCCCTTCTGTTCTCCAACAATCCAACAAACCTCAGAGATCTTCACAGAACGTGTGCGGCCGCAACGGCATTAAGCTGCACCCACGTTGACTCTGTTGGCCAATTAGGTGACTTCTGAAGGCAACTGATTTCTATGGATCTTGTTGTATTTATTCACGAGACAAATCTAAGCTGCATCTAAACGCAAGCTACACATAATGTGTCGTTTTCGTTGGATTCGGTCTCTTTCGTAAGAGCGTTTTGATGTGTATTTTGTAGGATCGACACCCGGCTACTCTTCCTGGATTTCCGTCATTAACAACATACATCATACAGAAGAAATCACTGAAACATGTGACAGATTTGAAATACGTAGCAATAAGAATCAATTACAGTTCATGCAAATGTTGATGAATGTAGAGAATATAAACCCGAGTGCACAACGTTCATATTAGTCCTGTAAGAACAGTTCGATGCTGAGCGGGAGGCTTTCTTCTTTGTCAAATGAAGTTCATCAAAGTCTTCCCTTTTCACGTTTGCCCAAATTATCTGACTTCATTCAAGCTGACGAATTCAAGAGTATGAATGCCAACGTCCAAATTATGCCGCCGAAACTGACGGCGTAATTAGGCGCCCCACAAATCATTGGTCTACACCCGGAGTGGCAGAGCGCTCACGTTTCAGCGAGGTTACTCCACGGCGACTCTTGACCTCGCTTGCTTGGCCGGGCTGCCGCGCCGGCAAGCTTTACACGCTGCGCGTCGTTGCCTTTTGAATCTTGATGCGGACGTCAGCGACGGCGCCTTGCTCTGGTGTGTTTTTTAGGCAAAAGCTGCACAAATTGATATGCAGCGCACTTCCTCCTGGAGCGGCGTGGGCCCCGGCAGGTTGTGAGTAGAAAGGCGCTACATCCAGGCGATCTCGGGTTCTCCGCCTTCTCTTTGCACTTGTGCCGATAATCACCCGCTTGCGTGACGGCGCGCGAGGAGGCTCCGTCGATATGCACGCGTGTTTGCACACATTCCAACTCGAGCGTCACGACGTACATTTGTGCCTCCGTCACCCCGCCTGTTGGCGTGTGTGTGTGTGTGTGTGTGTGTGTGTGTGTGTGTGTGTGTGTGTGTGTGTGTGTGTGTGTTTCATGGGGAACATTGTCTTCTTGAAACACTAAGCAAATCTCCTCAATGTGATAATTGGCTCCCCGGGGTGCTTGTATCTTTGCTGCTCATCATCGTTATCCCCTGAAGGAAAAAACAAGAGTGTTTGAGAGATGAGATGGGCGAAGTTTGCGCAGATGTCTGGGAAATGCATCCTAACTCGACTTGCGAGGAAAAACTTGGGATTCAACTCGGTGGGGCCAGCTCTTGCGCAAGCAGGTCTGCTTGAATGCCGTCTGCTGCCATCAGGGAGTCAAGTGCTTGTATTCTGGCAGTTCAGGTCGATGAATGATTTCTGGTTTTATACTCCAATCCGCTGTTGGAGACGGTGATCCTCCCATTCTAAACTCCTTTACTCTTCATATGTTTGGTGATGACATTATTAGAGTTTTTACAGGTTATTGTTATTTAGTTAAATGAAGTGTGAACTTCCTCTCTGAACTGTCCCTGCTGGAATAAAACTCTTCAGATCAGACGCAGTCTTCGCGTAGGCATGCCAGCCAAGCTGCAATGCATTTCCTAAGACACAAATTGAAACAACGGGTTTACAGGAATGGTGCATCAGTAAGTGATTTCCAGAGAGTATGTGTTGCAGTCATAGATTTTATGTCTGCAACGCTGAGCTTCGTCCCACGCTTCCTCACTTCCTGCAACGCCGTTCATTGGCGAACCTCAGCTGCAGCGACGCCACAATTCAAAGCCATTGCAGGAAATCGACGTCGTCGTTCGCGGCTTCTCCTCCTGTCCACCGATTGGCCAGGATAAAACGTGTCCTGGGAAATTGAGCTCAGTGGGAGGAATCCCAGATGGAGCACCGACATGAGACGAGCAGAACTGCGCAGGAAAGCGATGGCCACAAACGAAAAGCAGTAACTTAAATATTAATCGACCAAGATGAGTGAGTAAGACGAAGTAGATTTGTGGCCAAACTGTTTGTGGAAACAGTTCCCAACTTGGGACGTTGCAGCGTTTACTAAAGTAAAACCAGGGACATTGAAGGGAAAATGAAGAGCAGCCATCAGTTTAGAATAATTAGTTCTAAGCAGCTGTTTGACGCTTGGAACGCTGTGCTGGTTTGGATATTTCTGCTGCGCCACATAGACCGACAGAAGTTGGTGGTTTGTGGTGCTGACACCTGAGCTGTGTGAAAAGCAGACCGTTTTTTTTGTTTTTTTTTATGCTTGAAGGCAAATAGAGATGCTCATCTCGCCAA
Organism: Poeciliopsis gracilis; assembly: GCA_911649635.1. Taxonomy (NCBI): domain Eukaryota; kingdom Metazoa; phylum Chordata; class Actinopteri; order Cyprinodontiformes; family Poeciliidae; genus Poeciliopsis; species Poeciliopsis gracilis. The sequence continues at coordinate 2,257,047 of CAJVRI010001517.1, forward strand.
CAGTGTCTCTCTCCTGCGTCCGTAGACTTTCCCGTCCATATGTTCTCCCGGTCCCCCGGGTACAACGGACCATGCAGCAGATTGTTGGCCGCTTCATAGGGGAAACAGAGAGACAGCTGGTCACCCATCACACGGCCAAACAGATGTTCAGGTGACTCGGAGAGGAAGTGAATGGTAATGGCAGTGGGTGGGAGGTGATGCGGAAGACGGAGAGTGTTGATGGAGGCAGAAAAAAAATGAATTAATAGAGCGACGCCAGGACTCGGAGGCTTCATTAGCAATCCCCCGTCAGCCTGCAAGGCGGGCCACATGCTTGCCGCCCTCCCACTGGCCTACGACGTCGGGTTTCGCCCGGCATGTGGATTCGCATGCCGCGCTCCCATCTTCTCTGAGGTCGAATGCCTTTGATCTCTTGATTAGTTCTTTGCCTAAACGTGAACTGGATGGCTGAGCGGCGCATTGATTCAGCGCCTTAACTCCGACCCACCTTAGGGAACATTCAGAAGCTGAAACGGAATCCGGCCCTGCAACCAGGCAGGGAAACGCAACCAGGCTGTGGCAGAAACTAAAAATGGAAACGCGCGAGCGGTTTTCACAGCCCCCACTCCCCCCCCTGGCTTCGGGCCAGGTTTGATTAAGTCAGAGGCGCACATCCGACACACATCTACGTGACGCAAAAGCTGCATTTTTGGCAAAGTCTTCCCTCCCCACTGTTAGTGAGACCCATTTATCAAATTAAGCTCAATGAAAGTTCTGCTATCTCTGATCCAAGACCTCCTGCACAAGCCTTTCTCTATTTTCCTCTGCCAAGCTTTGTTCTTCGGTTACAGGTCTCATATATAATACATGAGGATTGGGAGACTCATCCCATTCGGTCCATACTGGCTCCTATTCCCAAAGTAAGGGGCTATATTTAAGAGCTGGAGAGGCCAGAGTTTGATTCAGTGGAGACGCTGACTTCTGCCTAAAAATGTGGCAGCGGTTCAACAAAGTCCTGAGACAGAAATGAACACACTTGCATTTAATACTTCCATAGACTTAACCCCCTTTTTTTCATTGTTGGTTGATTTAGAAAGCCTTAGCAATGTTTTGTGAATTAAAAACACCGTCTTTGTTTCTCTTGCCTTTCGCTACAATAGCTGGCACCACCTACATCTTTGGCAAAGGAGGAGGCCTGATCACCTACACATGGCCCAACAACGAGAGGCCGAGCACGCGGACGGACCGGCTGGCGGTGGGCTTCAGCACCACCATCAGGGACGCCATCCTCGTTCGCATCGACAGTGCCCCGCGCCTGGGCGACTACATCATGCTCCACATTGTATGTATCAACCTCTTTTATTAGTTTCTGTGCGTTTTCTGTGTTTGCGCTGTCTGTAAGCCTTTATGCAATATTCTCATTGGCCAATAGGTGGGATTTCTAAAGCAAATTGGTTGCAAGGAATTTTACTTTTTGCAACCAGGGTGACGAAACGAAAAGAATCCGGATTTAAACGCCCTTAAGTCAGCAAGTGGTTGACTTGAGGCCCGTCGTGATCGGACCGAAGACGAATTGTCGAGGTGCGGTCACGTGGTTTTCGGATCTTTGTTTTTCCACAAACGAGAAGCAGAATCCCCAGTGTACGTCAAGGTGTTTTGCCGTATGTGTGGTTTACAGCTGTACAGTAAACGCGGCGCTCGTGACGGAAAGGAACGACTATTACGAGCTCACAATGAGTACAAAGGAGGAAATAAAAGCTGGAAAATCCTGTTTTATTTTCCATGTTATCAGAAAATTAGAATCAAGCACAACTGAATTTCAGTTCAGGTATTTTTACAGACTATCGACTTTGAATCACGATTTAATATCTTAAATAAAAGCATCACAAACGCATTACTTTACACAAACCATCACAAGCACAGCTTTTTAGGTCTGGGGAGGGATGCTCCGCTCCGACCTGTAGGCAAACCCCAACATGTGGTGGGAGATTAATACACGACATGCTGCGAGAACGTTGACAGATTCGATACATTTAGGAATCCAAAGTTGAGGCCTTGTAATGTAGCAAGATGTAAAACAAAAAACAAACAAAAACAAAACGGAAAAGTCACGGAGCTTGAATATCTGTTCAAGGCACCGTGTGTCGCGCACAGATACTCAAAACAAGTCAAATTTAACAAACAGACTTGCATAATTTAAATTCTCGTGGAAGGCCTCAGGGCAAACACAGCCTGCGTTTCTCAAACTGATCTATGATTAAAATGCTAAGAGAAAGAAAAGTACTGCACTCTCTCACCACCAGCCCACCTCCCCTATAATCCCACCTTTCCAGCACATTCAAACCAACTCTCAGCATGAATAATAAATGCGAGTCTCCATATATATGGACTCTTCTGCCTCACGTTGGAGAAACTCGACGGAAAACTCACGAAGGAGTTCACGGCCGGCAGTGCCGGGCGGACCGGGCACAGCATCTTAATAACCCCTCGTCACGACAACGCGCGTACACATCATCACCTGTTAGCATAACAATCAACTCCAGCCGGGGCGTCGAATCGCACCGGTGCACCGGGGTGGCGTTCGCTGGAGGAAAGTCGCTGCCAACGGGGGGGGAAAAAAGACGACGTGATGACGGGGTTGGGGTGCTACAGTTGCTAAAGCCGACTGAAAGTCGTCTTCTGTTTTTTTTTCTTAAAGAGCACTCGGCGTCTCCTGAGTGCGAGCCATGTGGCGCGGAAAAGCAGCCATCTGCTCTGCAGAGATGAAGGCCAACAGCAAGAAAGTTCTGAGCCTGCTTTACAGTGCAGAACAGAAAGACGAGGAAAGAAAAAGAGACGTGTATGGGCGCGTGTGGGCTTGCGTGTATGATTGGGTGGAAAAAGGAAGTGAGGTGGCATGGATGTAGGGAAAAGGCGATAAAGACGTACAGTAAATTGTGTGGGTGATGTGGGAAAACGCCGCCCCGACGTGGTTCTAGCCGAACGGATAATTGGAGTAACCTCTTAAGGAAGTGAAATGACTGCATTTTTAATCCCGCATTTGAGATAGTATAGCAGAGCTAGCCAAGCATGATATCTCCTGTAAATTGGCTTCAATTCATTAGATATGGAATGTCTTCATTCACCCACTCTAGTAAATGTATTAATAGCAAAGAGGCATATGGTGATTTCACAAGCTAGGCGTGAACTTGGCTTCTTTTTGCAGTGTGAGCAGTGTTATACTGCTGGTATTTTAAAATGAGTAATTTTTTGACAGCCAGGGTGGGGGGGGTAAACCAAGACGGGGGCTTTGGTTTAATTTTAACAGTGATTGTTGAATAAAGTCGCCAAAGCCCGGTACTGTATGCTTCTTTTGTTCTGCAATTAAATCAAATGAGGGAGGCCAATTTTGTATTTTATTTAATTTTTTTCACACTGGTATTAAGTTGCATTGAACCTTGGTGCGAATATTTAGCTTTGAATATTTTAGAGGAAAATCCTCTCTACCTCCTGTCATTTCTACTGAAACACAGGAAAGAGGAAACGGTGACGGCGTAACTCGCTTCTGCAACATTTTTACCGGTACAAATACAGAGACGCTTCACAATTAGACTATAACAAACTGCAATGTTGTAATCGTTCCTAAAGGCACACATTCGGTCCTCGCTCTCGGCGGCGTGAGCTCCGTGATGAATCGCAAGCGAAAGGTTAAAGGCATTACACCTGTCGATCGAGGACGTACGTCCAACCAAAGGTCTCGTCACGCTCTGGGCTATCACCTTAACTGTTACAATCATCGGGTCGTTGTCGGAGCGTCGGCGCACAGCGGCGGCGCTTTAACGTCTTTGATAGCTGAGCGTGTGGCGGGGAGATGTCAACGGAAAGAAAAAAGAGAAACACCTCCAGCAGATTTGTAGATAACAGTGGATTATCGGGGCATACACGGCACTTTGTTTAACATGCAAAGCCCTTAGCTGTGAGGAAAAGAAAAACAGAATTCCGAGGGATGAGCTAATCACAGAGTGTCTCTCTCTCTCTCTCCAGCCTCCCTCGCTCTTTATTTTGCTTCCCTCATTATCTCTTCCCCGTGATTAGCTTACAGCTTGTTTGGCAATCACAAATTAAAATGCTGATTGTAGTGTTTGCATTTTAACTGCTAAGAACAACTGCACGCTTGGGTTGAAATCGCGGGGGCAATTTGCGAAGGTGAGCGGGACATTTTGCCCCTGCTGGCATCTTATTTGCGAGTTCAGTTGATCTTGAATGTGGTGCGTGCAACGGATAAAGGACTTTGTCAGCTTCTAAGGGGAGGGAAGGAAAAAAAAAAAAAAAGCCGCCCTGAAGAAAATGCAAAGATGAAACCCTGAACAATGTCTTTGCTCAAGACCACTTTTGCTTTCATTTTGTGATGCCTCGCTGCCCAGGGCGCCATTCCACCGGAGTATGGCATGACCACTTAGGGGAAAAAAAGCCTTGACTTACAAACAAAAAGAAAATTAACGGGACATGAGTTCCAGACCATGTCTAAAGTCAAGTCTTGTCTCTTTAGGGTCCAAATCTAAGAGACATTTGACTGTTTCTGCATCCTAAAAGAGACTCAAGACAGAACTAATGTCCCTTTTCCTCTAGCGAATGCTCATTGTGGCTCAACTCATTGTTCCAAGGCTTTTCTATGATAATTTGGTAGCAGCCCAATATTTAGGGCTGGTACCTTTGCTGGGATTCCAAGTGTGCACAGTCAGGCTGAAAATGCAACTTCAGTAGATTGGTTGGAGTCATGAGTTGGAACCAAAACACTAATCCGACCCGCCGTTTAAAAGGACAATGAGCAGATTGTTCAAAGTAGCGTCCATGTCCTCCGTGGTTGTTTTTGTCGAGCGTTTCTCACATGGTGTGCTTTGAACCGTGAACGCTGACCGAATTTATGTTTTCAAAGTTGGCTGGCAAACAATGTTCAAAAATAAGGTCTGGTTCACAGTGCTTGTAATCAAATCTAATAGTGATTAGCATTGCTAAACAGCTAGCTTCCCACTAGCAAAAGGAGCTGACAGGTGTGATGTGTTATTTCTCTCAGCTGCACATAGATCTATCGGTTTTCCATGACGTGATTTAAACTTCAAAGAACTTTCACGTTCATACACAGTCTGCTCCGATTTCAGCGGGGACGTCTGTGGGTATAATTTAGATGTCGCCGAAATGTATTTTTAACTAAGATTGCTCAGCGGGACGCCTCGTTCCCTCACCTTCAGTCACGCTCAAAAAAAACAAAAAAAAAACACGACGATCAGCCCGGGCTCTCTACTTTCTAATCGGGCTCGCCCACTCCGAATCTCATTATCCGTTTGAGGTTGTTCTCCCCAAACCCTCTCGCGCTAATTCGCCGCGAGAAAGGTGCGACCGCCGGATAATTGAAAACCTTCACACAGAAATGGGAAAACAAGACGGCGAACGAGCCGAGGTGCCGAGGCGCCGCGCCGCGTGGCACGTATGCACACGTGCGAAACTGTACGTGGAGTTCAATGAATTGTTGTGGAAGCTTGCTTGTTTTTCCCTCGTTCCTGTCAGGATCCATCCATCACCGGGCCGTCTCTGTCACTGTGTTTATGTCAAGCGGTGTCTGTTTCCCCATCTGCCTCCCCTCCCTGCCCTTCTCCTCCTGACAGACCTAATATAAGATGTTTGATGTGTACCTGTGTGCATCAGCGTGTATATGGCCAGCGATGTATTGCTTCTATCAAGTTACCCCACCCTCTGCAAGGGAAAGATGGATATCATCATGGCCTCTGATAACATTACAGCTTTCGTATTGTTATTTTTTTTTCGTCTTCTTTCGTTTCGTTTTGTTGTTCCTTACCTCGCTCGTTTGATTCTGTCGTCATAGATATAAGTAACTGGGAGAAAACGTCTCCCATTTGCAGTACAAATGGGATAAATAAATGTTATTTGGATATTTGTGTCAGCAAATAAGCTGGCTAAAATACAAATAATTTGACTAAAATACAAATTACACAGTAATTTAAATGGAAAAATTAAGAAAAAGTGCAATTACTTTGTTACAAAAGCATTGACACTTTTAAATTGGAACAACTAGGTCAAGTTTAGTCGCCTTTGTCTCTCGGCGTCCAACATCTCGACTTGTTGATATTTGTTCACTCTGCCTTACAAAACCTTTCAATCTGTCAGATTTTGAGGAGCCATCTTGTCCAAAACCCTTTTTCAGGAGACCAAAACTTTACCTCCTTAAGATATTCTCTTGTTTCTTGATTGGTCTGGAATGTTATGTAACCTTTTCTGATTTTACATTGTCTTTAAAATAGTAATTGCTCAAATATAGCTCAAAGCAATCAAACCACAAAGAAACAAACCTAGTCATATTGCATCCCAGGTCCCGACTAATATAAGCTTCTGTGCACAACCTGAATCCTTGTGTGGGATTTCATTATATCTTACAATCCAGACCGATAAATCCTGCAATTTGCCTCAGATTGCCCACACAGACCATTTTTTTCCCCCTCCTGTTCTGGGCATGTTTAATAAATGAGGGCCTCTGGGGGGTCTAGACGTGCTGCTCACTGGCTGAATGTAAAGTGTTCTTTACTGCAACACTGAAATAGGACACTCGTAAAGTAAAAGTTAAGTATCTGACTGGGACTTTGTTGGAACGCCACCGACGTGAAACTCTAAAAAGTGATCTAAGTGATCGGACGAAGGGGAATTGTGATATCAAGTAAAATCGAAATGTTTTTTTGATTTTTCACACGCGACTTGGATTATTTGGCGATATCCTGGCGCTGATGGAAGCAGCGAAGTGAATTTTAAAAAAAATGTTTGAGGAATTTGCAGAATACAAAAAAACAAAACAAAAAACAATCAAGGAATCACAAAAATAAAAGAGCAGAAAACAAACTGCACAGCATACAGCTGTTTAATATTTAGATTTGAAAAAGAAAAGTTTATGAACTAATTAGAAGAAGTCATGTAACCCAACCTGGGACATGCAAGGGCTTCGGGGAGTCTGGGGCCCTCCAGGCAAGTGTCGGCCCTGCCTTCTTTGGTAATTAACTTCTAAGCAAAGAGCCGACTCATTTGCAAAGCAGAGAAGAAGGAGAAGAAAACGAAGCGCACACTAAAATAAATATGAAGCGTTCTTTAAAGAAAGAAAGATCAGAGGCATTGTTGTGGAAATTGGCCAGGACTCCGATGGAGAAAATGATTAGTGTAAGGAACAGTTTTTATGTCTTTCATGAATGACTGCGGCTTTTTAACCAAAATGGCCCCTAGGGGTATTTTATTTTATTTTTTTCCACTTGTGTGTAATGCTTCACTCAGCAACAGCCGCTCAATAACAGTTAGATATAAATGATCACCCGCAACCGCTTTGATAGACACTGCAGTAAGTCTCCCTATCATTATCATCAGGCCACAGAGAGCTTTCTTAAGATTAATGCATTTCACGTGTCCTTCTCCCGAACCAACACTGAAAATTAGGAAAAGGAATGGCTGCCTCACTAAAAGCTCTGCTGAGTGTTACAGAGCTGGTAAACCTGATAGTTCTGAGTAATTTAAATTGTTCATCAAGCTAAAATGGAACTAATTTGAGTGGTGGCTCCATCCCGATGATTTTCTTTCATATTTTAATAAATTTTGCATCTCCACTGATTGAAAAACTGTTTGTTTTTTTTTTGTTCTTTTATTCCTCCTTATTAGCCCAGAACTCTGGGTGCTAAATGGTGTCGAACACTGTGAGTAAGTTGACAAGACGCTGCGTCCTTTTCAGACGATGTTTACAGAACCTTTTCTGATGTTTCCATCACGGAAATGTGAATAAACCGAGAAGAAGAGGAAGAGCAGCTGAATATTCCTTTCTATAAGTTGGTGGGTTACCATCGGCGAGCCTTGCAGAGGCTTTTGTGCTGCAAACATAGACCGGGGATTATACTTCCTGCTGCGCCTTTGCCTCTAAAGCTGCTTTCTCTGTGGGTTTCCAGAATTTAAAAATAATAGTAATAAACAGACCACAGTTTTGAGGGGGTTTATTTTTATTCCTGTGAACGACAGTCATATTTTTACTGCTAAAACCATGGTGAAGCATACACAATTTATATCTCTAGGGATTGATGTACGTTTCATTTAGGAGAGGGAGAAGTTGCTGAATGTCTGTTGTCTCGAGGCTGACGATTCTCGATTGTTGTGTTTCAGGCTCACAAAGGTCACGCGGCTTTGAAACGTGAAGAAAACTCGGGGCTGCTCTGTTCTGAGCACTAGAAAGGCGAAACCTAGTTATTTTTGAAAGCGATCGACTTTTGGGGGTTTTTCAGTCACAAAGCTTTTTTTTCCGGTTTCAACATAATTTTGTCCCGAATCGCAATTTCTAGAACTCCGTACCGCTCGGAATTTTGAAGGTGCGTCTTCTACATCATCTTTGTGCACTTTGAAATTCAATTGAAGGCTCCCTCAGATGAATTATATATCTTTTTAAGTTTAGAAAACCTGAAACATTTTTACAGGTGTGCAGTAAAAAACAAAAAACGAAGAGAATAAATCCGTCCAACAACACTTTTAATGGCAAACAATTGAATTCTTGACAACAAAATGTATCCATCCACTCTTCTTTTGTCTGTAGCCGCCTAACTAACCTGGAGGCAGGTTACATCCTTGGACAAGCAGAACACACTCCTAACTTTGTGGACCCTTTAGAGAGACCAGTTGACATAAGTCGTGTTTTTGGAAGGTAGGAAAAAGAAACAAGTGTCCACGGAGAGAGCATGCCAAGTCCACGTAAGTAGACATCAGGATGGGATTCAAACCTAAGACCTCACTGGCTGAAAGCCTGCCATCTGCACCACAATGCAGTACACAGCAGTAGAACAATGTTTACTCTCAACATATAAAAATATTCTGTTTTTATGTTGTCTTTATTGCTGGTTCTTTGGCCAAATATTTTTCAAGCTAGCCAGCTCATGCTAGCATTTAGCAGCTAGGAGGCTAATGCCACCCTGAGGCAAAAACTTTGTTCCATAGTGTGGACTAAAGTCATTAACATAATCCAGCGACATTAACAGGGTTACACAACATTACTAAACCAGCTTCCTTGTTTTGTTTTGTTTTGTTTTCTTTCTTCTACAGAAGAAGTTTAATTCAAAATGTCGTGTTAGCAACAATGAGGCTCCTGCTAGCCTCTGACAAACCGCTTCACAAAAAAAACACAAACCCCCCCGCATTTTGGATTAAAGAGAAAAAAATTAATAAGTCCTGCAGTTTCTGGGTGTACAAGTTCCACCTCGTTTGATGCGGCTTCTGAATTTATCAAGCCTTTATTCCTAAAACATGTCTGTGCCTATTAATGCTTCAGAACGCTACGGGGGAAAAAAAAAAAACAACCCCAAAAACAAAGAAACGTCTTTTTGCTTACAGACTGTTTGTGTTCGGCCCTGTCGCCGACGTTCAGAAAGTTGAAACGGAATCGGCGAAGAGCTCAGGAGAGTTTGGTGCGAGTCCGTCTCAATAATTTAAGGAGAGTTTCTTACTCTGACTGAAATTGGAAGAAAGAAAACAACGCAGAAGTCGTCGCGTTGACATACCTAAAAATGTACATTACAACAAAACCCTTTCTCGAGTCTTGTAGCTTCCCGAACGCGACATGCTCCACTGCGTGTAAACATCTGTAAAACGTTCTTTTTCTTCTTTTTACCTCCCCCTCCATCCTCTTCCTCCTTTGCTCGCCTCTCTCCTGGTGAGGTGCGTTTCCAAAGCAAACGAACGCACGCGTTTCCAGGGGCCCCTTCAACAAAATTTTCACCCCCGTGGAGTTGCCGCCACCAGCGCTTCAGACATGATACAAGAGCTCTGCGGGGACATCTGCCTGTCACGTCAGCCAGAGGCGTCGCGGGGGCAACATGGCGGCACGCGCAAACGCTCGCGCACGCCGTCTCACCCCGTCCTGCCGCCGTTCCCGCGTAACCAACAGCAAGCGGCATCGTTACGCTCGCCATGCGGTCTTGCGGCCTCCGCCCCCGGCTCCCGCGGATCTATTTTTCATAGATTAAGATGAAAAATTCAATGAGACACAACCAACAAAAAAAAACAAAAAAACATAAAGATAACCCAGCTTGGCCCGCCTCTATCTCCTCTCCGTTTCTGACAGCCGAATCCCAGAGGGACGCCCGTGTTTTCGCAGCTTCATGGTAGGACATGAATCCCATTCACACGGTGATGAAGAGACGGAAAGGAAGGATGAAAGAGACAAGAGAGCCGAGCGTCATGTACATCCAAAAGTAGAACAAATACATAGCTCTGATGGTGGATGGGGGGTTTGGGGGGCTGTGGCACGTTGGAGGGAAAGAGCAAGGAAGGGTGGGAGGAAAGGAGATGTAGAGAGATGTGGGTATTTTAGAATTCAGAGCAGGATCTGAGGCAAACTTGGCTCAGATAGGTCTCAGCACACAGGCACATTGGCTCTGAATTCCAAATTACATGTTGCCTTTCTGCCTCGCTCCGACGCCCCAGCAGCCACGCTCTCTCTCTCCCTCGCTCTTTCTCTCCGTGCTATCTCTTACTTCTTCTTATCTCTCCATCCTTCTCCACGGCGCTATTGTTTTCACACTAAAGCCTGGATTGAACTCTGGGAGCGGGTCGGTCAATCAGTTTGGATTCTGCGGCGGCGGCAGGCTGTGATACGGGTCAAACTCAACCAGGTGTGGATCAGATGGTGTTATTAGGCCAGCTGCTTTAACGCCAAACCACAAGTTACATTACACTGAACTCTGAAAATGGTCAATATTTTCATGTCTACTCTCTTATTAAACCTATTCTCCTTTTGTAAGGTACATTTAAAGGGGTGGTTTTATGTAAGATTGACTTTGCATCATGTTATAATGGTATTCGATCATCAAAAGCATACCTGGAGTGTCACTTTGTTTCTTTCATGGGTGTTTGAGAAATCATTTAATCTCCTGTGGGAACCATTCAGCTGTGCAAAGCGCCTGGCTGGACCTAGCCCCGCCTTCGAGGACGAAGCTCCTCCTCTGAGCTGGAGCTTCCAAGCTTCTGGGCTTCGGCCTCACAAAGCAGCCCTCCGTTGCAATTCCCCCCACTCAGCTCCTTCAGACTAGCCATCAGCAATTAGCAAGCACCTGGTAGAACTGCGTATCTGCTGAGCTCACTATAGGAGCCACTTTTCAATGCAACGCTGGCAAAAAAGTTTTAAAGAGACAGAGGCCCAATTTCAAGGGGTTAAATTGCAAAGTTAACTTTCTTTTGTCATGTATGATATAAATATGCCATTTTATATCACCTTATTGTGCTATAAAATGGCACTATGTGAATGAAAAACGTAATCTTGTTTCTTTAAGAATCCAAAAATACAATTGGAATTTTTTAATGTATTCTTCTTTGTTGAACAATGTCAAAGCCTCATTCCTCTAACAAATATTTCTCAACTCAACTACTCATAAAGTTGAGTTGAGTTCAAAATACCACTTCACACCGGAGTGAGACTCTCTGTAAAAATCTCTGAAACTGTTTTAACAGTTATATTGCATCATCCATCCAGTATGCGCAATATGGACGCGTGTGCACATCTCCAATTCTTTCATTGGGAGTTCTACTTCAAGCATAGTACAACATAACAATCTTGCTTTGAGAAATCATAGCTAGTGTTTTTTTTTTCATATCTTTTTTTTTTTGTTTGTTTGTTTTTGAATGTGGATTGTTTGTTAAAATTCTAGCAGTGAGAAGCGCAAGCGAGATGCCGCGAGCGTTCACTGTGAGCACTGCATCTTGGGAGCTGGGGTTGAGACGAGCCTGAGGCTGATCTTCCAGCACTCTAATGACCGATCCACATCGCTGTGCGCAGGCTGCAGATTCTTCCATCCAACACCCAGGAACCATATTTGCTGCTGTGGTAATAATGCCACGGATGTTTTGCTTTTGTTCGAAATGGTCCAGAAACGTTCATCCTCCTAGAGACACAATGGGGACCAATCCAATCCATCGACGTTCTTGCTAACTTTTAATGTCACGGTTCTTTCCCAACCCAGTTTGAGTGTGACCTAGCGCAGCAGTGGGCTAAATATTATCTCAAAATACCTTTTTCTTTCTTCCATAAGGTGAAGAAGGTAATTACTAAGGAATGAGGGCAAACGTGTTCAGAAAACCATCAAAATGGTGGCAGAGCTGACGTGGAGATCGTTTTTTTTTCTAACAAAACTATGAGATACTGCCAAACAGTTAAAAGTATTTAAAGCTACTGAGTTTCACTGTAAATATTTTAGTTTTAGGCAACAAAGGAAAAAATATGCATTAGACACGTTAGATGATTAATCCACGAAAACAGAAGATTGGTAAAGCTGAAGCTACTCCAGAGGCCTTTGTCCTGTTACAGCCGCCTGCAAATTCATACAGTGCGATGACGCTCTATTGTCTTCTTCACTTGCTAGGGATAAAATGGTCAGCTAAACCAGAACAGTGTCATAAAAGCGCACACACAAAGGGACGCTTGCCATGCAGCTCGCCATCAATTTTTTTTTTTGAGAGTTCAATTTATCGATGAATTCAAAATAAAGTTTAAAATTCCCCGAAGCTCTCTGTTTTGTCGGGTCTGTTTGCTCTTCTATGTAATATAAAATGTAATCAAATGCAGTCGCAGCGTTTGTTTCATTGATGAAAAAGTCTCGTCTTTGCGTGACTGGCGTCCTAAAGACGCGCACTGCAAATCTAGTCTGTGTGTTTGTGAGTAACAGAAAATTCCCTAAAAAAAAAAATTTGTCGTAAAAAAAAAAGTTTATATCACAACGTTCCCTCAAAGTGTTGTAATAACTCACTTTTGACATCTTTATTCGTAAGACAGATATAAACAGATAAAAAACCATCTATATTATTGCTTTCGCTTCACATTAAAGCACTCATTTGTGTTGGTCTATGATGATGAAATACCGTACAGGTTTGTGGATGTGACTGGACCGCTCACACTCGCCCGTGTCCTTCCCGTGTCGGTCGTTGCGGGACACTTTCTGAGCAGAGCCTAATGAAGGATCAGAGGGATCTGGAAGCCTCAAACATGAGGCCGGCTGCCAAATCAGTGCCACAGACTTCCCTAAATCCCCCCTGTGAGGCCCAGCCCCCACATCCCCGCGCCGTGTTAGAGCTGCGACCTGCTCCCCCGCCAGCTCTTACCTCAACCGCCAAGTAGTTAGATGGAGGACAGACGAAAGAAAAGACAGGGAGCGAGGGGGGGGGGAAGAAGGAAAAGCCAAACGTGAGAAAGAGATTCGCATTTTAGCAAATCGACTGGCTTTCGGATTATCGACGAGAAGGCGAAAAAGTGGGGGGAGATGGGTGAAGGGGGGAGGTGGGTGACGAATCGCACCCAGGTCTGCTCAAGTGATAAACGTCAACATTAGAAAATAAATCTCGGAGACAAATAAAAAGCCGCTCACAGATGCGGGCACGCAGTCTGTGCGCGAACGCCACCGCCACGCGCGCTCCGCAAATGCGTTCGGTGAGGATTAAGCACCTGCTGGTTTAAAAAAAAAAAACAAGAAAAAAAAGAAGAAGAAGAAGAAGGAGCAGCAAGAAGTTGTTTTTCTTTCGCGCTGATAAAAAAAAAAATGAGGGGATCAAATTGTGAGCGCGAAGCTCCTTCACAGATGGAGTGACTGTGAAAGAAAGCTATTTTACCAAGAGCAAGTTGGTGTTTATTTAATCCCCCCACTATTGACTCTCTCCATGACAAAGCTCTATTGACAGGGAGACAAAAAAAGCAACATCACTTTTTCTTCTCTGTTCTTTTTTTTTGTTGTTGTTGTTTGTTTGTTTACTGTGAAAATCACCAGCAACACCAGTCTATATCCATAAAAGATATTTCCGATTAGGCTGTTCTTCTAAATAAGAAGTAAAAGATTCTCAGCACTGAAGGTTATGAAGAGGATGTCATCGTTTTTATTGATCCCCCAAACGCTTTTTTGGCCGGGCAGCGAGGCACAGAGCCAAGGACGTCGACAGCCAGCTCTTCCTTTCCCGACGTCTCGTTTTCTGCCTCTCCGTTGCTCCCGGCCATTTTCCACGTCCCTTTATTGTGCTGGGAAAGGGAAGAGAAGAAGAAACGCAGACGATATTGTCTATTTTTAGTGAAAGATCTAGTTTTCCAGAGCAACCCTTGTCTGTCTCTCGGCAAACAGGCGCGCGCAGAGAAGCGGGCGCGTTTCCGTTTCAGGTCAGAGGATTCTCAGAAGAGATTATAACCCCGCCCCGAAACAATCCAATTTGACCGAATGTCCAGAGGAATCAATAGGATTCTGACCTTTTTATCGTAATGACATTCAGGGACCCAGTTAGTGCTTTTCCTGCCTCATTAGGATCTGAAGTATGTTATGATGAGCTGCTGATTGTGAAAAAAATAGATAAGTAAGTGCAGTTGTTTTAGTCAAAATTTAAATATTGACATGAATGTCCAAAATGTCAATATTTTACTTGGAATTAAAAAAATCATAGCCTAATTATGACTCCATAACACCTTATGTAATTGATACCATTGGAAAAATTAAAGATTTAGGTTTTATAAGATCTATATTTTTGAAAATGCTTTCTATTTTCATTTAAAGGGGCGGTGTTATTTATTCTCCAGTCATAGTATTTCATTTAATAAAATAATCAAGTAATGTCACTTTCAGTTGTTACAAAAAAGAATGTAAATGTTTTTTTTTGTCCCGTCCAACTCGTGAATCGGGTAACTTCCGAAGGAAAGTCGTTATTTTTATTTAGGGGCTTCAGAGTAAAGAGGGTTGCAAGTATCCAGCGACTTTCCAGATTTTTATTTGTAAAAAAAAGTTTGAAAGCGTTGCGTTAATCGATTTGTATAGCAAATTTCAGCGACAAAGCAGTTCTTCACACCAGAAAGACACAGTACAGTACAACAAACATTACATTTTGACAAATGCCATCATCAGAATCATAACGTTCCTCCCACTTTACTGTTAAATGTTGTTTTATTATGTAAAATTCCCCCCAAAAAACATTGAAATTTGTAGTTATAACATGACAAAATGTGAAAAAGCCTTCATAATCGTACGGCTCACCAATATTTGCATATTTCTCAGAATGTTGAAATGTTTTGGGGTTTTTTTTTTCTTTCCTTTTTGCTTCTGCTCCCCTAAAACTTAAATTACAAACACGCTGCTTTTTCCTAATTAATTGGTTGCTGAGCCACAGAACTTAAAAGCAAGTAGTGACACAATAACGCTCAATCAGCAATTACAACATGGGGGTATTTGTGCACGTTAAAGCTACCTGACATGTTAATTAGCATTCCCCAAGATAATAAAGGGCGCTTGAAGCATGCCGAGTTAATTCGCCGCCTCTATGTGCAAACAGACCAAATAGCAGTGCGTCTTCATTCACAGCCGAGGTCCTCAAGTCTTTTTGTTTCCTTCTTTCTTTTTTTTTTTTTTGCACAATTAAAAGCCGTTTGAATACATCGGCGTGCTTTTATTCTCTGGAACGTCGGCGTCCCGAAGCCGGAAGGCATCCGCCGCAGTGTGACGGAGCCGCTGCTCCTCAGCCGGTCTGCGAGCGGAGCTCAGGTTTTATAGCGCTTTGTGTTTTCAGCCCGAATATTCTCCACAGACGTGCATCCCGTCATCCCAAACATGCCAGCTTTTTTGCGAGATCATAAATAATTTCAAAACTTTTCTTTACGTTTTTCATGCAATGCATATCTTGTGCAGTTCAGCCGAAAGACAAATATCCCAGAGGGCAAAACGTGAAAGGATGGAAAGCAGCAACGGCCAAGTTTCACATCCACAAGTTGTAATTCAACAAAGTGTCTTTTGACTCTGTTCCTCTTGTTCCTATTTCTTCTGCAGCCAAACTTTTGCCCCATCCTCCATCTTCCAAAAGTTCTTCAAGTTTCTATCACTGTCCTACAAATTATCCATCAGATTTATTCTTTGGATTCCGGCTAAGTAATTCCAGAACTTTGATTTTCTTTCGGTAAGGTCCTTCATTTTCCATTTGAATCAATGGAACGGATTCACTACGATGCTGAAAAGACACTTCAGGCACTAAAAGAACTTTCATAAAATAAAATAAAAATTCGGAATTATTTCTGGTCTACTCCGACTTGACAAGAAATGGCTGCAGAACATGATGCCGCCACCACCATGTCTCATTATGGGCATGGGGTTGTTTTTGTGCAAACAAAAACATATATTTGGATCGGCCATCGATCCAAATATACCCTTTGGATCGATGGCCGCTTACAACTTCCAAGTTTGTTTCCCTCAGGTCATCACACGCCTCCTATAAGGTTTTTGGGAGATTTTCGAAAATGTTTGTGTCTGATTCTACACATGAGGAAAAACACCAAAAAATAACCAGAAGTTTCTGCTGTTCCTTCATCGTTGCTCTCTGGCTCTTTGAAATTTTCTCTTGCTTTTTATTCAAATCTGCTTTGGAGAGATTTTGGTTTTCATGATTTCGCTGGCATTCCATATTTTTCAGCAGAATTATGTAAGATGTGCTATAAAAAAGGCTGAAAAGTGTTCAGAAGTGACTTACCTCCCTTTGAGTTTTTTAAACCCTGGCCTCTTAACCGGGGTTGAGCAGTTTTTTACAGCCACCTCAGCTGTAAGCACTTGATCTTTTGTAACATTTAATACTTTAAACACCTCTTTATGACGCTGCATTCACTCTGTGAACGTTTGATCTTCCATTTGCTCCCACCCCAAGAAACACTGAAGAAGAATAAATGATTCATCGATTTTGACTTTTAACTCCACTCCGCCTATTCGCGGCGAAAAGTCGGGCGACTTCAGGGCCGAGCTCCGCTGGTTTCTCCCGTTTATGAAATATAGAAGCCGACATCCTTAAAGCAGGGAGAGAAAGAAAACGCGGAGGAAATTTCAAAGTCAGATTTCCTTTAAGATTATGGTAATGTGTGCACATATGAAGTGAAACAGGGCCAAGGCTCATCAAGCAACCCCCAGTGGGTCGCCGGTTGTGTGCGTGGAACTGGTTCACCCACGCCCTCCGGTCTCCTCCTCGCGGCCGTGACAGGAAGTCAGCACAAAGATGACAGATGTTAAGGACGGCTCCCGTGACCCTTCCGCTCCCCTCGCCCCGGATTTCGCCAGACCTCTTTGATAAAGTCGATTTGACATGCTTAATTCATCCCGCGCCATCTTTAATTCATTCCCGTCTCGCCCGGAACATGCCAGACGACGCAAGAGGAGAGAAAAGGAAGACATGCTTTCCAGGAGTCCTTTGACGGTGCAGGCCAACGCTTCCTCTCGACGTCTTCGCTCAGAGACACTGAGCTCGACGAGAAAACGTCTTGACGAGAAGCGCTGTCTTCTTGTTTTGTGTAACAACGCCGGATACATTTCCGCACAACTTGCTGAAGGAGCCGCTACGCTTTCCCAGTTCGGCTAGCCTAGCTTGCGCATGCATGTGTTGGTTTGTTTCCAGCAGGTTTCTGCCTGGACAGCAATTAACATCATTCGGAGTGAAGAGGGACCTCATGACTCATTACATATGCTTTTTTGCTCCTAAAAGCCTCACGGGGCCCCCCCTCTCCTCTTGTGTGCCAAATGCAGCTAGTGGGAGCAGCACGGCGCAAGTTGGATAACATTCTAATTATAAAATCCCCATTAAAGAAATGCTTCCTGCAGAGCTAGCAGGGATGAGATTAATCCCTTTTGTGGCCTAAATTCATTTTCGGTATTAACCGTGCAGTATTTGGACTTTATTGCTGTCGTGCAGACACAGTAGGGTCTTGGTTTCCTCAGTCATTTTTGGGTGGCAGCAGAGCCCGTCTGAGTTATAAGCGAACCGAGGCCCAGTTTGCCCAGTTTAGAGCTCCATAAGCTCCAAAATCCACTGGATTGTTGCACAAGCAACAATTCAGCAGCAACGCCGGAGCTTTAATTTCTGAGTTTTGAAAAGAAATGGCGCCATTTTCAGGGACAAACGTGTATTTTTGCCATTACACGCAGCATTATCTGCCTTATCTACAAAATAACGGCCAAATTGGGGCTTTCTGGACAATTTTATTCCATAACCTGTACCGACAGACCCGCTGAATGGATATGGAAGCCTGTCTCGGCTCCGCACGGCTGATTCTGGTGCCAGACGCCTTACCATCGTCCTCTGACTGCTGCAACTTGTTCACAGTCCTGGCTCAGTGGAGCACAAGCTGACAAATAGCAGGAGGGAGGAGTATGGAGGATGAGATAGGGGGACAGAGACAGAGAGGGCGAGTGAGAAATAATGTTGATAGGAAAGAGCAGCAGACAAAGGCTGCAGATATGGAGAGAGAGGGTGGAGGGGAAACCGAGATAGAGGTAGAGCGAGTCGGTGCAGTGTGTCTAATCTCCCTTCGGGGGCGCCGAGCCGTCCGTGACAGATAAACCCGCCCGACAGCGAGCCCCGAACTGACAGCGCCCGATTTGGCCCAGGATCCTCCGGAGCATCTGGCAAGAGGAGGGAGGAGGACGAGGAGGCTGCACCTGGTTTACCATCCAGCTCCGGTGGGAAGGGCAGGAATGTCGGAGATGGCGGGGGTTGGGGGGGCGCGGGTGTTATTAGCAAAGCATCAAAACTGTGAGGCGAACACACAAAAAAAAAAAACAGAAGTGTGGGCAGAGAAATGTTCCCCACAGATGCAACAGAAGCAGCAGGAAGCCTTGTTCTCGGTTTGGCTTTTCTGGATCGCTCTCTCCTATGGAAGCAACTCGGCCAGACAAGGTGGATAATAACCATGAGTAGTTTTTTTTTTTTTTTTTTGTGGGGGATTTTTGTAGAGATTAAACTCAAGAGTCTGATTTCGGGCGACAAAGGACAAACCAAGAGATTAAATGTTCTTTTTACTGCTTTCTTGACACATTGTGAAGAATTTCCGGCTACTAGAAGAATCTTTTGTAGATCGAGGTTTTCTCACCATGACGGCCCTTCTGTAGACGGGGGGTCAGAGAAAAGATGGCCAACATTTAAAGTTTGACTTTTTGTGAGTATGTGCCTTTTTTTTTTTTTTTTTTTTTTAATTCCTGTTGTCTGTGAAAGACCTCCAGGATCACCGTGACATTTAGACAGAAACTCTCACTTTCTTGTAAGAAAGAGAATATATTCTTCACTGTCTATTTTGTTCAATTTAATACCGCCTGTAAATCTTTAAGTGGATGAATTCGGATTGAAAAGGCTGTTCATAAAAAAAATAAATAAATAAATAAATAAAACCCTCATTAAGCGAGGTCGCAGTCAGCAGTCGCAGCCAGCAGTCACGTCTGCCTCTTTAAAGGTGATGAGACACTTTCAGATAGCTGGGCGGGAAAAAAAAAAAAAAATGTGTTGCGAATCGCCGATCTTTAAAGGGTTCCAGGGCAATTTCCAAACAATTTACTGCCAATCATCCCCCAATGTGGGAAAGGAAAACCACTTGAGAGAGCCACCAATCTTCCTACTGCTGGACACCCCTGTAAATCACCCCAGGCTGAGATCAGGCTATGCTGAGGGAAGATGCAAAGACCAGAGAGCTCCGTCTCAGAGGCATCCGCCGGTGTGTTAAATATTAAAGTTCAGCTTGAAGAAAACACAACCCGAAACATGGTGCATCGAGACAAACATCTCACAAACATATGTTGGACTTTAGCTAGGTTTGCAGGTATAAGCGTATGTGGCCGTCTCGATGGACTGAACCAACATAGTTACTTGATTGCGCTATAAAGTGCCACTATGTGCCTGGAAAAAACATAACAAGGTTCCTTTAGTAGCTCAAACAGAAAATATGCCTTAATATGCATTGATGCCCACTGAGGAAACTGTTGAAGTCCATATTTATAGTCTTCCTTATCTCAGCTGTTGTACAACCAGTCACTCCCAAGGTAAACGAACCGGTGCTTCTGGATTGGCTGCTTCCAAAATGCTGGCCAATAGAATGCCGAGCAGCATTGAGCTGCAGTTTACGTCAGAGTGTTTCACGTAGGGCCACAGAAAAATAGGCAGACTTTCCATAAACGATTCCTGAAAACTCCACAGATGGGTGAATCTGCAAATGCTGAATCGCAAAAAAAAAAGAGACTCCACTGCAGTTCTGTTTGCTGGTATCCCACTGAACCACTCCTGACCTGTTGTGACCATCGTCCGACCTTCTTAGACCAGCCTAGCTAGAACACCAATACTAACTGCAGCAGCTCTCGTCGTCGCCCCCGTTGTAAACGCGGCACGCTTGCGACGCGGCCGCGCCACGCTGAAGCGCTCGAAGGCCTCGACATAATCAATCACACGAAGCCGCTGATTAACATTAATGATGTTTCCCAGAATTCCGCCAGCGTCTGCTTGCGTTCCAATCACCCGAAAATTTCATGCCTCTCTCTGCAGGCCGTCCTGTTAATTGTGGGGAGAGGAGCGCGGCAACGAGCGCTATCTGCTGAGCCTTTGATATGCGCTTATCTTTCAGCGGTTTCGTATTAGAGGGGGGGGTGGGAGAGAAAATTGCCTTTAAAAATGACTGGCGCCTTATTACTATTGGGCCAATTAATTTCACCCAAAAAAAAAAAAACAGAAAAAAGAAAAAAAAATGCCCTTTTGAAATAGGGAAAATAATTATGGAGGATAATTGGCAGGGAAAGACAAGCGCACGAGGGAGGGTGTGTTTTGTTGACGTGAATATAAATTTGCTGTAGATTTACAACTCATAAATAAAACCCGCTGATCTTTATTTGTCAGTTTAAAGAGCGGGGGGGGTAGGCGCATTTGACAACAGCTTGGCCTGAAAGTGTCCAAAGCAGTCAAGAAGTAGGTCACTTGCCTCAATGTTCCTTCAAGTGGGAGAGACAGACCGACCCAGATTTCCTCCTGTTTATTCAGCCATTTTAGGTGCTGGCTATTCACGTCTCCATTTCGGCCCCCCCCCCTCCCACAATCCCCCTCTTTCGCTTTGTCCGATTTTCCAGCTCTTTCACTCCGGCGAGGCGCTTTTGAGGACTTCCGCTTCCGTCTCTCCTCGTCTGCCGATCGTGACGGATCACAGCGGGCTAAAATGTAGAGATGGCTCAAACGCTGGCGCGTCCGTCAACAGATGTTCCCCGTTTTGTGGATTCGCGGGAACTTCGGTGTGGTTCCAGCAGATTCGCCTCGGCTCTTAGGCGCCGGATGCAGTCATGAATTAGAAATGATTGAATGCTAAATGAGTCTTGGACAGTGGACCGGTATCCAGCGGACGTGGCAGCTCGTACACACAGAGATGGCATACGGTGCTCAGTGTGGCTCCTGAACCATCGCCACAGGGCCAATTTCTGTCTGAGTGGATGTGTAAGCAGCAGACGTAGGTTGGTTTACTTGTTTCCGTGACGTCTGAGGAACCAAGGAGCCACAGCTTCTTGGAAATGCCCTTTGGTTCTTGTTTGGGCTGCTTTCTCTCACATTTTCAGCCCACTGCCTGACTACAGTAACATGTTGTGCAGCTTTAAATTAAAAATGAGGAACGTCGCTAAGTGGGGGACGAAGGCTGATGTCGATTCATTCTTTCTCTACACTCATGGAATCAGTTTAGTGTTCCTTCAACCAATCAGAAAAACATATGGAGAAAACAAAACATCATTGCTTGTATTCATTCATTTATTTATTTTCCACATAATTTAATCAGCTTGTGCAAGCACTGAAAATGAAGCAGACTAAGCATCAGATTACCAGGGTTAAAGAGGTTTTTGAAGTACTTTCATGCAACGTATTCATACAAACATCAGCATGTGACTGCATCTCTGATAGATGTATGTTTTAATTTGATTTTTTTTTTACCTTTGCAGTATTTGGACTTTTAATAATCGCGTTGAGAAAATTGTTTCTCGTTTCCAGGAGAGGCTTGTTCCAACTTTATGTACAATCAGAAAAGTTCCACACAAAACAACAAGTGTAAATACATATTAAGGTGCATAACCAGATGTTATCGCTGCCATAGTGATAACATCTGGTTAGGAGAAAGAGTTTCCATTGCACTGTTAGAAAATAAACAAATTTTAATGCAGCCAAAAAAAACAAACAAAAACTGACTCTATTGTTAAATTATGAGACTATATGATTAACGTCTGCTGAGCGCCGACACTACCTAAGCACCGCATCAAGACTTTAATATCCGTAACTTGTTGATCTGGAGCCATTTTGAGTCTGTAGATAAATGTAAACAAAGAGTCGCAAGCAAGACGTGAACGATTTGTAACCGCAAACAACGCCGAAGTCTGCGCCTTGCGTCGTTTGGACGCCCTGGTGCTAACCTGCAGGGCGATGATATTGCTTCCCAAGAGTGTCCACGACCATGTGTGGTTCGAAAGTTGGAAAAACTGAGGAGGGTCAAATGATAGTAGGGTGATTCTCAGTAAACAACAGATTCTTTGAAGCTCCACTGAGATTCATACAGGATCTACCTGCTTGCTCTATTTGCAACGACCTCTTTTCTGTCCAGCCGCACTTCAATAACCAAAAAAAACAAGTAAAAACCCAAACAGAGCACCTCCATGTTTGTCTATTAGGGTTAGGGTTAGGATTCGGGATAAAAGGAGCTGTAACATCTTTACTTGAAACGAGCAACTTCTTCAACTGTTGTCACTGAAACGATAATCAGCTGCTGCCTTAGACGTGATCTCACCGATACGAACAGGTACGGTCCAGATCGCGCAGAGGACTAATTTATCTCCGTTACGCGCACACGCCTGCGCCTGGAGATTCTCTTTATCTCAGTTCTGAATCATAATCTCTCCAAGTCGAAGCAATTACGGCGCAAATTGGGTAAATTTAAACGCCGGCATTCTGCGTCTTCGGCGCACAGTGGCAGAGCAACCCGTTGGGTTGGTGTTACCGCGGAGAGACCTGGAGGATTAGGAACGAAATGAATCTCAAATCAAAATAAAATGAATCTCTTCTACAGAAGAGGAGAAAGAATTAAAGGAAGAGGAGCGAACTCGAGCCAGGGCTGGCTCACGCACTTTCTTCTGTTAATCATTTTTTCTTTGTCTGCTTCACCTCAGAGCTCCTCTCGCTTCTCATATGCCTTCTTATTTTTCAGAGCTTATCCTCTCTGTGCTGGGTCTCTCTTTTCTTTTTTTCGTTCTTTTCACTCTGCTTCTTTTTTTTTCCTTTTTTCACCGCATCTGCCCCTGACACCTCAGCAGGAGAGGTGGAGGGTAGAGTCTTGATCCGAAGCAGGTAATTCTTTGCTCCGGACCACCCAGCGCCTCTGTTGTCGGGGTTTTCTCAGGGGCAATCCGGCAGGCTTAAGCGCCAACTTTGACCTCCGCCCGCTTTGCCTGAAATCCCTTTTTTTTTTTTTTTCCCCCTCGCCCCTGCATCATCACCTTGGTTTTCCTGTTTGCCCTCAAAGAGCGTGAAGCATCCAGCGAGGGATCACCACGGCAACCATTAGCGTTCGAACACCTGTTCATGCACGCGTGAGGCGGAGCGCCTCTAATTTAGATGTGGCTCGCATGAAAGCGCCGAACAAACATGGGTTGGATCTAAATGTAAAATGGGAAAACAATTATCTGCCTGTGTGTGTGTGTGTGTGTGCGTGTGTGTGGGGGTGTGTGTGTGTGTGTGTGTGTGTGCGTGCGTGTTTGGCAGTGTTTGTGTGTGAGCTGCATCTCAGTCACAAGTCATTGAACTGTGGTTCAACCTCTGAAGATGAGCCTGCGCTCCAATCTGAAAGAGTTTCTTCTGTGTTCCCATCAACTCTGACCTGCTCTGACCCAGAGCATCACCACATCATGATACTGCCTCCGCCTTGTTTTACTGAGGGGATGAATTCTCCAGGTTGATGAGAAGAGGAACATTTTTTCCACCCTCATTAGGTGGATAAGCTCAGATCTGCTCACTTCTGACCAAAGGATTTTCCTCCATGTTTGCTGAGTTTCTTCCATGACTCTGATGAAGACATGAGCGAAACCTCCACAGGGCATTTATTTTTGATGTATTTACCCAGAATGCCCTGCCCCAAAGTCCACTTTCTGCTTTTGGAGCACTCTCTGTGCCCGCTTGCCATCCACATATTGCATTCGAACTGCACCAGAGTTCAAGACCGAGGTCTGTGGGTTGATCAGAGTTTGCTCTTTTGGGTTTGCACCAGATTTCGATCCGCATTCACACAACCCCAAACAAACTGGACTGTCTATGCAAACAAACTGGAGTCGCCCGCTTGTCTCTCTACGTGGACGACCACGTCTAGGTTGGTTCTGTAGTTGCATCATCCTCTTTCCATTTTTTCATTTCAGCACCATGGATTCGACGGTGCTTTTTTGAGAAATTTAAAGCCTGGAATACAGTTTTATAACTTAATTTTGTTCCCCCATAATGCTATCCCCGAGTCCCTGCAGTTTATGAGTCTGTTAACTACTGAGGTGTTTTCTAGGGCAGGTGGTCAAACTAGATTTTATGACGGTGAAAAGGTGGCTAAATACAAATGCATCCCACAGCTTTTAGCTTTAATTCTTTCTTTTTTAAAATGCATCTTGCCATAAAATACACTGAGGTTTGTGGTGATAAAGTGACAAAGTGTTGAAAATTGCATATACTTATGCATGGCACTGTACATTCCACAGTTGTTTCACTAAAAGGACTCGCAGGAGTGAGATTCCCTCTGTAATTTAGTCTCTATCCCAAATAATTGCGATCCGTTTTGCTAATTGGAATGATGTGCAGCTATGTGGCTTTCCCCTCCCCTCCCCTCGCTGCCTCAAAGCCGCCTTGTTTTGCATTTAACACCACTTCGGTAACGAGCGCGCGCCAAACACAGAGAGCTGCTTTTCAAACGAGCTGAAATCCTTCACGTCTTCTCAAATAATTCCACCCCATACCAAGTCGCCGTGGCGATGCATGTGGGGAGGGGGAAAAAAAAAAAAAAACACAAACGCGCGGCACGGGCGATTGTTGCATCGTGCGTGTTTTTACCTCTTTTCCATTTTTTCTGTGCTTAAACGGCGCGCCGCTGGAGAAAAATGTTGGCAGTGGTGGGTTCCAGTGTTGTTCCGTCTCAGAAAAATGATGGTGGCGGAGAAGAAAAAAAAAAAGTGCGGGATGAATTATGCGACTGCTTGATTTATTGGCCGACTCTTTCCATTTGGTAGCCCCAGAATGAAAGTGCTCAAATTCAGCAGCACATTAAATTAAATATGTGCCGAACAGATTCTAATTTGATCACCAAGCTGTTTCAATTTCATTAGCCTGGTCCCTAATGGACTTTCACAGCATATTATTCCATCTCACACAAATCCTATTCATTGGCTTCCCCCCCCCATCCCCCTATAATGAGCCCCATGATGCATGGAGGCCATGTGCTCCAACGCAGCCCACTGTGAGGTCACGCACATTTTTATTATTTTTTTTGAAAGCACGTTGTCCACATGTGATCACACTGGAGATTTGCGATAGCTGCTTAACATCTGCCGTGAGAAATCAATCAGAAAGAGCGCAACTGATCACCGGTTACGCATCACCGCGATGCAGGAAAAGGAGTGGCGTGGCGGCAGACTGATGGAAATTCATGGCTGAAGTTTTGCCACAGTGCTGCGATTCAGCGAAGCAGCGATCGTGCGGTACGCGTCGCAATTATCACAGCTGTCTGCTCTTCTAACCGTAAAAAGAGATGGAACGACGCCTTCAGCACCTTCGACTGGTTTGGTTTTATGAACTCTCTCTTACTGTGCTGCGAAACTATATCACAAAGCGTATTACACTGTCTGGTTTATTTTTATGTCCGCCAAAGTCACCTTCCGGTTGTTGACGAGTGTTGCGTCGGAAAATAAAGCGTAGATGGTCCCAGAACTTCACTTCATCTGCAACTCGACCGCTAAACGTAGACGTCGCCATCCTGGACGGTGTCTATGTCCTGAGGGGATCGTGGGAAAGGAACATTATGTCAGACACCAGCTTGCAGTGCATTCACCCTTTACTCTGTTTCAATCAAATCTAGTCTGTTTATCTAGAAACTCAAACTCTGATGTGGACCAAAAGAGCGAAGCCTGGTCTCGGTTTGGTCGAAGTGAACTCTGGCGCGGTTCGAATGCACGTGTGAATGTGGAGCAGACCGGAGGCCGCTCCAAAAGAGGGAATCAGTCGGCATCTCAGGGCTTTCACAGAGAAACGGTTCGTCTTTTTATAGCCACGACAAAAAACATGCAACTGCTAAAATCTGACGCTACTGACACGGAAGCAAGTTCCGCTTTCTTCTGTGTTTTTTTTCCTGAGGTTTGCATGTTTTTTCTTCCAGTGCCTGCATCTACATCTCGTTCCTGTCCTGAAAAAAGTAACTATAGATATAAGGCAGGCCCTCTTTCCTGTTGGTTACTTGGATAAATCATTGGTTAGAAAGCTTGGCACAACCTTCAGCTCTAATTTTACACCATGTGAACTCTCTGGTTTGTTCCGGCTTTGACCATCTGCCAAGTATTGCCA
Source organism: Poeciliopsis gracilis (assembly GCA_911649635.1). Classification (NCBI taxonomy): domain Eukaryota; kingdom Metazoa; phylum Chordata; class Actinopteri; order Cyprinodontiformes; family Poeciliidae; genus Poeciliopsis; species Poeciliopsis gracilis. Next base: position 2,283,435 of record CAJVRI010001517.1, read on the forward strand.
AACCCTTCCCTATCGTTTCTCATCCAGTAAATGAAAACTCAGTTCACGGTTTTGTTCGTCTTGTCTAGAGTTTCACGATGCGCTGCACAGACGTCTCACCAGAACCTCCCTTACATCGGTTACGGTCCGTGCACGAATGCCGCTGCTCGGCGTCAGGCTGGATCCGCAAACTTTTGTCTTCTAACTCCACTTTAATGCAACTTTTTTTGCTCCCGGTTCATTGCGGAGAGCAATTCTAGATATTGGTTTTGACTTGAGTTCTGCTTGGACAGACACCAATCTACATCTCAGAACTCGTACATCCCAGCGCTCCCAATTAGGATGTTGAGGTCCTGTGATCAGGACTTGCTGATTGTCCAACATGCACAACGGAGCTTTTCTTTTATGTGTTTCCAAGACGCTGGAATCCCCTTCCTCTGACTCTCGGCTGATTTCTTTAAATGCGACTTTTCAACTCTGCTTCTTCTTAAACTTGCTTTGTGTGTTAACTTTGTTTGTTCAAGCACTTTGTGGTTTTTACCTTGAAGAAGTGCATCATAAATAAAGTTTTACTTACTCTTTATAAGCGAATTAAATGAGAACATGAAAGAGGGAAGAGATTTTAAAATGTTTTAATGATTCAAGACGCAGTGATCAAAACAACTTCCTGGATCCACTGACACAATGCATTGCCCAACGTACGCAACTGCAGACTCTGAAGGAGAGAACTTTTCTCTTTTCACTGCGAGAGACATGTAGCACAAAAAAAAAAAATATGGCAGTGATGATAATGATCAGTGCACTGTCAGTAGTCTGAGCTCCAAAAGGCTGAAAACGATAGCGCGGCGCTGCAGAGGACTCTGCGGTAACGCTGATAAATGTTTTCACCAGGTCGTCCGCCATTAGTGTCAGGGCAAGTTACAGCCGCGGGAGCGGACAAACAGGAAACAGGGAAAGAGTGGGCGTGAATAATTGATAAGGCTGACCCCCGCGCGATTCGTTTTTTCCGCGGCGGCAGATCAAAGGAGCGAGCCTCGACGTTTGACATTGAGCCGAGTGTAGGAGTCAAAGCCGCTTCCCGGCCCGGCCGCGCTTCTGCCGCTTGTGCTCCTATTAAAAATGCAACGGCTCTCCGGATATAAGCCGGTACGACCAAGGCATTAACCAGCTGGCTAATGGACTCGCCGGTATTAGCCCAACAATTCACGCCGACGGAGAGAGAGAGAGAGAGCTGGCGTGGCGGCAGAGGCCATTTTGTTCCCGTCCAGTTGATGAAGCTGTTCCCGGGCGTCTCAGGTGTAAAATCCAGCCTTTGCGTTGGGGCTGCCGGCTTCTCTTTAGACGCAATCAATATTTCAGAGGCAGCCCAGGCCTCTCGCCGTCGTGTATCCTCACACGTGGCCTCTGACAACACTTCTGCAGCTGATTATGTACATGCGAATGAACAGTGGAGCCGGTTAATCATTTATGGCGTTTCACAGTTTTTCAGAGGAGTGTTTATTTGAATTGTGCACCGGCGCCGTTGGTACACAAAGCACGAAGCCCGAAGCCTGCAGGGTCGGCTCTAAACGTGTGAAAGTATAACCATGTCCGCAATGTTTTATGCACACATCTCTCCAAAACGTGCAGGGCCTTTTTCTTTTTTTTCCCCCCCACTTTTCTGTTTTTTCATGGCCTTTTCATGTCCGCTGCACAAGTTTATGCATCACTGCTGTGAGCACTTTGATGGCCTGCATAAAACTACTTTATTCATAATGGAAAAATACTGCCTGTATTTCTTTGCTTTCCAGCCCTTTGAAGCCTTTCGCATTGCCGCTCTGAAGCACTGGCGTGAGAGTATCGCCTCCCAGCTGCCTAATTAGATTGAAGCGGTGGTCGCACTCGCGTTATGAATGAGCCATTGTGAAAATCGCAGGGCCTGGATTGTGTTGGCTGATTCTCAGACTTTTGGTTGAACTTTCCATGAATATATGTCGCGTTGGACGTGCAAGTCAAGTGCGCTACGTCCCTTTTACGGGTCCTGTGTGATAAACCGAAACAAAAGATGTTTGATTATCGAGCCACTAGGAAAACCACCAAGTTAGACTTGCATTGACATGCAGGCCAAAATGTACGTTAAGGCTTCTTTCAGAAATGAGCACATTTGAATCGAAGCACTATTCGCATCGTAAGTCGTGATCAACAGCTGGAAGTTACTACTGGCAGAAAAGGCGAAGAAGACGACAACAGGAAGCGGGAGAAGGATGACGCATGTTGATCATTTATTGCCCGAACAAACGTATTCAGGTGCCATTTTAGATGCGTTTCAAACACACGTTTGCTAAATTTTTTGACATTAGCGTGACCACTAAAAAGTTTCATGCACATTTTCATGGCAGGTCTCTTTTTGCCTGATTATTTTGTGATCGTACTCGGACAATCACAAAACGATCGTGATTTTATTTTGATGAATATCACCTAAACAAGGACGAATTGTGTTGCCGCCGCATTCAGTGCTGCATTCGACCGCATTTGTTACTTTTTTTTTCCCTATCGAATAAACACTGCAGGTCGAATTGACTCGAGCAACGGCGGCCATATTTGTCGTCTTTTGTTTGTCTTCAATTGTTTGTGGATGTTAGTGAAAGATGGGAACAAGATACAACAGCTAAGTTTGTGAATGCAAAACCAATTCATATTGATAATCCCATTCTGTGCGAGGCTTTTCATTGAGAAACTGCTGGGAAAAAAAAAATAATAATATTGAAAATCTCTAGGTTCCTGCTCTCGCCGAGGAGTTTTCAAAGTCTGAGAAGCGTCTCCCCTGGGGATCTCCGAACAGCTCAGAAGAATGAATTGATTGCTTGTGATCCGATTCAGGAGCTCACAGCCATTATTTTTGGATGGGCCTGAGTGTTTCCCCAAACCCAGAATATCTCAGGATGAAGTATTGTGCTTTGAACGCTGTCTGGATGCGTAATTCGCCATCGTAGGGTTGTCTCGGTTCGCTTTTTAACTCTTTTTTTTTTTTTGACGGGGGCGGGGATATACAAGTTTAGTTAGAAATTTAAATGAAGTGGAGATGTTTTTCACATCCTTGATCTGTTCGGTTGGGAAACTTGACATACTCACTCAGGTTTAGTGCCTTAACCCGTAAACACCTCATGTGTCTTTAAATCAAGCTAAGAAACGACGTTCCACTCCCTGAAACTTCAAAACTTATTGAAATTCTTTTCAAAGATGTCATTCAAAAGGATTTCACAAAGAGCATGTCCACAGAAAGTCCCATAAATAGCGTCCTTTAATAAGCCCTTTTCCATTAGCGCCCAGCGCCTTGACTTGACTCTACAAGCTACTCTATGATACTGACGTCCTGAGCGCAAAATGCAGGACGTTGTCTGGTTATCTTTGTCTTTGAACGATGTTTTCTTCACTAATGTCCTGTACAAAAAAAAAGAAAACTTTTACGCCTTCACAACAGCTGAACAAAATGACAGGTAAACAGATACAACACAAACAAAAAGCATGCTTTGCATTGGCAGATGAATCACCGTGTGCTTCATTGAGTTACAGGTATGCTTATTCGTATGTTTGCTATTCGAAATTGCATCTCCATGGCAGCGGCCTCCGTTTTTTTTTTTTAATTTTGCATGCTTTCACGTGTTTATTTATTTATGTCGCTGTTTTTGTCACTGTAGGACGGTAATTGTGACCGTGTAATTATGGTTTTCGGTTCCAGTGTTGTTTTCCACTCCGCTGCAAAATGCGCCAGGCGCTCTCTGAGCACCAAGGCCTTTTCAGCCGCCAGCGTTCTCGCTGCGTGATGAAATGATTTGTATTAAAAGCCACCGCAGACGCACACAAAAAAAGCCTCCCAACATTCTGCCCCTGTGCAAATTTCTCGCTGCGAACCTCGAGATCAAGACGGCTCCAAATCACAGTGACGCCTTTGAGTTATCGCTGTCAATTACTCAAGACAAATGGCTTTGGCACAGCGAAGGCCGGGCCCATCAATCCGCCGTGTCTCGCGTTTGTCCTAGCTTCTGCACTCTATTGATTCTGCTTCCATAGCTTCCTTGATCCACTTCTTATGGCCTCTGACCGCAGAAGGTAACTTGAGCACCGACGTCAGACGAGAAGAAGGCAGTGTAACCCAAACCCCCTCGAACCCCCCCACTATCCCCCCATAGCCAGGCCTCTGTATGGATTCAGCTGAGCCGTTCTGCTGCAAACCACCCAGATTTCAATCAGGCTTTGATTGGATTGCACAACAGCTGTATTTTTATTTATTTATTTTATTTCGGCCGGCTGAGAGCTTCCTCTCTTGATAGCGTCGTCTGACTCTAAAGTGCCTCCATTGAGCGTCTTCTGGATCGTATGTCTGGCGTCGGCAGAGCTTTTTTGTTTCGCTTTTTACAAATCATCAGCCCATTTCTAATATCAGCTGAAGATGATCTGAAAATAGAATAACATTTTTAGGACTATTTGTATCATTTAAAATGGTGTCATTAGCTACAACAACCTGTGATTGTTGCTTTTTGCACACTCCTCGTTGGAATGGATAGCTCTTTTTCTTGAATTTCTTATTGAGTCCTAGTTTTTTTGGACTCAATAAAAACAATACAGATCTGTAAGATATGGCAGGATCTATCTGTGCATCTATCTGAGCCTTTCAGCATGTAGGGCAAAATTCTGACTTGTAAATACTCAAGGACTGAAAAAGAAGATGTTTTTATCATTTAAAGCAGCAAAGCCAACAAATACTGAAACTTTTAAATGCTCGGGGATAAACTAAACACACATTACATGAATGGAAAAAAAAAGTAGGGACTACTTTTTGTGAAAAGAACGTGTAAATCATCTGGGATGCAAAACAAAAACCTACGGTTATTAGAAGATGATTACTCTCTGTGGGTCCGAACACGTTTTTTTGCGTTTCATGACGAAGAAATTTGCGCTCAGAGTCTTCTTCAGAGGTTTTCTCGTCGTTTCATTCAGTGGTTCCAGAAAGCATTTTCAATCTAAAGACGTTTTGATTTGTCGGTGAACAAAAAAAACAAAAACAAATTCCTCCTTTGCATCGACTGCCTGTTCTGGCAGGTTGAGTTTATGTGCCTGAATTTGTTGAACTGCAGTCGGGGCAGCAGGCCATGCAGAACTATTCCTAGGGCCGCAAATGGCCTCAAGAGCCACACATTGGACATCCCTGCTGTAGGGGAACAAATACCTCCCAGTCCTCCCAGAAAAAGCTTAGAAAAGCTTTTTCTAGCTTGGACTCATTGTTTTGTCAGCTGTTTTTCTCCGCACCCAAACTTAAGCATACTCTATTCAGCCCATCTCACCTCCATGAAACGTCTGTCAGAAGTATTTATCTGTCTGGTGGCTTAGCAGAATGACCGTTCAGCGAGCCGCCGAGGAGCCCAAGCCTATTGTGGAGCGTCTGCTCCTCTGTAAAGCAGCTGTCCGCCGAGGTCTGCGATGGCTTGTCTGCAGGATCGCCCCCCCCCCGCCCCAAACCCCCGTCGCAGCTGATTCTCCCTCTCTCATCCCTCTCTCTCCATCTCTCTCTCCGTGGCTCTGCCAGCAGCGCTCCATGAGTTGGAAGCATTGATCGGTCCTGAATTGGACTGCGGCAGGCCTGATTACTGATGTCAGCGTGCGCCGGAGCATGTGGGAACGCTGGGGCTCTGCGTGCCAAACCCGCAGCTGGAGAGAGGTGGGGGGGCGGTCGGGCGGGCGGCGTTAGATTGCGAAGGCGTCAGGCCTACACGTACTGTACAGCTTTAAACGAGCAGGCGTCCAACACTGTCCACACGATCTGGATCCGTTTCCATGGCGGTGAAACCGATTTAGTGTTTTTCCGAATAAACACAGTGGGGCCATTAAAGGCCAAAGCAAAGGCTTTTTTGCGTATCACACCAGTAATTCGCAGTGATTCTCAGCGCTGCACGGTTCAGGTTTTTGAAACGAGGGCAGCCGATTGAATGTTTGGACGCCGCTCTGTTCCCTCGTGACACAAGAAGGGTCAGTTTATGACTTTGCGTCATGTGAGAGTAGGGCGGGTTGGTGCTCGGAAGCCGCTCCGCACGCATCATTTGTTTACAGCCAGAACAGAGGCCATCATCTTTTCCACTAACAGAACAATAGCCATTTTTCCCCTTTTGCTCTGGAGACAATGAAGTGCCTTCCCGCCTTGAGAGCGACAGGCCAATAAAAAACGTAATTGGATCTGTCACTCAAACTGTGCTGCAGTGCTGTGGTGGGCCGGGCAGGTGGGTGGCAGTGGCAGATGCAGTGAGGAAGCTGGTCAACGCGGAGGAAGGGAGAAAAACAAGACGGAGGGGTGCCGTCGTTTAGACCACAGGTGCTGCTTCTGCGCGCCACCTGCAGCAGGGGCTGGTAATTGTTTTTCCCAAATGGCCAAATAAGCAAATGTGACTGTTATTGAGAGACTGGATGCAGTTTTTCCATCTGGGTGTTGAATATTGAAATGGTTTCATTGTTTTCTGGCAACGTTAGGGATTCAAACTGATCTATTAGAGGCAGTGCTACGTAAAGTTGATTTTTTTTTTTCTTTTTTTAGTTCTATATCATGTTATAATGTTATTTCCTCATCAGAAACATGCCTGGAGTGTTGCCTTGATTCTTTCATGCATGTTTGAGAAATCCTTGAATCTCCCATGGCAACCACTCAGCTGTGAAACACGCCTGGGTGGAGCTAGCACCGCCTGTGACCGAGCACAGCTCCCACTCACAGCTGCGGTTTCCAAGAGTCTGAGATTAAATGGAGATCTCCTCCACTCGGCTCCTTCAGACTAGCCAGCAGCAATTAGCGAACACCTGATGGGACTGCACACCTGAGTTCATTATAGGAGCTACTTCTCAGTCAAATACTGTTAAAAACACTGTTAAGGGTTGATAGTGGAGTTATGTTGTGATGACTTCCTGAAGGCGGAGTTTCAAAAAAGCAGGAATTTTTAAAGAGACAGAGGCCCAATTTCAAGGCGTTAGTAAAAAAGTTAGTAACAGTCAGATTTCTTCTGAGTCATATTTTATATATATATATATATATATATATATATATATATATATATATATATATATAACAATTGACCTGTCCTTTACACATGTCCATAAGAAAACAAAATAGTGCACTTTTAATCGTGACATAAAACCTTCTCCACATGTGTTTTTCCCTTTTTCCCTTTTTTTTTTTTTTTTTATTAAAATACCCACATCTAATGCTAGCAGGGGAAATGGCTCGTGGTCCTTTAGCAAAGACAAAAGAGAAATCCTACAACAATCGCTAAAATCTGGCTGCGGGACAATCTGCTGTTGTTTGTAGGTATTAGTGGGTCACCGACGTGGCTTTGATGCGGCTTCACAGGAGCGCAATGGCTGCCAGATCCTCTGAAGGTCACAGAGGATATACCAGGATACTGCGTGTGCTTTTACATGCACTTCACCCATCAAATTTCTTTCTTTTTTTTTTTTTTTCTGAGTGTGTTGCTGGGCCCAGCTGATTTAATAATATCTTCCACGAAACACAGCACAGAACATCCGCCTGTCGCATTAAATCATCAGCAGATTGTTGGCGTCGCGTCTGGGATGCATCGATTATGTGCGTTTTGCTCCGCGCATGTCGGCACGCCCGCGCCCACGCTCTCCTCGCATCCAGCCGTGCGTCCGTCTGAGTTTTAATGACAAGTGCTCATAATCGGAGCCGATTTATAGCCGTAGTGACAAAGAGGCGAAGCGCACAGCGGAGCGTTCGGCTCGTGGAACTTCTGCTCCGCTTTCAGGAAATGGCTTTCCCGTGTCTCTTCCATTATTAACGGGGCCGAGGAGAGCTGCTCCGTCGATGCCGTCTCACCGAAACCTCATCCCGTTTCCCGTACTTGTGAAGAAATAAAGATGTTTTAACTGTAACTTTGAAGTTAAAAATGAAAGAGAGTCTCGTCTGGAATTTGACTGTGTTTTTGCTCTAGAAACTTTATGCCTTTTCAAACCCCCCGGAGGGAAAATGTTGCACTGTGCCTTGCATCTAGGAGAAAAAAAAAACAAAACCTGTCCTCTTAAGCCTAAAAAAAGATTTGCTTAGAAGCAGAAATCAGTTCGCAACTCAAAGAAACGGGCTTCACTTTTTCGTCGAGGCTTTTATAGGCGATCGACATTTTCGCTACTATCCTGCCCAAGGGTGGGCGAAGTGGACTTAAAGTTTTATCGCAACATTTTGTGGTACGACTGTGATCAAACTGAAGAACTATTCATTGCTTCTTTTTTAGGGGATGGTTGTGCGTCAGAGCCCTGCAAACATAAATATTGCTCTTAAGTAACGTTCCCATTGAAAATGTGCTTCTTTAAGGACACCATTCAGATAACGGAGGGCGATTTGTATCTCCAAGGTGACTGCATTTAATCGTTTTTTCAAATGTTGACGCAATCATCGAACAAACGGGAGAGAAAATACTAAAACGAGACAGAAAGTGCCGATCAGAGCCAGGAGGAGAGCCGGTCAGGCTGGAGTTTATCCACCGTCATCTGTGTTCGTGCTAACTAGCTTTAGCATTCACTGCTGGCTCTGTTGTGAAGAAGAAGAAGAAGAAGAAGAAGTGAAAAGGGCACTGTGTGAGCAACGTGTACACAAGGATGATTGGCAGTGCTAAGACCCTCCTCCTGTCTCTGACCAATCAGTGTATTTCTGCAGGTGACAGAACCACCAAAGGGATTTTTTTTCCTATGTTGTGCTGTGCACAAGTTTATGTAAGTTTTAAGAAATATGTTTAAAAAAAACATATTTTTATAAAAGTTTATCTCTTTGACGCAATCGAGACTCTAAAATTATAAATGCCTGGAAAGTATTGAATCTCTAAATGCAGTGAAAAGCTCTTAAATCAAGATTTAACACAAGGGAGATGAACACAAATCTGCTCCTCATTTCCCAAATCGTTTCTTTGTGTTTTTTTTCTTCCGTCGACGCCGATGTGGTCTCTGTGTGCGAACGCCACCGTCGGGGCCGCATCAGAAATCTGTTGGCCTGATGAAGTGCTCCTCCGCGCTATGAGACGAGTGTGACATTTAATGGAGGTCAGCAGGTTTAAGCGATGTGTCATCCACTCTACGCCGGAGCTTATCATCTCGCGGTGTCACGCTGACAAACACTGTTAGGCTTCCCGCTCGACATAATCAGGCTCCGCACTCTGATCAGTCGGCCATGCGGGGTCAGAGCCTCGGCTGATCAATTAGCAAAATGTGTCCTCCTCCCCTCCCGCTCAAAGCCTCCTCGTTTTGGATTCGTTATGAGAAACGGTCCCTCCGCTGCCGGCTTCTAAAGAAAGTAATTACACAGAGAAGTCTCCTTATGGGGGATTAAAACAAATGACACAGAAAACGCAGCTCTTCCCCGCCGCACGCCACTCACTCGGGCTCCGACGCCTCTTGCCTGCAGCCGCCTGCGCGGCCTCGAGGACGGTGGCCGCCGCGGCGAAGCGACGCTCGTGAAAATTAGTGGGGTCTGACAATAGGGAGAGGAATCCGAAATTTACGTAGGGAGAGCCGACGCGATTTACGGGCACGGTGTAACTCGTGGCGTCGAGGGCCAAGCAAAACATCCGGCTTTCGTGCGGCTCCATCGGAGACGGCGGCTGAAGAAGGCATCTGTCCCGCCAGTTTCACATAGAGACAGGCTGCGGGGAGCATTACTCATCATTACAATCTCTGCTGGCAGCCTATTTTCATCACATTACACTTGTATAATGAAGCGTCCTCGGGTTCTCCGAGCGGTTTACCATTAGCACCAGCCGCGGGCATTCATCCAAGTCGCTTTATTGAACCTTTTACACTTAGTTTACTGTGTAATTAATACATTACTGCGCAACAATACATGCGGTGGAAAACACGGCCGCGGCGCAGTTCAAATGTCTCTGGGAGTTGCCGTCCATTTGATGTCGGTCTTTTCTTTTTAGAGACCGCGCCGCCCGCTCGCTGACTTTTGATGACATTCACAAGTTCATCTAGGTAATGGAAAGCGCCGCTGGGTCTGCCGGAGCCTCGCGGCGCCGCTCCTTTGATGCTTCGGGTGGCCTTGAGTCTGCGGGTCGCGCTTAAGGGTTCTTACCTCCCTGTATGGATGAGGCAAGTGGCCATGAAAATGATCAAAGGCACTCTGTCAATTAGATGAGAAGCACTTTTAAAAGTGCCTTTCTTTTTGTATTTCACTAATCCAAAGTAATCAGTCGGTAGGTAGGCGGGTTTGTGTGCCTAATCGCCTTGTTGCTCAGTGTGACCAGGTGGGAGTAAATAGGTACGTAGAGGCAGGTAGAGTAAATGAAAATAAATAAAAATAGAAAATTGTATAAAATATAGACTCAAAATATAAAGATGAAAAAAAAAAAACATCTCTAGAGCTTTGTCATACTTTGAATAAAGAGTAATCAATTGGCAACAAAAATGTTTTCTTCAACAGGATTATTATATATTCTGCCGTGGCATGCAGTCCTTTACCGTGGCAACCACCTCTGGTTTGTTATCGGTCCTTAATTGGGAAATGTCATTATGCTGTGATCTGCAAAAGACATGAGAATTAGGAAAAATGAACAGAGCATGAATTCGAAGGAAGGAGGAATAGAAGGACGGGGGAGAAGGAAAGCAAATAAATAAACCCTCAAGTTGCACTGCCGATAGCGGCAGCGTCTCGGAGCAGCTCTGTTGAATTTGTTCCGATTTGTTCTTTTTTTAGACTTTTGTTCACATTGCATTTGGTTGAGGCGTCGTCGCGTGTTTTGGACAATTATTCCCCCCGGTGTCGGATGCTGTGCAGCTTCTTGACTGTCCTCGCGCTTGCCATGATGCAGAACCGTGATAACAAGGTGCTTTCCAACTGGGAGCAGCGGATTAGCATCTCGAAATCGCAAACGATGCCGGGACTACAACCCCGAAACCCAGAGGGGCTGAGAGCGGGATTTCTTGAATGCAGAGCAGTGAGAAAAGGGAGCGAGTTCAACCCATCGATCCCATCGGTCAGAGACTCAGCGTGTGTCTCAAATGTCTCTCTGACCACACGGCCAAACGGAGTTTGAAAGAGGCGCGGCAGGAGCAAATGGGGTGGATTAGCAGCGCTTGCCAAGAACTAATGGTGTAATCTAGGGCACTGTTGCTGTGAAATGTTGTCTCTGCTGTGCGGATATTAAGCTGTTAGGATGTCAAATTACATGACGAACGAAATATAACTTTACATCATAAACTGTTCTCCGTCATCGCATACAAATAGGTAACCACTACTTGGTACAGTGTTCTCTTCAGGTGAATCACAACACCTGTTTCTTTTCCCCACTGCTTCAGAGACATCCACTTTCAGTAACCTTGGACAATAAGACGCCTTTTCTACCTTAGGTAATATCGTCGCATATTCCATATACTTTCAGCGGTGGCGGCGGCGTGTTTTCCCTGAAGTGAATAACCGCGGGTCTATTTTCACATCGGTTGTCGCCCGCCTCAGCTACATGTTTCTAGCAGGTTTTGATGTGGCAAAACGCTCTCAAGGACTTGGATCGTCTCTGGCGGTACTCTGAAGACAATTTGGTCTCGACACAAAAAGTGACTGCAAAGCCGAGCGACTGCCAAAAAGATGAGTTGTTCAAGAACACTGATCTTGGTTTCCCATGGAAACGGCTCTAAAGCTGAGCCGTGGGGAGGAATACGTCTACAGCTTCAAATAGGAATGAAACTGAATGGCGTGGTAGTTGCTACGTGCGACTAGCTAAACCCCAAAGCTCAAAATAAGGGTGCGGGTGCGACGACAAACCCGATGCAAAATGTGTCGCTTTTTGCATTTTACGGATTCAAACACTAAAGAACTTGGCAGTTATATTTTACAACGTGCGTCAAAGTATTTATTAATGACAATTTTATTTTTGTGGCGCTTTATGACAGGCCGCATCAAAGTGCTTCACAGCAAACTCGTGGCTATGGAGATGGACAAAAACACAGTCTTTTGTTCCTGATGTTAAATTTTTAAAAGCTCGATTTCTGTGTGTGGGGCAAAAAGGAACTTCAAAATAAAAGCATGTCCTTGAATCAAGCAAATAATGGGGGGAAAAAAGTAGAAATTTTCAACATGTAATGTGTTTTTGAAATTTCTGTCAGTGTTTCCCAGAAACCTTGGTTTTTCAATAGGGGAGCAACTCGTCGTGGAAATCTCGAGAAGCCCTTCAGTCTTTCTTTGTGTGTGTCTCTTTCAGGAACAAGGCAAAATCGGCGTCACGTTCAACATCGGGACAGTGGACATAAGTGTCAAGGAGTCGAACACAGAGGTAAACGACGGCAAGTACCATTTGGTCCGATTCACGAGGAACGGGGGCAACGCGACCTTGCAAGTGGACAACTGGCCGGTCAACGAGCACTTTCCCTCAGGTACAGCCAGCATCGTTTATCATTCGCCTCGTAACATAAAAGTGATAGTTCTATACAGCCTGAGAATCACTGGACACCATCTGTTTTTTGTTTTTTTTTTTATTTCATTTTCAAGGGCAGTCGACATTTGAGCTGACAGCCCGGGAGGCAAGCGGTCACGAAATGCTTGTTTGGCAAACTACTGCTCAAAATCCGTCAATCCTTTCACGTTACTACACCTGAGTGTGGGGGGAGTGGGGGGGACACTCTGAGCCAGGAATCCTTTTGTCTTGCAAGAGGCATTAACTGTGCAACATTTGGCCGGCTCAATGCGAAAGCAGGAATTCAAAGGCCCCGAGAGGCATTTTGGTCGATGGAGAGGCGAGAAGGGGAAGGAGGCAGAGAACCTAGGGTGGCCTGTTGGCCAGATAACGCCGCTGTCTCCCTGTATCGCTCATTCCCAGGTCAGCAGAAGCGGCACGGCAGCAGAATACAAATAGGCTCATCAAACAGAACCCGCTCCGTTTGGAGGTCTGGTGAACTCTTGCTTCTCGGTAGCAGATACCTGTGTGCTGCTCTCCAAGTGAGGAGAGACTGACAGAGTGGAAGGACGAGAAGAAAAATCTCTTCCTGCTTCTGCTCGAGTCCCGTAAATTGGACCGGCTTGAAGTCGCCCAACTTTCGGAGGGCTGCATCGTTCCCTTCTTTCACGTTCTCCAGTTTAGATGGCGTGACATGAGATGGCACAAACTTCCTTCACTATCTTAGTAAAATAGAGGCAGAAGAGCAAGATCGCGGCTGCTTTGGTTGTGTTGTTCTACCGAGGAACGGTGCAGTCATGAACTGAAGCACATCAGGTGCACAGCAAACAGACAAACCGCGGACTTCTGGAAAGACAGCAAATCTGCGTTGACCATTTCGGCCCCCGCATGTTGCTCCCAGTAGCGCGTCGTCGCCAACGACAGAACCGCTTCCCTTCCTGGCGCAACCTGGCATGCCGGGTGGTTTGGTTCAGAGCCAGCGCAGGTGACGCTAATCTCTTCTGTCTCTGGCTTTCTTTTGCTTTTGGCTGTTTTTTTCGCTTTTCGTTGACCAGATAACTTCAGACAGGTTTCATAACTCCATTCCAGCCTGAGTAATGGGGCAAAACCATGAAGCAAACCAACGCATGGCGGAGTCGCACGCAACGTCAACAAATTAGATAAATAGAAGCGTGCTGGCGGGATTTTTGAGTTTCAGTCTTATGCACACCCGGTCAAATAAAGTGCGACCACTCAGACATGTGCATCATGTAGATATAACTTTCATATTTCACCAAATTTTACTATCATTAGCATTAGCATAGGCATTTTTTTTTTTTTTTTTACCCCTGGACGTTATGAAGATCTCATTTCTGTCTATTACTTGTTGTGCTCAGGCAATCAAAAGTGTCACAGTTGCTTTCTGCACCGATCCTAAGTGTTGGTAATAAAGCTGCAGGAGCCCTCAGTGCCCTTCCCCTTCTCCCACCCTATAAAAGTCTTCTCCTCACATCTTGTGAGTAATTGCTTATTAGAGTCCAGGCTCATGCTTTCTCTAACCTCCGAATGCTTCGCTCAACGGCAACGGCGGCCAAAAATGCTCCAGTACACAAAGCGTAAGAGCAGAGGGGGTGAAAATTTGACTTTTTGTGCCAACGTTGTGGGGTTCTGCAAAGGATGAGTTCTAACATTCAGATTTAAACAAACTTTTCTTTCACTTTTTTTGGGATCTTTTTTATTTATTAATGTTTTTGCGGTTTTTTTTTATTTATATAACTTCAGTAGGTTCACGTCTTGTTCAGGAACATCCAAAGAACAATCATTCATATTTCATTAAGTGAATTTTTAAAGCCGGGATCTGGAACAAACCGTCACGGAGCCCGATGTCTGTGCATCAGTTAGCAGATAGGAATCAGTTTTGCGAATATATACAAACGCACAGCATTAAAAACAATGAACAGCTTTAGCTTTTTCGCCGAATTGTTTTCATTTTTCGATGATGTGGCAAATTATCACGACAGGGGAAGTTAAAAGTACATTTACACCGATACGTTTCTGAAAGTTTGAACAACGGTTGCAAATGAGCTCGCCAAGATATTTACTGTACGTTAGATTTATTTCCCTGCTGTGCCTGATAAGACAGTCTGAGAGCGTACATACGCCTCAGCTTCTGTTTTCATTAGTGCGTCGGCAGTTCGGAGAGAAACAGGCGTTGGAGTTTTGACGACAGGTGCGGCGTTGACAAATTGGGAACATCAGCTTTATGAAAAAAGTAGATGGAATCACTTAAACACTGTCAGGATCAGGACGGAGCGAAGACGGCAAATGTAATAAAGCGAAGATTGAACGTCTTGGCGATTATAAAAAAAAAAAAAGCAAAGCGTATTAGCTGAAGCTGGTGTTCAGCAGGAACGACGGCAAAGACGAGAAACGTTTCTCGAGAATAAAACAAGAAAGCTAACAAGTGCTTTGGATATAAACAAAAAAAATGGTCTTCGCTGAATATATTTCTAGCGTTTTTTTGTTGAGACAACATTCCCAACACGCATCGGTGATCTGCACGTACAAAAGCGAATAAAATTAGTTTATGGTGTCATTTTATATGGGTAAATAAACTGGAATGACAGAAAATAAAGACTGGACATGCTTAAAGACATCTGCATGGAGAAGCTAGACACAACGTTGTCTACTTGGGCATATTTTGCTCTAAAGCACAAACAAATCTGGTCCCTCTGACCTTTCTTTCTGACCCTCGGGTTTTTCACAAATCTGCAAAATTCACACAAAATCAAAACAAAAAAAACAAAAAAAAAGCAAGTTCTGAGTTTTTCTCAGAATTGGGGAAAAGAAGACATTGGCTTTAAGTGACATAAGTCTTACTTGACGTCACTTTATAGCCAATGTCTGCTATCCGGTTCATGCATTGTCTCATACAGTAAGGCAAATGTTAAAATCCCTCACAAATCATTCTAAATAATCTGTTATTTTGATTTAAAAAAAAAACTGCAGAAACAACCACAATATGCTGGAGGGACTGATCAGTGTGAAGCGATGTTAAATATTTTTTCATTGTAAGAAACACTTATTAAACATCTATTTATCGATATTTTAGCCGTTTAATGGGTCGTATCAGAACACCGGCCCTTTAAGGACATTCAGATTTTTGATTCGGCCCAAAATGAGTTTGACCCGCTGCTCTAAAGTAGTAACACTGGGATTTGCAAACATATCGACTGATTTGTTCGCGTCAGTCGATGCCTCTGAGTCGTTGCCGAGATCCGGTGTGAATCTAGCTTCTAAATTTAAACGCTGGCGAATGACATGTTGATTTTGACCTTATATTATTTGATGGCGAACACGACCGGATGCTAATATCCACGCTGTTGACGTTGCGCCGTCTGCGCTCCCGAGATACAGAGATCCTGTTGACGCAGTCGAACGCAGGGTGACATCCACCCAGCGGTTTCCCCGACGTAAAAATAGAGCCATTTAACGCTGTTTGTATTAAGAAATCATGAGTCCTCATCCGCACAACAATATCCCCCTCTATGACTCCATACAGGAAGGAGAGGGGGATTGTGGGGGCTGATGCGTGTGGGCGTTGGATTTGTGCGAGTGTTGACTGCTTTGTCTCTTCCTTTTCTCTAATTATTCTCCCCCCCTCTCCTCTCAGATCTGTTTTTTTCTTTTCCTCCATCCGTGTTTCTCCTCCTCCTTCCAGTCGCAGCTCATCACGGGTTTCGCGTCTCTCCCGCAGCCCCGTGTACTTGTGTGACAGCCCACATTCCTGCAGGGCCTCGCCTTTTGTTTAGTGAGAGGGCCTCCAATTTCCTTATATAACATTCGGAATCGCTGCACTCTTTGATTGCACGGCCTCAGTTTTTTTTCTCTCTTCTTTTTTTTTTTTTTTTTTCTCTCATGCACGAGTTTGAATCTTTGAATCGAAAGAATTACAAGATCCAGCCGGGCAGAAATTGCACATCGGCCTTTTTTTTTTTTTTTTTGCCTTGAGCTGGACGCGGTTCACGCGTTGTCTCAGATGAATGGCCATCAGCCTGACCACTCAGTCAGAGCCCGAGGGAAGCGACGTCTTTGAGCGCGTATCGTGGCGCGAAGCTAGCTACTTAGCTTTCATTTTAAAACGCATACGTGCAATTCCACCACCTGACACGAACATCGGACCGTCTTTTTCTTTTCTACAATCGCAGTGATGGAGAGAAACGGGACAATTCCTCACGGAGCGAGACAAATCCCAGCGTGTCCATGGGCCCAGACGCAGTCAGCCATGTCTGGAACGCCATCTTTTGACCCGTTTTGCTCTGCCTGCCTAATTTATTCCTGCAACAGCATCTGAAGATGACTTGAAAAATGATGGATACCAAAAGAAACACACATACAACAACAACAAAAAGAAAAACTCCCCAGGGTTTGATAGAGTAGGAAACATTCGTTGGCGTAGGGCAGGAGAACGCAGACGCGTGTGAACCGATGGAGGGAAATGCATTCGGGAACGAGGAAAGGACGTAGATGGACGACAGCAGTGGAAGGGGCTTACATGACCCGAGACGAGAGGGAGGAGAGGACGGAGCGGGACGCGACTGGACGAGAAAAACCGAACAAGAACGAACGACCCGAGGATGAGGACGAGGAGAGAGAAAGAGAGAGAGAGAGAGAAAAGCATCGGCGAAAGTCCGGTGTAGATTACAAAGAACTGGGTGGCGATTCATAAACAGTGGCTCGCTGCAGATTCGAGCCTGTTCCCCTCCTCCCTTAAAAACATTTCTTTTTTTTTTTTTTTAAATTCCAGGAGCCTGTCGCCGTGGACGTTTTCGGCGCTCTGATGCGCTCTCGGCTCTGGCCCCCGCGACGGAGCCCCTGCTGAGATCAGTCTGGCAAACAAACTGAGTAGAACGAAGCGGCAAATCAGCAGATGACTGTCGCCCTGCCAGTGTTTGCGCTGACTGAATGGCTGCCACCGACAGGAATGAAAAAAAAAAAAAAAAAGAGAGAGAGAGAGAGAGAAAAAAAAGCTAAACATTGTTTTGGCTGGGAGAAAAAAAAATGGCGAAGGCATGCGGGAGGGTGGAAATAGGTACAAGCGAAGTGTTTATGTACATAAATCTTATTAAACATAAGGAAAATAGGTTATTGGAGGATTAAAGAGGTTAGCTCAGTCGGCGCATATGCACGCTGAGATACTACGTCGCTCTGGAAAAGAGCACATTTCTAATTAATCTTTTGCACATATGGTTGTTGAAATAAAAAAAAAACACACACACACAAAAAAAAACAAGTTGCCATGAGAGGAAATGTTATTTTAGCGGCA
Source organism: Poeciliopsis gracilis (assembly GCA_911649635.1). NCBI lineage: Eukaryota > Metazoa > Chordata > Actinopteri > Cyprinodontiformes > Poeciliidae > Poeciliopsis > Poeciliopsis gracilis. Next base: position 2,301,129 of record CAJVRI010001517.1, read on the forward strand.
GCTGATAAACCTGACTAGAAATGAAGGCTTCGATCTAATTATTGAAGCTGGTCCTGATGAGAATACAAATATAACAAAACGCTTCACCTTTAAGGCAAAGATCTTCTATTTTCTATCAGACTCGGCTCCTTCAAACTAGCCAGCAACAATTAGCAAACGCCTGGTGAAACTGCACATCCGCTCAGCTCGTCATAGAAGCTGCTTGTCAGTAAAATCGTTATGAAAGAGCTGATAGAGGAGCTTCCTGAAGCTTTAAAGAGACAAGAGAGCATTTTTCCAACCGAATGTAACGTCGTGATTCGATTGTGCTATAAAATGGCACATTGTGGCTGGAGTATGCACAATACCTCCCCCTTCAGTCAAAGGTAACACTCAGCTCACTTTGTTGTCTCTTATTCACCATCTTTTAATGTTAAAAGTTGACAAGAGTTTTTCCTGAAGAACAATCTGGGCACGAAACAACGGAAGCTTGAAAGGCAGACAGATTTTTACGCTCAACAATAAACCTTTATTGGCAAGGTTACCCAGCGTGGAGTCACCTCTGGAAAACTGAATAGATTTTTCTCATTAGGTGGACAATTAGCTTGTGGTGTATTCATTACCGAAGAACCGTCAACCTCATTAATCACCTGGAACAGTCCGAGAGCTGTACCTGGGACCGCTGCCATTAGCAATCCGCGACAAGCTCATGGATTCTTCCCTCAGGTTCGGGGGTTGAGAGGACACTTTCAAGTCGCGAAGCAGAGAGCGAGAGAGAGAGAGAGAGGGAGAAGAAAAATGAAAACTCTGCTGCATTAATATCCCAACTTTCCCGTTCGTCCTCTGATTCCACTTCCAACCATAATGGCTTCCTCTGTGGCCCTTGTCCAGAGGAGAGTGTATTTGGCTGCCACCTGAAACCTGCCTGAGATCAAAGGAAGGAGGAGGGAGTCCTGCGCGTAGCTGATTAACCTGCTGGCACACTACTGACACAGTCCTTTAGCTCCCTGAGCTCCCTCGCAGCCATAATCACGCTCCTTCCCAGCTGGATATAAACGGAGCACTTGGCTAGATTTTCCTGTGAATATTAAAAAAAATAAAATAAAAAAAAAATGCAGGCAGGCAGTCAGGAAGGAACGCTGCGGCTTTATGTGATTGCGTCGCGTTCCCAGCCAGGTGTAATTTATTGTAATGAAGGCAAATATCTGAACTGCGCACCGGGTGGGTGTGAGGACAAGCAGAATACGATATGCGCCCAATCAGGCGGCTCCCCCCTCCCCACACCCCCCCCCCTCCATTCCGACGCACACGGAAAGTTAACGTACGCCGCCTAAATCGCTCGAGGCAACGCCACACGCCGCACATTTGTGCGGTTATGAAACCGTGTTAATATGCCGCGGTGGGTTTCCGTTGCTTTTGTTTTGTCTCGCCGGGTTACTGGCTGACGTCACGCTGTCATCCGTGGTTCTTTGCGGGCTCTTTGGGTCGTTTGACGACGAGACTTCCACGTCTCAATCCTCCGCTCCCGACAGACTGCCACTCTCGAACAAAGCGTGGCGCGCACACGCAGTGCGGGGGAAGCTGTTTATGACCGACTTATTGGAACCCTTGACGTTTGTAGCAGTTCTCATGTTACTAACACAAACTCTAGCGTTTTATTTTGTTTTGTTTTATTGGAAATCTATATAATCTATGTAGACTTGAAGTCTGTAACTTGTGACTCAGAGTCAAATGTGGCCCTTTATTGCTCATTTGCGGGCAATAAGAGGAGATATGATGTAGCATTCCATTCCCATGAAGCTGCTCCCCCATTCAGCTCCTTCAGACTAGCCAGCAGCAATTAGCAAACACCTGTTGAAACCTTAAGGCTGGTTGTAAACGGCCTGAAGGAGGAGCGTTGTTGTGACGACGTGCTGAAGGCAAGGAGCTTCTTAAAGAGACAGAGGCCCAATTTTAAGGCGCCAAATTACAAAGTCAAATTTCTTTTTGGTCCTATTTCATATCTGCAGAATTATTATAACAAACGGAGGAAACACAGTTAATAGATTGGTTTTCAAGGTTTGTAGTCAGAATGTGAAAAATGTGAGGGGCTATAAATACTTGCAACATGTTAGCTGTGCTCTCGAGAGAATCGAGCAGGGGTTGTTTTTTTTACTTTTTAAAAAAAAAAATTTTTTATGCTTTACCCCAAAAAAGACCTCCCACTAAGCCAGTAATGATCTCATTTGTATGCATTGTCCTCTTGAAATCTGTGCCGCTGTGGGATCTCACCCCCAACGGGTCTGCCATACTTAGAATTACCACTTTGCTCCCATAACGTTGCCCTCCTTTCCTCTCAAAGCTCCACCCGTCCAAACGAGTCCCAGAAAACCGTTCGCTGCCCGCTTGAAATCGAAAAAAAACAACAACAAAAAAACGATGGTGTCCAGGAGGAGAATTAGTGCTCACAAATAACGGTTCTTTCCTCTCATAAAAGCCAGTTAAGCTTTGTTTTGCACTTCATGTATCTGATGTCGTGTATTTTATGATGCATTTGCTGTTGTTTTCACTCTTTCCCGCAGGTGATTTTTCTGCTTTTGTTTCATGCATATGATGTGTAATTCTTTGAATGTGGAGTGTTTTAAACAAATGTAAAGCTTAAAGTTCAACTAAATTGTGGAAAGCAAAAAAAAAAAAACATCCTAAAGCTTTTCTAAATCATTCTAAACGCAGCTAAACCTCATCATAAACCACTGTATAAATGTTTGCTGTCTGTTGCCAACTGTTTCAAGCTGTTTGTTAAACTCTCGAACTCCAAAGGCAACAGCGACATTGAGCGCTATCAAATGGCAAATAAGAAAATCCCGTTCAAATATACCCGGCCAGTAGAGGATTGGCTTCAGGAGAAAGGTAAACCTTTGTTTAACTTCTAGAATGTCTCTCTTTCTCTTATTTCGTTTTTCCAGTCATTTCATCAGCTTGCTCCCCCTTCAACCTCCGAGAATGAGAAAACCATCCCTTAAACCCCTTTTTAAAAAAAATCTATAAAATAAATCGGATTTTTATGTGATTTTTCTCTTTTTTTTTTTTTCAAACCCCACGTTTTTTTTGTTTTGTTTTTATTTTTTTGCCATCGTCACTTTTTATTTTTATTTTTTATCTCGTCCAATCATAGTGTCCAGTTAAAGGGACTGCGACAGAAAGAGCAGATGCTCTTGTTCACGTTGAATTTGATTGAGAGGAGGCGTTAGCTCTGCAGCTACAGCAGGGGGATTTTTTTTTTTTTTTTTTTTGGAGAGGAGGCTTAACTCCTCTGACTCAAAACCTCCAACAAACTAATCAGCTGGCATAATAAACCTCCCCCTGAAAACATCCCTGACAACAGGAGTGGGGGGGGGGGAGGGCTCCGCTCTGCTGTAGTTTATCTTCGTGTACTTATCACACGAAATGGAAATCCAACCTGTTTTGATGATGGAGAGATAATTGGGAGGCTTTCTGACGGCCGACAGAGCCGCGCTTGCTAATCGCTTGGATTATCGAAGCCGGCCTCTTGTCTGTCTTGAACACGCAGACACGCGGATGTCGAGGGAGCCCGCTCCCCTTTTTCCCTCCCACTCCCCCCCACCACAACGCGACCTTCTCGCGCCGCGTTATGCCGCCATAAACTGCCTTTTTAAAAATTCACAGCATATAAACGTCTTAACCTTTTCATAAAGTCCCTTTAACAACCGCTAAAAACACTGACAGGTTTTGGGAGACAAAAAAAAAAAAAAACAAGAAAAGAAAATATCCCATTACTGCTGCATGCATGGCTCCACACGTGTTATTTCATTCTCTGTGATATGAACGCCACCCCGCCTCCCCCCCCACCCCCACGCCCCGTCTCCCTCCATACCTCATGTGCTGTATATCAAACATAGTGGAACAAAGCTTGCAGTGTTGCTAGGCCTGTGGATTGCACAAATGAGAAATGCAATTATGATTCTCGTTTTGTGGAAGTTCCATGCATTTCAATTTCATAATTAATGCATGAGCCGTGTGTTTTGACTGTAATATTTAGCCGCCGTCTAATCAAACTCGCACGGCACATTAGGACTCGTTTTGTCTTTATAACGCGCCGCAGCAAGTGTATGTATTTATTCATCATTTCCCCGCACGAAGTCCAGTGTTTAGTCAGGAATATATTATCCATAGAATAAACTTCCCAGCTCATTTGTTTTTTTGTTTTTTTTTTAGATGTTACTTTACAATTTGCATGCTCTCCATTTTAAATGTGTTTATAGTGTAGTAGGAGGACGAATGGTTATTTAGCTCTGCTACTTGCTTTGAGTAAATGTGCAATTCTTTTTCAGCATTTAGAAACTAATTTAACTGCGAACTGAAACAATACATAGCTTTACATGAGCTTTTTTTTTTTTGGATCGCTGTAAGTCATGTACAAATGTTGCACTGGACGGTAATTTCTGTTGTTTACTGAACAAGTTTTGTGGGCTCTCTGTCAAACTGCTCCATCGCCAACTTTGTACCCAAGCGTCTCAATTAAGTTCCTTCCTATTTCCAATTCAAACCCGAAAGCTTTGTGCTTTCTACTTTGCACAGGTCCGTCTTAAGGTGTGTAATAGTTAATTTCTTTCTTGTAGATTAGAATCCTGATCAATGTATATATGTTACTTTTGAAACTTCTTAATCGATTGGGATTCTTGTTTGAGTCAGTTGCCGGTACAAACCAAATACAATAGATTGTTACCCATAAGCAAATATACAAACGGACTTACTTCACTAAATCTTCGTGATGTTGAAGTTCCACGTTGCTGTTACGAAACATCTTGTAGTTGAGTTTTGCACCTGGACATTTTCGGTGCACGACGACCAAATCTAAAAACGTACAAACTGGCGAAGGGGCAAAGTGACAGGCAGCCCTATGTCTTGCATTAGATACCCTTCCTGTTTGCCTCTTCACCCTTTTCCTCCTCTTCCTGTCCCAGGCCGGCAGCTGACAATCTTCAACACGCAGGCCACTATTTCTATCGGCGGAAACGACCGAAAGCGGCCCTACCAAGGCCAGCTCTCCGGCCTCTACTACAACGGCCTCAAGGTCCTCAACATGGCCGCGGAGGGCCACCCTAACATCAAGGTGAACGGGAGCGTGCGGCTCGTGGGAGACGTGCCCACCAGCCGCGGTGCGACGCGCACTACCACGTTGATGCCTCCGGAGATGTCCACCACCTTCATCGAGACCACCACCACGCTGTCCACCACAACCACCCGCAAACAGCGCTCGACGCCGTCTATTCAGGTACAGCTCTTTGGGACGAATGAAAGTGGACGCGGTGAGGCGTTGCGTTTGAAATCGGTTCCCGTGTGATTTTCGGCAGAGGGCTTGAGGCCAACGCTAGCATGTGTGGAAGCTGCAGCAGCTGATACATTGGTTGTCAAGAGTGGAAAAAAGATATGTTCAAAATCCAGGCTGGACAGAAGAAATTGATGTGTTGAAATATGCAAATGTGGGCTGCATTAAAACCAGTGATGTTGACACTATTAGTGATGCAGATTAATCGCATCACCTATTTTGGCCTAAAAGCCTTTCTCCCGCAGAGGGTTACCTGAAATAAAATCTGCACGTTACACGGTCTTGTAGCGCAGTCAACAATGCAGAGTGACAAACACGTTTGCTCAACGGTAAATTTTGCTTTTAAAAAACCACTATGGTTAGAGCAGATACCGTAAACAGTGGTGTGTCTGTGTGACTCATCTGATTACATTTTTTAATTGATTGACAGCGCTAATAAAAACTGCTCATATATGAACGATATTATCTGCACCTTTTCTGTTTAGCGATGTTCCAAAGCCAACAACATTAATATGCTGTGCAGTAGGCACTGGTTTCCTTTCAAATAGGATTCATACAAAGCAACAAAACTTTAGTGTTTTGTAAAATAAAAAAAAGCAACAATTCGAAGAGATAGAGGTTCGGTTTTCGCTTAAAGGTTTAAAAGTGCCCCAAAGTGTAAACACGAGAACCGTTCCCTTCTCTTTACTATTTAATGTGTTTTTGGAACAGACCGCGGTTTGGATTACGTCTGCCCTCCCTTTTCTTTCCCTCTGCTTGATCAGCCAAGGTCAGGACACTGTATTTCTCATTCTGCCAGGGATCGAAGCGCTGCTGTTCGACGAGCCGTGCCTTTTCTGCTTCCCCCTCCACCAATCTCCCTTCTCCTCCACCTCTTATCTGTCATGCAACACGTTTCGGGACCGAGAGAGAGGGCTTCCTCCAATACGCTCCCGAGTTCGAGCCAATGAATGTCACAGCCGTGCCAAGAAAGCAATCACGCCCAGCAGTCCTTTGACACCCGGAGCACAAATTGAACCCTTCATTGTCTATATTAAAGCAATAACTCTCCCTCATGAGTGAGACGTGGCTGTTGTGGAGGGGAGGCGAGGCTGTTGTGGATGACAGACCACTGTTATCTCCTTCTGCACCTCAGCATCAGATTGTCTGCTGCGCAGTCATGATGACCCTCCATGTCAGTGCTGCTGACACTTCCACCTCTGCACGGGAGCGGCTGTGCAAAAATGCCAGGCCGGAGTCGAAGTGAAGACAGGAAGACGCGCGACAGAAACAAAGCAATCCATTTCCTTCCCCTCCATGAGTCAGCGATGATGACTGAGCCGAGATACATTACCGTCTCTGGCAGTAACAGCAAGGTCACGTCATAAAGAAAGAGGCTTGTGTCGTCTCAGGCAAATATTAATATCAAGGGAAGTCAATAAAGTTCTTCCTCTGAAAGGCCTTTTTGACAACGCGCCCGGCTTCTCAAGGTGAAACAAGCAAATACCTCTCTCGTCGATATCCGTAACGCCGCCATTAGACGCCAGACAAAGCTTCTTGGTAACTCAACAATAACAACGTAGTTGCCTGCCCTCTCCAACTTTCCGTTTTATTTTTGTATTCCTTCTGAGAACGCGCCTTGGTCATTCTTCTTCCACCAGCCACCGTGACAGGCCCGGCTTTGATTCACGTGGCCGCGTCGCAGTATTTCATTTGGCGAGGCCTTTAATTTTACAGTTCCCCAGCCGGCTGTCAGACACCGTGGTGCTAGCGGTAAGGAGAGGACCTGTACCCGTTCGGCAGTACCCCTATACTACCCCTCTGGGTAGTACAGGGGAGTTTAGGGAGTTGAGCTATCATTAGTGATGTACTGCAGTGCTGGAAAGAGCTATGGGCCCCTGTCGCGGTACTGGACTCGAGCACATGAGCAGCTGTTTGCAAAGCCGGGGTGCCTGAGTGAACTAAAATGTGTGTGTGTGTGTGCGTGTGTGTGCGAATGCAACCGGGGTGTGTTCACAGATGTCTATTTAAGGTCCACTGAACCGACTCTACCTGTTTTGCCGTTGCGAGACGAGAAGCGTCTCGTCCCCTGACATCTCTGCTTCAACAAGACGAGAGGCAGGGGTGTGAAGTGGAGAGACCAATCTCACGCTTAATTAATGATGGCTCCGTGGGGAGGGACATGCACCGACATGACAAATACCTTTCATTTTCTTTTTATTCTCTCTTACTACCGCTGTCGTGTTTGGTTGTTTTTGTGGGACACCTGGGTTATTACCAGGGGGAACAAAAAAGAACCAATTTTGACATTTTCAACAACTTTTTATTGACTTTGTGCAGAGAATTGGTGTTTGTTTTTGGGGGGTTTTTTGTGGCTTTTAACTGGCCAGGTTTTCTTACAAACTTGTTGACTTTTGCTTTGAAGGAAGTATCTCAGCATAGATTTTTTTGAACCAAGTACATCTTCAAACTGAACTTTTCCATCATTTTCTAATATTTAATCATTTCCCACTTGGAGCTTAAAGTTTCAGCAATTCCTCGCCGTATATTTGTTGCTACGGAAATCATCTCCATCTGTGTTTGGAAACCAAAACTTTGGGTAAATTATTCTTAAGATTACAATGTTGCTCAGTCTGACGCTGCTATGCAGAAACTCTGTCTATGCTAATGAAAACTCACTCACATTGGTGAGCCTCATGCGTGGAGTGGCTCTAACTGAAAGCAGCCCGACCTAGTCCATGATTAATCCAATTAGTAATTGTTTTTGCCACTATGCGGCGTTTCTAGACTGTCTGCTGAGCTTTAAACTTTCATCCTCTGATGGTCAGTGCAACGTTTTGCAAAACACACTTCATTTTTGGAAAATCATTGAACTTTTGATTTCATTCAACTCTTAAATTTTTTTATTATTTGAAAGTTAGAGTTTATGCATATGTAATCTACACCCAGATATCAAGTAACCGAATCATTACAGCATGACGTACATTAGATTTTAAGTAAATAAAACCAATTGTCTGACTCACTTGAAGAAATCATTCGATTCCCAGCAGGTTCTTTTTGAAGACATGCATTTTGAGGGGGGGAATCCATATTTTCTCCTTAATCTTTCCTACAAATAAACAAAAGAGATCTCCCTTTCAGTCGATGTCGATTCAGTTTGTTTATCAGCGGCGCAGCTACAGGAGCGATTTCAAATGGTTTTTACCACTCTGTCCTCTCTGTTTCTACTTGACTAAATAATCCGAGACCTGACGGCGAGTATGTCAGCCAGCTACTGTTCCTTCTTCGCGTTTGCCGGCTGCTTTGTTGTCAAAATCTCAGTGTCTTCTGAAGATTCATCTTTCTGTGCTTTTATCCATTTAGAATTGAGAACATTTTCTTTGATCGTGTTCTGTAAACAAGGGTGACAAATGCAGTTTAAGCTCCCTACAGGCATTCCTTTTGAACCGTGTATTTATTGTTTAGTTCTGATTATGCCTGCCCACACTGCTACTTTTTTGACATTTACACTTAAAACTTTATTGTAGATGAATCTTTCTATTGCCTACATGAATAGTTTTGTAGCATTTCACTGAATTAGCAAGACAAGAAAATTCTGTTTCACACTCAGGATTAATCCTACCTGCTAACTAACTAGCAAGCTAGTCAGCAAGCTAGCAAAAGAAAGAAAGAAAGAGACAGAAGGGGATTAGCTCTGTTAGCTTTACAAAACGAGGCACGTCTTGTTGTCTTGAGAGGCTTTTTGAGGAAAATTTACTTTAATGGCATGTAAAGCAAATTCAAAAGCGACTCCAAGGGGAGCAGCTAACGGTTTCAAGAGGCGGTTGCTTCACGTCGGCAACGTAGCTTTAAAAAGCGCTAATCTTCTTTCAACAAGTCTGACTCTACCGGGAGACAAAAAGATGAGAGTTTTCCCAGACTTTTAAGCTTATCATGTCAAAAGGACGACTTGACTACCAGCGTTTACAAAAGCTAAATACGCTGCCAATAGCAACCGACACGACGCTAACGCGATACGGCCCTCACCTGACATATTTTCACATGATGCTGTGAATTTTTTCTATTCATGTAGGACTTGTTGTTCAAAAAAGAAAAAAAAATAAATAAATGGATACAATGAAAGTAGGAATAAATTCTCCCTTTTCACTCCAGTTAGCGGCTGATACACATTTCTCTTAAACAGGTGCTCGTCACTTGCAACCTTGAAGCCTGAAAAGTTTCTGTTCCAAAAGTACAAAACGCACTTAAACAAAAAAAAAAAACGAAGTGATAAACTGCAACAAGTTTTCCTTTTCGAGTGGCTCTGAAAGCCGTCCAGGTAAACTGATTTTGGAGCAAACGCACCGAAGCACTTTTCCTTTATTTTAACGCTGGCCAATTTGACGTGGATAGTCAAATTGGGAATACTCCTTTATTCTGCGCTCTGCATCGTGGGAGATCGGCGTCTCCTGTCCGCCGTCAACTCGCTGCGCTCGTGTGAGATGTTTGGGAACAATTAGAACGGGAGGGCTGCGATCTGGAGTGCCGTGGGGGGAAAGTGGCGAGGGAGAGACGCCGCAAAGTGATTCGCATGTTTGCCATGCTGAAGAAATTGCTCACGTCCATCATCTTCAGCTGGTCCCCTTTTGCTCAGGGGATGGGGAATGAGAAGCAAATTGTTTGCTGCATAATTGGGATTTTGTCTTTCTTCTTTGGCTCAGGCTTGGATACATTTTCAATGATAAGTTTTAGTTGAATCAGTAAGGATTGGTCTATTTCAGTAAGTTTATGGTGTTTTTATCACCAAAGAAAGCCTGAGAAGAGTAAATTAAATAAATAGGTTTCTTTTCTGTTGTCCTTTTGTCACTCTCTTTTTTTTAATCATTTTAATTTCTCTATATTTTCAATTTAGGAAAATGTATAGATTCTTATTCCTTCTTTCATTGTTCCTTTGTGTCTAAAGGAGGAATAATTGATTTGTCTTAAATCAATTAAGCTGCTAAAAATATATATCCATTTTGTATTTAAAAACTTTTGCTTCTCTTGACACGTTTTATTTGGAAGAAACGAGCAAAACTCGCAATAAACCAAACTTAAGCCAGCACAAATACATACATGGCTGTGAAAATTACACCTGGTTCTCAAGAGGAAAGAAATGCTGTGAATTGGTATTTTGACCCGTGAACACGCAGAGATCCCCCACGGAGCAACATGGCGGTGGTGGCGTCATGCTGGGATTGAGGACCGGGTCGTTTCTGATGGGTTGAAGTGTAGGAGAAACCTGCATGGTGAAAAACTTTGACATTTAGCGTACACTCAAAGTTACTGTGGTTTAAGGAAAACCATGTGCTTTCTGTAGAATCAAAGTTGAGATTTCAGTCCAGGTGAGTCATAGAGATTGATTTGAGTGAAGTATTTTGCAAAGAAAAATGGGAAAGAAGGTACATTTTAAGAGGCAGAGGATTAGCAGTGAAAGGTTGTTCTACTAAGTACATGCCTGTCACAAATTTCAGAACCGCTTTAGAAGAAGAAAATGGAAGATTACGGGTCATTTCTTGTCTTATTTTCACTCGTCCGCTGCTTTGTGCCAACCTGTTACATAGCATCCAGATAAAACGCTCTGAGGTTTGTGGCTGAACGGTTACAAGCTGTGGAAAAGGGGAAACGGTATGAAAACTTTTGTAAAACTTTTGTAAGGTCACTGTAGAGAGTGACTGAATCGTCTATAAAAGGTCAAATTTCAAAGTTATGCAGCACTTTTATAACAACTGAAGGCAACACAGTTTCTTGATTGTGCTACAAAATGGCACTGTGTGCCTGGAAAAGACATAATGCTGCCCCTTTAAGCATTACATCCTTTAGCTTTCGTTAAGCCTGAATGTAGCGTATCCCATTAGGATACATGATGATCACTTATTTATTCTTCACCTTAGTAAAGGTTGCATCATGCTGCGCTTCCACATGTATGGGAATATTTGATGTGTTCCTAATCACGCGGGGAGATATCGCCTCCTACTTTTGGTCACCTTTTCTGCACTGTTGTGCTCAGATTCCTTACAACCACGCAACTAATTGCAGAAAGGTCAAACGAGAGCGCTATTCCTAGAGAACCTATCTTCAACCATTCTATCTATCTTTCTTTTTTTTTTTTTTTTTTGGTTGCCCCTGCCAGACACCTCTGCTTCCAGGGAGTTGTTGAAGATAAATGCTGCTGGTGGGCCGGTTGCTCAGTGTGTCCAATTAAGAGACAGCAGAGTGATGGTGAACCTTCTGGTGTGTGTGGCTCATTAAAAGACACACACACACACACACGCTCACACACACACACGCTGAGAGTACCCTCAAGGATCTCCTAATCTCTCCAACACATACAGCTGAGTTATCATAAACGAGGCACATTTGTGCAAACCCGTATCGTATAACAGTCAGCTCGGTTGCAGTCACATCTCCTCATGCTCGCGTCACAATATTCCACCTTTTCATTGTCAACTCCCCCACCACCACCACCTCACCACCTCCACCGACGTGACATGCTCATTCCAGGAGTTTCTCGATAGTCTTGCCTTCGCTCTCGTCGGTTTGTATTCACCACCACATTTGTAATTCCCTTTATGAATTTTTCATGCCACTCGGCGTGCAGCGGAATATGTACATAGAGCTGTTTCCATTAGAATTCTCTGTGTGAGAGTGTTTGTAGATGTTTGCAATTTCATGTCAGTACATCATGTGTTTGTGTGTGTGTGCATGTGTGTATTCGGGGCAGTTTGTCTCTGGGTGTGTTAGATAGCTCCGGGGTTTTTAGACAACGGGGGTTTGCGTAATGGATGCACCCTAACACACACCTGACTCACCCACCCACCCTTACATCCTCGCCTCACAACACAGCTTATCTAGATCCTCGAGGAAAGAAAGGGTGCGTGCGTGTGCAAGTGTGTAAACCTGTCATGTCAGCCGGCGCAGCAGGGGCACTTCCACAGACGTGCACCACTTGCAAACACACAGCGTGTGGCCGGGTTCTGAGGTGACCAGAACCCGGTTCCCAAACGACGTCTCGGTCCAACTGTAAACCCAAGCCCAGAAGAACCTGACACTTCTGGTTCAAAACAAAAACATAATCCTGACTGAATTTCTTATTTTTTATTTTTATTTCTTTGATGAATTTTTAATGCGGTGGATGACTTGAAAGTCGCACCATGTCGACACAAACCAAAGCAAAATAGTCTATAAAGTATGCACGAGAAGTTCACCGAAAGCAAAAGACGCATCATATTGCCAAACGTATTTCTTCATCTCCCTTTACAGTCTTGTAAGGGGCTGTCATCAAACTGTTTCCACAAAATGAAGAACATTAAATTGCCCTAAATACCTGATGTCGAAGCGTTAAGGGTCAATTTACACCGTGTTTGGAAGTTGAGCTCAGTTTCTTCAGAGGTTTTCATGTTGTTTCCTTCAGAGCTTCGTGGTGCAGCACCAACACAAGTTTTCTGAAAGAGTTTGGATCGTTGGGACACAGTGCATTGTGGAAATGAATCAACTGATAATGTAAGAAATGTTGCAAGTCTGATCCCCAATCAAACAGAGTCTACTAGACTGGAGTTTCTTTAGCTAGAGCTAAGGGGCCTAACTCAAGTCCTGGAAAACAGCCCTACGCTTTGGAGAATATCTCGACTTACAACGCTGCATCCGATGCTTTGCGCTAAACTCGGCCACGCACTGTAAGGCATGTATGAAACCACGTGGAACCTCGTTCTTGAACATGCATAAAGACTTTCCTGCTATCCATTCGACACTTAGTTCCTGCGCCGTTCTTACAAATAACTTCGTTACTGAACTGATACGCTGGGATGTTTTTGTATTGATGGATTACTCGCACTATATCGAGACATGGCGAGTTTCATATCAAGAGCTCCATTCAAAATACATTTCACAGAGGAAGAACATTGGCATGCCAACACTTGGAAGATCCACCGAGCATATTTGCAGTCAGAATGTTTCAGATTGCTCGTAATTAATCGTAACCGAAACAAATTGAGGAGTAAAAAACGTCGCCGATGCTATTCAAAGCTTCGCAGGTCCCATTTTTGTCTCTTCTTCTCACACTACAGATGTCATCTCCCCCCCCACAGCACCCCGCCTTCCCCCACCAGACTCCAGCCTGTAGACTTTACACGGATTATCAAAGTGGAACAGTTGGTATTACGTTCTGTGCCAAGCCGTTTTTAAAGAGTTGTGAGGTTGCTGCGAGATGCCGTACACTCATGGTGTTTAATTAACTTTTTTTTTTTTTTTTTTCCAGCGCAACGGTTCTGGGAACAAAACTATTACAAAAGTTTTAAGTGCTGCTGCCTGCAGTTTTTTTTTCTTTCCACTTGACACTTCGTAAGTTTGTTTGTGTAAGACTGAGAGAGCTACAGATTTCTTGTTTGTCCGGAGCAAAGGCCTGTTCAGACCGTTCTGCAGAGACCTGCAAAAGTACTCAGACCATTTGAACAGTTTCTCACTTTCTCATATTAAAACCAAACCCTGTGGCTTGTTGCTTTGGGGATTGTTGTTGTAAAAGATAAAAATCACATGCCTGGTTTGTAATCTGACAAAAGGGTAATTAGATTTGCTATTTCGCTGGACAAGAAGACAGAAGTATTTCCGTTTTAAAGTTTTCTTTGGGCGTTTGTAGTAAAAGATTTCAGATAAGATCAGAGCTGAATTTTTGATTTAAAAAAAAAAAACTGTAGAAAGTAGCCAGATCTCAACTATATCACTGTTGAATCAGTGCTAGCATGCTAAGATCAGTTCTTAGGTTTCAGACTCCCTCTGGAAAACAGATTTTATTTTTTTATTGTAGCTTTTCCAAAAATGTTTTATGTCAAATTATTTTTTGCACTTTTTTTTTAATCTTGGAGGGAAAAAAAAAATCCAGACATGTTTTTTTCTTGTTGTTTTTCTATTGTTTATGTTGCTAAAACTAAAACTTTGCATCTGGTTTAAATAAACTGAGCCAAAAAAAAGAAGAAGAAGAAGAAGAACAGCTCAAAAACTTTGGTGGTTAGATGTATGAAGCTCTTGGTGCTGAAAGGACCTTAAAATTATTAACAGCTGTATTTTAATGGAGTCGGTCAAACAGAATCCAGTTGAAATACAGGAACAACAACGTGAACGAAGTTCCACATGTGTGAATGCAAAGTTCATTTAAATCTTCGTAGAGCAAATCCCAACTTGTGTGTGCGTGTGTGTGTGTGTGTGTGTGTGTGTGTGTGTGTGTGTGTGTGTGCGTGTGGGTGTGTGTGTGTGTGTGTGTGTGTGTGTGTGTGAGCCCAATATCCAGAACCAGCAACAACGTAACTGAAGCATTTAATTAGATATCATACACAGCCTCACCTGCTCCAGTTGCTTCTGTTTTATGCTTGACTCATTTTGTTTTTTTGTGTTTTTTAATGTTTCTGTCCGCACAGAGTTGCTACCAACTTGTGAAAAATGTGAGTTTGTTCAAGCGTGTTCAAATGGTCGCCACATTTCAAGTCGTCTCTCCGCCGGTTAGTGATTGTGCTTCAACTTATACTAAATCGATTCTCCTTCTCGATATCAATATGCGACACGCGCTGCCGTCGGCATCAACGGCGCCCGCATCCATTTTTGCGTCACGGCTCGAAGTCATAATAAGAGTTTGATTGTCACAAATGCAAAAGTATAGACAAGAAAAGGCTTTCGCGGTTAACATTTCTGAACTATCTCTTTAAAATGAAGCTTCAAACTCATCAGCGATGAGCTTGTGTGCTCGTTGCCGGTGCACAGCTCACCAGAGGTGCAACCGGAGCCCAGAATGAAAGGGACATTTAAAGATGTGACGATAGTGAAGCTGTTCGGCGAGAAAATTCGAAACGAGCGAATTCCTGCAAGGAAACCAAAATGTTTTTATTTTCTGTAGGAAATGTTTGCGGTGGACAACAGTGAAGACAATACATAGAGCCAAACATTAAAAAAAAAGCACACGGAGCAGTAAATGACATGTAAATCTACAGCTTATTTAGTCGGTAGCTGGTCCCCTCCGCCGCCGCTGATGTGCCTACAGAGACTCGCGGCGCGCTTTGTCAGCAGGAAATTAAAAGTACAAATCATCGACGTGAGCCCAAGTCGTGTGGAATCTGAACTTTTTTCCATAAATCCAAGCCGGGTCCCTCCGATCTGCGGGCTCCGGCGCTCTGAAAAAGCGCGCGGCCTCCGTTTTATAACGCGCATCTCAAGAGGACGGCTCCCGCCAATTCACAACGAAAGACGCAGATGTTCAAAAAGGGACCAGTGACGCAGCAGCAACCCGCCTGGAATAAACGAGTCCAACAAATCACAGCGCGTAAATGTGTGAGACGCGCTACAGTTTATCTTTGGGGTTTTTTGTCTCCGTCCAGAATGTTTGCAGCTGCGTTGCTGTGAACGACGCCTCCGCACAGCGCTCCCTGGTGATCGCTTTAAAAGTTGAACGGAGCCCAGAATGAGCGACTGGAGTTGATTGTCGGGGATCGTGACGACGGCTCCGCTTAGGCGCCGGGACATAACGAGGCTCCACGCTCACGTGACGGATGCTCTCCGCCGCTTTTAGAAAAGCCATTGTTGGATAGCGACGTTTAAAAAGGCAGATCAATCAGTAAGGGAAAAGGATTCCTAAAATGTACAAGAAAAAATACATTTGCATATTCAAAGGAGAGGGTAGAAGCATAAAGTTATTGATATTTCCACTACTTATGGAACCCTAACCTAACTCTACTCTCACATTTATTACACGCACAATCATATAACAGCTAAACCCATAATGAAAAGTTGACACATGAATATGTATAGTAAGTCATTCAATCTTAATTACAGTGCATGAACAATCACCTCAAAACAAGGCAATCCTGTTTGAAAGTTTCCTGGAGGCTCCAAAAAACGTCTTTGCAAAAAAGAACGGGCGAATGTAGTGCCAATAAAAGACGGCTTTACGAAGTGTTAGGGCTGAAACGATTAATCGAATGAACCGTGATTAATGATCGTTAACTATTTGATTGATTGTTAACAGGACTGTTCAGTCTAAAAAAAAAAACATCTTCAAATTTGTTATTTTTTTATGCAAAACTCCTCAGGTGGCATAGTTTGAGCTTCACCAGTTCAGATTTACTAAAGGAAAGCTATGTTGCCTTTTACTGATTTAATTAGTTGTTTATTTGTATTTTTTTTTTATAGATTTCTAATATTGTATAAAAACAGGCATTAGGGGATAGTGGAAAATCTGTAGTATGTGCCATTTTTTATCCAATTAATCAATTAATTGTCAGAATCAATTAATGAAATAATCATTAGGTGGAACAATACAAAGGGTTAAATCAGGGATACTGTTCAGAAATGCACAATATGCAGACTGTATTTATAGAAACTCATTCATAATTGTGTCCTTTTTCTGTTGGTCCGTCGCACGAACTAGCTTGGCCTTGTGACTTCACCGTACGTTTCCAAAACAACAAGCGTACCTCGTCGCTACCTGCTAACCCCGCCACTTCTTTAAGTCGAGAGAAATTCTCAATTTTCTCAGGCACAGGATCCGTCCCCCCTTCCTCCCTCGCCCACGGTTTGCTCTCATCTTCTGCCCCGGTCACAGCGCTTAGCAAACCTTAACATCCGATCCGCACGAGTCCCTCCCCTCCTCTTTGAAGGCAGAGCTACAAAACGGTAACACGATCCGTGACGTGGGGACCTGCAATCTCCGCTCCCGGTTTCACCCGAGGACGAGGACCTCTCATGTTCCGGCGCCTTGTTCATGTATGTACACGAAGGCACCGGGCCTTCCTTGATGACCTTGTGCGCAGTGGCATGGGGGTGATTAAGGATCAGGGCCAAAGACCATTTCCTTCCCCGTCGGAAGATGAATGGCCCTGCTTGGAAGTGGCTGCCTGTGGCCAGAGGGCAATTAGACGTCGCTGTGAAGCACCGGCCCTCGCTGCTCCGTGTACAAAAGGCGGGTCCTTGAGAAACAGAGAAATGCTCTGTACATAACCCATTCTGCCGAAACCCACCTGCTGATGGCTGGACAAATTAAATGCATTTTCATTTTCTTTTCTCACCCCTCTCCTCCCCCAGCTGCTCCCCCTCCACTCACCCACATAAACCTGAGTAGAAAAAACAAAAAAGAAATGTGCTGACTACAGGGGGCTGCTGAGAAAAGGCCCACCATGGCTGCTCATTCCTAATATCAATACTTGATCTTGGGAGCCGTTTAGCATATGGTTTTGACGCAACAAGTTGGTGCGGGAGCTCATTTTGTCCTAATTTATTCACTGAATCAAGGGTCCGCAGGGCCCCCAGCTTTCGCACGCAGGTTCTTTTGTTCGCTCGCCTCTTCAGGCGGGGTTGCTTCTAATAAAAAATTACACCTCATGATAACACATTTGATTATAATCACTGCTACGGGTTATTTTTACCATGCCTCTCTGCTGTTGTTCCATTTTTTTTTTTTTTTCCATTTTCAGATAAAGGATCTTATCTGTCACAGAGCGAGAACAAGAGCAAAAAGAGTAGTGCCATCCCATTGATAGGGACGCGGCCTGGTGCCATTGATTCCCCTTGTAATACAAGCCTCTCCCTTGTCGGCTTGTCAAAGCTCAGATCGGACATGATAAGACGCGCATAGCAAAGCCGTCAATAGGAGGGCTAAGCTTTCGCCGCTGAGACGATTGTCCTATTTTGGTGTTGGGGCCGGCGAGGAGAGATAGCGAGAAGAACAGGATCAGAGACTTCACATCTCTGTCGCTTTATTTATTTTATTTTTATTTTTTTTGTTTTATGTTCAGCCCGAACAAAAGGGTTCTGCTTGAAAATGTGCACTGTGAAAAAACGGATTTTTACGTTTCAGTTTTCAAATTATTTGAACTTTAAGCACTAATTTTAAAAGTTGTTTGGGAATGCAAAGACACAGAGTTACATTCCAACGACAACAAACCCTCCTTCAACGTTTTGAATACAGGCGAACTAAAGGTTTTAGTCGACCGATTAGCGTCGCCGATTGTGTGCGGCGTCTAGCAGAGAACTGTAAAGCTAACGGTATTTATAGATGCGTTATGAATGAGTGTACAAAGTAAAAACTAAGAGCTGTTAAGACTTGAGAAAGACGCTGTGATGGAGCAAGAACTGAAACGTGATTAGATAGCAAGCCATTTTAGCGACAGCGCTAAGGCTAGCTTAGAGATCACCAGAAAATTGGACAATTTAGCGACTTTCTCGATGACTGAAGTGAGGAATAAGAAGAAGTTACAAATATTTCAACCTGAGAACAGAGCTGTGACATCATGCTAACCAAATCCATATTTGTGTTTTTTTTTTTTTTTAACTGGTCACATGTTGTGAGCTAATCAGGACTTTTAGACACCTTTACTTGTTTTTGTTAGTAATTTGGATTTGTGAGTCACGTGTCAAACTGCCTCATTAATTATCGATACTCAATTGCTAAAAAATACTGCTGGCAGAAAATCATCTTCATAATTAGGAATTTTACACATTTGGTAAGATGTATCCCCAAAATTGCTTGGAATGTTTAAAACTAAACATTTATATATTAAACAGTTGGATTATTTGGTGACTTAAACTTGCATAGTTTTCAGTTAAATTTATTGATTAAAATGAACCCAAATAAAATGTCTACAAATTTTGACATGAGTTTTCTTGCTTTGATTCTAACAGTTGTGTTGACTTATGAACATTAACCTGCTTTCCTCTTTCACTTCCTCCTCTCGGGCCGCTAACCGGCGGGACGGACGGCGTGTTGGGCAGATTGGATTTGTTTGGGTTTGTTCCCATCAGTGATAGCAGAATCCGCTCCGGGCCTCCAGCGCCCCGGCGTTGCAAATAAACCAAACCGGGTTTGATAGCGAGGCTGTAATGTGGATCTATTGCGGCTTGTCCTCCAAAGGCTTCGTTTCCGTAACGTTTTCCCCCCTCCAGCCTCCTGCACCCCGCGGGGCATAAAAACACATGAAGGTCATTTGTTATGATGAGGCCGCCGTTACGTCTCTGTGACTCGGCGCGGCTCGCTGGAGCTCGGTTTGCACTCGCGTTTCATGTCGTGTTTGTAACCCTGGGGCTGGAGGGGCCAAGTTTGAGCCTCTCCGCTGCTCCCACTGGCCCAGAGGAGGGGAGGAGCGTAGACGACGGTCGAGTGCATTATGTCTCTCTTTCCCCCTCGGCCGTCGCGAGCGACGTCGGCTTTGAAGTGGCCGATCAAATCACTGTCACGCTCAGCCGCAGATGAAGCAGCTGCTCTCGTCGCTGTCCGTGCGTTCGATGAGGATCGTTCCAACTTGAGACGTTTCTTGTCTTAATTGGAGCGACCCCGGCGACTCGGCTGTCAAGTGCCACAATAGCTTAGGAATAGCCGCGGTCATTAGCTCGCGCCGCTCTGCTTTCCTCGCGAGTCTTTTAGTTGCCTGACGCGCGCCGATACGTCTCCATTCTTGTCTTTGGCCCGCGGGCAGAAACCAGACGGGCTGATATGTGGTCTGAATGCAGCGGTTCGCTTCTCGGTGGTTCTCTGAGCAGGTGCTGCAGCCGCCGGATTTCTCCTCCAGTACCGACTTATTATTAGGCAGCGCCTCGGCGAGAAGATGATGCCGATGCACTTTTTGTTTCCGCAGACCTAGTTTTAGACACACCACCTCGGTGTGGAAGACAAAGGGATGAAAATAATTAGATTCACGGGTCTCCTTTCCTTAAACCCCCCCTCTGCTCTCCTTACAGTCTTTTTTCAAACTGTGTGTGTGTGTGTGTGTGTGTGTGTGTGTGTGTGTGTGTGTGTGTGTGTGTGTGTGTGTGTGATCTGCGGGAACTCTTTAAACCTGTGAAAAGTGCGACTTCTTTGGGGTTTTATTTGCTTTTGGAAGGAATTCATCAGACACCTGCTCCGTTTTCCCGCTTGACGGAGCAGAGTGTGGCAGCGCTGCTCAGGCTGATGCTAATATGGGGAGATTCCCCCCCCCCTCTCTCTCCTAATGTGCCGAAATGAAAGTGTAAATTTGCAGTTTTTTTTTTTTGTTTTTTTTTGCAGCTTCTCTGCTTGCGTAGAGAGTTCTGCCCGTCCATTTCCGGGAAACGATTCCCTCTTGATGCCATTCTGGAGTAACGATGACTGACGGCCCCCGTGGCAGAACTAGCACATTAGCATCGAGGCAGCAGCAGCGGCAGCGGCAGCGGCAGCAGCGGCAGGCCTCCATCAGCGTCAAGACCGAAATGTTTCCAGTGCGCTTAAATACGCGTTTTTCTTGTTTGTTTGTTTGTTAAAGAGAGAAAATGGTTCGTTTCAAAGTGATCTGCGCACAAAAGACACTTTCATAGAAGACAAATCTAATGCAGTGATGTTTGAAGAACAAACTTCTTCTGTATGCTAGCGAAACAGAGATGTGGTTGTATTGAATTTGATAGATATGGCAGCCGTCAGTGAAGATCAGTCTAGTTTTATGGCATTAGTGCCAAAAATTTGGTGAAAAGTCCCGTTTTTAGGGTGTTTAAAACGTCTTCCTGCCCCATCTTGCAAAAAAAAAAACACCCCACGTTTCTGCTGCACGAAGCACTTTGTAACATGTCAGCATGTTTGACTTGATCCAGACCACAGCAGCTCGGGCTGATTCCCAGTAGCAGATGGAGCAGGAGTCAAAAACTCTCCTGCTCCGACGAACCTTTTTGACTGAGTCTGGTCCATCAGTTGGGAAGTGAAAGCTGTGGCTTTTTTACGGCGGCTGTCCGTCTCCATCGATCGCCGGCGTGATCCTGCCGGTGGTTGTGCTGAAGCGGTCAGAGGTAAATGCTGTTTTAATGAAGTCCGCTTATTGATTTGTCTTTGCTGTTTGTGGAATTTGAGTCGACTGAAAGCTGGGCAAACAAGATAATCAGACATTATGCACATACTGTTGTTCTTTTTTTTTTTTTTTTTTTCCCCATCCCGTGCTAAAATCGTGTATAATTTGCTCGAGGTAGAGCAAACTTGCGTGTGAAATGAAATGCTGCCAAACGGACTCTTAAAAAAATGTTGATTGTGAAATTTGCAGAGAATAATTGCAATCCAAAAAATAAAGCAGACATATTGCTGCCAAAACGCACACCACGCCGTGGTGAGGAGATTTAGACGGCGAATTGGATTTCCCCAGCTGTGAAATCAGTTCTTGTGGTCCCGTTGGCCAACCGCATCGTCATGCTGCACATTCGGGACCTGCGTTTTTTTTTTTTTTTTTTTTTTTCTTCATTTTTTCCCCCCTCCACTGGATGTCTTTTTTTGCGCATGCGCAGCATTAAGTATCTCGGGTCAGCCTGAGCCGCACAGGTCGCTTTGACGGACCTGCCTTCCCTCTCAGACGGAGGAATCGGCACCAAAAGCCTTTTTCATGGGGACCGCTTCAATCCGGACGCGCGAGATGCGTCTCGTGTTGGTAAAAAAAAATAATAATTACTCGAGCGTACACGCAGTGGATCTCCAAATGTCAAACATCACACTTCAAAAGCTCTCTCCTATTTCTCTGGCTGGACTCGGAGTCGTCCAGATGAGAGCGTCTCTTGCTTTGAGTCAGCGGACGGCCTCAGACCGCGTCTCTCGGCCTTTCATGTGCAACCTCCACCACGCGGCAACGCGTTCTCAGTCGCAGGAAGCGGCTCCGGCTTCTAGCAACGAGTCGCGAGAGCGAAGATTATAAAATGTGTGACAAGGCCTGCCTCCAAGCTAAGCGGTTACACTGATCTGCCTGCCAGACATCTTCTTAAACGCAGGCCGAGCTCGATCTCTTCCGACGCTAATGTGACTAAGCCCTTCTCCAGTCATACAACCGATCGCACGACGGCACCTCGCAGACGTGTTTATACTGCTTGAACTTTTCCAGATTTAGTTATGCTACAAACACAAATCTGTGTTTGTCTTACTGGGATTTTGCGGGATAGAAATGCAGGAGTCTATAACGTGTGGCATCCATTTCTATTTGGTTCCCCTGAGTCGGTGTTTTACTACAACTGGCTTCTGTCTGAATCAGAGCAGTTGATGAATCCATCACTGGATTTCATCATGCAATTGGAAATGACCGGAAATTTGTGTAAATCTTAAATCGTGAAATGAAAAGTGTGACATTTCAAAAACCCCAGTTACACGACAACAACAAAGTGGCGCATTATGCATATCGGGGAGAAATGTGAGCCATTGAAGGTTTAAAACTCCCAAGAGTCTCCAGGAAGCAACTGTTTTCCCAAGAGCCAAAGCGCCAGACTCTCTGGACGGAGCTGCTTTCTACCACGGAGGCCTTTATGCCCCCTGTTTTAGCACCAGCCCCCAAAACTGTAGAGAAGTTGGGGTGCTGCGGCGGCGCCGGTTAAGCACAACACGTGGAGGCCTTATTCCTCAAGGCGAATCGTCGCAGGACCTTTGCCACATGTCTTCCTCTTCTCTTATCACCCTCTTTCCTGTTAATCCTCTATCAAATAAAGGCCCTAGAGCCAATAAAACCTTTAAGAAAAAATGTAGAGAAGCATTCATTGATTTGTGAACACGCCAGTAAACTGTGTTTGCTCTTGTACATTGACAAGTTGTGGGAAAGTAACATGGCGGTGAATGTGTTTTCCACAGCTGGTATGCTATGAATTCACAGCATTGATCCTCCCTGCAAGCAGAAATCTCTGATCGCCCCGTCTCCGTTTTTCAAGACTAGCTTTAGCATTTGTCTTTTTTCTTTTTTTTTTTTTTGTTGTTTTTTTTTTAAAACACAGAGGCACAGTGCTAACGAAATGCAGCGCAGCCGACGGTGTGAAAACGCTTCCTGAACTTTGAGGCGCCGTCGGCTTCAGCTGCAGAGACGCGCAGCGCGAACAGACAGCAGAGCATCGGCGTCCTGCGCTCCGTGTCATTCTCTCTCTCTCTCTCTCTCTCTCTTTGTGTTTTCTCCCGTGTTGCGCGGAGATGGTCTCGGGCTGGAATCGCTGGAGCAGACTTTGAAGAGGCTCAGGCGTTTCATCCGCCCTCCGCCTGCGCCCGCCTCCCACATCTGCTGCCATCGCAGTAACGAGCGGCGGCTCGTTTTCGG
Organism: Poeciliopsis gracilis; assembly: GCA_911649635.1. Lineage (NCBI taxonomy): Eukaryota > Metazoa > Chordata > Actinopteri > Cyprinodontiformes > Poeciliidae > Poeciliopsis > Poeciliopsis gracilis. Next base: position 2,324,460 of record CAJVRI010001517.1, read on the forward strand.
CAATAAGCGAGACTTTTTACGCCCCTAATGTGGCCTCGATGGATAACGCCGCTGTTTACGGAGGGGCCCACACTCTACGGCAATTTGCTTCCTCCCTTCTTGCTCCGTTTTGCAGTACGTAACGCGGCGTATCATGCATAAGCACATTTTGCAAACCCACTGCTGCAGACAAACAGCCCGGCCCCGTCGTGTGTGATCTCGGCGTGTGTTAGGAATATTCTTTGAAAAATCTTTTGGGTTTTTTTTTTCTTCCTTCCCCCGCCGCGCGGCACGAGGCCCGGCTCTCTGTCGGGCCCGTTGACTACAGCGGAACAAGCACGGGGGCGCGTTTCATTAGTCTGTCAAACTCAATGATATTTAGAGCCCCACTCTCCTGGCCAGCGCTGGAAAACTCAATCAGCACTCTGATTTCATAACCCGGCTCGGTGACAGGGCTTATTTTATCGCCCCGCTGATTCATTCTAATAAATGCCGGCTGCCCAGCGCCGCCGCCGCCGCCGCTGAAATACAGCCACTCCTACCTCCTTCTGTCCTCCACGGGTCGACCCAGAAAGAAAAAAAGAAAGGAAAGAGGAGAGGAGGGTGTGGAGTGGGGATAAATCAGAAATGTGGGAACTGGAGGGTGGAGATAATCCATCGCTGGGCCAGGTGTAGCCAGCAAGTTTGCCCACCAACCCTAGTTCCCTCACACACACACACGCACACACACACACACACACACACACACACACACACACCACTCCCTCCTTCCTGCACCCCTGCAGCACAAATCAGCGGCGGGGGAAGCTGTTGATCTGTGCGGGCTCACTGGGTCCATTGATTGTGGACGGCGGAGGAGGAGAGGGGCGATAAATAATCGGAGGCAGAGTGCGGAGGGTGAAGGAAAACAATTATCTGTGGAGGTGGAAAGCACATAAAGTGAGGAATGATAAACACTGTGAAATATGATTGACTCCGAGTGATATATTGGAGCCGAAGGACGGGCAGGGAGGTCTGCGAGCGCCGAGATATCCTTGGGAGGGAGCGGCCGCTCCGGGCCCGGCCGCGTCCTGCTGCGTCCTGCCGCCCAGATTCAGAGACTCTTCCAGAGTTTTGAGGGGGTTTTGTTTTTTTTTGTTTTTTTTAAACAGTTGCTCGGTTTGCAAATTATTTCGCAGGTACGACTCGGGGAATTTACTACGACGGGGTTCCGCAGGACCGAGTTCTCGGCTTCCTGCCGTTTTCGCTACATTTAGCTCCACTTTTCGATTCTATGTGGATGATGCTGTAATTTGCAGCTCAGCCACATCTAGCTTAGCCAAGTCCTGGACGGTGCTCCACAAGGTTCAATTGTCGTCTTTTTGTTTCCTTCATATATAAATGACCTGACTGAGCGGTTCAAAACTCTTTTTTTTTTTCCACTCCTGTTTCTTTAGTCACTTCCTGGCCCCTGTGGACGTTTCCGGTCCCCTCAAATGCGGCGCCGTCACTCTGCAGCAGCAGCTTTTCGACTTAATACTTACTGTGAATGTAGGCAAAACCAATAACCAGGTTTTTGTCTACTTTTAATGCTGCCTTGAAGCTGCCACGATTTTATTTTAGAAACAAAAATGGACCTTTTTCCTCTGTCACCTGATGTTGAAGAATCAACCTTCTTCTCTGTCATAATTAACACAATTTACCGTGTTAATCAATAAGTTAAAATAACCTTATTTTTACTCATTGGCCTTCAATCCAACTGAGACTTAATTTTACTGTAATCAGCATTAATTTGACCTAGTTGAACTGGGCCGTTTTATTGTGTTTTAAATTAATTTTGTGATTCATTATTGTGTGTTTAGTTTTGCCACTTTGTTTTTATACATTTCTTTTACCTTATTCATCGCCGGTGTTCAACACCTTGGCTCAACTGTGGCGAGTGTGAAAACACCTTATCAGTAAAGTAGACGATAAAGTAAAAATAAGGAAAAGTTAATTTATTTGAACAATTTGCTTATCGTAGCTCACAGCTAATGAAACCCCCACATATTAGATCATGTAGACATGTTATGCAACTGTGGTGTAAGAGGTTGCGCAATCATTGCTGCTGCTGCTGTCATTGATCCCTTCTGGGTAAACCTGAAAAAAACAAAAAAAAAGCATCACTGGAGAGAAACTAATTGATCAAATTGCTGTGTCAGTGCAGTATGTCTGTGGAAAGTTGAGCGGAAAGAAAAAAACGTCTCGGGTTTGGTTTTCCCCACAGACGACGGACGACATCGTCTCGTCGGCCGAGTGCTCCAGCGACGACGAGGACCTGGAGGAGTGCGACTCGGGACATGCAGGTGGGATGAGTGTGTCGGGTTGTGCTTGCTCTGAGATCTGGTCTATTTCCTCCTTTGATTTCTTTGATTTGCCACCGAGGAGCTCCTCCTCTCAGCATCATGCCCTCCCCCTCCACCCCCCATGGGAGCTTCAAGTGTAACTTTGAAACAAACAAACAAACAAACAAAAAAACCCAGCCCCCCCACCACCACCACCACCACCCACAGTCCCCACCCACTACATTGCAGTAAAAGAATAAAAACCATTTCTGCGGGAAGTTCTCCGCAGTTTTCAGAACAGTTTTTTTTTTTTCTGGAGATGCCGTAAACGTAACACCCACCCCCAACCCCCCCGACCCCCCCGAAAGCCACGAACCTTTCTACGGTGAACCTCGTCGGGGAACTGAAACAAGTTACACTGAGCTATGGGGGCCACTGGTCGCAGACATGACGCCGCGTTGATGCTAATTTTGTCGTCTCAGCACCGACTGAGAGCGAAACTTTACTGAACAAAGTGCGAAATTAGCATCAAGCCGCATGTCGCCTCGCATTGATGCTTCAAAATGTATCTCTCCCCCCCACCCCGCCCCCCCGTACATGGTTGAAACCCCCCCTCCCCCCTTGCTGTGCGTGTGTTGCCTTTCTCTCCCGACAGAGGATACATTTTGAGATTCTTTCGAGAACAAAGATGCTTTCAGCCTTTTAGATACTGTGATATGTAGCAGACTAACTGCAACAGAGCCTCTCCCCCCCCCTCCTCCTCCTCTCCTCCTCTCCTCCCTTCTTCTTCTTCTTCTTCTTCTTTCTCTTGTTTGTACCTCTGTTTCCTCGTCGGAGGCTTGCCTTACCTGAGACATTCTAATAGAGAACAGATATCCTCGAATTTCTGTGGGCACCGTCTCTCCCTCCCCCTCTCCCCTTTTTGCCTTTTACACCATACACACACACACCCCTACACACAAACGCACACACACACACAGGTATCACTTTGTGATCGCATCAAAGTGATAAGACACTCAGTGGAGATTGAAAATAAAAACAGAGCTGAAAATAATCCCCCTTCCCCACACCCCAGATTCAAACGGAGTGGTGATTTTGAGGCAACTTGGGTTTGGAGGATTTTTATTTTTTATTTTTTTTGTGAGGAAGCAGCTGTCAGTCACACTCCCAGCCCCGAGAGCAGCTGGCACACATCCTAATAATGCGGTAAGAACCAGGAGACGACGAGCCGTATTAAAACCCGGCTCGGCGTCTGACAAGCTGCTCCCCTCAGGAAGTCATTAACAGCTCAGGCTACTTGATTGCTTCACCGTCCTTCCAAATACCATCACCGCAGACTAATTGATGCCGCGCTAATCTGGCCAAACACCCAACGCCCAGCATATGTCCTCTTTTCTCTGCTAATAATATAATTGTTTAATAATTTGAAAAATCCCCCCTTCCCGCTCCCCCACCGTTTTCTGTGTGATGGTGCAATAACTTCTAATATTGTGTAAAAAGGCTTAAATTAAGAAGCTGCAGAATGTGGCAAAAAAAAAAAAAATGATCCGATTCACTGATTAATCATCAGAACAATTGCAAGATCAATCGATAATTCAAATGATTGTTATTGCAGCCCTGATTTCAATGCGTTTCATTGGGATTTTATGATGCAGCGCCACAAAGCAGCGCGAGGCTGAAGGGAAACGAAACGTCGACTTCAAGTTTACTTTTGGAAAAATCTGAAAAGTGTGGCGTGTTTTTCTATTCAGCTCCCTTTGATCTGACAAAATAAACTTCACTGACTCACTGAAGAATTCTCCGGCGTTCAATTCTCCGGCGTCAAATTATGTTTCATTTCAGAGCTGGTCGCAGAATAGGTATCAATAAAATATATTAACAAATTGTTAAATATTAAACATCTTTTTAAATTAATGTAATTTGGCAGTACACAGAAAAACGTATTTGATTTGATAGATAAAAACAGTATCTAAACACACAACTGTTTACAGGTTCTCTTGAGCCTACAGGGCCACGTTATTTGCTACGACGGGTCCGATTTGGCCCCCGGGCCTCGAGTTTGACGCTTGCCTGAAAATGTACATTTATAATATTATTAGATTAAATTCTTTAGTTTATGCAGATTTTAAAATAAATTTTTTTTTTACCGTCTTTCTCCAATTTTCTGGGGCCTCTCTAGTGCCCTCTAGAGTTTTTGTTGGAGAACTGTAGTGAACAAACGACGTCATAAAGAACAAGAATCAACCAACTTTAGGTAAAAAAAATCTAAAACAGGCCGAGGGTAGAAAACAACATCCCAAGCGTTTCAGTATCTCACAGAGCGTCTTCCGAAAACAGGAAGGTAAACCTGCAGCCGAAACTGAAACGCCATGAATCCTCATCGCTGTGAAGCATGTTGGTGGCAGCGTCATGCTATGGGAACGCGTCGATTGGAAGAGTTATAGGGAGCGATTACAAAAACACACCTCGTTTTTCAGTTGTTGTTGTTTTTTTATTTTTAATTTTCTTCCACTTCACAATAATCCACCACAAACTGAGACGTTTGTGACCGAAACGTTGCAAAAAACCCCCCCAAAAAAAAGCTCCGGCAGTGTGAATACTTTCACCAAAACACTGCGAGTGTTTCTTTTCTTAAAATATCAAACCCAAGTGTTCTCAAAAGGTCAAAGTGCAAGCTTTTATTTGGTTTATTTTTTATCTCTGTAGAACACGGTACCCGGCCCTCATATAGTGGCAACATAGACACGCCCATACCAACCGCGCATCCCACCATGTTGACACAGAAATTCATTCCCTCATTCCTCACTCCACCTCCAGCTGCACGTCCTGCTGTCCGTTCTTTTGCTTTTTCTTTGTTTTCTGTGACGCCCATGTGAACATGAGCTGGGTTTGTTTAAGATTTGAACTTTTTTTTTTTTTTTTTTGTTTTTTTTTTGGTGTGTTTGTTGTTAATCTCTGGGGGGTGCCAAGGTGGGTAGAGTGACGTGATTGATTTTTTTTTATTATTATTATTTTATTTCATTTTTGTTTTTCGTGTTGTTGCACTGATTTTGACTTCATCAACATCGCCATCATCATCATCATCATCATCGTCATCCGCCGGCCATCCTCCAAGCAAGGCTGGAGCCGCTCCTCCCGTGTTTTTGCCTCATCTCGTGCCGCATGAACTTTTGGTGGTTGGAAAAAAAAAATAATAATAATAATAACCTTAAACTCAAACTCCTCCCCCCCCCCCCCCACTTCCCCTCTCACTCCCCCCATCATCAACTTTGTGCCGTGTGGCTCCGACAGAAACATCCCCTGACCTCATTTTCAGCACAACGTAGGGAAACGAACGGCAACAAAAATCTTTTCTTGCCATCATTTTCTGGTTTGTTTTGGGTCTTCGTGCCGACAACCCCGTACTGTCTTGAGAAAGTCGTGTGTGAAAGACTGACCTCCCCCACCACCCCCCACCCCCAACCACGTCCACCTTCTCTTCACCCTTTCTGAGTGTTAACCCCTTCCTTTCCCTCCATTCTGACTCAGCCTCTCTGCATATACATGTCTGTTTGAATGCAGATGGCATAAAAAGACTTTTATTGCCACAAAGTATATCTGTTTTTCTATTCTATCTGTTGCTCCAAGTAGAAGGCATTTGTGGCATGCTTCGACCCGGACTAACTGCTGTCAGTACCTCCCCGCTCCCTCCTAATTGTCACCCCTTCTGCTTCTGCATGGACATGAGTGGCATCCATATTTTGTGCTGCTGTCTTTCCACCCATAAATCCCAGGCTAATTCTCTCCCCCCCCCCTCGGCTTCGGCTACGTGTCAGTGTGCATGCTGGGGGCTGCGGCGGCAGGTCCGAGCCTCGCCGGCGTAACCCGCAGCATCCCGAGGCGTCTGGTGTTGTGTGTTTTGCTCCGTCTGCCAAAACAGCCTGTCTTGTCTGCTCTTCGTCTTGTGCTCGTGTCGTCTGTTTTAAAAAAAATAAACAAAAAGAAAGTGTTAAACCTGACCCCCTTTGCCCCCGTACTTTACCCGCCCCACCGGGAGTTCCACATGAGAGAGAGAGCAAAAACAAGGACTGCACTGAAAGTCCTTCGTACACGTTTACCTGGCAACATGTTCGAGGTGTCAAACTGTCACGAAACTACTGGAGAAAAATAAGTTCGGAGAAAAGAGAAAAAGTCGATCCTGGTTTTGCTTTCCGCTGATTTAACTGTGTGGCGGCTCATTACCATGCAGTCAGAGCAATTTTGTGATTAATACATAACTGCATGATTGCAATTAATGCAAATGACTCACAAATCTACAAATAGGAACCCCTAATGTTTGATTGGTAGGTACAGAGCGCTACAGTCCTGTTTAAAGATATTCATTTTGTTGTTGTTGTTGCAGCCCATTAAAAAAAAAAAAAGAGGTTCTTTTCACCACCTGCTCTGAAGAGGTGAGGAGAGGTCGTGTTGATAGCATTAATCAAGTCTTTATTGCTTTTGCATTAACAGTTTCCCGGGAGACAGCTCAGCTAAACTCTAGGAGTCCCTAAAAGCTTCAGCGCTGTCGTCGCTGTTATTAGTTTCAATTCTGATCCGGCTCGTCAAAATGTCACGGGCTTCGGTAGACGCCGCGCCAGAAACTGAGAGGCTTTGGGATACGTAAAAGCGAGAAGTGAATGAGCTCCAGCTTTTGGGTTTTCGTTAGATTTTTGAGCCTAAACGTGTTTATTCCTATGCTATCAATAAAGTGACAGACTAAATATGAGGTGAAGCACCCGACCGGTTGAAAAGGAGTCCGTCATAGGAAATAGAAACTTGGCAAAGACGCTTGGATGCTTGAAAAACAGCAAGTTGCAAGTTTGAGCATCACTGTGGAAGCAGCTCTCTCTGTTTGGCTGTTTGAAGCAGCAATTGTCGCTGCCCATCAATCTGAGAAGGGTTATGCAGACCTTTTGAAACTAATTTAAAAGCCATGACATAAAGAGGCGTCAGGTATTGGTGGAAAGCAGTTGCCAAAACATTAGACTGACAAAGTTCTACATCTCAAACTCTACAAGCCGATGTTAGCATATGAAATGTGGAAGCTCAGGACAGTGCAATCAAAACAAAAGACTGAACAAGTATGGCATGTTGCAAAAAGGAAGCACAATGTCAAAGGACAATGGTGGGAAGACATCAGCAATTACCTTAAATAAGAAATAGTTGCTGTGCATCAATTTGGGAGGAGTTGGGTCACCTCTAAACCATTTAAAGTTTACTTTGTTACAGAGAAACATTATCTACAAGTGTGGAATATTTTTTTGTATCCATAGGAGACCTGATTATTTTTGAGGAAAGTTAATCTGATGCGTTGAGGAATTGTGCGCATTTGCACGATTCTTAACTCGGTCACGATAACGGTAAGCAGCGAGGCTGTCAAATGGTAAAACCACCAGGAGCTGGTGGGACGCCGTCGTGACGACGTGGACTGTTGGGCTTTGGATGAAGGACAGGAAAACTCGCCACATCGACTCACGCCTCCCTCCATACTGTGGTTGAGAACTGTGCACAAATTACCGTTTGCAAAACTAAGAGAAAAACAAAAAAAAAGTCACGCAAGTGTTTCTTTTGTTTCTCTTCCAAATGACTGACGACAAGCTAGCTCAGAGTTTTTAAGCTCCTAATTAAAACCAATATTTGATTCCTTATGAGCAATACAAGCGGCCCTGCTGTTCCAGACTCAGTCACTGACGCGCATCTGAGGAACGGCCAGGGCTTTTGCATGTAGCAACCCAATATGCCATCTGTCAGGCTGGGACTTGTCAAGAGCTAGTAATGGGGGATAAAGTTTATCTAACATCAGCGACACTTCATTAGCTCTTCAATAATGTGGCCAAAGATGCGTTAGTGTCCTCGCGAGTCCAGTTTGAGCAGCTACAGGCAAATTGGTGGAAGTGGTGGCAGAGCTGATTTGCATTTGCCCGGTTCCATGCATATTCAATGAGGCAACAGGGTAGAGCTCCATCAAAGGCATTAACTGAAATGAAAAGATCATCTTTAGAGATGAAAAAGAAATGGAAATATGTCATTAGTGTGAGCATTGGTGATGTTTCAGCTCGTCGATCAATTCCGACCAAATCCAGCGCTGATTTGTGATCGTGGCGTCGCCAAGGACGTGGCGTTCCGCCGAGATTGACTCGGTTTTTACTTCTTCCTGGCTCCCGTCTCAGTACAAGCATGCAAAAAGTAGGCTGTTTTGCTCCTTTTTTTTTTTTTTAAAAACAAAACACATAGATGTAATTTTCCTCCAGGGGGACTCACCATCCGTGCGCAAGTCAAGCCCATCATTAAAGAGACAGTGTTTTTAACAAACAGGCCATAAATGGTCCTGCAGGCACCATTACCCTCACTCTTTGATCAAGTGGAGCACGGATCAAACAGATGGAACACATAAATAAGAGTGATATAAGCATAAACGTCTCCTCATCTCATCGGCTTTGGATGGGTAACATTTGGGGTCTATTTCTCACAGCACCGCTTAGACGGAGAGGCAGCGATCTTCCGATTACCGCCTGCGAAGAGTGAGAGCGAGGAGGTAGAGGATGAGGTATGATAGGGACGCCTCGGTGGGTTTCCTCGTGGCCACGACTGCGGCCTTGGTTACGGCCCGCTGGGTCGGCTGTCACTTCGACGCCGAGCTGAGATCAGTTTAAAGGTTATCCAGCTGACACACGTCCGCCGAGCGCAGGGGCGCGGACTAATGGCTGTGCAGCAAATGGAGCGGCTCACGGGGGAGGTTAGGGGGGGTGGAGGCGAGTCGCCACGCCCGCCGGAGACGCCAACCGAATGCACCAGCAGGCCGCCGGCCACAGGATGACAGATTAGGACCTTCTGAAAGCTCCGGAACAGAGTCGTTGGGCGGCTCTTCCATCTCTGAAAACACGGTCTTCACTCGTCAGAGCAAGCTTTTAGAGATTGGAATGAATGACCATCGGTGGCAATTTAGGCGTCTATTGGCAGAAGCGTAGCATGGAGGGACGAGATAAGATATTCAAATGAGGCAGAAGGCTTTCGAGGGGCAACATTTTGGGGAAGCTCAGCACACCGGCACAATCCCTGCCATGACTCTTGAGCGTGAGTCTGACGGCTCCCTGGTAATCAGTTCGGCACCCCGGTGGAGGTGAAAGAATCTGCTGCAGCAGGTTTCCAGGTACAATGGATGCGTCATAATGGGATTTCCGGGCCCAGAACCACTTGTCTCCCCCACATCCTGCCACATCAAAATCTCATTGACTCAGTTCAGCGGCCCGCTTTCGCCGCGCCGCATTGTCGAAATCCCTCGCACAACGCCGGGATTCATCTCCATCCGGAAACCTCAGCAAACGGCGGATAGACAGGCCGATCGGGCCGGGCAGAGAAAAGACGGAAGGGAGGGAGGCAGAGCGCAGGAAAAAGTGTTGCTCTGAGTTTTCTGTGTCTGGATCCCCGAAGCTGCTGATGTCGCCAATCAGATCGAGCAAGTTCAGTTGTTGTTTAGGGAAACGCTAGAAACACATCCAGCAGAAGCTAAAGGTCCTGAATATCACACGACAAGCAAAGAGTTACGCATTAAAGACAATAACTGAATACAAAAATTCATCTCTAAAACTTAAATTAAAAGTTACTTCAGATTGGGCTTAAATATTCCATATCTAATTATTATCCCATCAAATAGACCCTGAGATAAGATCAGTCAACCTGCACAGCAACACAACCGAATAAAGCCAAACAGAATAAATAGAGAATATAAATGTGTATCTTACTGAATGTTTCTACTTGTGATCAGTTAAATGAAGTAAATAAATATCTGGGATTATTGAAATGTTTATGATTAAAAAAAGCATTTATTTCTACCAAAATGCCAAACTCATTCAGTCTTGAAAAAAAAAAATGGAAAAAATTGTAATAATTACAAAAAGATTTTTAAAAAAATCTACAACATTAATTTGTATTTTCTTTATGACGAATAATAAAATGACAGTTCAGCGAAACTATAAAACGTTTATTTGTGTTTATTTTTTTCATTTTCTGTGGATCATTTAACCTTTAAACTTTTGAGGGCCTAAACTGTTGTTGTTCGAATCAATATCTTTTTTTGTTCAACGTTTTTGTTTTGTGAGCTTTTAACTATTTTAGATCATCAATTATATGAATATTTATTCTTATAAATTATTGTTATTGACTGAAATTAGGTATTTTTACTGAATGCATTTATTGCAATTTAAAAAGCTTTTTTTTTTTTTCATCATTATTATTCAGATAAAATGTCTCATACATACAGACAACCTAATTCTGGCTTATTGATTTTGTCCAATCGTATTTGTCAATCATACATATAAATGTTTAATTATTTACCGGATTCTGGCATGTTTGGATCTTGACAAAATGCTTCCTAATACGTCCGGTTTGCAAACTGGATCTCGTGACCAGAGCCAAGCTGTTTCTCCAGTCCAGTTAAATGGGAAGAAAAAAACTGAGTAGGTGACAGCAGGTCCAGGTGGAGGGTTAATTAAGAAAAAAAATCAAATCAAATAAAAAAATCTTCATTCATCGGGCAAAGTTTAGAAAACAAAGCCCAATCTGGTTGAGCAAACTTATTAGCATTGTAATTTGTCTGCCTCAGATACGCGGGGAGACGACCGCTGCTTGTGCAGGAGCTTACACAGGATTAAAGTGTTTACCCAACATCAAGGTCTTCTGCGCTGCCTTTTACTGGAGACCCCCGAACCGCACCGCACCGCACCGCCCGCCCACTCCACCCCTCAGCCAAGCGTTTTGTTGATACAGAGTAAAAGCTAACAGTTTTGTCGAGAGCCGATTGCCGAGCAGCGAGTGAAAGGAAGCAAACAAGCAGGGAAGTGCTGGATAAATAAGGCCCTGAGTCGGAATCAGCTGCAGAGTTACTGTTGTTCGTCCAACGGGGCAGTTCATGTCATTGGAACAGCGTCACAGCGACGACGGACCACAAATTCACTCCGATACGTTCCTGGAGTTTAGGGGGGTTTTTTTTTTTTGGTTTTTTTTCCAGGAACCCCAATCAAACTGATGCTCAAAGACTAATGCGCGCGCGCGTCTCTTTAAATCCCCCGGAGGCGTGAAGAAACTCGCCGCCCGGCGCCCTCTTGTGGAACTCCAGATGTTTAACTGTCAAACAAAGGCTGTTGGTTATGCACGCAACACAGAGCATCAAATCATTTTACTAAAAAAAAAAAAAAAATGGAGCTCATTAATTACCGCTGGTGCTCCACCTCTTGATTAATTGGCGGATGTGGTGGGCTTAAATGCCATTTAATGTTGGCTATACATCACCCATAATGCACCTTCTCTCCCCCTTAACCACTAATGAATGGTTTTTGCTTGAGAAAATATCCCACAGCCCTTGATGGCAGTGCCTTTTACTGACCGTAGATCCCCCTCTTCAAACCCCCCCTAGCTTGCTGTATTTGTTATTGTATCTTACTCTCCCTAAATGCAACTTACTTAAAGCATGCATTAACCCAACTTCTTACAGTGGAACGACGAAATCCAAAGAATCAAACGAAAGAGCCCACCCGTTTCCCCCCCCCCCCTCTCTTTCTCTGACGTACATCCAGACTGCACGCCCTGTGCCGTGTTTAAAAATACTAACAAGAGAAATGTGACGAAGTAACTAATAATAAGCGTATTATTAGTTATATGAAGGTGGTGACATTTTACATATAGCCTGTCCCCCCCCTCTCTTTGTCTGCCTCAGTGTGTGCTTTCTGGTTGTTCATCTTTGATAGTGTGAGAGATTCAATGCCTTTCTTTCTTTGTTTCTTCCTTTGTTTCTTGCTTGCTTCTTGTCCTTTTTTTTTGTGCATATATGTCAACACACATATATGCAAAACTATGTTCCCTTTTTTTTTTCTGATGATGTCAAATTTTTAAACTTTTCAGCTAATTTCTTGAAAACTGCCGATGTTTTGATGATTTTTTTTTCTTTTCTTCCTGAAAAGGGGTAGTTCGGGATGTTTCGGAGTGGGGTTCTGTCAAAAGGTCGAGCCTTTGGCGTCTTTTCTGCTGTGGATGCATTCCTTGTCGCCTCCCTTTAGACTAGATCCAGGTTCAGTTGCTCCTGGAAGCCGAAGCCAAAGAGAGGGCGAGACCAAAGTGAACACAAAGCTTCCTTAAAGTAACAGTAATGTCCAACAAAGACAAAGTCACCGTGGTGACTTTGAAATCACAATCACTTTATTTTGACCTATGACCTACAAGAACTGTGTTAATGCATCAAAATATCTTTGCAGGTGGTTTTCCCCCCACTGACCTCATCGGTTGTTATGTTCAGATTAATTATCATTATGTCTTTCATCTTTTTTTTTTCATACATTTAGAAAGAAAGTATCATGATTGCGGTGACAATTTTTTCTCTCTCTCTTTCTGTTTCTAAAAACATGCCGAAGGAAATCATAGAGTTTCATTTTTTCGTCGGCTATCTCAAGTCTGTCTCTGATTGGTTAGCTTAGACCTCGGGACGTTTCCTCCCCCTGGCAGCAGCCACTGGTGAGGAGATGAAAGGTTTTGGGAACAAACTTGAAAACCCATCATGAAGAGATCTTGTTGGTTGGTACTGGAGGTCTCTACCTCCTCCCTGAGCTGACCAGATGTCTGTGAAATTCATTTGCATTAAACGCTTTGGTTAGCGTCGTGCCCTATGCTACGTGACTCTGTTATTCTGCAAGTCTGTGCAAGATTCCCTTTTTTTTCTCTTAATATTGAGAAAAAAGTTTCTAAGTTGACACTTAGGAGCTCTCTTAGAAACTCGTAAGTTATTTAAAGTTATTTAGTACCAAAATCTAAAAAATGTGTCCTTCAGACTTATGTTGATATTACTGAGTAATTAAACTTTTGACTATTGTCGTGAATTAATCTCAAATTATTTAGTCTTAGCCCAGACGATCTGCTGTTTCAGTCGGGTTATGCTTATCCCACACAACTGTAGGACTCTGTGCTGCCATCTAGTGGTTGAAGTTGAGCCTAATTTTGGCTAACTTATTGCTAAATTGATCTCTTTTATGGCATATTGTGATTAAAAAAAAAAAATTATTTCAATGAAGAGAGATAATATAGTTAAATACATGTTAACGCTCGCTAGAAAACCATGGCAACAGTTTGAAGGTAAATGAAATCACACAGCCGTAAAGTGCTGAGAGTATTTTTTTTTATTTTTTTATTTTTTTTTACTGGAGTTGTTCACTTTGGTCTCGGCCCGTGTCAGACTGGCCGTTAGCTTCGTTCTGTATTCATCCAAAACGAAGATGCCAGAACAGCCATCTACTGTAGATGAGACATTAACTCCTCGCATCCTTAACACAGAACCTCACTTCAAAACGTTTCGAATCGACCCTTTCATTAGAATAACGCTTCCTCTTTTCCCTATGAAGTTCTTCCTGTTTCAGGTTTTCGATATTGGGTTTCAAATTGTCACGCCTTCATTTGAGTTTCAAATTGACGCTTTCATGGAGAAAAAAGAGAAGCCACCTCCGAAGTAGACTCCCCCCACACACCCCCCCAAACCTCCTGCCACTGTTACTGAAAAGGTTCTTCCAAACTGTTTAATCTGCTTATCTTTAACGTTCACCTGTTCTTGAATAGCTGCCTCTAATTTGGAATTTGGGATCGAATCAAATGAATGGCGAATTGTTTTGTGCATGGCAAAGAAGTTGCAGCTTAGGGTTTGTAAAACTGTCAGTGTTGAGAGTGCTGTTCTCTTTTGTAGATGGGCATGTATATGCTCATTGTTTGTATATCCCCATCCCTTCCTTACAGCCAAAAGCTCTAATGCCGCCCGACCGCTTCGTGCCGCCTTTACATGGACATGGCAACTGATGTACACGTTCACCCCCATCTATGTCATTTCCTTCCTAGTATGTTCATAGGTCCCACCCCGTCTCACGCTCCCCTCCTCCCAGACCCTTTACGTAGAGACTCTTAAGATATGTACAGTTCATTTTGTTCACGACCGATGAACAAGTTAAATGTTGAGCAGAAAGAAGCAGAAGAGAAAAAAAAACAAAACAAAAGAAGAAGGAAAAAAAAAAGCTACAGAGTCGTCCGATCAGGCTGTAGATACTTTAACGATAAAAGTAGGAATCATAAATGTACAGTTTTTCTTTTTTTTATATATAAGATGGAATCGATTTTAAAAATAGAAAGGAAAAAAAAAAAAAAAGATGGCGAAGATTATTTTCATGTCATGTGTGTGGATGTATGTGTTGTTGCCTCCCTATACCATCCTGTCTAAACAGAGAATAATATACTACGTAACCAGAAGCTGTTAAAGAGAATCTAACCTGTCCGAAGGCATTCTTACACAACTTTTTTTTGTAAATTTTGTTTTCTTCCTGCCAAAATCATGCGGGCAATTTGTTGATGTAAGTTGAAAAGAGCCGATGGTATGCTTTCTTCCTTTTTTTTTTTCTTTTTTGTAGGCTTTTATGATTTTCCAAGCTGACTTTTTTGGTTTTCTTTACCTGTTTTTCCTTCTTACCTACTACTAATCCTTTATCTGACTAGCTCTATCTGTGGCTTTACTTTGTGAATGTTTTATTCTTTATTTTATTACGATGTTTGCTCTAATTCCAAAGTCTTTTTGCGATGCCATAATTACTATTTTGTTATTTTATTGTTTCTTTTGTTTTCACTTCCATTCTGATTTTCTTTATTGTTCCAAAAGGTTTGCATCTCTTTATAGTGCCGTTTGTGAGCCTTTGCAACGTACAAACAAGCCACTTTGGCAGAACGAAATGCTGTTTCAATTGGCATCTGAATGTTTCAGACTCTCTGTAGTAGCGTCCTGTTGGTAAATTTGCGTATTAGAAACAGACAATTACGGGGAAGGGATTCATTTTTCTGGTTCACATGCCAAAATGGGGAGCACAAGCTATTAAAAGTAAGATTCAAGTCACACCAAGTCAGGAAACATTCAGGTGTCGCTGAACTGCCCGGTGCCATTGTGGTAACTGTAGGGTCAAAAGGCAAGAGGCTAGGACAACTAGGGGAGCCCACTGAAGCCAACGCAACTAGATTATCCTTTCATACTTTGGAGTAGTTCTATTCCAAAACCCTTTCATTTTTTATTTTTTTTTTTTAGTTCAGGTAGTTTTTAGGGCTAAAAAGCACAAAGATGGGTAAATAACAAGCCAAAAAGGCTCAAACAATGAGCTCAAACAATGCACCAATACTGTGCAAATAGAGCCCAACACCATTCAAAGATCATATAGACAAACACTCTCCAAAGCTGTCCACTGTACAATCTCTATACACAGTCCATCGCCGTATGTTCTTTAAAAGAAAACAACATTATACACAGTACACCTATTCAACACTGTCCAAACATGGTACCATCTGTAGGACTGTAAAAATACAACACAAACCACCAGGCAAGGTTAACTTACTTTAATCTTACA
This sequence comes from Poeciliopsis gracilis, assembly GCA_911649635.1. NCBI lineage: Eukaryota > Metazoa > Chordata > Actinopteri > Cyprinodontiformes > Poeciliidae > Poeciliopsis > Poeciliopsis gracilis. Next base: position 2,340,169 of record CAJVRI010001517.1, read on the forward strand.
GCCGCTCAAAGACGAAGGTTCATCCCTTCTAAATGTTTGCGATTCACATTTCGCATGCGTTACAAAACGTTTCTATTTCCATTTGTGAATCAATAAGCAAGAATCCGACTCTGTTCTGTGCGGGAAGGAAATCTTGAGGTTAGAAATTGGATGTAAATTTTAATCTTAAAATTTACAGAGCAGTTCTCTTTTGCGGAAGCTTTTTTTCGACTTTGGTTCAGGCCCAATAGCATAACTCTATCACAAACAGATCGTAGCATGACTTCTTTTTATAGTCAACAGTCCACCTTTTGATGGCAACACTCAAGCGACTGTAAGACAGCCCATTTAAGTAGTTACTGACAGAATTATGTAAAGGCAGCAATTATAGCTCACCGCATAAGAAAACGGGTCAGCATGAATCTCAGAACAAAGGTTCTGTCGCGGTCTGAATGTAAAGGAGATGTAGGAGTTAAAATGAGGTATCAGTTTGATGTGGCTCACCCTTGTGCATCCCTCAAAGCCTTTTGATGCAACGTAAACTTAATTTATGGCTGTTTTTCTTTTGTTCCTTTTTAGTTCTGGTCTTGTTTGGTTCTGAGTTTCATTGGTTTTGCACTGGTACAGTGTTTCTTTTTTTTCCTTTTTTTTTCTTTTACTTTTTCATATCAAGCTTTGCTTCTTGCATTTTTCAGTTTTCTCTTTTTGTTTGTTTGTTTGTTTGTTTTTTTGGTGTGTGTGTTTGACTTGCTTCTTGCTTCGGTGGCGGGAAACTTTCTATCCCCCTGACTTCTTTCTTTCTGTTTCCACTTTGCAGGAGGGGAGCTAATTGTCCCCGTTCTAGTTGAGGACCCCATAGACATTCCTTCTGTATCCACCCGTTCACCCTTCATCCCTCTCCCCCCGACCCTCCGCCCCGTCCTCACCATTATCGACACCACCAAAGAGTCCTTGGCCATGGCCACTGAGGCGGGGGTACCTTGCTTGTCGGACCGAGGCAGCGATGATTGTGATGGTGGTGATGATGGTGGTGATGATGATGATGATGGCATGGTGATTTCGGGGTTTGGCTCTGGCGAAGCTTTCGACTCTAGCCTGCCCCCGACTGACGATGAAGATTTTTACACCACCTTCTCCCTGGTAACAGATAAGATCTTGACCACATCGGCTTATGAAGGCGGCTACAAAGCTCTCGTGCCCAAGTGGGAACCCAAGGACTTGAGGCCTAGCAAGGCCTCAGAGGCAGGCAGGACTACACCCGCCTCGCCTCTGCCAGACATCCGGGGCACACCGGCGGCGGCGGTCCCCTCGGACATGCCACCCAAGCTGCCTGCAGGGAAAATGGACAATCGCGAGGTCAAACCTCTGCAGCCAGACATGCCAGTCCTGCTGCCCCGGCCGACATCCTTCGATGTGGACGGCACCAAGCCAAGGGGCCCCTTCATCACCTCACCCATGCTGCGCACAGTACCCGCCGCCTTGCCCACGGTGCCCGGGGTGGTGAGGCGCGTGCCGCCCGGAGCCTCGGAGGTGATCCGTGAATCCAGCAGTACCACGGGCATGGTGGTGGGCATTGTGTCAGCCGCCGCCCTCTGCATCCTCATACTCCTCTACGCTATGTACAAATACAGAAACAGGGACGAGGGTTCCTACCAGGTGGACGAAACGCGCAACTACATCAGCAACTCTGCGCAAACCAATGGCGCTGTGGTGAAGGATAAAACGCCCAGCGGCAGCACTAAAGGCAGCGCCAGTAGCAAGAGACCGAAAGACAAGGATAAGGAATATTATGTATAGAAATCGAATCATTTCACAACACCTGAATAAACTGTTTGGAACCAAGCTAAAAAAAAACATTTTGACAGTACCATATTGGCAACTGTGATTTAAAAAGAACACATTTTCTTGAGAACTCTAGACTCGCGGAGTCGCTTACAGACGAACTTCAGCTCACGGGAGCTCACTTACTATTGTAAGCGTTACAAAGAGACGATGCAGTACGACTCCATCGGGACGATTTGAAAAGTTCCCGCTGGAGACATTCGACGGTGTGAATTATCACTCGGAACACCCCGACACGACCCCAAGTGACTGTGAAGAGGTGTGTAATCCTTGGAGTTCTACTGACCCCCCGACCCCCCGTCCATTGTAACCCTGTAAAATACGATCACTGTCATTTTGGCCATTCTGAGCATGCATGTGAGGTGTATGTGATGTGGTGCTGGCATCTGTGTAAGTGAGGGACCTCAAGAAATCATGATTGTTGGGGAAAGTTGGAAGTCAAAACGCTGTTTTTCTTTTTCTTTTGTTTTTTGTTTGCTATTCAAATCGTTCATTAAATGTAGCCGTCATGGACGCGACATGAGGTAACGTATACATGTGCTTAAAAGTGTCTTTTTTTTTTTTTTTATCGGTTGTTTTCATTTGTCCCTTTACTCGTGTATCTATTTATTAAGATGAATGATTTTCTGTCTGTTGTAAAAGAAACTAATGGCCAGTTGAGGATGACTGGACAGCGTCAGTCGCCGCCGATCGTGTGTCTCAAATTTATTTGCTTCCTTGGCAACCAAATTTTAGATGGTCCTCAAGCTTGCAGGAGCAAGTAAAGCTTCCAAAGAAAGTAACTATATAGTCATTTATTCCAATTAGATATTTAGTATATAAAAAATAAAAATATCTGATTTTTTTTTTTTCCCCTTTATTTTACATTTTTAACTGACCTGCTGTGTTAAAATAAAACATGCTTTGTGTCTGCAAACTGTGATGGTCAAAGTTTGGCAAAAAGTAAAACGTAGGGTTAAAAACCTGCCGCAGTGTGACCAAGTAAAGTTTTTTTTTTTTTCTTCAGTTTTCACTGAAAACTGTGTCAAAACAAAAATGTTTACGTAGTTTATTACAGCTAGCCAGTGTGCTTGGTGACTCATTACTGTACAGAAAAAGGCATTTTTCTGTAGGCTTTTTCTTACTTTTATTTATTTATTTATTATTTTTGTCCTCCTGATGTCCAGACAGTTGTACATTTGACTAGATTTAAGTTGTTGTTTTTTTGGGTTTTTTTTTTTTTTGCTGTAGCAACATGTCTGTTTTTATTGTCATTTGTTTGCCCTGGAGTGAATAATGGATGTCCACAGGAAGTAGTCTGGAGAGACAGGAAGTCTCGTCTCTCCGGATGGCGTTTCTCTTCAGTCGCATGAAAATTCAACCATCTGACGCTGTCTACACCGACCCTCGGATCTCAGCGAGGGCCTCCTTCTGAAATTATGTTTTCATCATGTTATTTATTTTTTTATTGGAAATCTAAAACAAACAAAAATACCAGTATAAGATAATAAAGACTGATTATGGTGGATTTGGAGATCTGGGCTGGCACCTTACTGACTTTCTTTGTTTTTTTTTTATTTCTTTTTACTTGACATTAGTTACTGTCTTGTCTGCTCGCTTGTAATTTTTTTTTTTTTTTTTCAGTTGTTATTAATTCCACGTCTCATTTATATGACATTATGTTCCAGGAATTCAATGTTTTTTATGTCTTTATTTATTGAAGAAATTAGCTGTCATTCATTTACATGCAAATCAGTGTGTATTTTTCTTTTTCATTGTTTTTTGTGTGTGTGTGTTTGTGTGTGTGTGGGTGTGAGTGTGTGTGTGTTGGTACTTGGCTTTTTAAACCAGTTAATTATTGTCTTCTGCTCCCTTGACTTCAAACAATTCCCAGAAATAAAAAAAAAAAAAAAAAAAAGAAAATGTTCCCAAATGTTTTGGATGTTCGGCTGTGGGTGTCTGTCACTCATTCGTTCACCTCACGCTATGAAAGCAGGAGGCGGCGCCGCGGCATAGACGGGGTGCCAAAGACTCATCCAGTTAGCCGTTGCTTCGCCGACTTCCTTTTATGCCCTAAAAGTGCTACCATTTCTATTCAGACGAAGCGCAGAGCAGCTCAGAACTGTCATTTACCTACAGACGATTATGCAAATCCTCGAGCAACAAGAGAATTCAGAGGGTCCGAAGTGTTCGCAACGTGGTAGGAATGGCTTTCGGCTTGAGCGGAGACTTTGCGAGAGATCGCACAGCCAAATGAGAATCCCCACGACCACGCCGCTCCGTTATGAGCTCCTCAACCGCAGGAGCACCTGCTTTCCCTGCTGCCTTTCTCTTTTCTCTTTTCTTTTTTTTTTTTCCCCCCCTAACTCAGTCCATATTTCCTGCAAATGGGCCTTCGCAGAACTGGTCATTAACTTGCAATAGCCCATTGATGTAGGATATCAGTGCACCATGTGTGAGTATATCCAGCTCACACAATGATATTAACTCATTCATCCTGCCACAGGCGAAAAGGGAGCCGCGGGGCCCGGCAGAGATCCATTCAACTGAGGGGACTTTTTCCCCAGTCTGAGCCATTTACAATGAGAAATTGTATTTGCTCCTCCAAAAAGAAAAAATAAATAAATAAAAAAAAGAGATTTATATTGTTTGAGTCAGTACGATGGAGGTTAATGTATATTAATTTGAACAAGCGGCGGCGCTCGGTCCAAGACGTATCGCTACAATAATGGCAACTGCGGAAGCAGCTGAATCGATACAAGAGTTTGTCATTTGTGTTACTTGTGGATCTCTCCCCTGCCCGACCCTTTTGGCTTTTTTATTTTTTATTTAAGCGTTTTCTAAGATGCGTCAGGATCTTTCAGCACCGTCAGTGCTCCCACTGCGTTCCAGGTGCAGGGCGTTTTCCAGCAGAGCAGCTCCAGTTCTTAATTTGTTTTACAAAAACAGTTAAAAACCAACCAGAGAATCAGTGTGGCGCTCCAATCATTACCTCGCCGAAAACGAGTGTTTGGAGAGAATCCGAGTGTAGCGAAACACTTTCTACTACACAAATCCAATTATTCCTCTCAGTACTCCACCAAATACCGTCTTATTAGAAGAAGGTACGTTTATAAATGCAATTTTCTGTTACCTGAAGTGTTTGTGCACGCTTTTTACCATCCCCAATTTGTTGCTTTTTGATCAGTATCAACCAGTTAGATTGCAAATGGGAGCCAAACGCAAAATATCAAGCGGGATTTAGAAGACTGGCAGAGAAATAATGTTCATAGATTCAGCTCCAAATTTGTCACACTAATCAGTTTAATTAGGACCACAAATTATCCAGCAACTTTTACTCTAAAATCCAGCTGGTGCATCCAAATTTGCATATAACTGGTTTTATTAAGCTCGACTAAACTCACATTTCTATCTCCTTTTCTCTCTATTTCTCTGTTTGTTTTCTTTGTTGTTTTTTCCCCCAACATGACTCCCACCACCGTATGTGATTAAGTTGTGTCCAGTGCTTGTTTTCCATGAGCGGGAGCCTTTTGAGTATATGCTATATATGTTTATTTTCTAGTGTGACTATTTCACAGCGTATATAATGCTTGGATATATGATATTCATTGTTGGTGGCGCATCATTATACTTAGTGGATTTCAAGAGAATGGGGCCGAATAACAATGCAGGCAAGATTTTATTATGTAAAAACACCAATAACAATAAATCGATGGCGGGCACACTCATGCTAGTGCACTTGCTAACTTACAAAAGATTTAGGGATTTAGCTTTTTTTTTTTAACTTCCAAAACGCTTAGTGCCCTTAGTATTTTTTTTTTTTGCTAACTTACAAAACGCCTAGCGCTTTACCATTTCCTCTGACTTCTAAAATGTCTAATGCTCTAGCATTTTTGCTAGCGTTCAAAAGGTTAGCTCACTTAGCTTCAGCCAAATTCATTTTTCATCAGTTTAAAGTTCTCAAAAGCCTGTATCGTTCTTATTTTTCCCCCTGATTGAAAGGCTTGTTCATTAGCAGGCTCCACCACATGTCTGACATGCTGAGGATAGATGTATGAATCAGCTGTGCTGAAGCTAAAACGCATCTAACAATGGCAGGACTGAAGCTGGTCTGTTTAAAATCCCAAAATGCGGGGGGGTTGTTGGGTTTTCCTGTTTTTTTTATAAGAAATTGTAAAAAAAAAAAAAACTTTTGCAAGCCACTGTAATTAAACAATTAGGATGCTCAAATTGAGAAATGAAAACAATCACAGTGATGGTGATTAAAGCATTAATAACAGCTCAAGGGAACTAAATTAATAGAAGACATGCTAGCTTAGTGAAGCATTTCCTGGAATAAAAATCCTCATCCTCATCCTTAAATCAGAAAGCTCGTTACTGGCCATTTTGTCCACTACTTGCATCAGCGGCACGCCGGCCGACGAAACGTATCCATTGAATATTAATTTCCTCACTCGGCTGTTGGCAGACAAAGTTTATCGATTGGATTTCGTGTAGTGACGACTTCGTCCTTTTAGTCGAATTAATAGAAGTGGATTACATCAGTCGCGCTGATGTCAGCCGGATAATTCATATCTTAATTGACAGAAAAACAATCTACATTTGCTAATGGCTTTTCCAAATGGCTTTCTGCGTGCGTTCGGCAGCATTAGCAGGGCCCTTCTCCCTGCAGGCTTGTGGGCTCCGCGGAGCAGAAACCGGCTCCCCCTCATGCATTAAACAGCTGACAACTGACCTGTCATGAAATTTTTTACTCCGGCTAATGAACTGGTTAATCCCATTTAAACACTTTATAGGATGTTTTCCTTCATATAAAACGGCAGCTTTGTAAGGCCGATCCGTCAGCCGATTGCGGCTTCTGTCGCTCCACGAGCGCCTTCCGCATCTGCAATTTGATGGATCCGCTGAACAGATTGCAGGATTCGGTTGTTTTGGGTCTTTTTTTTTCTTTTATTTCCATCTCTCGATAAAGATTTGGGAGGACAGTTGAATCCTCCACAGACCGAAAGCAAAGCAGCTGTGAAGGCGACGGTGATCACTCCTGACAGGTAAAATATGAGCCCGCTGACCTTCGCACCGGCGTTATGAAGGACACGCACATACAGACAGTCATGCGTGAACCTCAGGTAGAAGTGCGACTGGCTGCCGAGGTGTGTGTACGTGTGTGGCATTTTTAAATCAAAGTTTGCAGGGGGGGAAAAAAAAAAGAATCAAATAAAAAGGTAAGTGTGGGTTAAGCATTCGTATTCATCCGTCTCAGCAGGCGCGTTTGGTGATACATTAGCAGAACAGTCAGGTATACATAAACGCACTTCTTTCTTTTTGTGTGTCTGCGAGGGCCACACCTCCTCCTATTCTTCCACTCCAGCGCTCAGCTTTCAGTTAGCGCCTCGCTCCTAATTAACTGCAGAGATACGAATGCGCTAATCTGGGCTTTAAATCCTCAGTTCCTCTGACAAAAGCAAAGCTTTTTTTTTTTTTTTGCAGGCTGCCACAACTGCATGATAAACAGCAGAACGGGCTTTCTGCTGCCTGGTGGACACAGCGCCATCTGGGGAGCGGATCCGGTCGGGTCAGGTGCTGAGGGAGTTTGTTGCAATGGATGTACAGTAATAATCTGAAGAGAAGTAACTGACTGGAGGAAGGCTTTGTTAAAGGCTAACTGTGTTGGCTTGCAGAAGTACTTTTCACCTTTTTTTTTTTTTTAAATAAAACCAACACAAACAGAAATGTGTTTTCTTCAGATTTTGCGTAATTGACCAATAGGAAATGGTTTAAACTTACCTAATGCTGCTGCATTTGTTTGAGGTTACATCTCTACAAAAACAAAACAGCTCATCTGGATTTGGACTGGTTAGAGAGAGCCATTCTTTTACCACAGAAAATTGCATTTCGCTCTGGACTTTGACTGGACCATTCTAACACGTGAAAAAGCTCCAGATTCTGTTGTGCCTCAGATTGTATGTTTATGCTGGTTCTCCTGTTTGAAGCTAAATCTTCACCTAAGCTCCATATCGTATACCTACTCCAAACATCTCTAAAAAAAACAAAAAAAAACTACCGTGTTACTGCTGGGAAAAATAAGTATGATGCTGCCACATCTGGATTTGCCATGAAGATTGTGTGTTTAGGATGATACTCGACATTCGTTCTCTACACCTATTTTGTAATGGAGGGCAAAAGGTTGCATTTTCAGCAGAACACCCTATACCATATACTATGGTATAAGGTGGTTTTTCATGCAAAAATTTCAGATTTTCCAGAGTCTTAACACGCTAATTAGTGAAGCTAATTTTTTTGTTTAGCATTTTTGCTAACTTTGAAAACGTTTACAATACTAATCACACTTACATTGCAAAGTTGACCGTTTTAATGGACTTTTAATACAAGTTTTAATGCAATTTTGCATTCAAAGTGTCGCTATTTACCGAATGATACTTCATGACAACAGTCGTAAACGTTCATGGAGTCCTTCATCTTCATTATGGGTCTTATGTCATATTTATGACTGTGTCATGTCAGGCTTGTGCACACCCCATCAAATAAAGTGTCACCATACATTCTTAAATTAAGCATTAATATATGTGGCTTCCTAATGTTTGAGTTGAATAGAGTTTAGGAACCATACAAGAAACAGGAACGACAGAAAAGATGAATTGTGCACAACAAGATATCAACAAAAATACAATATATAAAGGCATAATACAACAATTAATTTGATGCAAATATAATTTCCATTGAAATTAGCGCTTTAGCGTTAGCTTCAACTAAATACCATATAAAGTCAAACTATATCTGTAAAGGATTTTGGAATTGTTTTTCCTTTTCATTTCCTTTCCTTTCAGTCATCCGCCGCCTGGGCTCCCAATAAAGTGACTCCGAATCTGTGGCTGCAAAGTGACAAAGTGTGAAAACGTGCGAGTGGTGTGAATTCTGTTAGACAATTAAGAAGAAACATTTTCTCGAAAGAGGCTGAGGGCGCGTGAGCTACATATGAAAACACCTGCTTCGCTGTTGCTCCGCTGTCATCTGTTGAGCATCAGCATGCACTGCGAGGCTGCGGACAGCAGACCGTGACGCCGGTAGCGGCTCCACGAGTACGTCAGGCTGTACTTGTCAGAAAGCCGTGTTCAAAACTCTGCCTGCAACTCGATGTGTAATTCACCCGCCGCTTTGGGAAGACGGGCCTCCTGTCCAAGCCTGACAGTGTGATTGAGTCCTGCGAGAATCCCAATGAAGTGATAAAGTGTCTCAAGCCCAGGCCTTCCACCCTCCCTCGTCGTCTCCCCTGCACCCCAACCTGAACCAGAGATGGGAAGCGCTGAAATCTGGGAATGCAACAAGGCGAGCAAACTTCAAACAGGTGAAGGTGACTGCGGCAAAAGCAGCAGGAAAGCATGATAATTGATGCTGGCAGATAATTGGTGATGCTGTCTAAAGAGGCGGTTTTGTATGCCACTCAAATTGGTTCTGCTGCGCTTTGAAAGCAGCGCGGGTTTGACCTGGCTGCCACAAACAGGCATTCTCATCATGGCGGTGGGAAAGAAAAAGCTCTCTTTCTTTTAATTGAAGCTTTTCTTTGAACTTTCCTGGATGGATATATTTAGTGCACGGGAACTCGGCTGTAAGACACTAAAAGTGAGATTGCAGATCTCTGAATAAATGCCCACAGTCGGGTCCAGAAATATTAATGCGTGTGGCAGTGGGAGAGTTAAAGTAACCTTTAAACTTGTGCATAAGTCCTTGTCGATATTCTGCTAATGTCAAAAAAAACCCCACAATTTCCCAACTGCGGCGTGTCCATCAAATAAAAAATTCAATTAAGTTCACGGGTGAGTAAGTTTGCTCACACTATGAACCATTTCAAATCATGGCATTGTTGGAAGTAAGCAGACATCATACTCATAATTCAGCCATCATGAGACGTCAAAAAATTATTTTAAATCTATCAACTATGTGAATTGTTTTGGACTAAACTGCTCCACTGCGTGTAAAATCAACGCTCTGATGTGAAGTTCGGTATCGTTGGAAGCAGTCACGGTGCAATCTCCAGGAGGAAGAGCGCGCCGCGGTCCAGACACCGTTTACGGTCGCGTTGTTAATTAGGGACGTGTTTTTGTCCGAGGCTTTTTCAAATTAGTTATCGATTTCCAACCGGCCGAGACTGCTGGGTTTCTAAGTTAAAAGTTTAATTACGCCGACCCTAAAGGTATGCGTTTCGCAAACACTCGATAAAGATGAATTGATCAGGTCCGAAACGTCTGCCGTTCATTTGGAGAGAAACCCTCGTTCGGCGGCCAGGTTGGGAGGAAAGTCTGAATAAACAATCTGATGAGGCACAAGAATCAGGACTTGTTGATGACTGGGAGAAAACATCTCTGTTTTCTCCCAGTCATCCAGTTAAATCTGTCTGGACCCAAAAACCCTGGGGCTAAAAAAATACTGCTGTCAAAACAGACCTAACCTCTTCCTCATCCTGTTCACTCATTCATCCCTCGACTAAACTGGGTCCAACATAATCAGTGTGCTTGCTGTTTTTTCTCTTTCAGTCGGATCTTTTGATTTTGTTCCCCGACGTTCTATGAAAACTGTGTTGTGTTGGAGAGACTAGAAATCCGATTAGATAACAGTGGAGAAATGCTTATTTTCAACCTAACTGAGTTAGGAATAATATTACTGTGATATGTTAAGGCTCTAAAACGGCTGCATTGAAAACAAGTCATTTTGCTAACCCGAAAACTAAACAGATTCATTCAGCCCTCGGTTGATTAACCCAACGTATGAGTTTAAAAATGGACTGAAGAGAGGAAAAACAAAAACATCTCTATTCTTATTTCCCAGCCTGCTCTGGAAAGCCTTTATGACATGAATCTCTTCAGTAGACATTATCTACCTTCCTTCTTTCTATCCTTCCTTCAGAGAGTCCTACCTCCCTTTCCTTACAGCCTTCTTTCTTCCATCTTTGTAGTCCTAATTATCCTGTTAGTTTTACTGCGTTCTTCCTTTTTTTTCTGTTTTCTGCCTTCCTTCTTCCATCTTTCCTTCCTTCTGTGACCAATACCTACTGACCTTCCTTTCTTATTTTCTTCCTTCCTTTTGTGAGTCCTTAATTCCTTCCTTTCTTCCTTCTGTGTCTCCTATCTTCTTTCCTTTCTTAATTCCTTCTGTGGCCTGCCTCTCATGGAACTCTGGAAAGTTAAGTCTGAATTTTATTTTTTATTTTTTGCTCCCCCCCCCCCTTTTTCTCTCCTCTTTTCACACTTTATCTGTTCACAACCAATTCCTGCTCCGGTTCCAGTTCGTCGCGCTTCATTCAGCGGCCGCACCGACCGGGCTTCGTTTCGTTTGCTCTCTAAATTTCATCCGCACACCTTCTGGAGAAGGGCAGAGCGGCATGAAATAAAAGTACAATCCACCAGCTGAGGACATACACACCGGTAACATGGAAGAGTCCGGGGCTCGGCTCGTTTCCAGGAGAAACTAAGTGCTAAGTGATAAGCTATAGCCTCGCAACACCCGAGCGCTAGCTAGCTTCGTCTTAACGGTCGCTGTGGAGCCGCGCGCGCACCCGAGCTCCTTCGCGTAATGACGCTTGATGGACGTTCAGAGAGCCAGGAAGTCATTCTGCCATGACGACCCGCAGGCCGAGCGGCTGCCCGCATCTCCACCCGTCCGCCGTTAAACACGACAGTCACTCCTCTGTGCCCTGTGACATTTGCATGTTTCCAGCTTCCAAAGACATCATCCAGCGCCACATTCCATTTCGACGCGGGCTATGAACGCAAATAGAGAGCAAACAGTCGCACAGAAACATATTTTCTTCGGGCTCGGGAGAGAAAATGAGCCCGATGTCGAGACTCGGGCGCAATAACCCGTTCGCTTATTGAAAAGGCAGCGGCTGGATACACACTCAGTCCTTCTGGCTTAAATGAAAGAGCGGGCCCGGCTTGTCTGATTGAATGGGCTTGTAATGCAAGCCAAATAGATTTGCTCTAATGGGAATCGGCGGAGGTGATGGCTGCAGAGGCTTACGCCAGCATTAGAACTGCAGTAAACAGAAATGGCAAACACCCCATCATGTCCTGATTGCCTGCGAGCGGCAGAAGCAACGCAGAGGAGTTGCTGTGTTTACTAATGGTCGTTTTAGTGGGATAATATCCAGTGAGCCTTAAACTTGCAAATATTAGCTGGAAGCAAAAGGTGATGAATGCGATGTTGCGGCTTTAAATCCTGCGTCACTTGATTGTGACAGACCATTAGTGAAGATTAGATATCTTTCACTGCAGACTTAACTTTGAAAGAACCAAACATGAGTTAATTAGCAGGCCCTCTTAATGCTTGGCAATTTTCCCTTTTCTTTTTTTTTTTTTAGATCAAACAGACACAACTGTTTCCGTGAACAGCCAAAAGTTACAGGGAAACTAAAACTTTCTATCCAGACAAGTTGTCAAGATAAGGCCATCCTTGTTGGGTTCATTTGTCCACTTAAATTTAGTTATGGACTTAAGTGTGACTGAGTCAATTGAGCGACCTGTTCACCCCTTCTCCTGTGGTGGCACTGCACCAAGAACTACTGAAAAAAAGAACATAAAGACACTGAGGCAACTTTCTTCTTCATAAAATTTAAGCAAAAATGGAGCGGCGTGACATTTTAGCAGTTTGGTAAAAGAAAACAAGCCATTTCTCCCTCTAGTGGCAAAGGGAGAAAACCCAGAAATGGTTTGTTTTGGTTGTATTTACCCAGAATGCACTGTCCCATAGTCCACTTCCTGCTTTTGGAGCGATCTCTGGTCTGCTTGCGTTCACACATGTATTCAAACGTCAATCGAATCAAGTCCTAGGTTTTTAGGTGTAAAAAAAAAAGTTTGCTTTTATGGTCCGCATCAGACAAATCCTCTCCAAACAAATCGGACTTTCTAGCAGACTAAGCAGGGCTGATGTACCCTCCCTGTGAATGCGCAATCAAACTCTCTCTACCCCTGAAACTCCAGGTCTTGTTTCAGTTGAAGTGAACTCTGGTGTGGCTCTGATAAATGCCAAACAGACCAGAGACCCCTCTGAAAGCAGGAAGCAAGACGACAGCGCAGGGCATTGTGGGTAAATCCAACCAAAACAAACCCAGGTAAAGGATCTTTGGAAGCAACAGGCACAAGGTGACTTCAGAAAGTGCCCCACTGGATGATCACAGCTAATCACTGTGTTGCTGAGGGTGCAGGAACAGATTGGAGAGGTCAGACCTGATGCCAGTGCAGAGGGTGAGGGGTTTGTCTGTTTCTTAATAAGCTACCTGTGGCACAGACCTGAGGGAGAAGGTGTGCCAGCTCGTAGAGAGGAGGTCAGGAGTAGGCTCAGACTGTCTGCACACGTTTAAGTTGGGAGTATTTTTGTACAATTTGCATGTTTTCATCAAAGCCTCAGCTTAGGCCCTGATTGCTCAGCAAATGTGCATATACACTTGTGGTTGGTATAGAAAAATGCATGCATGGATGCGTGTGGGCGTGTGTGTGTGGAGAAATCGATTGTGAGCTCATGAATAAGTCTTGAGAGCTGAATTATTCTGAATGTCACGCAGCAATCCATTCTGACAGATTGTGGGCCCGGGTCGGAGGATTCCAAAACTCTCCGATAGTTGTTGTTTCATGTAGACGGCGGATCTTCCTCTGCTGGGAAACACAAACACGAACCAAAGGCGAGGCGGCAAATTTATTCATCAATGTCTTACCTGGATAAAGTGGAGTTAAGTTAGACTAATGGTGGGGCAGAATATAAATGCGGAGAGCAGTCTGCTGGGAGCTGCGGAACTGATCCTGTAGTCTGAGTGCGCTTTGCAAAGTGGGGCTGCTTTTCCACGGGATGCACCTACCGTGTCACCGAGACATAGATCACAAGAACGGAAAGGCTGATTACTTGTGATTGTGCGCGAGTGACTCAGCCAAACATAGCAGATTTTACGTGCTTCAGCGGATGTGAGAATATCAGCGCGAGGACGAATGGCTTTCAGATTACTCATCAGCGTTATGTAAACCTGAGCAGAGTCTGAAGGAGAGGAAATAGCAGGCAGGTGAATCTGAAGCAGTATTTGCACTCAGCCCCATCCATGTGCAATCAGATGTGCACTGCTAATTTTCTGACGCATTTTGCCTGTAGTTTGGTTTTTGTGACATATTGAAATGCAGAGGCATTTCCAAAACATCTGGATGTCACCAAGCTTCTTAAAGAGAGAGAGGCCCAATTTCAAGGCGTTAAATTACAAATTTCTTCTTAGTATATGGAATATGTATACATATATTTGTACTCTCTATACTCTGTCATCAGTTGTTAAAATGGCACTTTGTGGTTGGAAAACACATAAATCTGCCCATGTTCTACTGTCCCATTAAGTCACAATGTTTGTACCCTTAAACTTGTGTAGTTTTTCCCACTGGATCTGTGTTTGAGATTCAGTCAGAAGTTTGGGGAGGAACCATTGAGGTGAGGCCTGAATGGAGCCTTGCAGCTCCGGGCTCAGCTGACTTTGCCTCATAATAAAGCGAGGACTCGTAACACGGCCCCATAATTGGACGTGTTGCACAGCAATTTGTTTCCACTGTGTTATTAAGTCCTTTAAAAATGAGGCATTTCCATTTAGAAAATGTTTAGATAAGAGGGCTTTAGAACTGCAAAATGCCAAAGCTTTCATAAGGTTTGACTTTTAGAAGCGGCCACTTTGCTGTCACAATTTTTTCTCTCTCTCTCTCTCTCGCATTCTCTGAATATTATATTCTTCAGCACAAAAGACACTCACAGCAGTTTCAAACACAGGAACACAAAGCTCTGGCCCCTTTAATGCACCACCACTCAAGAAGTTGGGAGTAGTAAATGTGTTTTCTTCCCCCCTTAAATATTAAAAGTAACATACAACTCAGGAGAAAGTGAAGGATCAGTCAACAAACGACCAGAACCAGAGTGCCAAGCTGAGAGTGTTAGCAAAATATCGCCAAATGTGAGCAACTTTTTTCAGTTTGTCACATTAAAACTAGAAACTTCAATGTATCGTATCAGGATTTTGTATTCCACATTGACACAATGTAGTGGATACTTACGAAATATGTACAACATCAGTAGAAATGCAGTAAAGTTTGTGGTTGCAACATAATAAAATAGGACTATGGTCCTGCGTCTCATTAGTCAAAAATAGATTTGGAATAAAAAAGAAAAAAGAAAGAGAGGTGATGCATAGTCATGCACAAGATGTTACATTGAGTGTATTTTTACCAGGAGGTGAAAAGACTGAACTGAAACTGGAATGAGAAGAAACCTCTCCATGTATCCGGTGATTTCCTTTAAATACATGTAACGGCTAAATCTTATAATCTTATAAGTAGTCGAGGAAGACCTGCTCTTGTCTCTTTTGAGTCCCTGTGGATACGTTAAGTAAAATTTTAAACGTTCAAGGAAAAGGACTGAAAAATTGCGTCAGAAAAGTCTCAAGTTCCACAGGAAATCTGGAACTCTATATGAGGAAAAGCAGAAAGTGTCTCTGACCTTTGTAAGTGTCTGCAACTGCCGTTTGTGAGCATAAAGTTCAGCACGTAAAAACAGACAAAAAAAAGCAACTTTTCTTTACAGTGTTTTTCACTGTGTGTGTCCCTGAGCACAAAATATATGACGTTCAACAGATTGCCTTAAATCAGAAACAGCTGTCACCAAACATGCTTCAACTGCAAAAAGGGATTTTCTCAGTGTCTGAACCAAATGATTCCAGCTGCTGTCTGACTTGAGAGCAGTAGGAATGATTTGAAGTGACAACAGCTGTGTTTCCATTACAAATGTGTGCAAACTTTTGTCGATAATCGGCTAATGTCAAAAAAACAATTTTGCGATTGCCGTTTCCATTAAATGAAGAAACTTAACATTTAAGTCATTGAAATTGATGGCAGTGACAGACGTGAATATATGAGCTATATCCATGTTTCAGCCATGGCACAGGTGCTCATCAGCAGCCATAAAAAGAGACGTCGCCATCTTATTCAGGCATTGGAGAGACAAGGTTCTTATTTTTGGGACCTTGGGATCTAGAAAAGCTTTGGCTTCAACTCTTTTGAAGGACAAACTCAACTTTTGATGCACTGTACAAGAGCTCAGCTGCACATCGTCCAGGCAGGACAGCAGCTACAAATAAGCGTGTGTGCCAACTGGTGTGACACACAGTGTTTCCATTAAGCGAATTTATCTTTATAATTGGATTTTTTTTTTGGGTCATTGAAAACGCGGCTATAGAAGTCCTTGAAAATTCTTTTCACAGTTTAAGGTGTAGCTTAACCCTCTGAAGGAAAACATATTGAGCGGGAGGAGAAAAGTGAAACTTGCTACACCGCTGCACGGCTCACTTACAAAAACCAGGTTATTCTGGTTGTCACGGTGAAGAGTTGCAGCCAAATTGGGCTCATGAAAATGTTCTTAAATTTCTCCACAGGGTGCCAGTTTATTAATATCTCTGACATTTCTCCTTTCTTCTCTTGACTGGAAAAATCTCCATCTAAATCTTCATTTTCTAACCTGAAATTCGAGCTGGTCTCTGATTTTGTTTTATGCAGCAATGTCGGCGCTTGATAATCAAAATGTAACACCTTCTTAAAACTTGTGTTCTCAGATGCTTTGTGCTTGGATATTACTATCCCTAGCAACATGCTTTAATACAATAAAAAAAAATGAGCAAAAATAATTGAAGGCTGTTGATGTTGCTTTTTAATACAAATGTAAGAAAAACAAAAAGGAGTAATGACTTTAAGTAACTAAATTCCTGACAGATATTAGTAAAAAAATTTACTTTGATGACAGCTTATAAATGCATAAAATATAAATTTTATTTGATAAATTTAAGGTTTCTGAGTCACAAACAAGGAACATTTAAAAGCAAAGACATGTTTAAAAAGTACATATTAGAAACTGCAAAGTTAATTTGCAGCGCACTTGTGGAACAATTCATAAAAACAGCCATCTGTGCTTGTTTCCTTAACAAATATATACTGCATCGCACAAACATGAAGAGCTGCTCAAACATTTCATGATGAACACAGTACGACAAGTTAGGAAAAACAACTGCAGCTTGTTGAAATGGCATCAGAGTTTTGTTGGTCGCTCGAAAGTTTTAGCACAAACACATTGGCATGATGACAGATAACAGCGACACAGGTAACAGTAAACTATATCTTGGTCTCAAGCTTTATAAATATTTTAAATACAGGTTCTTTTAAATGACATCAAAAGTCTTCACAGTTGTGCTTCCCTCTCAGCAAAAAGACAAGCCGTTACTCCTTCAGTGTTTTAAGAAATGTCTCTAACATTCCTGAGCTAATTGGAGAGGGATTAGCGTTGAACCGGGGACCTCTTACCGCAGCGGAGCGGGTTGTGGGTGAGCACCAGGCAGCAATCGAGATGTTGAGGCTCGCAGAGATCCGCGTAAAGGTTTGCTCATCCCTGAACTAACGCGTGAGCGGTCGAGACCTGTCGCCTTGGGTCTCATCCCGGTCTGTGGTGGTCAGGCGTCTGGGAGGAGCTGCAGCCAGGAGGAGCAAAGCACGGCAAGACAAACATAAACAGACATGCTCAGTATTTTAGTGCTTGATCAGGGTTCTGAAAGTTGCCATGTGTGTTTACCTATTACCTACGCTTTGTCACTCAGAAAATAGGCGATTGTAAAAAGTCGAATGGAAATACCAGTGAAAATCTGTTAGTTTTGATAAACGGTTGGTTCTTTGCTAGATGTGTTAAGTGGTGCTATTCACTGCAAAAGCTAAGTCTTACCAAGTACTTTTGGTCTACTTTCTAATGTAGATGTCTTAGTACACTTCAAATATGTCGAAAATAACTTACAAGTAACCTTTCAGCAAGAAATAGAAGTTTGTTTTAAGAAAATGATTCCTTAATATTGTAGATAAAAACATTTCAGTTCCACTGGCAGATCATTTCATTTACGGCAAGACATTTTTCCCACATGTTACTGGTTAGAAAAGTGGGATGAGGCACGATGTGAAATCTGTTACCACAACACTAATGATAGGTCAAGGTAAATGTGAGTCTTTGCATATTTCGGAATATAAAATCCTTCAGATTTGTGCTTGTGGAAGAAGTAAGGCGCTGCAGAAGGTTCTCTGATTTTTGCGATACATATTTAAATATTTCATCTTCAAGCAAGAATTAGCTAAACCAAATGTTGAACTCTACACGTTAGCATCTTTTCACACTTTTAGAGAAGGAGGCGAGGTCCATCTGCAGGGAACGTCCATGTTTTCAAACAGATTTTCTAAAACCTGCTGCATTCTTGCCGCACTGTTTTGACAGACACACTCAAATCCAGCTGGACTTGAGCTTTTCAGCGTGCGGCAGCTGCCCTCTACTCAAAACTGAAGAAAATAAACATCCTTATGAGACCCGAGAAAGGGCTGAGAAATGAATGTGCAGGTGGAGAAGATGGGAGACTCAAAATCTGATTACAAAAGGAAAAGATTAAAAGGAGGAAGGAGAGCTATGATCAAAAGGTTCCCAGAGAGAAAGGGATGCACACTCACAGAGACAGTCGAGCTTCACTCTGCTGCTCAGAAATGTGCTGGGGCCTTTGATGGAAGAAGAAAGAGCAGCTAGTCTCAGACTCCTGGAGGTTGCATCCAACTTTTCTTCCTGGAAATACAGAAAGATGGAAGAAAAAAAAAAAAACTTGAGGTGTCATTATGAGGTGTAAATAGTGGGGCAACTTTATCTGCTGGGTCTGCTGGGTACCCCAAATAACTTTTTTTAAGGTCAAACTTCAGTCGCTTTCTCACAGCTGGAAATCAGGGGCAAGGCTAATAGAGCTTTTATAGAAACTCTCGCAAAGATAATTGATTCAGTTGTGTGTGAATCAATTATCACACCTGGATAAACCTGGTGTGCAACTGTTGCATTTCTAAAGTGTTGTCTGACAAATTTATTTGCTTACCTGATGGCAAACTGAACAGTCAAAAATGAAACAAAGTTTGTAAGGAAATTGAAATCTGGAATCAACACAATTTGATCTAAAAAAGGTTCATTTTACGCAATGTTGGGCTTCTAAAGCAACAGCTATGTTGCTATGTTTAGTAGTGTTGATTCACAGCAAAACCACAATATGAAGGCTAAAGGAAATCAAACCCACTGTTCCTAAAAAACCATGACTCAGCTTTGTAGTTTTTTTTTTTGCTTATATATTGGGCTCCAATAAATACACTTTCTTAGCTATATTTGATTAAATGGCAGTTAGGCAGAAACCACACACTTTTTGTAGCACTCAACAAGCTCTTGGTGTAATTTTAATTGCATATTTGAGAACTCATTTTATCTCGACTGGTAGAGCCCATTTTAATTGCCTATTTTAATTAGTCGGTTTTCCTGGTGCGGTCCTGGCTTTTAAGTATAGCTTGCAAATTTTCAACAGGGGCAAGATGGGTTGTTTTAAAAACTAATGTTTGCCTGATTTAATTCCAAAAAATTGTTCTGATGTATGTTTTTTGTTGTAAAATTTCAACAATCTAGTTTTTTATTTTGAAGCGTAGTCTTACTCAATATTTGAGGAAAGCAAGCATAGGAAAAAGCACAATATGGCCATAAACAATTTTTTTGAGCAGGTAAGAGATGGTACAGGTTAAAGCCCAGCCTTGGCTCTTCCAACCATTCCTCCAGATATTGTGTTGTATTTGGAGCTGGGTTAGCGCCGCTGCAGTGCATCCTGATATTAAATCTTCATGCTTTGTTTTCCAAAAGTGGATGAAGACGGTTTATGTGGCAGTTCGTTTTCCTTTTCTCACGTTCTTTTTTTTTATTCCCCCCCCCATTAACTATAACTTGAAGTTAGCATCGGCTTCTGCTACACACTGTAATGGCATAGTGCTTCAGCATCAGTGAAACTAATCTTCATTACTACTGCTGCTTTAGGGTTAATGCAACTAAGTTTTTAGACAGCGACACCGACATCTGATATTTTCTTTAATCTGATGCAGACAGTTTTGGTGTTCCAAAAGCACAATAATCAAAATACACATAAAAATATATTTAGTACGCTAACATTAGCCTTCTGAAAGGGCCCTCAACCCAGCTAATAATCTAAACGTACTTAAGGGCAAGGTCTATGACGGGACACTAACTTTTTTAAGTAAGAGCTATTAATTCTGATAAGATGGTCAAATATCCCACCAAAAGTAATACATACATTTCCAGAACTGTGCATATTAAGGTCTGTTACTAAATATTTTTCAAAGAAAATACAATAAAATTAGTGCAACAAATTCTTCAAGAAAGTCTGTTTTATTATTAGTCAACCCTGAAATAAAGTAAATGAATCAAGTTACTATTCTTGCTGCTGATGTGAGTATATAAGCATCTGACTGGAACCGTACATAGATTACAGATCAACATTTGAACCTGTGAATGTTTTCTTCCACCTGTTTTTGTTTAAATAAACCACAAGTGAGCAGCAGCCATTAAGCTGATGCAAATGTCACTTATCACTTATCATGGGAGTCATTAAGCAAAGTGAGAGGTAATCTAGAAGAGCAAAACCACTTAAAGAGTGACTGCATGACTATTTAGAGGAGGCTGCAGACTGCTGATAGCAATCAGCTGTCAACAGTGATGTCTTAATGGCTCCCCTGACTGTTTTTCCAGCAAAGAACATAAACGGGGCAATTAAAGGAGACTGGTAATCGTTAGGTTTCATTTGAACGTCCATTTGTGGTGCTGCACACTCGGACCTTCTCCGAGACATTACTGCCACCTGAAATTATTCATTTATTCATAGAACTTGTAAATGAGGTGCGGTGCATGCAGTAGCTTGTGTGGGTGAGTTATTCATGAAAATGCTGTCAGAGTTAGAAAATCCTTATCCAAACAGCTACTGTTCGAACAAAGCAGTGCTATTAGGTGGACCTGTATAAAGGGTAGTGTTGCTGAGAAAGTCCAGTTCTTTTTTTTTTTAAAAGGAATTAAACATTTCACTCTGTGTGTGTGTGTTTATGTGTTTATGCATTCTTGTTTATGTGACCTCCTGAACTTTTTCAGATCATCAGGCCTTATTGGGACAAAAGTTGGATTCCCTGATTAAACTGGACAACATGTTCATCAACAAACATCAAGGAGCGGACAAATTTTCTCAGGAACAACTAGTCAGCAGAGAAGGAACAAAAAGACTGGACAAGTTCCCAATGAGACCGAGTCCTCTTGAGCAAGGTGGAGATTTCCTTGTTTTCTGTAAAGGAGCAACGTGAAAAAAGGTCTACACCCTTGGAAACGTTTTATACAGCAGAAACTGACAGAAACACAAATCTAAAGACACAGCAGGGATCAATGCAGAGGTGCAAAGTGATATTTTGAGAAAAAACATTAAAAGACTTAAAATCATCTAAATTTCATGACACAATGAATGCCTTTTTTGCCAATATATTATATACAGCTTTAGCTGGTAGTTTTAGGTTGAACTACCACCTAAAAAAGTTCAACCTATATATCTGTCCACACAAATTAACTTCTTGGCGCTTTAATTCTTAACAGGATGTTGTCCTTATGTAGCAATTTGATTGGCTGACATATCTTTGCGCAAAACTGTCCCCTATGGATTTGGGACATTTAAAGTAATGTAGCTGACCGAGGCCTAGGAGTTTCAAAGACGTTGATCAAAGTGCCAGGTCTCTGAGCATGTACAAGAGGACAGAATGTTGTGGTGTGGGGTATGTTGAGGGTATTATTATTATTAGTATCATTATTTAAATAAATCGAAGTCAATGCAACAGCTTAAAGACATAAATACAAATGTGTGTGTGTCTACACTCTGTCCTACTCTGTACTCTTGGATTCTGCGTTTGGACTCATCCAGCTGGTCCTGCAGGTCCTGGACGATCTCTTTGTATCTACCACAGCGCTGCTCTACAAACGCCATCTGTTGCCGTGATTCCTGAATAAACCGAACAGAGGCTGTTGTCACAACCAAGCAGACATGAGACTCGGCTGTTTCCAACCAAGTGGAGCTTCCTAAAGCTTCAGCAGTGCTGAGTACTGAATTCAAAACAGTTAGAATAAAGATCCACATGGACCTGATTTCAACCTACCTCCAAATCTTTGAAGTCGTCTAGCAGACATTGTTTTTCTGGAACCGACTCCAAGTGCTCCAGTGCTATTCTCGTGTTCTATCCGCAGGCATACACACATATATATATGTATATAAAATCAGTCTAACAGGGAGGGAATTCAAGGAAACATAATCCACTTATCTCATATTGGCATCTGAATTTTGTAATTAAAAGATAAGAACTGCAGTACTTCAGAACTTGTCTAAAAATGATTAAATCTTTTTACTTTCCATACATTGCGTATAACTCTGTTACTTAATGATACCTTCAAGGTACAAAAGGTACGAAAGAAAATCTAGAAATTAAAAATAAGTGCAAGCATAACCAAGAAAAACCTGAAAAAAAAGAGTAGCAAGGATGGAAAAATCAAACAGCGTGAAATGAGATTGTTCAAGGTTCACATTAAAACAAGATAACTTCTGACAGCTGCACACTCTGATGAGATATTTATGGGTGTTTCAGCTCTGCAGAGTCAACTGGCAGCTTTATAAAAACAGACAAAGTAAAGAGTCTAAAGCCAACTGTGTTAGCTGTACTGTTGCATAGATTTCATGCATTCCTACTTTACAGTTTCATATGTTATTAGACATTTTGGAAAGATTAACTGCTTTAAAAGAAATTGAAAAGTTGTGCACATAGAAAGCTTTACTTAGACTACATGCAGATATTGTTCCAGGGAGCTGTTATGTATTCAAAAGTAAGGAATAGTTTTATTTTCTTCAGCTATAACAACATTAACTAGTAAATCACTATCATTCTACAAAATATAATGATTTTGTCTCAGTGTGCTTCCCCTCGGATTTCTTTAGATTGCCTCTCAGAAACAAGACTTGCCTATTAAAAAGATTCAAAGCCATCTAATCAATATATTTCCTGGCTTTCTGAACATCAGCCATTTGTTGTTTTCATATTTCGTCTAAGCAAATAGAAACCTTTGATTTGAATGCTTTGGTCATTCAATAACAACAGTCTGTTACAAAATTTGCTCTCCATTTTGGACAGAAAAGATTGATAGACAAAATCAAATTTTAGCATCAACAAGATTTCTTAACGGGTTGGACAATAGATGTTCTTGTTTTCTAATCTGTCACAGTATTCAATTTCATCAAAATGGTTAAACAAATGACAGCCTGAAAGTTGGTAGTTAGAAAACAACTTTATCATGAGGCAGGGCAGGAAGTCCATCCATTTTAGCTCAGATGCTGTTTACTTTCTGAGAATGAGCCTGGGCTTCTGCTCCAGGTTCTGTCAACTCTCTCGGCCAGAAAGATTTGCCAGCTACTCACCAAAGAGCTGTCTAAACAGGGAGTTCACTCTGAGGCTGGAAGTTACTGCAATGTTTCCTTCTATTGGAATTCCAAATATTAAGCATTCTGAAAAAAACTATCCCACTGAGAGACTGAGAAGTTTTGGTAAATAAAACAATGCAATGAAATTTTAACCAAGTTGATCCAGGCCAGGTTAGTCTGATTGGGAGCATCGTCTTGTCTCAGCTTCAGCTGGCTGGTCAGTCAATCATCTTTCCCCCAGTCGTCATCACATCCCATCCCTGACTCTGCTCTCAAAAGGACACACAAGTCAGAGTTTTTGCCACATCTTTTGGATAACCGCTCAAAAATATATTCTATTTTTTATCACCATTTGTTTACTCTTTCCAGAGAACTGATGATTTCAAATTGTATAAGAATATCACCATCTAGGGCCGGTGTATGACTTCAACACCTCACATTCTCTGAGGTATTGCCATCAAAGGAGGGAACAATGCTGCATTTGTAGTCACTGAATCTGGGCAAGCAAGTAGAATCAGCCAGTGTCCTTGTTCTGTTGCACTACAGTTATATGTCAGTGTGCTAATTGAAAACCTCAGTTTATACAGGCTGATATGAGCTTTCAAAAGTGTGAGGACTACAGCAGCAGTCTTAGCTGAACAGTGACGGATTTGTCAGGCCCACAGTTGGGTCTTGACAAGATTCAAACCAATTTCCCAAAAATGGGACTTTCGGATGCTAGTATTTGCTGCAAACAATTTTTTGACCTGACACCCCATATTTTGTCCTCTATTTCCTCTAATTCAACTTTACAGTGGCTCTGTAGTAAGACCAGGATATCGGTAGGTTTCACCAACTCATATATAAGACTTTTAAAGACCATTCATTAAGACCTGTATCAGGGCTTGGTGAAATTTAAGACCTGATCCATGACAGAAATGAAGAAAACTGCACAGTTACAGACTTACCCCCTAGTGCTGAGCACTTTTGCACATAAAGCACTGAGTCTCAAATGGGGTTGGCAACAGAAGTGAGCCAATGGTGAGGGCCAACGTTGTCTATCCAACAATCAATACATTTTTAATTGTCCATGATTAACAAAAAAAAACAAAACAAAACACCTAACTAGTTTGTGGTAGCCCCAACTGCCTTGAGTCACAGAACATAATGAAGATGTCTGCGCGCCACTCAAACGTTTGGCTGACAGAACAAAAATAAATACTATGCAGAATAGATGAGATCAAATAGTTCTGCCACAACATATATGTGGGCCTGGGATGAACATATAAGGCCAACTTAGATTATTTTTTGTTACGAGTTTAAGACATTTTAAAGCCTTACTTTTAGATGATAATTGTAAGACTTTTTGGGACGTTTTAAAGATGTGCGGACACCCTGAACGTTTGGTGACAAACTGTATACTATCTGGCCAATTCAAATAGCAATCAAGGATTTTTGTCTCAACTCACTCATCAGATCTTTACATCAGCAGAGATCTGGCTGCGCTGCTATATTCACATCTCCGTGGCTAGCTTCAGAAATTGTCCTGTTCCTACTCAAGGTTGGTGTGTTTAAGCAGCAAAAGGAAACTGGCTGTTAGGAGGCATCAGTGACTGTCACGCTGACATATTAGTAAGATTTGCTGGGTGATCCTGAGCAGCTGGGCTGAGTGGAGAACGGGTCGATGTGTTCCCGCTGCCGGCAGAAAATGCAGGAGTTGATGGAGGTTCGAGACATCTCCTATTCAGTCTTGTAGCAGCGAACTGAAGGCTGAAGCTGACAAGCATGGCGTATAATTGTGACAGATGGTCGTTGTGCGTTAGACAGGTTCCTACACTTATTTATTTATTTATTTTTAGGGCTGTTAAAGGCGCTCTGGTCAATGCAACCTTTGATCAGAGCAAATGAATTCCTATCAGACATCTAATTGCTGATTAAGGATGTTGGCGGTGGTCATTAATAGTGCGGAGGGTAGAATCAATACCATATTGTCAGGAAGGCTCACTTCTGGGCACCATCAGCAAAACTTGTAATGATTAACGGAGCCCCTGAGCCTCGACTAAAACAATCATTTCTCACCCTGGGTAAGTCTTCTTGGGCAGCCAAACAAATCTTTAGGGTTACTATGTCGTTTTCAAAATATGGAATTTCCTTCCAGCATTTTCAATATCAGTATGGAAAAAAAGATATAGAGAAAATATGAAAAGCTAACTTTCTAAAATAAAAGGTAAAAGGACTAAGTTTCAGAATGAAACTTGGTCCATTGTTTCACTGTCTGATTTGATCACATGTAAAGGCACAAGGAAGTTTAAGATCACATTATCCCACTGCAATAGTAAAATAAAATAAAATCACAAAAAAAGGTAAAATTTTAGTTTATCATGACTGAAATGTTTCAAGAATGAAACAAAGCGGCATGTGGTTTTTTAATCACCAAATAATGAGATTTAAAGTCATCAAAGGTAAAAGAGCTTACGGCATTGTTATCTCGATATAATGAGCACTAAAAATCTAATTTAATTAAAAATACCAGAATACTGAAAGAGCTCGATGCTAAGTGATATAGGGGGTCATAACGAAAAAGCTTGAGGTGTTATTTTGAGGTGAGATGTTTTGGTGGCTTCTTCATTTATTTCAACATAGCAAGATAATAAAATAGTTATCTCATGTGAACAACTGAAAAAAAAATTCTGTGCACAACATCTGGATTTTTGGATTTACAAACACATGCTTATTCATAAAGATTTATGGCTCTTATAGCTGATTGTGATTCTACATATACACCAACTCATGCTTTAGACTGTCAAAATCAGTCTAAAAATCAACAAATATTTGAAAACTGAAGCAGGAAAGGTCTTAAAGTTTGATCTTCCCACCTAAACTTACAGGTCAACCAGTTTATATGGCTAAATCAAATCATGCTGGTAAAATTTTAACTTCAATATGACATTTAAATAAAATCTTCATTGAACTTCCACAGTAACATACTACAAGAAATCAAATCTTACCATCTCCAGATCCAACACACGATCCTAAAACAGAAATAAAACGCAACAGATTAGGATTCAGGATGAATTGAAACCTGAACGTGAGCAAGTGAAGTTCAAACACAGGATGCTTCTATGTGTGCAAAACTAAGTCCAGGTAACAGCTCAGCACGACTAAGAAAAAAACAAAAGAAACTCAGCAGATGCATGTAGAAGAAAAAAAAAAACCTTGAAAGAAGAGAGGAATAGGGTGTTCTAACATAACAAGAGAAGTAAACGCAGCGGCTGGGGAGAGATCTTCTTATCACGCTCTCAAAGACAAAATGCTCCATCCTCTCCTCCAGCTCCTGACTGATGTTCCCTCGCTAACGATGCATAAGTGATGCTTTGGCTCTTATCTGCCACTCAAACGCACACCTGCCTCTCCCTGCAGCAGGCATCCCTCTCTCCCCCGTTTTCTGCAATGTGTTGATGCTTTCAAGCAAGGGTTTTTTTTTTCTCCTCCCCCCCACCCATCTTTCGTTTTAACTCATCAGTGTCCCTCGTGCTTTCCGTTTTCTGCCTCTTCACATGTAAATCATCCTTGCAGATGCGCTTCAGTGTGTTTATGTGCGTACGTGCATCTGCTTTGCTTTTTAATGGGGTGTAAAAGCGCCAGCGAGGCTCCGGCGGGGGCCGGTCAACTCCGGCTTAGGTGAGTGGGTGGCCTGCCAAGAGGAGAAAAAAAAAATGACAAGGCCTTTAGTGACTTTTAAACTCCAAGGCCTTGTGTCTGCAGTAATTAGCTATTTGCTCAAGCAAGCCCTGGAGGAGTCTGCCAGGCGCACAGCTGTGCAATAGAGTGGGGTAGGAGTGGATGGGGGGGTAGAATCAGAGAAATGTGATTCGGCTGAAAAAACAGCTGACATGCAGAAAAAGACAAAGTCTGTTGTCTCTTTCTGAAGTGGAAAGAGGGGAAAGACGAAAACAAATGAAAAATAAATCTACAAACAGATCCAGCACAGATTAATGAAAATACATGAATCTGACCTGAAGGCTTCTCATTTCTTCCTCTTTTGTGCGACTCCTCTCCAGCAGCTCTGAAAACGAGGAGACTGCGTGAGATAAGATGCTGCGGCTGATAAGCAGAGCTCTCAGACCCACGCTCACTTTGAAAACGCTCCCTGAAAACCAAGCTAGCTTTATTAAACCAGAATGCGTTCTGCTCGTTTGCTGGTTTGGTTTTTGTTTTCACCAACATCCAGTTTCCGCTGCGCGACTTGTGAAGTTACGGCCGACACAAAAACTGCAAACAGTTCGATTTTATTTTGAAATTTTTAGAAAGGAGCTTTCACAGTTTTCTTGAAAATGACTGGATGTGGCTCAAGCAATCTGCATACATGGTGACAGTTCCCATGGTGATAAAACTTAGGAGCGTAATTTCATAGGGCTAATTTAATAAAAAACATATGTCACAGCATATTTTTCTGAACCCAGTTTGCGAAATTGTATTTGATTGTTTTGTAGAGCAAACAAATCATTGGTTTTAACTAGACATTGAAGTGAATGTCGTTTTGCAAAGTTTACATTTTTTTTTTTAAATATAAATTAATCTAATTAACCATGTTTACAGCTAACAGTTTTAGATTACGTTTTTATTTAAATAATAAAAAAATATAAAATTTACCTGAAACCAAATTTTTGCCATTCAGCAAAAATGACAAAACCGCTCTTAGCGCTCTGTTAGTGCGCTAGAAATGCACTAACAGAGCACCTGTTATGCACCTGTTATTTTTGCTTATATATATAAATACAGATTGATATAAAAATAATAGCATGATGTCTTTCTCTTTTACTGATAGTAATGTTTTCATTTTTAGAAGTGAACACATTCTCTGGGAACTCAGATTGTGTAAGATTGACTGCATCCCTGTGTCAACATGATGTGCTGTCTAAAGATGTGCCTGTTTACAGATAAACTGTGTGTAATGTCAAGACACTTAAAAAAACCTAATATTGGTGGGCCGATAATATTGGTTAACCTCTAAGTTTAAATATGCGCGGTTTGGCAGCTCCTTGTGTGAATGTGCATATTGATGTGCGTGTATACTTGTTTATGATGCTTTTCTGGAATCTTCTTTAGTTTATTTACTAAGCTTCTGAGGACCGATGGACCTTATGGGACCAAAGCTCGGGCCTAATAAACTGAACCCCATTTTTCAGGAGCAAGGGCTGGAGGTATAACATGAATCAAGTTTAGGTTAAACTTAGAAATATACTGTTAGTGTTTGACATAAATGCACTTATTAAAATGAATGGAAATCAATACAAAGTCCTAAGTGTGTAATCAGAAACACAGCAAAACAGATCACAGCAAAACAGAACTCACAACTATAAAATAAGTTAGAAAGAATATCAACGATAATGAGTTTTTAGCATGTGATGATAGTCACAAATCATACAGTAACAGCCTTCAGTCAGAGGCTTCTTCAGATTTGTTGTAAGACTGTCTGCTACCGGAGATTCTTCTTGCCTCCAACAATATTACATCATTTATGTGACAGCTTACATCAGTTTATATCTCATAAATATATAAAATCCTGAAGATGAATGTTTTCTTTCTGTAATAAATCAGCCAATTTTACAGAAACATGGTGGAAAAAAAGACTAAAGTCAAAACGATAATTGCTTTCTGTGGAACAACTTTCTCAAGCCTCCATAGTCCGAGTTCGTTTTAATCAGGCCTGAACCAGCTGGAGGATGATAGCCATAGTGGCCAAGTGCAATCTTTGCTGACTCAAGCTCAGTCCCATTTTACCTGAAAGCCATGCTGGGTTCCACAAAACCAGAACTGCTCTTATCTCTGGATGCAGGGCAGAGTGGCTTTCAAGTGAAGAGGCCAATGAGTAGGAACTGTACAAAATAGATAGATTGCTGCAAGGACCCAATAAAAGTACTGTTTTTCTGCAGAGAAGTGGGGCAATATCTGGCCAAGGAAAACAAAAATGTAAGAAAGTGTGTGTAAGAATATATCTACTTTCAACAAATACTGTCTGGATCCCATTAAATGTTGTACGTGGATTTTTGCTGCAGTTTAATAAATGTTCTGTATGAAAATGACTTTAGTTTTAAAATGATTTGAGGTACAAAGTCGGGTCAAACTCTGAAATTCTGTGTTTATGTGAAGAATAAAACAAGAATCTTCAATGTTAACATTGAAATTTAAAACCTGAAAAAAAAAAAAAAAAATCTAACATGTTTGACCTTGACTCACATGACAGCAGTGTACAGTAATCTCATCTTTAAACCAAGCTTTGCACAGAGATGATGCTAAACACAGCCTTTCAGCCATTTTTTTATTAGAGGCATATATTCTTTGGTTGTAAACAGCATGTGTTTAATTACCGTCTGTACAACAAGAGGCACCATGTAAAGGGTTTCTTTAACTTAGACTATTTATCCTATGTTTATAATATTATAATATTATAATATTGCTACAAAACACCATAAAAAAGTGACACGATTGTTTTCATAGTGGCTCCCCAACTCTACCTGTCTCACTCTGTCTTTAAACTCCTCTTCTCCTCTGAATGAAACACATCATAGGGAAAGAAAACAGGAGGGAAAAATCAAAAAAGAAAGAAAACAAGAAGTCAAAAAGAGAGAAAGAAGGGAAGAAAGAAAGAGAAGAAAGTAGAGGTTGTAGGCTAAAAAGACTCCAATACAAAATCATTAGGATGCTTTCTCAAAAATTTATAATGGCAAGGATACAGACGCATAAAAACAGTAAGAAAGATAAAACTAAGTTCACATGAGGGCACAGGCAGGCATCTTTGTAAGTGTCCATGAAAACAAAACACAGTGACAAAAGTGTCCAATTAAAGGGATTACCGCTCATACAGATGGTGTGAGCAGACAGAAAGACGCGAGTCTGACTCAGCCGTGTTAGAGAGATCAGCTGGAGGAGCCTGTGAATCAAAGGCAGGAGAGATCCTCACCTATCTTTTATTTTTGTTTTTTTTTTGCCATCACAAGTGCAGCATATATGGAGGGGCCACGTGATTTATCATCATAAGGATGTTTTTAAGCACTACCTTTCTTCTCCGTGCTGAGGGAGAGCAGCAGCTTCTCCTGCTGGTCCAGGCGCTGCAGGAGGGTTTCCTGCGTCGAGTCGCGGCTCTGCTTGAGAGCTTTCAGCTCGTCTCTGGTCTGCTGGTGCTGCTTCCTCAGGCGCCGCTCCTTCGTGTCGCGCTCTCGCACTTCCTCGCTCAGCCAGCGCAGCTTGGTCTGGTTGGGTTCATGCATAGCATGCAAGAAAAATTTAAAATGTGTGCACTGAAACTGCTGGGTTTGTACGTTGGTGATACAGGTGGGCATTTATTGTATTGTATCGTTTATCGATTATCATTTATCGTGATCCTTGTCATGATAAGAATTTGTATTTATAGTTGAGATAAATTCCATTTAATGACTTTTAAAATCCACCAAAACTGTCCATACCATCAGGATTCTTAGTTTTACTTTTTTCTCAACTGTTTGTTCAATGAAAGCACCAATAAACATAAAAAATATGAATAAACTGCGACCAGTTTAGTGATACAACTCACACTTCATTAAACTAACTATTAACTAAAGTGCTTTACAAATGGGAATGTTTTTCAAGAGCAGTATTTGTGATGTGACACACAGTTACAGTTGCACTAAAAAAAGGAAATAATGATTGAGGCCTGCCATAGCAATGCATAGCAGAGTATTTAAATGCCTTGCGTAGTGCATCATAAGTAGTACTTCAAAAGAGCAGAAGAAATCTTATGTTTTTTGAAAAATAATATTTGTTGTTTATCTGTTGCTAAGAGATGAGTGCATTCTGGTAACTAAGTGCCACGGAGTAAACATCTGATTTTTACTTTTGCAAAATTTACCAACTGTAAATGTCTTGTGTCTAACCAGAGAAGCAGTATTTCAAAAGAGTTTATGTTTTATAAGCAATATTATCAATTTTTATAAATTTGGGGTTAAGAGATGTGCGTGTTTTACTGGTACCGAACTACCATGAAGTATAAATCAGATTTTTACTTTAGTGTTGAACGTTTTAAAATATATTTATCATCAATGACATAAAAAAACATTTCACTTTTCTACCAAATTCACCAACTGCACAGTTCTTCTTAAATACGAGCGTAGGATAAGTAGTATTACAAAAGAGCAGAAGAATTCTTATGTTTTTTGAACAATAACAACATTTGTTGTTAATCTGTTGCTAAGAGATGAATGCACTTTCTGGTAGCCAAGTGCCATGAAATAAACATCTGATTTTAAAGGTGCGTTACAGTTTGGTTAACATTTTGCTCTACATCTAGCAAAATGTAGAGCTAGATGTAGAGCTCTACATCTAGAGCTCATCTGGTTTATGTTCAAAATCTATGTGGCGGCACGTCGAGGGCGGTCAGATGCATCAGTGCTAGCCATTGTTTTCCGTTGTTTGGACGCTCTTGACACTTAAACGTTCAAAATGGTTCAAATCTCACCATGTTAGATACATAAAATGTACCACAACAGTCCTCAATACGCCTCCACATAGACTTTAAAACCAGATGCACTTAACACTCAAAACGCTTTTAGTGTGAACGCACCATTACTTTTTCAAAATTGACCAACTGTAAATTTCTTGTGTCTAAACAGATAAGCACATTTCAGAAGAGCTTATGTTTTATTAACAATAATATCACTTACTAATTTCAAGTTAAGAGATGAGTCTTTTTTTTCTGGTACCGAACTGCCACGAAGTAGAAATCAGATTTTTACTTTTGTGTTGAATGTCTGTTTTATAATATATTTACCACCAATGACAAAAAAAATATATAAAAAAATGCACTTTTCTGCCAAATTCACTAAATGCACAGTTTGTGTTAAGTAGTATAAAAAGAGTAGTTTTTCAAAAGAGCAGAAGAAATCCTATGTTTTTTTTGAACAATAACAATATTTGTTATTAATCTGTTGCTAAGAGATGAGCGCATTTTCTGGTAACTAAGTGCCACAAAGTAAACATGTAAATTTTACTTTTGCAAAATTAAAAATCAAAGGCATTTCATTAACATTAGCGCAAACATTTTCCTAAACTTTCCCCTAACTGAAACTTTTTAGCTATTTTTAAAATTTATTATCCATGTTTAGCACACTTAATGGAGGAAGTCATTGTAAGAGATCATGCTAGTGATACCCCACATCCCACTGGCAACATTTAGGCTAACAGTAGCATTTTGGCTCATTTTAGCTTCTACGTTAATTTTAGCATCCTGATTGGAGTATGTCCATATTACTCAACATGCTTGTGACTCTCCAGATGTGCATTGTAGCTTACTTTAGCATTGATGCTAATTTTAACATCAGAACGCTGCCTGCGGGGAACACTTTGACAGGCCCCGTTGAAATTTTTTTAAACATTTCACTCAAATGATTCCATTCCAAATAAGAAAATAAACATTTTATTACCTAAAATGCAATAACATAGCATTCCTTTAGTGTACTTTTAATTATTTGTAGCAAGGGATGTATCTTTAGCTAAAAAAATACTTCAACTGTCCAGTGAAAAGCTTGGCCTTTTCTGCTAAAAAAAAAAAAAAAAAAAATTGTACCTTTTTGCTTTGCTTTACAAAGCAATCAAACTAGTCGGAACATTTTTACATACAGTGCACACAGTCGTAACACGAAGGGAACATATCCAGTCAGTAGCAGTGGGTTAATTACAAATGATCACACCGATTTTATGCATGATAATTAGCATCAACACTTCACTGGGCTTTTTTTCTTTTCTTCACATCTTTCCTGTGTTTTCGACCTAATTATAAATCAGTATTTTTAACCGTCCTCTCTCTCATTTCTGCTTTGTGTGAAACTATGCAGCAGTGTGCTTTAATTTGATATGAGCTTTGTGACAAAGCATTATGTTCACGAAAATATCACGAATAAGAAGGACCGACGGTGGAGAGAGTTTTGACGTGGGAAATTGATTGTGGAGAAATTATTGTTTTTGTTTTTTTTTGTTGTTTTGTTCAAGAGGCGGTAACATAAACACTATAATAGTTGTAAAAGTTAATCCTCAGTTGACCAATCAAAAAACAACAAACCTGTTTCACTTTCTCGCGCATCTATTCTGAGGCTTATTCATGTTTTATGGTTTCAGAAATCCATAAAGAAAGAATAAAAGCAGTAGATGCAAATTTAAGTGTCTTCACTAACGACAGTTTAAGCAACAAAACTAAATTTACCACTACATTACCGTATGCTGGAACCAGCACATGTTCATTTTTTAAAATAACAGGTATCAGTTTACTTAAAGTCTTTTATTTGCTTAGATTTTTTTTTAACCCATAAATGGTCATCATTAAGGTTTATTAAGTAAGCTTTTGATCACTTATAAAATATGGACAAGGCCAGTCAAGGCTGCTTTATTTATATGTCAGAATTGATAGAAAAGACAGTCCAAAGAGTATATCCCAACTTAACTGAGGTCTCAGTTTTACATCAAAATGTTAAAAATTTATCATTGACTAAATGCAGATTAGGAATAATACATCTGCACTGATTTGGGTACCCGCAGTTTATTGTTTATTTCACAGTCTTGAAACAGTATAAGAATACTTGTAGTAGCTGTAAATATTGGTATTCGGCCATGACACCGTTTTGGATATCAATATTGGATATCACCATTATGAAAATCAATCTTTTCATATTGGTGCATATCTAATGAAGACTTTTTGAGCACAGTATTTAAACTTTGTTTATAAAATATAATTTTAAGTTCTTTATTTGACATTTCAGACCCATCTACGAACCACAGGTCCAATTCAATTAGAATTTTAAGTTGTAGGGACCATAAACAAAGTAAAATGGCTTTTTATTTTTTTTTTTTTTTTTCAAAATTTTGAATTGTGTATGCATTTAGTCTAACACTAAAGTCCTAATGGCTACAATGTTCAAATCAATTTCTGTTAAGGCAAGTAAAAAAAAGCAACTTAACAGAAAACAATGTTTCTTTTTTCCAGTTAGACAATAAATATATTCTTTGATTTATCTGTTGATTAGTTTGATTTGATCTCTTTCACATATGTGTATACGTCTGTGCAACTGGGTGTGTTTTTGTGGTAAGCTACAAGTACACTGCTACCTATGTCAATTCCACTGCCTTTATTTTGTGCCTCACTTGAAAGCAGAAATACACTTGGGAAAGAATCCAGAAGAGAAAAAAAACAGTGAAATTTTATAGATTTTTAGGTTCTGTGCAAAACATATCTAAGCACAAATGATACAGAAACATCTGCATCATTGCGTGAGTTCTGACATAGCTAGCATACCTTTGTCTCAGCGAGCCAAAGATGCGGATCCTTCACTAATCCGGGTCTCTGGGAGATCGCCTGTTAAAACCAGAATAAAAATAAATGCAAATATGAGCTGGAGCACCATTCTTATTATACCCTGAAGAATCCTGCTGCCCGTTGTGAAGTCTGAATATTAGGGAAATTTCAGCACGGACCAAAAGATATCTATAGAGAAACTACCAGTTACAAAACATAAAGAGGAAAAAAAAACAAAAGGTGGGCAGACAAACCAGATAGAGGAGAGATGTCGAAACCCTTAACCTCAGTGAGAAGCTCCTGCCAGCTCAAATTGCAGTACATGTGTTTAACAGCGTATGACACTACAAACAGACACATGCACTCACACATACACACGCATACACTGGTGCATGCACACCTTTGAATAGAGGTTGTGTGTGATAAAAATGAGCTCAGGGACTGTGTTTCAGTCTTCTTGGACAAGCTTGACAGCATCAGTGATGCAAGCTGACTGCCAACTCTTAATGAGTGCTGACATTCACACGCGCACACCCACACCCACACACACACACACCCACACCCACACCCACACACCCACACACACACACACAGAAAGCAATACACAGATAAGCAAAACTGTGACGTTTGTTGGAGAGCGTCCGTCCATCAATGCTTAGATGAGCCAGCTGCGCGGGTTACCAGCCCACTCAATGTTTCATCACCTCTGTTGCATGAAACAGCAAACACATATTCACATTGGTACATAAAAGAATAATAGAAAACACATTTTTTCCTAAGCTTTCCATGTGTAGAGCAGTGGTGTGTGCAGACATTTTAACACACTACACTGTTTAAAAAAAAAAGGAATAAATAAGGAAAGATTTCAGAGGGACACTTTGTCCAGAGGAAAAAGGACAGGTGCTCTAGCACCACCTAGTGTCTATGTGTGCATGTCACTGTAATAGAGCAATAGAGCAATTCTCTCTACAATAAAACAGCAAGTTCAATAAGTTTAGTTGTCTATTTTAATTTTTAAATTAGATGATGCTTAAGTTTAGTTTGTTAAAAAAAACATTTCTGTTTCATGTAGCCTGACTTACTGAGGGGCTAAGTAAGATCACTTTCCTTTCCTTTCAATTCTTGAAACACATTCTGCAAATCAACCATGTGTCACTTAGTGGGCAGCGTAGTAACTTTCCAACTACCCAAAAATACAAAAGTTTGGTCTTTCTCTGCTGCAGGCAACATATTGATTCACTCTACATCACAAATGTACACAACACGTGCATGCACACAATGTTCCATCTGCTCCATAATAAACACCACAGACACTGAGTCAATACATGATCAGGAGCTGGAGGAAAACTTATTGGGCAACTTGGAGTTTCTGTCTTTTTTAGCTACTTTTTAGCCACTAAATCATGGACAAATAATTAGATACGGCGTGTCTATGATTCTTTTCTAGAAACAAGAACAAACAGACCGTATTTGAAAGCTAAAGTGTTAATCAAAACTGATTATATTGCATTCTGAGAACATGAATGAAAGAAGAGTAAAGATGGTTGGTAGCTAAATTATAATCATTGGTAACTTACGACGAAATCTCAATAAATCTCATGGCCCTGTCTACATGTTCCTGATATTTTACTGTCTGTGCAACGTTCTGCTGCCTTTAGAAACCTGGGAACTAAATCCATAAAAGGTGTGGGCACCTACTACAAATTTTGCAATCAAAGTTTTAACTTTATAATTACTGTATTTCCACATTTATTGCATTATTGCAAATAATGCAAGGCTGATTATGTTCATGATATTTTAAGCAGCCTGAGGCAAAGCTGCATTACTCTGTTATACAAAACAAAATTTGTTGGAACATGTTTAAAACTTTGGGAAACCCTGATAAGAAATGATAAGTAATTCTGGAATCTGAGCCCTGTCACTGAGTGACTGTCCACTGCATGGCAGATATTACTCTTGTCAGAAGCTTGTATGGAAGAGCAATTGCGACCTTTGTTGAAATTTATCTGAAATCAAAGATATGCAAATGCTGAACTTAATTGACAAATTTTTATCTGGTCGAATTGAAAGCGGCAACAACGGATAGAAAGCTCCTTTCACTTCCAAAGACTGGGGGGAGGGAGGGTGCATTTGCAAATGTTTTATTTTCATAGATAAAAAAAAAAATAAAAAGAGTAATACAAACAAAAGGCCAAGTTCATACCTGTATAAACAGGTAGAAAATTGGTAAAATATGTAAAATGGAAACAGATCACTCGAGGTTGGGTTGACACCATCTCTTTATCACAAAAACAAAACCATGAATCCCTTCAGGGTGCAATGGATGAAAAAAACAACAACACACAACCAGAAAAGCATTGACAAAATATTGAAGGAAAAAAAAAAAACACCTTCTTGTTGTAAACACACCTTTGTGACAAGGTGTTTATGCACCCTGAACAGGATAAACAGCAGACTTTTCTTGAACCCCCCCTGTCCAAACAACAATCCTGTTGCACATGTTCAAAGCTCCTTCTCCCCCTGCCTCGCCTCCGACTGTCACTCGAAACCAGGCAAGAAGAATTCCTCAAGGTTCTCTGATTTGGCGTCTCAAAGCGCGGCACCGCCGTGCAAAGGTCTCCATCACTGGGAGAGCGCAGCAATACGCCAGAGCATGTGACCGTGTGGGAGGAGGATGAGACACGTCTCGGCTCCTCTTAACTTTTTTCCTCCAACCATCAAAGCCTGTTTGGCTCGGTGGCAGACAAAAAAGGAGGCGAAACTGCTGAAAAACGTAACAAGTAGGCAGGGAGTTGAAAGTGCTCTCCGTGAGCTTGAAGTGGGGGAAAAAAAATATTGCCACTACTTTTTTCTCTTCTATTTTTTATTTTATTTTATTAAAACGGAGCTGGCATGGAATAGGAGGTTGTGCCACCTCTAATTTAAATATACGACTGCCTGGTTTATGTCTCTTTCAGAGTGTGAGGAAGTGTGTGGTGGTGTGTTTTTTTTTTTGTGTTTTTTTTGGAAGCCATATGTTTGTTTCACCTCCCACTGGGAAAATGGAAAGAGATGGGAACACTGAGATAGAAGCAGATGGAGGGAAACGCGCAGACTAACAAGGCAGCGTAGATGACAAAGAAGCAAGTTTTCAACGAGATCTTCACTTTGGTATTTCTCTTTGCTAATCATCTGACAAGAAATGAAAGAAAACAGGTGCAAAGAAAGGATATGCAGGAAAGAAAAGGTGTGGGAACATCTTTATATATTCAAACCTTACATCTTGCCAAGTTACAATCACAGCCTTTAATGTATTACGATTGGACTGTTTGGAGTTAGACAGGAGGGAAAGCCTCTGTCATTTGTCCTATTATGTCCATTTTCGATAAAAGTTTGGATTTGTGGACCAGCAAGATAAATAGTTGTCAATGTCGACTTATTCCTACACCAGAGTTACCATGTCTGATTTTGTCCTTGTTCAGCTTGTTGTTTTATTTGGTGTTTGTTGCTTTGACGCGCCACATAAAACCTGTCATGGGCTGAAAAATTGTCAAGAGTGCCCTCTAGAGTTTAGATTGGGCCTAGAAAAATTCAACATGATCCGACCTCAGCCAGTAGGCATTATGTCTGAGTCCAGTCTGACCAAGTTTAGCTGTCCTGCGATAAAGTCCTGAATGACACCGACTCTGCGTACACCTTTACAAGTTCTTTATATGTGGTTTCGGGAACTGACGGTCTGACTGGACGGTATGTAACCGTGCTGCGTTCTTCAGGAGTCTCACTAAGACCACAGGAGGGTTAATTTATAGACCTGAACCCGAAGTGAACCCGACAAATTATTCGTATGATTTTAGCACTTTTGTTTTTAAGGCCACCATTTGAGTAAGCAGAGTAACCATTCCCGTTTTTATCTTTTGCTTAAACTATTTATTCCTGTATTTGCAGTGCAATAAGTAGATTTTCTCTGTCTTGTTATATAGTATGCTTATTAAACATAAACAGAAATCTGAGCCATCAAGCAAATAACTCTGACCTGACTCTTGCATTTATTGTCTATTCAAGTATAATTGTAAATTTTAGATTTAAAGGGCCAGATAGAAGGTTGCTCATCTTTTAATAAGTTAAAATACAAGGCGGCAGTCTGTCTTGATTATAGGAGAGATTAGAAACCACTGAAGAAAAACCTAAAAAAAAAACTGAGCTTTAAAAGCTGACAACAACCAAAAACTGATTTTTCCATTAACTCAGAAAAGCTTTTTCTTGACACACAAAATAATCTACAATTAATCTCTCATCCGTAATCCCGTACTGAATTCCCACTTCTTTCCGAGTTCACATTTGGTGACTTGCCAGTTTTTTAACACATCATCGGACTCAAAATGACCAAGGTGGAGGCTGTACGGGGAAAAAATCTACTTCTAATAAATCCCTATACTGGTGATAATACCAGTATAGGGATAGTGATCAACTCATTAAGTTGATCACTGCAAAGTTTGACTTCTTTTCAACGTGATGGATGAGCGATGAGGCAAGGTGTTGGTTGTCAGACTGCATCAACACTGAACCAGAGCGAGAAATCTATAAGCAGATAAAACAGGCTGCCTTCATCAGCCTTCAGCAGGGTTGGGACACTAGGAGCAAGAACCTAAGAGTGCGTGTGCCATGTAAACATGAGGGGGAACATGCACAAAGCACAAAGCAGTAATGTTAGCTGCTAAATCAATAATAATGTCTTCAATTAGTAAAAACAATAAACTGCAGCCTTATTGCTATATATCAAGGCTGGCACAAGTAGTAATCTGTGGTAATCCATTTGAATCAATATTTAATTGTGCTAACAAGGTTTTTTTTTTCTTCCTTTTGTTTATTTTCTTAAAGATTTTAACTATTACTGCAGGTTTTATTTTCTGTGTGCTAGCAGAATCCCCCAGCCGCAGTCAGCACATTTAGTTCAGTGTGTGTGTGTGTGTGTGTGTGTGTTGCAACAGCCAGCCATGTTCATTTATTTGTAAAAGCGTTAATGTTAAATCAAGCATGGCAGAGGAAGTGTATGATTCATTATTAACTGAGCGCAGATATAAAAATTCCTGAAGGCCAAGAGTCTTAAGAATAGCAGTGCTGTAAATTAGGTGATGAAAACCAGCAGGTTTGGATGCTTCGTCAGGTTTAGTCGCGAACCAGAAGTGATGTGTGTGAACTGACATCTATGGGCTGACAGCGAAGACAGAAAATAAATAATATCGACTTCTCCAGTGCACTTAACACAATTCATCCTGATCTGTTACATCAGAAACTCCTGAAGACGCAGGTGAGGTGTCAACAATTCCCCAGCTCTCGGTCTCCATAACAACCATCAGACGCTATATCGATGCTCACAGGTAGTTTGTGCAAAACTGCCCCTTTTGTCCACTAAGAAGACTAAAGCTACATTCACACAGCAGGTCTTGATGCTTAATTCCAATCTTTTGCTTGAATTATATTTATATATATATTTTATAGACATGCAGGACTGACTTCAAACATCACAGGCTTAATGCGTCATATTGAAAATCAGAGTCAGAATATGTCGTTTAGGTTCATATTTTCTGCTTCAGACTTCTTCTGGAGCAGAAATATGGCGCACGTCTCGCATCAATGATGTAAAAATCGTACAAAATCTGACACGACTGTTCAGACTAAAAATGCTTTGAAAAGTTTGAAACATATCCAATTTAGCACTGCATATGGAAATGGCTCAAATCTGACTGTTTTTTTTTTTCTGGTGAAAAGATCGAAATTGGGCCGATACGGCTCAAACAGAAAAGTCAAAACTGAGGAAAGAGAAAAAAAAAAAAATCTGATATTGCTTGAAGTTACAAAAGATTCAACTTTTTGATTGAAAGATTCAACTTTTTGTATAAAAAAAACCAAACAAACAAACACTTTAGACGTGTCGGGAGTGAAAATAAAAATGCACGCTTTTAAGTATGATAGATGCCTGACACTGAAGCCTGATCTTTCGAGATAATCCACATATCTGGTCGAATTAAAGCAGAAATTGTTCAGTTCAACCTCCTTTCAAGTCATCACACTACCCAGATCTTAAACTTGTATAAAAAAAACCAGTAAGAAGTCTTAGGGAAAAGATAATATAACCTAGAGAGTGTGGAAAGAGACATCCATTGTGATTTGAAGCTATAGGATTTATTTTAGGGCTGTTTACACATCGTCAACAAAGGGTGCCAAAACTGAAGGAGTGTGTTACATTTCAACAGGACGTTGAGTCCAGCAAATAAGGACTCAACCCAACAACAGCAAGCTCATGTGATTATCAGATCAAAAAATAACTTGAAACTCCACCTGGGAGTAATTAAATGAGTCCACATATTTTCACAGTTACAGTTTTGGCCGTCTAACCAAAAGTTACACAAGAGGCATAATCAAACCTTTATATAGGAATTTCTCTCATCCGTATCCAAAGCAGCCCCACATCCCCCACTTCACCCTCACCTTCCAGAAGATTTTCGTGCGTTCGCAAACAGAACGATGCCTGTTAGGAAATTCTAATGAACTACACTGCAGGAATGGATTGCAAATCAGGACACAGGGTGCCTCAAACCAAGTGAACCGACTTTTATTATCTTTAATAATAAAAGATTTTCCTGAACACCGAGCAATAATAATAATAATAATAATAATAAATCAGCATGAGGGGTCAAGCTACTAGCTTGCTTGTTTGTATTTTATCTCTGGTTGATTTCAAAGGGACTTCTATGAGATATTCAAATAAGATTGGAGGGTTGTAGGGATTTTACATTTCGCCTTTAGAGTACAAAAAACCAAAAACAACCGAAACCAGTACCTGCAGTTTCTCTTGTCCGTTCCCCGCCAGGCTCCGACAGACTGCATCCAGTTCCTCCCCGAGAGAAGTGAGGACTGCCTCTCGGTCTGCTTCCATCGTTACAATCTTCTTCTCCAGCCTCATAAGCTCGGACTCGGGAACATGTCTGTCCTCATCAACGCTCACCTGCTGAGGATGAGTCAAGTTTGTTCATTAGAAATCAGCAATAGCTTTGTTCATCATTCTTCATATTACTTGCATTTTTAAAGAGTTGGACAAGTGGAGGGAAAATGGGTCTCAAACATTTTCTCCAAATGA
Organism: Poeciliopsis gracilis; assembly: GCA_911649635.1. Taxonomy (NCBI): domain Eukaryota; kingdom Metazoa; phylum Chordata; class Actinopteri; order Cyprinodontiformes; family Poeciliidae; genus Poeciliopsis; species Poeciliopsis gracilis. Next base: position 2,381,788 of record CAJVRI010001517.1, read on the forward strand.
AAAGTCAAGAGAAAATGCGGAGTGTGTTTGTGTTCGGAATAGGGCTGAAACAATTCCTCGAGTGATTTGAGTACCGCGATTACTGAAATTCCTCTAGGAAAATTTATCTGCCTCGATTCGTCGTTAAATTATATTTTATTATTTAGCACACTGTGTTCCGGCTGGATTATCTCTTGCGTTGCGCGGAGCTCTCACTACACTTACATGGAGGAAATATTTTTGCAATCACTTATTTTTATTTGTTACTATTTTGTAGAAATTAGTTTTTATTTTGACATAAAACAGAGTTTTGGTTTTTTTTGTGTTGTTTTTTTTTTTTTCATCAAAAAAGCCAAACTATGTTTATCAGGAATGATTTGTAAAAGTAATAAAAGGGTGAAACATTCAAGGAGGAGAATACTTTTTAAAGGAGCTGTAAAATTCTATTGAAACACTTTGAAATCTTATGGTTTCAATGTTTAAAAATAGAGAGGGAAAAAAATGCCAAACATACAGTAGTGCTCTTTACGTTTGGGTAGTATCGCCAATATTTCAGGGTTTTCTTCCAGGACAAAACCAATCAATATGTCACAGGACAGAAACCTCAGTGAACAGCGCCGCCGTGGGAATACGAATCATTATCTCTACGCCGAGATAATAACCCTCCCATGTTTCATGAATAGGAACCGGGATTTCTGCACAAGCCAAATTACAAATCAATACACGTCTGCCCAGGAAAAATCCACATACAACTTATCAGGTCTGTGCCGAGGAGGTGAGCCGGCATCAATACTTTATGAAAACGCCTAAAGTCACACTGATAAATATGATTTTTTTTTTTTTAGCAGTAGCTGGGATAATATGTCATATAATCCAAACAGATATAAAAGGAGGTGAAAGGATTAAAGAAGGCCAAGATATACATGTTTGCTTTCAATATGACACATTAAGCTGGTGGCGTTTGAAGTCAATCTTGCATGTTTTAATTTGCACTAAGCAGGTACTGTTGTAAAATAAAATGGCCTCCATTCACAGTTACAATCCCAACGAGGCGAGCTTGGCTTACTTTGTCTCTCAGTTCCTGCTTAAGTTGATGGTATTTTCTTTGCAGAAAAGAATGTGCGCCATCTTTAGTGTGCAGCAGCGCCACCAGCTTATCACACTCCTCCTTCATCCTGTCCAACTTGATGTGCAGGGCCACGCGCAGCTCCTTGTCTGACGCCGCGTCCGCCTGCAGGAGGACGGGGAGGGATGGGTTTTCAGAGCCGCCGTGTACAAACGGGTAATCATTTCAGCTCATCGCAACCAAGCGAGTGGGATTTCGCAGGTCAAAAAAGGTCAAAGCAGAAACATGAAGTGGTTTCAAAAGTAGTCTGGAATCAATGAACTTATTTATGTTCTGCCAAGTCACAACTGATCTGTTGATTATTTTCTGGATTAACCGACTGATTGGACATCAAAAGATGCTTAATAGATTTTCTTTCTACAGAATTTGAAATGAGTCAAGCTAAAACTTTTACCTATAAGGTCTAGGTAAAAAATATTTACAAACCTTTTTCAAAAACCTAAAATGTTATATATATATATATATAATTTTTTTTGTGTGTGTTTTTTTTTGTACAGCTAAGGCTAACGCAACAGAACTCCTTTAGAAATCGATTAAAGCTGAAACTTATCCAACATCAGTGTTTGACTTCACAATTCCTCTTCTAGAAGAATTTCCCATAAAGGTACTACTAAACTTTGTGAAATGCAATGCCATAAGGAATGGCATTATTGTAGCTGCAAAGGTTGGACAAATGGCAAATTAAAGCATGAGTATAATGAGTGTAAAGTCATCATATGTCTTCAGTCAGTTGATAAACTCCAGGCTCCTTTATAAATAAAGTACCAAAATGAAATTATAATGCCCGTTTTTTCATCTACTTCATAATGTCTTCACTTTGATTCACACATATGACTCCTCTGCACCTTCCCAAAAGATACATTAAACTTGGTGGTTGTAACACCAAGTTACAACCAGCAAAATAATACTTTTGCTGACTGTGTCTGTCCACAACGTCTGAAAAGTTTTAAAGAAAAGCTTCAGAAGGGCGAGTTTTGTAAAAAAAAAAAAACAAAAAAAAAACGTACACTCTCAAACAAATCAAAGTGTTTGGAAAAACTGACAAAAGACGAGATAAGAGCGACTTGAAACAAAAAAAAGGACTAAAAAAAAAACAAAAAAACAAAGCAGGAACTGGAAATGCGAAATACCAAATTAGAATTGAAAGGAAGCAGAAAGAAAGGATTAAGATAGAGAGAGGCAGCAGTAGGAGGAAGACAGAGTGGAGGAAAAATGTGACGCGAGGGAACAAGGAAATTAGAATATTTTAAGCTATTTTCTGACTATCGTAACAGCAATATGTGCTTTCTGGATGTGTGTGTGTGTGTGTGTGTGTGTGTGTGTGTGTGTGTGTGTGGTGGTGTGGGTTCTGTGGGACATCTGGTGCTCACCCTCAGGCAAGTTTTTAAAAACATTCCAGGAAATGCCCTTGTCCTTCCTGCACTCAGAAATGACACCATTTCAATGAGCTATGTCATATATTAATGCCGTTCGAGCGGCTAATGGGCTAAACTCAAGCAAATCAGGGAGGACCGCGCCCCTCAAGAAGCCGTACACCTGGGGGGTAGAAGGCGGAGGGGCTCATCATCGGAGATATTGAACATCAGGGAGGAGGGCGAGTTGAGCAGATCCTCTGCTATTTCCAGTGCAGCCTTGATGAGACGACCTAGGTCTGATATGTGGAGTTCTTTTTCTTTCTTTTTAAATATTCACGCTTGGAGGTTTGGTGCGGCCCCCGAAGAACCGCGGGTGCGCCGCACGCCATTAAGAACGCCGGTGATCCTTGAGTGTATTCGGAGGACAGAGTTTCAGCCGACGAAAGAAATTATTTTAAATGAGAGCATTTCCTCCGTGTGTCGCCGGGTGGGAAATATCCCAGATGTTCAGCGAGAACCAATCGGATTCTGAATCGGATTCTGATCGCTAATGGGCACGAAGCACGTTGTGGGCGGGAGGTGAACAGAATCCCTGTGGCTGGTTTGTGATTTTAAACAATTTAAGGAGATTTACACAAAGTAAGGACGCCAGTTACACCTGAAACATTATGCGGCGATAGAGGCGGCACTGGATATTTAAGAGGATTTGATCGGGATTTCAAAAGAAATACTAAATAATTTCCCCTGACAAGAGTCAGATAAAGAGATTACGACCAGCGTTGTGAGAAGGGTTGCTTAGGGTTGGAGGCATGAACTAGAAGTTTCAGAAAATCTAAGACTTTTAAAATTTAAAATTTATGCAGCAAACTGGTACATAAAAAAAAAAAAACTAGCTAGCTAGGTAGCTACAAGAAATTATTAGCAGATGGTTAGCCATAGCCCCAACTAGACTTACAAATGACACAAAAAAAATAGTTAGCAAAGTTACGTTGTCATCGAGCGAGCGGCAACCTCAACTGACTCAAGTCAAAGAACAGTGAAGACGACTCAATCGTTTGTGTTACAGAAAAGTCCTGCAAGAAAAAAAACTACATAGACTAACTAGATAGTCCTGCCAGCTTAACATTTTTTAATGAAATTCAAGGCCTTTATTTTAGATACATAAATTTAAGATTTTTTTAAAGTCTTAAAAAGGCTTTTAAAACTTTTAAAGTCTTTCTAGACTTAAAAAGTTGAGATAAACTCTTAAAATAGCTCAGCTGTAATGAAGAGCAAATCTCCTACCTTAACTTCTCTCAGTTGTATCCTCAGGTCATCATTTTCCTGTTGGCAGAGTCTGAGCATATCCTGCACTTCCCGAACCTTCCTGGTCAGGTCGTCTTTGACTGTCGCTGCCATGTTTTTGAGTTCCTTCTGATGGACCTCTCTCTCCAGCTGCAGCTGCTGGCTCAGAGTGGTGCGCTCCTCCTGTAGCAGCGTCACCTTGGCCTGCAGCTCCATTGCGCTCCTCTGCACGTCCTTTCTGGCGTTCTCCTCCTCGGCCAGCCGCTGGGACAGCTGGGCGTGCGCGGCGGTCATCTGCTTCAAGGTGGTCTGGACCTCGGCCTTAGCATCCTGATCCCTTTGGAGGCAGCGGGCTTGAACGTCAGCTTGTTCCGCCAGTAAGTGGTTCTCTTCTTTCAGTCTCGCAATGACGCCGTTCTGACGCTGAGCCTCCTGCTGCAAGGCGGCCAAGGCCTCCTTCACCTGGGGTTAGGATCAATGTTAGCACCTTATAGGATTCAGCTAATTCCTTTGGCATTAGATTTGACCTTTCATGTGAGGAAAGGATAGAAGGACAAAAGGGCGAAAGCAAGGATGGGAGGAAAGGACTGAGGAAAAGAAGAAAAGGAAAGAGGAAACAAAGTATGGAAAGGAGGTAAGGCCAGAAAGTAGGAAGGAAGGAAAGAAAGGCAGGAGGAAGGAAGATAGCTGTAAAGAACAGAGGGAAAGAAGGAAGGACAGGAAGAGGAAAGAAGGGAGGAATGGAGGAAATAAAGAACAGAAGAAAGGTGGGAAAGAGAAGAAAAGGACAGAGGGAAGAAATTAAGCAAGGAAAGGAGGAAAAGATGGATAGAAAAGAAAAAAGTAGGGAAGGAAGAAAAGAAGAAAGCAAAGAAAGATGGGAGGAAGGAAAGAGAGGAGAAATTACTATGAGAATGAAAAAATAAAGGTTGGAAATACAAACACTTTTTCGATATTATGTCTCCATATTTATACTATTTTCAACAAAATAGTCCAAACTTAACAGCTTCTATTATCATCCCAGACATCTCCAGACTCCCGACAAATGCTTTGTTTCTCTGACGACTATGAGAACAGAGCTATCTCTAGACACTGAGCCACACACCTCCCGGATCTCCTGCTGCAGCACCATTTGCCTCTGGTGGGCCTCCGACAGCTCCAGGCTCTTACGATGGAGCTCCTCCTCGCGCTGGGCCAAACGGCCGAGGGCCTCGCCCAGCTCCCTGTGGGATGCCTCGGCCTGCTGGCTCAGCGCCTTCAGCTGGGCCTGGGAGCACTCCTTCTCCCTGGAGACCTAAACAGAGAAAATCACAACCAAATGAGGGGGGGAGGAGGAGACGATAGGAGGGGTACAAGTGGAAGGCACGAGTAATGACAAATGAAGAGAAGAAGGTACGCAGGGGAGCTCTAACAATGATGATGTGAGGAAGAAAAGAATGACAGAGAGACAGAGGGAGAGGAACATATGCAGTACCAGGTCTTAGCTGATAGGAAAACGCCAACACTCAGCGTTCCGATAAAGGGACAATGGTCAGGTCTGTTCCAGGCAGATTGCTGCTAATGCTCCGGCTTTGACTGGAATTTGCAAAGACTTTGCGGCAGCTCAGAACCTAATCATTTAATTGAGCACTTGATTCTCTCCCCTAATTCATTAAGAGGGCAGAAATGATTTTGTAATTAATTCGCGTCACGTAGAATACGCCAGGTGGGAGTCTGTCTTGTCTTGTCTTCCTGGTATAAGAAGCGTGACGGTTGCTTACTGGGAGTTTGGAGGTGACTCCCTCTGTACAAATGGACTGGAAAAAACACTGGGAGGTGACTTTTTAAGCTAATGAAAACTGTCAGCTATTAATTGTTCCGCTAAATCCAACCACTGGAACAAAACCGAATGAATGTATTGCTGTAACGAAGTACCTTTGGGTGTGTAACGCTGCGTCGTGTTTTAAAACTCAGAAGAAATGCTCTGCTCTCCATTTATCAAGAGATGATTGCACAATACAGCTACATCTCAAAGTAGAATATCATTAGAAGAATTGTAAAAAAAATTAAACTGATGCCTGAAAAATAAGTAAAAACAACAAAAAATATGAACAGAGAAATGTTATGCAAAACTTTATGGCTTCATGGGGAAAAACTCCTGACTTCACAGTCATCCAGCAAACAGTAATCAAGCCCATTCAAAAGGAGAGTAGGTCGTAGAAGCTCACTGCACATTAAACGGGCTCACACAACGTTTAGGTTTTTTTCTTGTTCTGTTTTGTTTGGTTGCTTTGTTCAGACTGACACAAACTGAGCAGTAATGGAGTAAATGTGAAGAATAAATCTCAGGGTTTCCTCCAGTGTATCATAAGCCTGAGGGACCACCAGGCTTTACTTATGTCCCTCCTCCCCAGGCTAAGCTTTGCTTATTTCTTTAAGTCTTTTAAAAATGTTAGCATTTTTTAAGACCTTATAGTTGGTGTTCAGGTATTAATATTGCCGTCTTTCAATAACACATACCGGTAATTATCAAGTGATATTTTAAAATTTCCTGTCGACTTTAAACACTTTTTAACTCAAAAACACGGCGGGCCGCTGGATGAATGTCTGCCCTAGCGCACAGCCACCGAGCTTAGCAAGTTTTCTGGGGGTATCCTGGAAATAAACTATGAGTGTTATAGCACTCATAGTTGCAGGATTAGGTACTGCAACAATTGCATATTTGTGATCACTTGGGGAGATGAGTCGTTTTGCTTATGGAAAGCAGGCAAAGAAAGGCAGATTATGATCCATCCTCCTGTGCAGGGACTTAGCGAAGCTCTGTTTTTTTAATTGATGGTTTATATTTGACGTAGAAGAATCAGTATTGATGTACATGCTATTTGAGTAAGTTTTATGGATGATTGTTTCAGCTTTAGTCAGTCATGTGTAGCGTGATTGACAATGGCATAATGCAGAAAAATTGCACAATGTAAGAGGTTCATTTTTATCTTTTTATTTACAGCTCCCTAATTTGTTCTGGAAACACTGTTAGACAGCATTTTACTGACGATAAAGAAACAAGTAAACCACTCTCAACTTTACTTCCATGTCTGAGTCATGTTCAACTCTTTCAATGTCCAGGACAGCCGTTTAGCTAGCTAACTATCGATGTGTCGTGGTTATGTATAGTTTCAGTTCTATAATCGTTGAGCATTGCTAACGCTGTTGCTAATTTTTCCAAATCAACCACATAGTTGGTCTTAAGAAACTTTAACACAGATGTAGAATTTTTTTCAACTCAAAGTTTACAAAATGCCCAAGAAAATTTGAGCTTTAAAATTTATCTGAAAGAATTTGTATGGGGAAGGTAAGCATGCTAAAGATAGCTAAAACGCTAAATTAAAAAACTGTCTCACCTTTATGCACATTAGCGGAATAGTGCCAATCACTGAATGGAAATGCTTTTATTATTCTCCAAATCCAGCAACCAACAAAGGAAGCCATGTTGAATGTGTTGCTACTAAGGAGTGGTTGTATTAGCAATGGAAACTGGAAAACTGACATAAGTGCATGACCTCTGTAGCTAGGTCTGTAGCATGTTAAATTTTTTGAATATTCCATAGTTATCACTCCACAGTTTTATTTTTAATTTGAAGATAAAGACAATGCTGGAAAATTAATGAAATAAAAGTATTCAGTTTCACATTCACTTTTAGTGATTTGATCTTTAACTAAATAAAACTCATCAGGAAAACTGGGCCTAATTCATTTGTCATCTGTCGTATTGTCTTTTTTTAGCTCTTCTTTATGCGATCCTATTTTTTCAGCCATCACAGGGAAAAAAAGGCAATTGCAGGTCATTTTAAGATACATGATCAAGAGTTTAGATAGTGAAGCAGACAGGGGGGGCAAAAAAACACAGCTTGATTCAGACATATGCAGAAAGTCTCAGGTAAATTTGTTAATCTTCCTTTCTGTGTTATGAGATTCAGAGTGTTTTCACATTTAGAACTGCAAAAATGGAAAGAGTGCAGCCTTGTTATGCTGATTAGTGTGTTTGGAGGATGTGGGTGTTGAAAGCACCTCATGTCTATACTCGGAGACATTATGTTGAGTTTCAGTGAGACAGATGGGGGGGATCAGTCAGGGGGGAAAAAAAAACCTGAGACTTCAAATTGAATGAAATAGATGGGATGCTGTGCTAAAGAGAGCTCCAGTCACACAAAGGAGTGCCGGCAATGAGAGACCAGTGGAGAAACAGAGGGCTGTATAAGGAGCACAGCTTCACACTGAGCTAAATTTACAAAGACTCTGTCAGTAAACCTTGTTACCGACTACCAGCTCTGAACTAACTGAAGCGTTTCTTGAAGCACGCATGTACCAAGCATTGGAGAAAGTGTTAATACACCTAGTCCTTTCTATTTTTTTTTATGTTAAAACTGCAAACATTAATACATTTGTTTGGGATTTTATGTGACCAAATAGTTCATAATTGCCTGCTTTTCACTCAGGTTTCTAAACAAAATCAGATCCAAACAATTAAAGGGGCAGTATTTTGTATCTTCCAGGTACATAGTGCCATCTTATAACATAATTACCTTCAGTTGCTATAAAATTGCTATATATATATATATATATCAAATATGATTTAAAAGAAATTTTACTTTGCAATTTGTAGGCCCAATTTTAATGCCTTAAAATTGGGCCTACATCTAATTCTCTCTACCTACTGGAAGTCATCACAACATTGCTCCCTTTAACAACCCTTTGCCAGTGTTGCACTGACAAATAGCTCCTATAATGAGCTCAGCAGATACACAGTTTCATCAGGTATTTGCCAATTGCTACTGGCTAGTCTGAAGGAGTTGAGTGGGGCAGACACGGAGGAAAGGTGGAACAATCCAGGTATGTTTTGGATAAGGGAATAATGTCATATATGTGATGTAAATCTAAACAAAACTGCCCCTTTAAGAGAAGTAGTTCTCACTCCAAGATGGTCTTATACCTGAATGTCTTCCAATTGATAAATTCACTTGACAAAAAGGCTTTCTGCTCTTCCAGATGAACAAATTACTGAACAAATTTAAGAACATGTCGATCCAGAGCTGATAACACGAATAAAAGTACAACTCCAAAACTATTAATACTGAAAAGAGGGAAGTGTGTTTCATAAATGGTTGATAGTTCAGTCTATTGGTGCCTTGCAAGGTTCAACAGATCAAATATACATATTTTATCAAAAAAAATAGGAGAGAAAAGCTCAAAATAAAACTGATGCCAAGGGTAAAAAAACAGAGGCCAAAAAAAAAAAAGCTAAGTATTTTACGCATCAAATCAGAGTGAATACTCCGTTGCATGTTGTAAAGAGTCTAAAATCTCTTAAACTATCCATTCTCTACAAATCTTGCTTTCAGAAATGCAGAATGAGAGACTGGTAGAGAAATATTTGGTTTTCTCCTCGTAGCCCGAAGGCATCACTTTTGGATTTGAGAAGGACTATAGCATCATCGATCTGCTCACGTCTCAGAGCATCAACGCTATAGAAGTCGTGCATCAGCCACATTTTCGATCTAAAATGATGCAACAAAGAAAGCCAAGAGACCTCCATGATCATTGGGCCGACCCACTTAGTCAATATGCTGTGAAATATAGAACAAGATTGAGAGGTTGAGCTGGAGTAGATGAAGGCTGAAAGACATAAAAAGATAACTGACTGCAGAGTTTTAATCTGTGTGTTTGTTTATGTTGATTTTGCTATCAAGAGTTTGTGTGTAAGCCCAATAAATACCAATAACATCTGGAAACTGAGCCAATGGTTGTTTCAATATAAAAATTTGGGCCAAAATCGATATCCGAAACCAATACTGCTGTTACAGACGATAACCAATATTTACTAATATTGTATATACTATAAACATATCACTATCTTTTTGAAATTTTGAAAAGCAATGACCACACCGCTAGCTTACCTAAATGGTGCATTGAAATGGGTTATTTAAGCATGACTAAGCTTAGCTTTCATCTGCTGCCTCTTGTTGCTTGTGTATCTTCAGTCCAGCTAAGGTTTCCATTTCCTGTAGATATTGAGCAGCATGGTGTGCCTTGCTTGTTCTCTTGGATGAAAGTCGGTATTTTTCCAGCTCGCTGGTGCTTTATTTCTGCTTTCCACACTCGTGTTTTTGTTGGCCGGACGGTATTCGATGGTAGGTAAAGGAATCTTCCTGCCTTTTTGTTTCCTTCTCAGCTGGAAGCACACAGCTCGGTAAATCTGGCGGAGTGACGGACTTGGTAATTGGATCATTTTGTAGTGTGGGACAGCATCCCAATCTGCTGCCTTTTGGCTGATCTGACCGGGCACCGTCACACACTCCAGGATTCAACCAGCTGTTTCTCTCTTCTGTTGAATTTAAGGACACGGTGAAACAGAACTCGGCTGTCTCACTTTGGCGAATGAGTGGAAAAAGGTTTGTCTCACCTACGGGGGTCTTACGGGAAAGTTTGTCTAAAGTCAAATTAGTTTCTCAGACCTTATTGATGTTCCAACCTAAAAGGAAGTGTGAGGAAGTCAGCAAAGAACAGAATGCGAGTTGAACAGCAAATAAGAGACGGTACACTCTGCTGTAGCCCTTTTTAGATTGTAAAAACCAATATGCACACAACCATGACAAACCACCACATCTGTTGAGGCAACCACCTGGGGTTGAAACGATTATTCGAAGTAACTGTGAGCAATCCATTACTGAAATAATTGTCAACTAATTTAGTCATTTATTAATCATTAATTGCAATATAAAGGCTTAAAAATAGCATTTTTTTTTTTTTGAAAGAATAACACCCTCAGAGTAGTAATTAAGCCAAAATTGAACAAAAATGTACACATTTTGTTTTTTAGAATAAACCAAAACATTGTCTACAAATACATTCAACCCAGAACTCCTCAAATGATATAACTTTAGCTTCACCTGGATCACATTTTGTAAAAATAAAAATCTCCTATTAAGCAAATTTGGATGTGAAATCATTAATAGATTCACAAACACCAAACTGAGAGCTATTAGCTCTCTAATTTCAGTACGTTTTAGTTAGTTTTATAAACATACAATGTAGTCCCAGTACAATATACAATATAGTTCCCCCATTAATTACTGTTTCTTTTTATCACGGCTAACAATTTCGCAGTTCTAGTTTTTATTTTCTTAGTTTTAGTTAACTATAATAGCCTTGGCCTGAATGTTTTTTTTGAAAGAAAAAAAAACCTTCTACGACGGTGACCATGACAACGACAAAGAAAGCGACGTCGAGATCTGAGACTAGAAGCAATTTGGACCGAACTGAAATATGATCAGTTCAACTTTTCCTTCGTCATTGGAGGAAATTTTTTATGGACTTTGACAATTTTCCTTTGTTTCATTTTGTCTCTGTAATAGTGATAAAAGTTTGTAGTTTTCTTTCTGTAAATTTACAGCTTATTCCAAACACATGGAGAAAACAGGAAACTGTCGTCACATATACAATACAACCAGCAGAAACTCATGGACATAGAACTGTACTGTGCTTCTTTGCAGCATTACACATGCTGAGTAACAAAGCTAGCAGTCAGTCAGTTTTGTTGTTGTGAAACAGTAAGAACTATTTTTTTTGTTTCACCCCCAAATATTGAAAGCACACAACTGAAGCTGGACTGAAACTGTGGAGAAGTTTGTGAGTGATGGCTGGACCGACCTGCAGGGCCTTCTCTTCATGGAGTCGACCCTGAATCTCAGCATCCTCCAGCTCCTTCTGCAGCCTCCTGCACTTCGCCCTCCACTGGCGCACCGCTTCTTGGGCCCTGGTCTTCAGCCGTTTCTGCCCTCGTGCTCTCCAGGACCAAGGCCTCCATCTCCCTCCGCTCTGTCTGCCTGCGACTCTGAAACGACCATTCAACTCCTCAATAAAGACCACGTTCGTTCCTCAAGACCCCATAACCACAATGGAAGGGGGGGAAACAAAAAAAAAGATTTACAGCTCACGTTTTTACAATGTTTTGTCCCAGAACAAAGGTACGACACCACATTTACACGTGACAGGCTTTTGATTGAATTTAAATTACCTGCATGTTTTTCAGCTGGTCCAGAATTCGCAGATGCTGCTCTTCCCGCTCCTCCCTGTCAGATGAGAACTCCTTCCATGTTGGAGAGAAGAAAGGTCAAGTGAGAAACCTCAGTTGGACAAGAATAATAATAATAATAATAATAAAAAAGAAAACACTTTGGGAACTTTCTGTCTCTATCCGTGCTCCGCCGAGCAACCGTTTCTCTTCATCTTCTGTCAAAGACAGGTCAGAGAAGGTTCAGTCATTCCAACATCTGGATGTCTTACGATTAAACGCTGAAAAGTGGCCCAGAGAAATTCAAGACGACTTTGAAGTTTCGAGTTTGGCAGCGGAATAAAGACAAGGCAAAGCAACATGGCTGCCATTTTGATGCTTCCGCTGAATAAGGATGTTAGTTAGGGGTAATTAGTCAAACGCTGATTAGTCTTCTACATATAAATCCATCCGGCTCATTGTGCTTCATTTTTGCTCGCTTACCTCCAAAAGGAAAGGTTTCTCTTTGTCTATTTGATCCAAGTGTAAAATCTATGAGAAGAGCCCCAGGTGACGCATGCAGAGACCCACCACATGGCTTCACACCTGATCTGTTACGGGCTGGGTGTGGGAGTTTAGACACGATTTCAATGAGCTCAGACGTTGGTGCCGAAAAGCTCGAAGACGTAGCCAATTGTAGGCATTCGCTGGACTCAATCTGGAGTCTCAACACGAAATGTTGGGATTTCATCTTTACAGTCAAGTGTGTAATACAATCTGTCTTCTATTGAATTATAAGTGATATAATACAGAAGAAGTCATAACATCCGACCCTCTACATGAATATCACCAAATCTGGAGTTCATTCCCATTAACACTAAAAATTGTGTTTATTTTCTAACTGTGTTCCTACATTATCTTTCTCAAAAGGAAGGAAAGTAAGAATAAAGGATGGAGGGAAGACAAGAAGGAAGGAGAGAAGAAAACATGGAAGGAAAAAAGAGAAGTAGGAAGGAGGGAAGTAAAGAATCGAACAAAATAATGAAAGAAAGAAAGAGGGAAGAGACAAAGGGAAGAAGGGAAAAAAATGGGATGAAAAGAAAAAGAATAAACTGCAAGAAGGAAAGAAGGAAAAAAGGAGGAAAAAATGGCACGAAGAAAGGAGGGAAGGACCTAAAGAAGTAAATGAATGAAGGATTGAATGAAGGACAGAAGGCTCAATGAGGGGAAGAAGAAAGAAGTAAGGAGGTAAGGATGGATTGAAGTAAGGAAGGCAAGTAAAAAGGAATAATTGAAGGACAGAACAATGGAATGAAGGAAAAACTGAAAGTAGAGAGGATGGAACAAAGAAAGGAAAATTAGAAAATAAGGAAGAAACAAAAAAGGACGAAAAGAAAGGAAGGATGTAGACAATGAGACGAGGAATAGAGTTTGCCCGTTCTTATGGCAGATCTGGAAAACACTCAAGTCAAATTCCAGACATGCTCCCGTATCTCCAGAGGAAATAAAAAGATGGCCGACGCCTCCCCCTCTGAAACGCACCTTGACCTGTAAACTGAGTTTCAGATTCTCTCTCTCCTTAGTCTCCAGGGCCCTCTTCATCTCCTCCACCTCGCTCCGGACCGAGGCCTGGTGGAGCTGCGCCCGCAGCTCAGCCACCTCTTTTTCCAGCTCACTGTAATCTGTGATACACACACACACACACACACCCACGCACACACACACACACACACACACACACACACAAACACACACACACAGAGCAAAGGAGAACACGTTCAAAAAGCTTCAACACGTATTTGTTCCCCTGAAAAACACCTCAAATCTTTTATGATATTTCCAACCCTTTTCTAATGAAACACTTCAAATTTATGTTGGGAGTTGGAAAAATCGCATCGAAACTTTCTTTGTAATTTCTGCGTTTTCACAGGCCGGGTATCAATCTCTGGGTCAGATCTTTCTATGTGCCTTGTTGGCTTAGGGAATTTTACCACTTTTGCCTCGTGACACTTTGCTTTGTCATGCTGGAAAGCACGCACTTGATCACCTGATTGATGAAAGATTTTGATTTTCTTTTTCTTTTCATTTTTGCGGGCAGAAAAGTGACCTTCCATGTATCAAAATGAATGTTCTCTTTTTTTATTTGTGTACTTCTCGCAGAACTTCAGCGTGTCCTTGTAGTTTTGGTTGACAGATGTGGCTTTGCTTCCTGCCACAAGTAGGCTGGTTTGAAGGTCGCCTCGTCATTGTCCTTCCACTTATGCTCTCCCACTCACCTGCTACCACCTTGTGCAATCCTTTTTCAACACTGAAGTGTGCAAAGTGGTAATGTTTGCACACTTTCTGAACAATAATTTGTTCGGTTTGTCCATTTTCTTTGGAAACCCGTCTTCTACATTCTCATTCATAAAGATCATTATGTTGTGTGTGGACTTTTACTGTCCCATGTTCAGAAAATAGATTTTATAATATGAGAAATGTACTCTGAATGGTCCCCCTACCCACTTTTATGTAATTTATAAATGTTTATTATTTTACTCTTCATACATATTTGTGGATAACATATTTTACTGTCATAGGTTTATCTAAACTTCATTTGTTGTATTTTTTTTCTAGTAGTTTTTATTTTACCTCCATTTAGTTTTGCGTGTGTGTGTGTGCCTGTGTGTGTGTGCCTGTGTGTGTGTGTGTGTGTGTGTGTGTGCGTGTGTGTGTGTGTATTTAATGTCTGTGGATTTGTTCCAAGGGTTAAAATCTGTTTAAATTTGATCATGTGATTTTGCATCATACCTATCAATGCATTTCTAATAGTCAATAAAAAAAAAAAGACATTTGAAGAAGTTGTTCGATCACACTGAGCAATGATCTAAGTGTCATTTCAAGGATACAAATCTGAAAATGAAGTCGTAAGACAGGAGGAAACAGGTGTTGCTTTCAAAAATCACAGACCCAGCAGGGCGAGTCTTTAAACCGATCATTTCCTCTGCCTTCTGTTCCCCTGCCAACCCGGCTACCCAACCCGTGTAGCTGACCTCTTCCTCCTTCTCGCTCGGAGTGGCCGGAACACAGCGGGGCGCCGAGCTGAGACGTCTCCGATTGCGGCCGGTGGACCGCCGTCTTCTCCGGCTTCGTCCTCAGCAGCTCGCCACGCATGTTTTCTACCTGGAGTCCGAGGTGCGGAGGGGAGACATTTCACGGCTTGCTTTGTTTTGTGACGATTTGCCTCCTTCCCCCGTTAATCAGGCCCTGACACACACCTGCTGAACCAGGGACTCCTTGCTGTCCTCCGACTGCTCCAGTAACCTCCTGGCTCTGTCCAGCTCCTGCTCCATCTAGGAGGACAACAGCAACAATCTGGACTAAGAGACAACGGCAAATCCAAGACTATTCATGCCCCTCAAACGAAAAACAACATATTTTATAAGAACCGAGTTACATCGAGGCTAAAACTCCACCCGTTTAGAGTCGCCTTTGATTAATAATAACTGGAATATCGTTCAATATATTTCATTTGTATGTGCTTGATGAAGGGATTTAATAGAATATGTTTATTTTATTAGTGCTTTACAGATAAACTTGGCTAATGAATTGTTTATTTAATTAAATGTCTTGAAATTAAGGGACTTTGTTACTATAAAAAGGCTATATTATGTTATGTTTAAAGCTAGAAAGAGATTATCAAAATTTGGTAAACTAAAGTTTTTGTCTTAACCCCAAGAGATAGAAATAACAGAAATAAAACAAATGTTTGTTAGAAATAAAAGTTTATGCCATAACTACTGGGACAATTTATCGGGCAGGAAAATTGATCGTAACGGGGCCTACCAGCTATTCTGTGTTTTGCTTCACATGTAATTCAAAGAACAAGATTCACCAAACGCTCCGGCTGTGACAAGACTAGTTGTGGAAATACTTAAGGAGTATTTTGAATACTTTTGCAACATCTTGAGGTGAAAACTCTGGTTTTTACCTTGGACTTCTCCCTCTCTGCTCGTACAAGTCTCGCCGTCAGGGCGTCTTCCCTGTCATCGGGTCGAACTTGGCACCTCCCTAAATTCTACAAAAGCAATAACAAAACAAAAACAATAAAACATGCAAGAATGCGACACAGGAAGTGCTGTTGCTACACTGTTGATTCTCTTCCCCTCAACCCTCCCAACAAAACCTCCTCACTTTAATTTCCTTGGAACAGCGTAGAGGCATTATGGCGGATATGTAACAAGAGCTTAGATCCCACTCAATCCAAAGCATCCATAGCGGGACGCGGTGATGAATTACCGCCTGCTCGCAATAACAACCACCCGAGTGACTCATCATCTGTTTGATTCACATCACAGCGGGCCCATCGGTGGGAAAGAAATGCGCCCTCTGCTCTCCTTCTCCTACTCTTTTAGAGGCATAAGAGATTATTTTCCTCTTCATTTCTTCTTGGTTGTTTATTTACCCTGGATTTTTCTTCTTCTTTTTTTTGGGGGACAAATGCACTATGTCCCGCCACCCCGGGGCGCCGCTGGTGTCCCATTAGGGAAACGTTCTGTAGAGGGATGCAAATGAATCGGGAGAAAAGCTCGCAAGAAGGTTTTGTGGGACGGCGTATGACTACACAGCGCCCCTCTGTGGTTCAACTGGGAGAACGCGGGAAGGAGGAGACAAAGTCAAGAGACAAAAGTGCTTGGGGTATTTAAAAAAATTAGCAAACATGAGCATGAGCGGCGTGAATCATCTCGGTGGCTAAGTGGATAGCGTCAATCAGTTTAAAGGCGACCCAATTGCAGCGCTCTCGCTCCCTCTCTCTCTCTCTGGCTTTGTTCGAAAGTGCTGCAAAATGTCACAATTGTGCTCCTAAGGGTGGGGAGGAAAAGAGGGAGTCAGATTATGAAGGCCCTTATGAGTCGACTCCCATCATATAATGATAATTAGAATTGATTTAACACGCGTTAGTTAAGATCCATTTTGCTCTCAGCGGCCTTTCTATGCCCTGAAGTGGCAAACTGTTGAATTCAGCCAGTTTATTATATTATTATGTGTGTGATAACGTCAACAATACGTGTGCTGTACTAAACTTCATGTTGTAACCATGGCAACATGCAATGCATGGCCAAATGTTTTTATATTAACCTAGAGACTGAATTTGAACAGTGCTTTTCTTAAGAACAGTTCTAAAGTGCCATTATTCGTCTAGCTTGGCACTTTTTGTCACACTTGAAATGTTCATACTCTGAAAATAGTTTCAATATGAAGAAAACCTTCGGTTTCACGTAATGATGATGGAAAACAGCTATCCAAACATGATCCGATGTGAAAAAACACAACGGCCTCTTTATTGTATGGTTGAAGTAATGAAAAAAAGTAAACGAAATTAAGAAAAAGAAGAAAAACAATGGATGAAATATTCAAATGTTAATATAATGAAAAAATTTAAATAAATAAAAAGAAAAATAAATGTTTTTAATGGCTGAAGTATTAAAATAATTAAAAATTGAAATAAACAAAAAATGTAAATTAAAAACTAAAGATAAATACATTTTTGAAATAGTGAAATATTAAAATTTTAAAAAAATGTAAAAATAAAAAAATATATACAAATAATGAAATAGAGTAAATAAAAAAATTTATGTTTCTTAAAATGGTCGAAAAAGAAAAAATAATGTATAAAACGAAAAAAATTAAAGTGGCTGAAACAATAATTTCAGAAAAGAAAACTATATGTGTGTACATTTTTTTAAAAGGCTGAACTATAAAAGGAGTGGTCTAGTTAAAGACTAAAGTACAAAGTTAAATGTGCAACATAGTTGGTTTGGGATGTAAAGGAGAGCTGTGGAAGGAAAAGGCATCCTGACAAGATTAAAAAAGAAAAAGCATTAAAAAGCACTGAATTCACCAATTCACTGGTTCTCGTTTCTAATCACACCACTTTATTAATATGGTGGAGGAAATCTTCTGCGACTTCGTTTGACTGAGGAAGAATTTCTCAGGAGAGATCACAAAAATAATTCAGCTGTCATTTAGAAACGCAATTATACTGCTACTTTCCTTCCCAGAGACGGCAGCTCCGATGGCTGGCGCCTTCTTGGAAAATTGAGCCTCATTAAACTGTATAAATACCAGCAATGTGTAAAAAAAAAAAAAGAGAAAAAAAAATTAAATAAAAATCACTCTGCTGCGGTAAGCTCTTTATTATGCAAAGTGAAGTGCTGCTGACATTCTTTTATCAGCAGAATTTCTACATCTGTAGAAGGGAATGACTCACCAGAGACTTGAGAGGGGAAAATTAGCATCAAAGTCCGTCCACCAGACGGTGCCACTGAAGGATAATCTCCGTCTCTCCAATCTTCAACCGTCTCGGCTGAGTTGAAATATTTAGCGAACTGAACTGATTTAACTGCATGTCGACGCAAACAGGAAGTCTGGCGATGCTGGATTTTGTCGTGTCACAACAATAA